>CM056829.1:12739600-13414600 GCA_029853015.1 Chelidonichthys spinosus
CTTAGTTGAGTTAACATCTTTACATTAATGTTTCTACTTCTGAGCCAAGGTGTGAGTTTTTCCTTCTCACTAAATGCGCCTGTTGTAGAATAACAATGCCTGCAAGTGCCTTAAAATAATCAAAACCATAACTTATTTTTAAAAATCCATCCACAAGTCTGAAATATAAACTGTGGCTGCTACTAATGTTAATGTATTTGCAGATTGTGAGAGCGATAAAAGAGACTGTACAAATAAGTTCCTGTTATGTATTTTCTGTAAATCACACTGAGATAAGCGAATAATGTGATGATGTCGACTGGAATAATTAAAAAAAAGCTTTAAAAAAAAAAACGTATGCATTCCTCACTCTTCGCATCAACAGCTTCTGCTACCAGTTTACTACATAAATACTTGGCTTGATCAAATCCAGGCCTTTATTTTAGGTGTGAAAACAGTCACTGAAAACTATTCACGCATGGCACCTCCTACACACCTTCTGTTCCACCTAATATCTTTTCGGCGAGCGTGGAGTCAGAGTGCACTTGTCACGGCACTGCTGGGAGCTGCGACAGGTATCTTACATATTTAATGAACACAGCTGAAATCCAGGTGGAGTCAAGGTGGAATTATTTGTGTTTTTAGGGGGAAAAGGTGTGGGAACGGAGATGGGGAAGCATGACTCTGTACAGGGTGACACACCCATGAATGAATACCGTGCCCAATATGCAGGCATAGTATTCATACACGCCACGCACATTTTAGTACATTTTGGCTGCCCCTCCTCCTCCTATCCACACACTCAAGGGTCTGATCACAGGCTTAATGAGCAGCAGACCCGTGTGTGTTGTGTGTTTTTGTATGCGCACATGTGTATGTGTGTGCGTTGTCTGGGAGGCCTGCTAACACCCTGTCTCTGGGTGGAAGCCTGATTTATAAGGCTTCAAATGAGGTGCAACAGAGAAGGGGAGCCAGAACAAGCCCACGGCTGATTGTTTGTTTATTTACCTTTCTTTTACCCCCGGGTGGAAATCATCAGCTCCACGTGCGAAAAGGGTTTAAACAAAACAAAGCAAAACAGCTCAAAATGTCCCCCTTCAGATCAGAGGCTGGAAACAGAAACTTTGACATCAAAGATGTCTGAATGCTGCTTTTATCTTTCAAAAAATCTTGTCTATTGATAATAACCTTCCAATATAACTCTCTATGTCAATTAACTGGTAGCCTGTGTCTGACAACCTTCTTCCTCTCCACCATTAAAGGCTACTTTGGATCTTTTTCATAGTTTTGGCGAGCATTCCAATTAGAAACAACAAAATTGTACTCATGGCATTAATTGCTGCAATTTGAGACTGCGACAAAATTGCTTGATATATGTTTGATAGGGCAAGAAATCCATTTAATCAGATAATCAACCAGTTTACACAAAATGAATGCATTTTTACCTTTGGTTTTATTTGATTCAACAGCGTCAGAAAATCACACACACACACACACACACTAATACATGCATTTGCGCGAAGACACAATGAGACTTCAGTGAAAGAGAAGCAGCTCTGAGTGGACAGGATGCAGAGCAAACTCCACAGGAAGCTCTGATGAGAGCACGACACTTATATCGCTCCTCACAGCACAAAGGGGAACCTTTGACAGCTAGGAACCTTTAATGGATGTCTCGGCATGCCCTCTCCTCCGCCAGTTGTCTCTGATGGATGTGTGTGGGGCGCAGGGCTGAATTAGTAGGGGAAAGTTGCATGTAAGGGTAGACGTTGGTGACAAGGTACATATTATTTTCTGTTTGACGGAGGGCAGAAAATGGAAATGGCAGCTCAGAGTGCAGCGGTGATTGTGATTTTGATGTGAGACGGAGATAGAAGCAGACTTACAGCATGCGATATGTAACTGCTGGATTGTGTGTCTCTCAGGGAATATTTTTATGAAGTGTGATCTTAGTGCTTTGTTGCACTGCCCCGGGTTTCAATGTGTGAACACACCCAAGTTTGCATGTATATTTATATATGTGCCTGTGATAGTTTCAAAACTCTGAAAATGTAGCAGCTTCATTCTGACAGGTCTATACATGTTTTCCATGTTAGGAAATAGTTTGTGTCTGTGATACATACGTCAGTGGATTGATAAATCAGAAGGTATCAAGACAACAATGGCCATCCGTCCAACAAGCATATTTAGGATGCAGGTAGTCAAGTGACAAAGACACAGACACTCTTTTTCAACAATAGCGTGCTGAAAGATTTCTCTGCATTGAAGGTTTCTTTTCTGCCTATGGAAAAAAGGAAAGCAGCACTGTGAACATGTAAAGAGAGGGCTGACTCACCCCTGGTTTACTTACTCGTGTCCTGGGGAAGTGACCAACAAAGGAAAAAAGATTGTTTCGAAGAGAAAGAGCAAAGAAAAGGGGACAGATTGCTTTTCAATACGGATCTTGCTTTTAATCTATCTAGATCAAGAATATGCGAAAATGTTAGGAAAGACAAGCAGAGAGAATACAAGGAGCGTGCAATTCTCCTTAAAAAAGCTAGGGGGCATCCTGGAATGAAATCTCTCCAGGTAGAAAAGCACAAGTGGAAATTAAACTTCCCTCCTCTATACAGCTGCACAAACACAATATAAAAATGGTAGTGAGAGTAAGAATTAAATGCACGCATGCATACGTGCGCACACGCACACACACGTGCTCTGTTTTACCCCGATGAGAGGGCCAATCATGGAAACAGAGCAGTGACAGTGACAGATTGAGTGGCTAAGAAGTGGACTGCAGAGCTGGTTGTTAGATGTGTTGCAAATTAAGGTGCAGGACGACTAACAAGACATAAAGAAGTGTGTGTGAGAGTGTGTATCCTTTCTGGAAAAGGGTCTGTTTCCAGTTGGGAGGTCCCTTAACACACACACACACACACACACACACACACACACACAGGCGGAGTAATAAAGCGGCTGACAGAGTACAGATCCCCACAGCCTCACATGTGTTTGTGCACATTCACATGCATGTCTATGTGTGCATGGTGCCTGTGTGTGTGATGGATGGGAGCCTGCAAAGATGACCCTACCCTGCCACATCACTCAACAGTCGAAATGAGTGTGTGTCCGTCCTTACTGTGTGTGTGTGTGTGTGTGTGAGGAGGTGAGAGGTGGCCGGGCACACAAGGGGTTCTGTCAGTAAACCCTCTCTTAGAGCAGGAAGGAAAAAGACAGACGATAAAAGATTATTCCGATTGGATTAACTTCAGTGGCCTCTGGGTGCAGATTATATTTATGTGTGTGTGAAGAGTAAGATGATGAAAGCTGCAAACACAAACTGATGAATGTATCCAACTCTTTTTGCAACTAATTCTTGATTTCATGTGGTACACACATGTCAACAAAATCTGTTCTTATGTGTCAGTGTAACCTCACTGTAAAATGTGTAGATAACTTTATTAATGCCTTGTGATTTCTTTCTACAACAACACATCTGCCATGTATACACACACGTCACAAACTTGAATTTCTCCAAGGTTTTTTTTTGTACCTTTTTTGCAACGTGTGATATACAATCAGAGGCTTTGTAATGATTTCTGAACATTTCTGAACTCCAAATCTTTATGACCGTTTTATGAGCCAATAGAAAACTGAATGCAAACACACACACACACACACACACACACACACTATTTTATAGTGTAAAAAAAATGCAAAGTTGATGCAAAACCACAACCAGAGCAGATTCAGGAGAGCTGACATATTTCTTGATAAGGCTTCAGCTCATTTCAGTTAATTCAAAATCCCAAAGAAATCATATGAAATATGAGTGTTCACTCAATCCAGGGAAATGTTGCTCTTTACAGCACTGCTCTGATAGTGAAGTTGACAGTCAAGAATGACTCATTTATTTTCCTCATTCAAATGTTCCCAGCCATGAGAGTCCTCTTGATAATGTAAATGTTCCTTTTCCTCCCTTTGTGTCAACACCACAAAGTCTCCTCATTCCTGATTTTTCAAGCATTCACTGTAACTACACAAAAACACACCAAACCACCCGCACACTATACCAAAAGTAACTGTCAAATGTAGAAGCCAATAATTTGTTTGTACAGCTAAATTCAAATTGCCCGCGACCCTGAATACAGGATAAGCGGTAGACAATGGATGGATGGATGGATGGGGAAATTCAAATTGTATTCAAATGTTATTCAAATACTGTGTGTTCTTTAAACAGCTCCAAGACACCATGTGTGTTACCTGGCCACATGCTCAAGCAGCTACTGGGCCCATATATTCAATCTATTCATCTAAATTTAAAGTCATCAGTTATATATACAAAAAAAACCAACAAACTTAAAAAGAATAAATCTTCTCCTCTCCTCAAAGTAGTCTCCTAGTGGCAGGAGGATGAAATGAAAGTATGAGTTGTTTTCTCTTTGGATTTAATCCAGTAAGAAAACCCTCAAAATGTACGCCGACCCTGTAACTTTAACGTGACGAGCCATCTGGCAGCTCTACTTCTTTGTCCTCTCATGTTGGATAGAGGGCAGACTGGAGCTACAGTGACTCACTATCGCCTCTCAAGGCACAAGTGGTATAACAAGACAAGACGGACTGGGGTCTAGCAGGCTAGCATGCTCATTTCAGTTCTTTGACGTCACATCAGCACTGTCCTCCGTCACATTCTGTTGATAATGTGAGAAGACTTTGCACTTCAACGGTCAATAACATGTAACTTTCATAAAGACAAACATTTAATAATTAAAATCAAACCCTTGGAATAGTGACATTCCAAATTCACTCACTCACAAATCCTTAAACTAGATGAAAAGATAAACATATTTGAAGTGAAAATAAAGTCCAAATAAATACAAGCGGTAGCAGGGCTAGTGTTTTATCAGAAGGAGCCATACTGTGAGTATAGATTGAGCCTTTAAAAATAAAGCGCATGTGTGTGTGTGTGTGTGTGTGTGTGTGTGTGTGTGCATGGCCAATTACTGATGCTAGTAATAGTACACCTGTGTAGCCATGTCTGGCAGTCTAATGACAGCAAAAAAGGAAACAGGCTGTAAATCCACACACACACACACACACACACACACACACACACACACACACACATGCTTCCTTTTATCGAGGCAAGAGCCCTTACGTTAAAAATCCAATTTCTTTTTTTGTCCATTAAAGAATACTACTAGAACAAGTGAATACTACTGTAAAAACAGGTCTGTACTGTGTGCGGGCGTCAGTTGTATCAGTAGTAATATGTATGCAAGGTGTTAGAGTGTGTGTACCCAGTTTGTGAGTGGATGTGTGGTGTGTGTGAAGGTGAGTGAAGGCGTGTTAAATGTGACCCATTTTATCTGGGCCGGGCAGCCATCGACATAATTAAAAACCAGGCAGGCAGGCTGGGGAGGGCCTGGGGCCTTGTAAAAGCCATCTGGGTTGTAGTGAGTGTGTGTGTGTGTGTGTGTGTGTGTGTGTCTACATGCATTGTGAGTGTCAGAATGTGGCCCGGCTCACTAATGACCCAACTTGCTTCTCTTAAATCAGCATCTCTACAGTCGCCGTCACACAGCTATCATTTGTGGTGAGCGCGCATGTGCCACACTGAAAACAGCATGTGAAAAGTTCCAGTGTCTATCTCCCACACTCACAGAATCGTTGTAAAGTCAGAGCTCATTTTGTTTGAGTTTGACCCTTCTAACTTTTCCCTTTAAGTGAGACTCAAACAACAGTTCCCGTGCAGGTGGGGAAAACGAGGCGAGATTTGGTGATTTATGAATTTGGTAGACAATAAATACATTCTGAGTTATGTTACCCAGCAGTTATGACTGATTAGTTCTGCGTTATGATATTGTTAGCTAGCTACATATATTGTTTGGCTGTTTGAAACAGGAGAGGAGTTTTTCACATTTGGAACCAGCGATTATATATTTGTATTCTTATATTATATATATTTACACCGTTATTTTTAGCATCACGCCACCATGTCCGCCTCCGCACCCCTGTGGCTCATCTGAATGAGCAGGTTGCCATGTGCTGGGTTGCCAGGTTAGTGTAACTTTAAACAGGAAGTGTGCACACTTTAAAAGAAGAGAGCGAGTGGGTTTTCAGGCTGGACCTCGTTAATGAAATGGCTTTGTGTTATTTACAGCTCCTTGTTAAAAGGCTGGATGAGTGTGTGTGTGTGTGTGTGCTCGTGTGTGTGCTCGTGTGTGTGAAAGCACATGCTTGTGTATGCAATCTTATATGTGTGTACACGCAGGTGAGTGTACTTATGTGCATGACTTTTTGCCTGTGTACATGTGAGGTTTTTTTTATGTACGTGTGATGTGTTCAGTGTGTGTGTGTGTGTGTGTGTGTGTGTGTGTGTGTGTGTGTGCACACAGACGTTACCATCATGCTATGTCTGTTTTACTGTTGGACAGCCTTTTGCAGGCCAGGCTTTATGATATGTATTTAGGGCAATTAGTGAGCAGATATATTGGCTCATTATAGTGAAGCAGGTGCAGTGTAAATGGGGGAAATATATGAAGAGAACATCAGGGTCACACAGTCTGTCTGCGCTGTTTGGAGGCAGCTAGACTTATGTGTGCGACAAACGGGAGCACAGACATTGAACTCAGCGAGAGCCAGACTGAGGAAAAATGTTCTCATACTGGCCTCTGTCAGAGAAATCATGTGATCCATGAGGAACATTTATCACATTTTAATATAATTGTTAACAGGCTGAAGAGAAGAAAAAAGTCAGTAAACTAGTTGAATATTAACTGAGAGGGAGGCTGAGTTAGTAAAGTACGTGTTTATTGGCTGGAAAGAACGCACAGTGAGCAAAGTGGTTGTTTATTGGTTGCAGAGACTAATGTTTGATGGTGCCGCTGGGCTTGTCTCCAGAGTGCACACACACAGATACACATAAAACCTACAAACACAAATAACACCACATTTCAGTACAGCCATAATGTGAAGGGAAACTATTTTTTTCTCTCTCCAAATGTTCTGACATATTAAGATTGGTAAAAAATAAGAGAGACAGTCCAAGAGAAACCCATGTCACATATTTCACGTTTCCTAGAGAAAAGATGCATATTTGTGTGTGTGTGTCCACACTTTTTCGCATTTTGTTCTGTAAAACATAAAACATCAAAATCACTTTTCTAAGTCGTCAAGTAGTGGATATAATACGGGGATGTAAAATAAAATTTCTCAAGCTCAAGCAAAGCCACTAAATCAATCGGTCTAATGCATCCATGCCAAGAATAATGGCGAATAATGAGGCGAGGAAGCTTGTATTCAACGCTGACACAACTTGACCTCCACTCTATCGACAGACATCGGAAGTGAAACACAAAATGGGACAATTCCTGGAACTGTGCAAACACAAATAGGGAAGTGGTGCTTGGTACAAATTTATAGAGCACGTAACACCATCAATTATTTATTAACACCCGAATAAAGGAATACTTCCTTTGACAAACATTTGCTTTTTTAATACAATGGAGAAGGATGGAGGGGGAGAGGGACAGTGTAAGAGAGAAACGCAGTGACAAAAACTATTCATTTTCAATCACATTTCCAGTGATCTAAACCAGACAACAGGGGTTTTCAATATGGACACAGAGAATTTTCCACTCTGCATGTCAGTTTCTGCTCAGGATCAAATCATCGTTGGCCTCAACATTTATCCCATCGACTACCTCATTCCTTGAATCTCAGAGAAGCAGACTTACACAAAACAGAGGATATTCCCAACCTTCAGTAAGTTTAATTTTTTGGGTGGAATGTAATCTGGTCCCTGCACTGTAGGAAGTGTCAGTGCCCTTGTGCGTTATGAGATCGATGAGTTGGCAGGGCAGCAGAGGGCTGAGATGCGATGAAAAATACAGTACACAACATTAAAACTGGAGGGAACCGGCCAGACATTCCTCTTTTGTCTTCCTCTGTCTTTCTTATATCATCCATCCTTACCCATACTCTACCTGGGCTTTTTCTGGAGTTTTGAATTTTAAAAGATCAAATTGCAAAAAAAAAAAAAGAATTGTGAAGTGGTGCCGGAAAAACTTAGCAGCTGGCCAAGACAGCATGTGGCAGAACCCCTGTGTGGCTGCAGGCCTGGGCTTATTGGAACCATCTGAGCAGAAGTCTTCATTTACTCTAACCAACCAGACTCCTTTTCTCCTCTCACCACCTCCTCTCCCTCACCTGCAGCGAGTCACCCGGCTTTACTCCTCAATAATGATCCGAAATAAAATAAATTAATCATTAAATGTACAAATAATAACCAATAACTGCTGTTAACATTAAAACAACATATCATGTGAAATTCAAAAAGACACAGCCTCATTAGTTATCGATGTTGCACATTATTGGATCCCTTAATGTAATGTATCTTTAGTCTCCTTCTGTAAAATAGGAAAGCAAAGACTTGACTCCTCTGTCAGGCGGATGTGAGGAGAGGTGCTCTGCCCAGAAGGATTAGCTGTAGCCACAGAGGCATACGTGATGCTGTGAGACGTGTTACTCTCCTTGAACAGGATTAGTAGAATATCTGGCTATTCTCATCTCTACCAAAGGATAATTTAATGTGTGTGTTCTCATCTGGGCTCTGTGTGCGGCTGCTGAACTTAGGTCTGCCTATCAGAGTCCGTCTACACACATGTAGGCCCGGCTCTCCCCTCCTCTGCCCTACCATGGGGGCTGAGACTAGCCAGGACAGGAGGACCAATAAAGCTTACTCTCCGAGTGTCGCGCCTGCTGGCAAGAAGCAGAGGAAAAGACCCATTTCACTGTTGTGTAAACCATTGTTTCATTTCCATACTTCTCTCTCCCTCTTTCTGCTTTGATATATCACAGGGTTTTTGGCCCCCGTTCAAGTGTGAACACAATACGACTATTGAGATCATGGCTCGGACCTCCTGGCCTGAGCCCGGCTCACCGCTCGCTTTGGCTCTCTCAGCTACCACCTCACACTCAAACCTCCATTACTACTTCTTCCCTTTTCTTTCCAGCCTTTAATTCTTCTTTTGTTTTTAGTCAGGATGCTGCAAAGACAGACTCACCAGTGCCCCCATCCCCCAGCCCGTCATCTTAAGCCTTCGCCCTGACTCCTGCTCGGGAGGGCCCCAATGTGCAGGTAATGGATCCCGCTTGACCACCTCCACCCAGAGGCCCATATATCCAACTTTTAATTAAGAACGCTCATCCCGTCTCCTGAGAGAGAGGGGAACGGTAGAATAGGCTGGGGGTAGCAGTGTGAGTATATCATGTGTGTGCATGTGTTGCAGAAGAGCCCTGCAGCCATCTGGTCTGTGTTAGACACAATATTAAGAGTGTGTCAGTGGCCGAGGCCTGGCTGATGGCTATCAATCTGCCCTTTAATGTATGACGAGATATATGGAGGAATGGCTGTATATGGGTCCCCCTCAGAGAAGCTAATGGCTAAACGGGCGCATTAAGGTGATTGAGGCCTATGGTGGAGATGGGGCCCATAGTGGAGCTGCACAGGGAGGCTTGAGGGCCTTCCTATCCGCTATGGCTTCAAAGCTATTGGAAACTGCAGGGCAGTTGTGGGGATGGATGAGTGGAAAGATGGAGGGAGGGGCAAATGCATAGAAGTGGAGATGGGTGGGTGTGGTGCTAAAAAACACGACATTTCCAAGAAAATATAAATGTTTGTCAAGTAGTCAATTGTATTCATTTAATCGCTTATTTTGTCAGGCAAATTAGTTTTTTTGAAGACACCCCCTTCGACTTTCGGGAAGTGTAACACCATCTGTTACTATTTATAGTTACTAGTTACTATTTTATAGACAAAATTACTGATAAAAAGAATAGACAGATTAATAATTGATAGAATTATTACTTGCTCAACAGACAAATTAAGAGTCCATGATGATAAGCTGTGTGAGCTTTTAATATGTGTGAAAGAAAAAAACGGTTGGAGGAAGAGAGGCGTAAGGACAGAGAGAGATAAATGAGGAGGAGGAGCAGCTGTCAACACAAGCCTTCTCCCCCTGTCAGATAAGAGATAACTGGACTGCCAGTGTTTAGACACACCATTAGTGGTGTCATCAATCACACACACACACACACACACACACACACACACACACACACACACACAGGAGACGGAGGAGGATTACTGGGTGTGACACAACATATTGCTCTATTAATGCTTCAAGCATGTCAGACTACATCCTTTTCTTTACAGCTCATCAAGCACAACACACACACACACACACACACACACACAGAGCCAACCGACACTAGAGAGTTGATGCTTACAACATATCTATCCTAAAACCACTGTGGCATAAGAACACAAGCAGCAGTTCATCGTCAAACTGAGTTGAAGAACAGATTTTTTGACAGTCCAGCTCTCCTTGATGTGCTCTTGTGTTTCAGAGTTAAGTCATAGTTATGATATTTGCCAACACTGCAGAGAGTAACCACTCTTAATGGACATACAGTAAATGTGCCTGTTTGCAATCGCCTTCACTATGTGCGTGCATGGACTGTGTGGGTTTTTATATGTGGATGAATATTCAAATAGTAGTGTTATACATTATTAATTTCAGTACTGGAGAAATTAGTGATATCAGAGCTACAGCATGTAGTCACAGTTAAGATATGCAGAGTTGGGCCGGGCACAGAGGGGTCATGAAGGACAGAGAAATGCCAACTTTAACTCCCACTTGGAAACTTCTCATTAAAGCTTAAACGGCCACCGGCATCCAAGTCGCCATTAAAGTCACACTAGCAAATAACAATGACTTTCAAATTATCCTTTGACTAATAATGCTGTCACTACAGGTTTCTTGTGGCTTTACAAAGGCCAGAAAAAACTTTTCGAGTGGTCCTGGGCTCCCCATGGTCACATTAAAAGCTAAGGCATAATTTGGCCATTCACGAACAACTCTTGGAGAATGCTTCCCTCAAGGAACATAATCAGGCATAATTGGCCAATCAACATCGGGAACAAACACAATATACCTCACACGGTGAGGCTGTCGGATACAGTCACGTGATACGTCAAAAACAAAAATAGAGGAAAAGGACACAATGTGATATTACTCTTACGAACACACACTGGGCTGTTTGAGGGTTGTCTGATTGAAAATGTGAGGCGATGTATGTTTTTGAAAGCTGCTCAGGTATATGTACAGTGGAAGCACCTTTTCAATTGTACAATGTAAAATAATATTTTCTGGCTGTAGAAATGACAGTTTCTTTACATATAGATATATTAAAATACTTTTTGACTTGTGTGAAGTCCTTTTCTTTGCGCTGATGTAAACACTTTTGGCATCACATAATAACTTTAGATGTGGCCGTGTGTTAATCTACGTAGTCAAGAAATCTCCTATCAATTTGAAAGTGAAAACAGAGACCAATATGTTTGGAGCTTTGGTGGTGAGGTGAACCTTTTGTTTACATTTCGATCACTGAAAAAGCCATTTAATTTGAGCTTAACTCTACCTACAGTTTCTAAGAAGACAACAGGAAAATGAATAAAACTGATGTCGGTTAATAGAAGCTGATCTATGAGGCTGTTAATGATCAATAACACTGAGGACAATCGAGGTGGAGCGTATCATAGCTCAGCACTTAGACATCATTATCTATTATTGACTATCGATAAGCTCGTCCAAAAGGAGTCAATAAAACAATAAGAGACTTAATTTGATTGACTTTGTAAAGTCACTAGAATATACTGTAATTGTATGACATGAAGGAACAGGGTAAGCTCATTCTGAATAGAGAATAGAGAACAGCAACTGAATTTGTCTTTTCTAACTCTTTGCAGTGTGTGTGTGTGTGTAGAGTATATGTCTATTAATGTGGGCTTGAGCTTGTTAGTTGTACTAATTACTCCAAACAGCACAATGGATCTTTTTTGCCCGAGGGGCGTATTCACTATGACCTCCCCGTGTGCTGGAGCTCAGTGGTCCTTAGGGGTATTTAGGAAGTAAACATGTTGACTGCACCTCCACCCCACCAACACCAGCATCCATTTACTTCCCCACACGTGCAATTAAGGAGCCACTATCTAATTTGGGGTTGGTGCATATATGTAAATGAAAGGCAAACAAAAGGAGTGGGTGATGGATGACAAGAAAGGGGGCTTGGGAAGGGTCCATGTGGGACACTTAGTACCGCGACACTAATTAAAAAGCCATAGCACTGAGAGCTCCGAGGTAACTCATTAGCCACAACCTGCTTATGAGCCACACAGCGCACTGAGTGCTAATGCTAGGAAAACCACGTAGAGAAAGAGAGGTAAAAAAAAAGAAACAGTAAGGGAATGATGGACGTGGGCATTGTGCTAGAGGTGTCCATGTGGGCATATGAGCTCAGCCAAATTAGCTTGGTTGCATTAGCCCTCCTGTGCCATTACCCATTAGTTTAGTGCAGGGGGTAGCAAGCTGAAGAAAGGTTACCATACGCATGGCAATTAGGGCTATAATAGGATAAACAACCTGGCCGATGGAGGGAGTGAAGCAGAACACAGTGTAGGTAATGATTACAGAGGAGGTGGGTGACTTCAGCAATATTGATCCGTGGCACTGTGGTGGAGTAAGCTGAAAGTGGCACCCACTGAGCCCGCATGGCTTCTCCACTCAGTGGAGACAATGCCAACAGTGTCCACATGGAAACGCAGGCACAAACAGATGCGCACGGACTCATATCTGCAAGCACACACAGACACATATACACATACGGATACCGTGCATGTATGTGATCAGTAAGGAAGGTAGCCTATCTGAGCTGGTTGTGCCAGTGGTCTGTTTCTCCTCTGGCAATTCATTTCATCTCAGTATGAATCGTCACGGTCATTCCCCTGCTGCTCTTTATAAAACGCAGCCATCTCCTAACATTTACTTCATCATTTAACAACAAACCTCCACAAATACCATTTTCAAAGAGGAGGACCAGGAGGAGGAAAAAATAACAGGGAGGGAGAAACAAGTGGGATCAATGGTGCAAAAAATTGTTTTTATCGAATGCTGCGTCGCTCACATTTCCTGCAGACACAGATAAGAGAATGGGAGTGAGCAGACCCTTCTGTGTGTGTGTGTCCGTGTGTGTGTGTGTGAGAGAGAGAGAGAAAGAAAGAGGGCAGCGAGAAAATAAATGAGATTATTGATGTTACATGTCAAATATAATTGCTGAGATTGAGCAAAGAGGAGGAGAGAGTAGGCTGATGGGCTCGCTGATCCGTGGAACACTTCATTTGGGAGAAAAGGCCAACAAGTCACAGAATTTTGTTTGTGACCTCGGGTGTGTGCATATGTTTGTTAGTGTGTGATACTGTGGGGGAATGAGATCGCTTAGCCTCAACATTGAGTTGTTAACTTTTAAACTTGAGTGCCTGGACACACACACACACACACACACCCCCCTCTGGTCTGCATGTCATAATCCCAAACAAGGCGTCGGAGTCACAGTCTGTCAGATGTAATATGCTCTGATGAGTGCCTGTGTATGTACTCCTGATTTTTCACCTCTCAGGCCGTACTCTTTGGAAAGTCCCATCACAAAAAATTCTCAGAGGCCTTAAAGCCTGCAAATTTTATTGCACCTGTGGATCAAGTTTTAATCAAAGAAGAGCTGAATGATAACTTTTGTATGCCTATACAGTGTCTCAAAGACAAAATAAATTCTCGTACAGAGCGTGGGAACGCAGGAAACCCAATCTGAGTGGAGTTTTTGAGAAGAAGTCTGACCTGCTGTCGGAGGAGTCATTTCAGGTTAATTTCCTGATCAGGTAGAGTAACATGAGCTTCCTACATTACATAAACCTTTCAATCCAGAGTTTACTCCCAAAGTATGCTCATTACATCAGATAAAATTGATCATACCTTTCCAATTTGAGATTCCAAATGACTGAGATCAAATGGCTACAGCAAATGTTTATAAGATAAAGATAGATAAATAAATGGATGACTGTGTGTGTGTGTGCATGCGTGTGAGTGTGAATATGTGTTTTTTGGGTAGCATATAATGAAGTCCCATAGCTGGTCACCTCAGTCCCAAAGAGAGAGATGTTGAGAAATTGTATGAAATTAGAGATCATCTGCAAGGCCAAATGGACATCTGGCTCATGTGTGTACCCACTCACAAAGACACATTGAGAGGCCTTGTGACTCCAGAGAGGTTTGGGCTTCATGATGGAGTCAGAAATTTCATCTCATTCACAAAACAAACATTCCAACTTTGCAGCGCTTTTCAACACTTTCCACTAATTCTGCTCATTTCCAGCATACACCGTCTTCGTAAGTAAACAGTTGCTCCCTGCTGGAGGAAAATCTCAAATCCTGACTTACCCCTCTTAAAAGGTAACATTTTCCAGCTCAGTGGCCAAGATGGCCCTCTGGCTCAATCATTATTTGAATGTCAATCTGCATCAATTTCAGGACAATTTCTTCCTTTTAACAGAGGGATGTTTAAAGAAGAAAATTATAAAGAGAGCTCAGTATGGTAGTTTAACCGACACAAGCGGGCCTGAGCTCCATACACACAAAGGTGTGAGAATTCATTACAAATGACCAAAAATGACGATGCTGCTGCACTGTAATTAGTAGTTTTATGGGGACTTTTCCATCTGCATGCGTCTGCATCACAACAGTGACACTTACAGTTGGACGATTATAACTGGCAGAGCTACAAAATCAGCAATTGAAAATGGAGCGAAAATGGGCTGCTGATTGTGAACCAAAGTATCGTAAGAAATTAAAACAAACCCAAACGTGTATAATATACATTTTTTCAATCAAATGTTTACACAGATTTGGATGATCAAAATGAACAATATTTCAAAAAGAAAAAGAAAACCTAATTATAGACACTGACCTGAGCAAGCCTTCCGTTTCCTACCCCAACATACTGCAATAGCACTTGTGTCTGTCAATAAGTGTCTGGGTGATTTTTGTGCATCTGTGTCATCCCCCCCCTATGCGTATCTCTCACCAGAGCACATCCTGTCTATCCCCAGTTAAACAGGCCAATCTGCAATAGGATCCCAAAGGTAGTCAAGTCCCCCTGCCAAGTCTTGCATATTTTCAAGCTGACCGTTTTACGGCAAGATCTGTAAAATAAGCCCTGCACCTTGGCCTTGGGTTCACACCACCTTCATAAATACTGAGCTTATGACAACGGGGCGCAAGGGTCAGGCCGGATTGAAGAGAGCGTTAGTTGTCAGAGAACATCTTCAAACCAAATGGATTCCTTTTGGCATTAATCACAAACTTTAAACCCTGCTTTACTTCCAATATTCACAGCACACTTTAAAAAAAATACATTTTATTTGTTGCGATTACGTTTAGTGTTGCATTTTGAACTTGACAGATGTAAATTACCTCATACTGCCTCTCTTCTCATTGCCCACGCTCCGGAGTGTGTGCGCTCAGATGCCGGAGGAGAATGTATCTAATGACTCCAGCGCTGCCCTATCAATTAACGGCCTGAGGTGGACAGTGAAAATCAATGGTTCCACACAGAGCTACCTGAGGTCCCCCACACTTCCTTTGTCATAACCGCTCGATAAGTCAATAAGCAGAAACTACTACACATTTCAGTCAGGAGGCTATTGGGGAGCGTGGTGGGTGTAAATCTTTTTGGTCTTTCCGATGATTGTGAAATTCTCCATTTCAAAGCGGCATTGTGTTGTGTCAAAGATCACCTATTCAGGTTTGCGGCTGTAGTCTCTCTTTCATTGATAATTCATTCATCCGTTCTCTTTGTTCCCCTCAGCCTCCCATATTTTTGTGTTGCGTGATCTTTCTTTGATAGATTCAGTTTTTCCTCTCTCCTCTTTTTGCTGTCTATATTTCACCCTCACATTCTGTCCTTCCAGCTCCCAACTCTCTTCTCTCTGGGCGCTTATTGACATTTCCCCGCTAACCTTCTCTTTTACGCTCACCTTAGTGTGCGCTGCCTTATCAGATGCACAGGTGGTTTGGAGTTTCATTCCACCTCACTCCCTACTCTCTTCCTTTCCTTTGGGTCATTCATCCTTCCTTCCTGTGCTCTGAAAGTCAAGCTTGCCTTTACAAAACCCCTGCGGTCTTATCTGGGAGACCCCGTGACCCCAAAGTCATTGCAGCAGCCAGCAGGAGAGAATGGAGACCAAAGTTCCCTCGGGAGGAGGGCGACAGGACCAAGGTGTGTGTGTCTGCATGTGTGTGTCTGTGTGTGTGTGTGTGAGTTCAGTGCCATTGGAGCAGTCTGTTTACTACCCAACTGTCTAAACACTTGTGATAACATACAGTAGTGCAGCAGTAGACTACAGTACTCCAGGGACGGTACTGATGCCGCTCAACGAGGAGTGAAACTAGAACTTCGGGCTACGACTGACATTTATCTTTTTCATCGTTGATATGTTTATTGATTCTTTCTTATTTAATGATTTCTTGGTTCGTCTACAAAATGTCACAGGTTATGAAATTATCAATCATTCAAGAAAATGACCTGGTTGAAGATGAGTTGCAGGGATTTGACATCAACATCGACACCTTAATAACTCGCTCTGACATTGTTTCTGAAATTATTGTTTTTAACAATTTGTCAAAGAGCCAATGAAATGCAGTGCGATGGAATCTTGCATTTCCTCCCCATGCCATTTGTGTGTGTTCTTTGTCACAGTCTCTGCAGGTGCATAGGCCCATATCCTATATTCATATCCTTATTCTATTCTTTTCAAGAGAGTTCCCCAAGGAGAGCACCTGCAACCCCCCCCCCCCCCCCCAACACACACACATTTCCTCATGTTATCCTATTCTCTTTTTCTCTGTTGAGTGGCTTCATTAACAGCTATAAGGCATACCTCAGCTATTGTTGCATATAACACACACAGATCTTGATTAATGAAGAGGACAATGGACAAAATATGCATGGAAGAGTGAGAAAGCAACTAACACCATAGGGAATATACAGGAACTACAATTAAATGAATGTGTATTGAAAAAGTACCCCCAAGCTCAACACTCAAGGCTTCTAAATAAATTAAGAAGTGATAAGTTGCCAAGATTGAATGAAATAAAAGGAACTGAAAAGCATACGGCATTGTAAGAATTGCTGAAACAGGACCCAAAGAGCGCTTGAACTTTATACAAAATCCATGTAATTTAAATCAGAAATGTTGGACTAAAATGGTCTGTGCTAAAATGTCTTCATATATGACTATTTAAGGTCATACATTCCAAAATGGTGAGATGGGTATAGATAGACAGACAGGGCCTGGCTGCTGCTGCTGAGGGTATTTATAGGTATTATCATCCAGGCTGTAATGCTGGCGATGTACCCTGAAGGCATACTATTAGGTTACAGCTGGAGGATGACATCACATCAAAACGAGAAGGACAGATGATCAAGACATTACGGTTGCTCTCAAAACTTTACTTCAATTGCCCTTTTTGGAACAAAACATACTCACTTCACTTAGTCTGCTGTCAAACCCTATTTGCAAACTGGATTTGGGAAACAGTTATCGGCCCGTTGTTACGGCCACCTACAGGGGTTTTTATTTTTCTGACAAGCTGTTTACAGTGAGTATACCTGCTGTTTACACTCAGTCTCAGTAAAGTACACAATGAAAGATGATGGAGTGGGCATTGACAGAAAAGAGTCGGGCTGTGTCTGTGATAATGGGTATGCTAACGTGCGATTGCACCATTACTGTAGTAAGTTGCTATTTACAATCAAGATGGCGTATTCAGCACTAATAGCAATCATGTGTATAACCACCTAAAGTCTCCTATCTGTGGCCTGATAACATGGATGATAAAGATATATGAAGAAAGAAGGGAAGATGGATATGAAGAGGAAATAAAAGTGGTGAATGAGAGACACTTGAAGGCAGGAGATGAGAGGCTGAAGCACCATTACGCAGCAGTGCTCTATAATCTACACCTCTGCCAGTAGGATAGGTTAGTCTGCGTGTGTGTGTGCCAACAGAACATGATTGTGTCTGGGTTATAATAGGGCATGATGTTTCAGTGGATCTGTTATTATCTCCACTCTCTGAAGTTCTGTACTCCTTCATATGCACTATATATGTGATGTTCACATACGTGCACGTTCGTGTCTAAGTTCATGCGGACACTAAGCCTCTCTGTATCAAATAAAGACTAATATGCGAGACACAGCGCATGATAAAGAGCCATCTAAACTGGACTGTTTGTTACTGAGACCTGGGGGATCCGTGAAACAGCCGAGACGCCAGCACAGATTAAGCTGACATGTTTGCAGAGGGGCACCGGGGGTCCACATACATACGCACGCCCGATGCACACGCACACCGGTGCGATGACATCATAATGCAGACAGCCAAAAGTTTAGATTTGACTACAAAACTATGGTGAATGAGGAGCGTGTTTAAAATGAGGAAGTTGTTCCGAGCGTACGTGTTTGTAGTAGTTCAATGTATATTATACATGAGAGCTGTACAGGTGAACACACACACTCGCACACACACACCAGACACACACACACACACACACACACACACACATTCCACACACTGAATATCCAGTTGAAGGATACAGTAGCTAAACTCCCAGACAGAAGACAAGCCTTGCCTTTCACCTAAACACTAAAGGTTCTCTGTCTTCTCAACTATTAGCCCAGGGGCCAACAGATACGTTGTTAATAGCTAAAATAAATGGTTCTCCAATCACAGAGGGCGAGTGGTGGAGGTTATCATCCCTGGTGTAAGGAGAGAGAGGGAGAGACAGCCTAATTCCTTCCAGCTGCAAGGCTCCAAGTGTGTGCATGTGTGTGCGAGTGACTGAATGTTCAGGGGCTGAAATGACAGATTTACTTGGCCCCTTAAACGCACCAGACAGGGCAGGCTGCATATACTGTAAGAGAGGCCTTGTTAGAAGACGACGAGGCCTCTCAGACTAGACAGTGTGTCCGTGCTGTGTGTGTGTGCATGTCCAAGTGATCCATTTGTTGATTTAAACAAATGTATTGATTCCATTGCTATGGCGGCTGTTTCTAAGAATCGTATACCATTTGAGATATTTCCAGTACTTGCACCTTCGATTTGTACGTGTGTTAAATGTGAAAACAGCCCCCCCCCCCCACACACCTTTTCTCCCAAGTCCACTTAATTCATTTCCTCACTTATGTAGTTACAGTAGTGAGACCACCACAACCTCTCCTGCAGAGCCCACCTTGTGGCGAGAGGCACCTAGTTCACAGCCTCGCACAAACACATAAACACACGCACACTAAGTGGGTTTCCCAGACCTATACGTTGCTCTTGGCCAATGCTCGGCCAATGCATACTGTATAAGTGAGGTTGGCAGCATTCACTGTAAGGAAGCCACACATTTGGAAAAGGCAGAGGTGGGAAGAGTGGTGGAGAAACGGGGGAAGGAAAAGTGGAGAAAATTCTCAAATTATGGCTTTTGTTGCTTTGTCAGGCAAAAAAAAAAAAAAAGGGAAAAGGAAAATAAGATTATACCATCACAGTTTTCTCTCTCTTTTTTTCTCAGATGGTTAATTTATTAGGTTTATGTTTCTTGGAAACAGTCCTGTTCTTGTCCCAAGGTGACAGGTTCAAATAGCCTAGTCCAAAACCTCGAAGATATTCAATTATTCAACAATAATATAAATCAGGAAAAAAACTGTGAGAGTCACATTTAAGAGGCTGCTCCCAGAATTCTGATTTTTCAAAACACATACATGCACACACTCATGATCTTTATACAGGATGTTGGTGAAGATATCACACTGATATCAAACCTTAAGAATGGTAAGGCACAAATACAAAATATACAAAGGTGCATGCACAGAAATGTTTTCAACACACATGGATATAAGCATCCATGCAGGTACACATCGCCCAGAGCAGACAGGCCAATACCGTACATTTGGTCAATCGACATGTATGCATATGTCCAGACACAAAGAAAAAGAAAAAAAAAAAGCCACAGGGGGAGCACCGAAGAAAATGTGAAGGGTATAATTTTCCACAATCAGCCTGCGCTTGAAACAAGCAATTAGGGGGAATGTGCAGTGCATCCCCTTGTGCTGGGGGAGGCTCAGTGTGTGTGTGTGTGTGTGTGTCCATGTTTGTGTAGACCTTTCGTCTCCTCCTCTGGTCTTTCTTGTGGTGAGGTAGGCTGGTTCAGGGGCAGTGCACAGCAAATTCGATAATTCCACCACCAAATGGGCCAGAGCATGGCCTCATATCACGGCTATCTCATACTGCATCATGATATGTGTGTGTGTGTGTGTGTGTGTGTGTATATATATATATACTTTATCTGTAATTCAGCAAAATACTAACAATATGCACCAAACAGGCTCTATAGTCTCTATAGTTTATACTATAAATAATAAACTTCTAGATGAATTACTGTACAGTATATCTTACAATATATCTTTACTAGATAAATTACTTTTTTTGCAATAAATAGCTGTTAAAAATGCTGCCATATTTCATAGTTCACTCTGCTGTTAGGTTCACAAAGCCTTAGATAGTAGGATGTAATGAATACACTGTAAATCATATTTAGAGATATTATATATATATATATGTGTGTGTGTGTTTAGTTTATATCTGCAATTCATCTTGTGGTGTTTCTTTACGATGATCTTGCTGATCAGAAGAGAAGAGAAGAGCAATGATATAGACAAGCAGAACAGAAATATATTGTCTGAGGCAGCCATGGCAGTAAATTGGGGAAACACAAGCCTTAATCCCAGAGGTGGAGTTTCCTCCTTCAGGTTCCTTCAGGAGGAAAGAGAACAGAGCACACTCTTTTATCTGTGTGGTCCACCGGCTCAGCTTTCTTTCTCTCTGTCTGTCTCTGCCCCTCTTTCCCTCCTGCTATGACTCGTTTGCAGTTCACAGATGTGTCTTGTTCTCTGTTCAGGTAGTGTGTGTATGTGCATGTGAAGTCTGATCTCCTCCCTAGAGGTGCCCCTTTACCCCTCGACTCACCTGCTTGACCTGTCCTTCCTATTAGCCAACTATTTCGGTTCACTCAAAACCGCAAATTTACCCTGAAAACACCATTTTCCACATCTGACTCACTCCGTGTCCTTCACAGTTTATTTTATCCAGTGACCTTTAACCTTTATTCCTACCAGTTTCAGAATCCACCTCATGCAATCGCAGAACATGTGAGGTAACAGGATATGCGGTGGCTGCTATCAGCTTGCAGCCCTGTCTGTCTATAGAATGGACACCAGTGTTTGTCCTGCAGATCGTTCGGTACGTTTTCTCATCCAAAGTACACGGAGGCAGGATCTTACGCTGCTTAAAACTTGCATTCTCTGGCGTGATTATTTTCCTACAGGGTACTTCTGCCTGACATGTGTATGTGTGAGGCTGTGTGTTTCTTAGATTAATTACCGAGGCCTGTGTGTCTGTAGGAAGAAGCGTGTGCGCATATGTGTGTGAACGTGTGAATATGAGTGTGTGTGTGTGCAGCGTCCAGGGGCCAGGTTTATTGAAAGCCGGCGTCCCTCAGATAAACATACAAGCATCGACAAGATTCTCCAAAGAGGAACAAGGTGTCATGGGAGATGCAGGGAAAATAATTGAGTTCAGAGGTGGAGAGGACAAAAAGTGTGTGGAAGAGAAGAAGCACAGAAAAACAACACGAGAGAAAAATAAACGGCAGGTGTTTGAGAAGATTTAGTGTAGCACTTGCAAAAACGGGAAACGGGTTCACGCAGAGGAGGAGGAGGAATTCCACATTCTTGGGAAAAGTCTAGCGTCAGGGGTACTTTGGAATAGCAAAGCAGGCGGAGAGACTAAACGTAAACCTTTCTCTATTGTTATGCTACACTCCTGCTTTTGCTTGGGAAAACACAAGGTAATTCAATAAACATTTACTGCTTGAACAAGAGGGGGCTCACTCTGGCTGCAGTCTACGGACCAGGGGAGAATGTTGCACCCAAATGGCAGCTGGATTGAGGCCGGTGGAGTTTTTCTCTATGGGCCGGTATTAAAATGAAGTGCTTGTGGCTGGTGTGTAGAGAACGAGGCATTTGATATGGGGTCTGTAAGTGGGAGCAGTAAAGGAGGGAGACTCATTCCACCTCCTCATTTGGGGGAATTACAGTGACAAAGCGCAGGCCTAGCAGCATCCTGCCATACACACACACACACACACACACACACACACACACAATATAGTAGGTATGGGCATGGAAACCGAGGCACACCACGCAGAATAATTCTCTAGCACCTCTTTTGAACGTGTCATTCATTGACAGCATGCTCCACAATGAGTGAAGGGAAAAAAAGGCAAACACCACCACGATTCAATAAAAACGTTGTTGTCCAAACCTTCCCAAACAGGAACACAGATTAAAATAGGAACACTTCACAAACCACAGACTTGCTTAGTTGGAGAGAAATTCCCAGAAACTCTCAGAGGGGGGAAAACAGGGCAACGTATGGAGAAGAAAGAAAAAAAAAAAGTTGCCTAGCCTAAGATGTTCTTCCTCTCCGCCGTGGCAGCAAAAGCCACAAGACGACGGGAGTACCTGCTTCCCAGGACTGGAAATACGAGCACTCCCAAAATAAACCCTTAACTCTTGCCACCAGGCAAAAATGGGCACTAACTGGGGTTTTCAAAACAGCGACAGCTAAAAATACAATATTGGTGGAGTGTGAGGTCCGGCAGCTGTGCGTTTGTGCGTGTGTGAGAAAGAGAAAGAGTGAGGGAGAGAGAGAGAGGGTGGCATTTCTGTGGCGGACCATGAAGCGTGAGCCAAAGGACCCGAGTCAGGCTAGCCGCTGGAATGCCTGGGCCAACCACCGGCTTCCTCCTAACAGTTATTGACAAGTTGCTGCTGGCACCTGCTAGGGACGCCCATGGGACAGCAAGAAGCCTCCCTCCTCCATATTTTACCGTTCCGATTGCAAGATAATAAGGGATCATGGTTAATCTTGTCTGTATTACTAGGAATGTGTTTATTATACAACAGGACAACATAAGAGCACTGTTACATTGACCTCATACATTGTTTTCTTTAGAATAAAAAGTACTAGAATACAGAAAAAGTCATTACAGACTGTGCAGTGTGTGTATTCCACATCCTTACTTGTCTGTAGATAGATTATTTATTATGGATCAGATGGCCATTTTTCACTATTTTAGGACGTTTTAAAGATCATGGAAGGCAATTAGAAAGTTGGGTGTAGTCTAGAACATTTGATACTATGAACATGTAATGGTACAATTTATGTTGCTTATCACCACCTCAGTGAAATGTTATTTAACAATAGTCAACAGGAAATGCAATGGTGACTATGTAGTTTAAGACAGAGGGAATGAAGAAGAGGTATCTGGAGTATGCCAGGTAAAATATGATCCATGTTTCTTTTGGCCAAATGGGGGCTAATGGGAGGATTTGGAGGTTTAGGGAGGGGGGCAATGGCCGACGCATTTGCAAGCACTGTCAGCGTCTGGCATAACATCTTCCCTTGTTTTAGGAGTGCAGGAGAAACCACTGTGGGCCTTTGTGTGTGTATGTGAGTTCTGGGCCCATCTCCAGAACCAATGTATTACAAGTGTTCCCGCTGTAAGATTATATTTGGATTCTCTAGGCCCGCTTCCAATTATTACTGGCACTTAATACTTTTCACACCATTCATAGATCCCCTTACCCCACCACCCGTCATCCTCTCTCTCTCTCTCTCTCTCTCTCTCTCTCTCTCTCACACACACACACACACACACACACAGACACACACACACACACCTCGTCTGCAGCTTTAAGCTGAAACCAGCACTTTTTATCAGTTTAGGAAGGTACGTATAGGGACAGGAGATTGAATAAGTAAAGCAGGAAGTGATTTTTTTCTTTTTTTTTAGGTTGAAACACAAATGTAACAGGAGGAACATTTGAGGAAATGCACCATTCACACACCAGCCTGAGGAAAGAGTTTTAGCTGGTGAGCTAAACGCACACTTGCTCATTCTGAAGAGAATATAGTTAAACAGAAACGACAACTACAGACAGACACACACACAGAGACAGACATCATCTCCTGTCTACCTTTATAATTTCCTCTGAGAATATAGTTTATATAATTTACTTTCTTACTTTTAAACCACAGGCCAGGATGAGGAAAACCGCGGAAGAGACTATCAGGCGAGAAAATAAGACAGCAGGGGCGAAAGAATGAAAGAGGAGAGACTCTCTGGATGAGAGTGAGTGACAGGCTGTAACAGAACAGGGATTGTTTCAGCACTGATCTGCTTTTCATTACACAGGAGGTGTGTGCATGTCTGTGTGTGTGGGGAGGATGGAAAATGTAAAAGGGAAAGCTATCATAAAGGACACTATTAAAGTAGTGTGCGCTTATATGTGTGGACTTGATGACAGAGAATAGGTGTGGGGGGAAATTGGTGCGAGTGTAAAACTCACAACACCCTTTTGCTTCAAATATCTGCATAAATGTGTGTATTTTCAGTCATTCATAAACACCCTCAACCAAAGTATTATTGTACCCCCAAGCAATGGTGACTCTTTCTTTTGAATCCAGTGAAATGTTTTAAGAAGTCGTTTCACCATTAGGAAAAGCCCAGAGCTTGGAAAAGACAAGAATTGTAATGATGTTATTTTTCCTTTGCTGGCGTGAAATGGAGGTCAACACGCTGCCGTACTGTGCCAAGCACAGACGTTTAAACCAGTACAAAGGATTGACGTTGCCAACCAAAAGGAACAGAACTTCTTGTTTTATAATGAATGGAGGCCATGCTTGTTTGGATTTTTATTACGTTATTAATAGAACAGCAGAGTCACATGCAAGTCCAAGTCTGGAAACTGAGCCCATTTCAAGTGCAAAGTTTGCTCAGTAAATCCGACTTTGTTTTATTTCATTAAGTACAGTATATTTGTGGTTAGTATACTGTGAAACATTTTGACTTGGAAAAGGTCTAGTAGGGATACAACTATTGTTTTACTGCATCAAATTGTAGACTGGACTTGGTTTGCATGAAATACTCAATACTCACCAATTAATTGAGGCACTTTGACATGCTATAAATGAGCCTACTTGTCTTGCTGTTAAATGCAAGAAAGTTGGTTGTTTCCAACAAACACTGCGGATAAAGTGCACCAGCAGAGAACCCTAATATTAGGTCAGCACTAAGCCTGTTGATCCAGAACTGAAGAAGCTTCTTGGATGAGAGGCGAAACATCCTTTTCTCTTATCATCCCCTGGCTGCCAGTCCTTTCACCCAGTATTATTACTGCTATACAGTAGAGTGATGGGACCTTTGTGCAGTTAGAGCACTACCAGGTTCAGGCTTTGATTAAGTAGCCGGACTGATGTTTTGGACACAGGAGCTTCGAACTCGCGCTTGGTCGGCAGGCACATTGAAGCTCTGCGTTTGAAGTTCAACCAAGTTCTCTTTTATGGAGCAGTAAGACACGCTTTGAATTGGATTTCTCCGTGGTTGGCTCGGTATCCAGCGGTAGGCCTGGTGTGTTCAAAGCCTTGTGTTCTCATCTTTGGACGGAGGGGGTTTCTTCTGATTTATTCAACAAGCCTGAAAATAAATGCACAATCTAGCTACATGACATGTGCTTTAAGGTGCTATTACAAAGAGGTATAAGGTATACTTCGGCTCGCAGATGCTCAAACACTCATACCAATCAATTGGCCATGCCCCCAGAGAGCACACCTTTCTTGGGGAACAAAGGAATTATAATAATTCAATAAATAAACAAGTGTATATATGTAGTCAGCAGAAAGAGTATATTCCTATTTGTGTGTGCGTTTCCTTTTCATTCACGATGGTACAACATCCCCCCCACACACACACACACCCACACACCCACACACACACACACACAAAGGCCTGTGTCTCATCATCTGTGAAGAAATAATGGAATTATATATATTTTCTCCCCTGCGCGCGACGAAGCATCAAAGTTCAGTGCTGTGATAAGTTGCCTGTGTACTTTGCCCCTGGCCATAACGGTGTGTGGTGTTTTCCTATTACTGGCATGTCCTGTTTCATAGATGGATGGACCTCAGGCTGACGTCTGCCACTGCCTCTGCTCTGCTCTCCGTGTTATTACCGAAATCGATGTCCATGTCTGCCGCCATTTATTATCCCCCCACAACCCAAACAAACAACCGCACACACACACACACACACACACACACACACACACTGAAATGAGATGAAGGGGGACTATTGGGAAGTTCTATAGAATGGAAATTCTGCTGGGCTTGTGAATCTTTGAGTGTGTGTGCGTCAGAGAACCCTTTCTGCCCCAAGATAAGCAACGGTTTTGCAGAATTTGAGAAGTAAGTAATGTTATTTGTCTCATGGTGCCTGTTTCTTCCTCCTGCGTTAATTTGCAATGTGTAACCCATGATTTACTTTTGTACCATTTCTCCTAACATGAGATCATCGTAACAAGGTCAAAGAAGCATATGTTAATGAGCAGAACTAATGAAAACCAAATTTATAACATTAACGTGCAGTTTTAGGGAATACAAATACTGTCTTTAAAAAGATCAGCTGGCAACTTCACAGAAAATACATGGAGAATAAATAATGAATTGACACAAAATCTTTTCTAGGGCGAATAAAATTGTGATGTGTGATAAATCTGTACTAATAATACTGGTAATTCTACTCAATATTGATTTCTATGCGTGTTCTTTACCGAGACTGGGCAGGAGAGTGATGCACTATGTGTGTAGTAAACTCAGACCTTCATTCATACATAAAGTCATAAAGAATCTTTTCTGTCACATTAAACGAAAAACCTGAAAACCTGACTTTTTGTTGTCACAGCAGGTAAAAAAGTGAGACATTTAAATCTCCATCTGGCCATATGTGTGCACGAGTGTGTTTGCTGGTGTATACAACTGTGTGTGTGTGTCAATTTAAACGCACGTGTCTTTGTGCATGTGTGTTATGTGAAGGTAGCGTCTCAGCCGAGTCCCCACCGTGCTCCGGGCCTTCTGTCCTCCCCTCATAACCTCACAAAGACACTAATAAGCCCCCCGATGATGGACGCTTATGGATTTCTGCGCCGCTAATTTCCGTAACTATCACTGTTTGAAAGATAGCTGAGGGATTTAGCAGAGGGGGCCAAGAGAAGGCCCCCTTGTATTCTGTGGGAACACAAGAGCTGTATTATGTGATATAAAAAAAATGCAACGTCCCCCCTTTTCTCTCCTTCAGGCCAAGTCCATGATATTTATCTAACCACAGTCACATGAGACCATTATGTTTATGGAATATCAAATACAGGCCAACACTGTTGTATTGAGTTGAGCCTCGGTAATGACCAGGGGGATGCACAGGTTTTCTTCCACAATCCACTCTTTCAGAGGTGACATTTGAACTTTGGTTAATAGTCTGAGATAAAGTGACGAGGCCCACTGAGTAGAAAGTGCAATACAGTGTAGTTTACTAATGTTACGGGTTAAAAAAGCACCAGTCTCGTCCTGATAAACACACTGCATGTGTGTTTCAAAAGCAACAACCTGTATGGTGGCAACAAAATGTATTAACTTTCTACAATTGATTTGCCAATAGATTTCCTATCAAGAACCCGGCTCTCCGAGCAAGAGGACTTTGTCATTCTGAGGCCGTAGGCCCCAAAAATCCCTTAATTACATTGTAAAGACAAATGCAGGCAAACTCCTGTAACCCTACCCCATGCAGCTGAACCAAAACACTGGCCAGAGACTGCACTGCCCGATGAAAACACTGAGCCAGGTAGCCGTACTTCTATATCACACGCATCACATCACAAAATGTCTTAACATCTCATTTCCAAGTTTCCCTTTTGCTATTGAAAAAGCTCTGTTAATGTTATACGGCTGTTTGCACTTCCTCTTGAAGAGAGTTTAAATGTAGCTCTTTTTTTTCAAATTCCAGTAATGTTACCATGTTCGCTTCCTTTCCTCGGGCTTTCACACATGCTGCAGTCTCTAAAAAAGTGAATGTGGAACAGGTTTCCCCCACGTCCCCACTTACTGCTGAGTCCAACACTAAACACCATCCATCACTGCCTGTCATATCAACATGCTGCAGAGCTCACTGGATCCACCGGTTGGAGGGAGTGAGACCACATGCACAGTAGCTACACACCTAAAAATATATATGTGTGTGTGTGTTTCTCTTCCACTTCCATTAATTAATTTGTCATCGCCAGTTATCCCCCCCCCCCTCCAGTGGATGGATCCTCCCTGTGTCCCGGCCATGCTATGATTGGTTTTGCTACCTGGGCCTTTGCAGGGGTGGTCAGGGGCCAACTTTCTGTCAGTGAGGAATGTAATTAGGGAGAATAAAGCGGCATGGGGCTACAAGGAAGGTCAGGAAGAGCTGGCAGGGTCGAGGCGGGTCACTACCAAGCATTCTCTCTCTTTCTCCCGTGCTCTGTCTCTCTTACTCTTCCCTTGTAAGACAGGGTCAGGGTGAAGGGGTGTCATATTTAGTCCTTCGCAGCACTGTGGGAGGCTAACACAATAAGCCATGGATATTTTCTCTTGCTGCTCCTCTCTTCCTCCAGGTTCACTGTCACTCATGTGTTCTCTTGGCTTTCAGAGTTTCCTGACTCTAAACCGTTGGCTATACTTTCCGCAGGGATGGTCGCACGGACATGAGCCGACGTGGAATTGTGACAATGAAACGTTTGGATCTTTTTTTGTGCGGGTTTCTCCTTGTGGCAAACTGACATTCTCGAAGCTCCTCAAATTTCTTCGCCCAGCCGCATCTGTATTGTTAGAAAATGCTGAATGTGCACTGACAGGCAAAAACGTGCCACACAGAGAGGGGCAGACTGCGATGGTTTGACATCACTTTGGCTGTGCAGCCTCTCGCAAGACTGGCGCATTGCTGCAAGCATAAATTTAGTGGCATGATGCCTAATGTCACGTCAAGTTTCTTTGTTTGTCATTGCTTACTTGTTTTTGGGCCAATCAAAGTCCTATAGCTGAGATGTTTGACTTCCCTGCACAAATGAATGACATAAAATAGTTAAATCATTCAACTCCTGCAGACTTTCCCACTTGTATTTGTCCCAAAGGGTCAAAATCTATATAAAGAGTCATTTCAGAGTGATTGTGGCTCTCGAAAGAATGTATTCTCCATTTTACAGGCACTCTCTTTCTCGAGATTCTTGGGCCAGTGTGTGTTCTGGGATACTCCACCAATGTGGTCTGGGCGCCAAAAATATCTTGCAGCCCAGAGGTCCAACTGGGGTCTTGGGAGAACCCATATCCAAGCATCAAAACACCCCTTCAGACACCTAATGTATCAATGATGTCATACTTGCTAGCTGCATATTTTTGCACAATGTCAGATTAGCAAAGATATGAGAAAGTCTCTTCAATAATTTCAAAACCAGATAATCGTCACTAGAGAGGAACAGAAAGAAAACCAATGTCCAAAATAAAGTCAAATGCACTTGTAAATTATACGCCAAGAATACTCTAATGGCTTTGAACATCTGCAGTGCAATCCTAGGAGGGTAGGTGTGTATGCAAGGATGCAAGTGTGTGTTTTTGTGCAAGACGTAAAAAACACATGTGTGTGTTAAGGCCATCAGAAACGGTCGGGAACAACGCTAAGACAAAAATCAGGCAGGAAAGTCCAGCCAGAATACATCAAAACTAATAGAACAGCTCCTGGCTTTGACATGGTGGGAGGCCTATATGACTCTGAATATATTAGGGCTTGCCTGTGTGTGTGTGTGTGTGTGTGTGTATTCGTGAGTGAGTGTGTGTTCCAGCAGAAGGTCTGTATAAGTGCTTTTGGATGACATAATATAGACAGGGAGTCCTCAGGGTAGAATACACTGTATAAACTGAATACACCCCTCCGACTGTCTCAGTTACATTGCGCACACACACACACACATGGGCGCGCGTGCACACACACACACACACACACACACACACACACACACACAGTGCAGCTGGTTGATTTTATTATATGTGTGCACTGGGGGGATTTCCCCGCTCATCTCCGGTTCAGTCTGTCTGTCACTGGGCTACTCACTCACTAACTTACCCTACCCGTCTCTCTCTCGGGACGTCTTCTCTTGCGCTGCCTCTGCAGTGCACCTCCTCGTCTCCTTCCTTCCTTGTTTTTGGCTCTCACTCTTTCAGCTCAGTTAATATTTTCCCTCCACGTCAGTCTCTTATGTGTCCTATAACTCCACTTGTTGCATTTTCTGTCATCTTTGTGTCTGCATGTGATCTTCCTGACAAATGAAGGATGCACTATTCTGCAAAATTATTTGAATCATTCAAAAGTTAAATAATGATAAAACTATCATTGATAAAACTATACAGGTCGTTTATTTATAACATGACACATTTTAAATGCAGCAAGTCATCCCTGATTGGGTAGGCAAAGTAAACCCTCCTCCCAATCTGGATATCATGAACTCAATGTCAGACTGGAGAACCAAGTGAAAATGAAACGGCAATTCAGGACTTCATTGGTTTTGAACAGGATTCACAGCTTCACCTATGACACACACAAACTGTCGACTCAAATAAAAACATGTAAAATACATATTAAAACTCGTTCCAGTGACGGGAGAGAGAATTCCTTTGTGATCTGACCAGGGCTTTACAACACTGCAGTGAAAACAAATACCTCCTTTCCTTCCTTCCTCCCAACATCTCCTTTTCTCTCGCTTTCTAAAAACTGATGAGACTGACAGGCAGCAGTGGTTGTGTTTTTTTTTGTTTGTTTTTTTTGCACTCCTCTCCTCTCCTTTCGCTTACGGCAACTGCCAAATCGTCTGAGGCCGAAGTGGAGGAAGGGGATGATTGAGGGAGAGGGAGGGGAGAGAAGAAAAAGTCCTAGTTTGTGTTGTGTCTGCATAGATGGGGAAAAGACGAAGACTGTCAAGACAGAGAGCAAAAGGGGAGACAGGTCTCATGAAAGGTAAATTCCATGTCCACACAAAGGAAATTAGAAAGAGACAATTAACAAGAATGACAGCCACAACGTTAAAAACACTAAAACTACTTCAGTAGTACTATTAGCCTCATAATGAATTTGTGTGGTCATAGAAACAGAAAATATCTCTATCTTCGTCATGTTGGCTTTGACTGCCATCTATCCCCAACGCCTCACGTCCTCCATATGTTTTATGCAACAGCTGGAGAGAATTACAGCTATGTAACGTCTTGGAAAGCAATCCAGAGGTTTTAAAGAGACAAGCCAGATTTAGGCCGAACATATAGTGTTTTAGACCATAATTACATATGTATGGTATAATGGTCCAAAATAGAAAATGCCTGGTAAAAAGCATAATTAGGAAGAAGTGCTGCTGCTGCTGGTGGTGACATGGCCTGAGCTAGAGCTTATAGTCCTCAGAGGTGATTGTTTCTTATTGGGTAATTTATAATGTCACTTTTTTTTTAAAAATAAGTGCCATGTGAAAATGTTCACATTGATTATTTATTCTTTATTATGTGAATTTTGCCGTGCGTCGCAAAAATAGAGCTCGAGTAGATGTGTCATATCCAAGTAAAACAATTACTTTTACGATTTCAGTCAGGTTTTATCCTTCAATTTTAAGAATGAAGCTAGATAAATCTCCCAGGTCTTCAACTCTCAACTTCCTGTTTCTGTTGTAAAGCCTGACTCAAGCTGAAGTTGAGGCAGTAACGCACGCCGACAGACACACACACACACACACACACACACACACACACACATCACAAACATATCCTGGCGCTAACAAGTATCATTATGCATCGGATGGTTGTATGGGATGGTGTTTCTGTAGAAACAGTGGGGGGATATTGGAGCCAGACGTGTGGAGCTGTCAGGGTCTAGTGATAGGAATAGGTGTCAGTCACATCCCAGGGGTCCCCACACACACACACACACACACACACACACACACACACACACACACACACACACACGTTATCATTCACCCTTTTCCTCTCCAGACATGGGCACACACACACACACACACACACGCACACATGCGCACACACACAGATGAGTGTGATTTGATGTGCTGTAACAGATGTAAGTGGACACCCTTATTCTCCTTAATGAAGATATATTCCTGGCCAGGGGTGGATGTGGGGCACTGACTCTGCACCTTTACTTTGCAGGGCTCAGTCCACATCTGCTTCCCATCAGCCACAAGGCTTACCTTTTTAAGGCAGAGGCGAGGGCAGGCGGGGGAAACGTAGCAGTGTTCGGTTTTGGCTTGATTCAATTACTAGCACCACCGTGAGAGAACATTCCCCCTCGGGTGTCCGTCTGCATGTGTATGCATGCGTCTGTGCTGCAAAGACTGACTGCAAATGGTCTTTGTGCGTACATCGGTTGACAACCCAGGGTCAGTGACATGTTGGCTGGTCACTCAGTAACCCGCTAAGACCCATGAAAACGTTTCTGGCTTTCCTACTATTTCTCAGCCTGTTGTTTTTCCTCTCTGTTGTGCCAGTGCCCCATTCTCTTCTCTGTTACGCCTTTAAACAAATCACAGTGGATGGATCTTTAGAATTGGTGAAGAAAAGACTGTTACTTTGTTTATGGAGGTCTTATTTTATTTGGTTAAAAAAAGGAATAAATCCAGTTTTATACCTCTTCTCAGCATTTAATAACAGTTAAAACCTGGCATAGTTTTTTAAGGGCACCAGCAGTTACCACAAACATTCACTCAGTGCCCATGATAACAGCCAGCGGCACATGGCCTGTGTGTTTGCAAAGAGGGTAGCTGACAACTACTCATCAGGACCCTTTAAAATAAAGTGGATGAACACAGAGCGGACAGAATTCTCCTTCTGGTTTATGTTATTTTCATGTTGCTGCTGGTTACAATTACAGAAAAGCTTGAGTTAGTTATGAGGCCTCATCTATGACTACAATCATTGTGACAGGAGCCAGTTCATACTTTAACAGTCAACAATCACACATTTTTAATTTGTCCACAATTCATTGTTTACATTCTTTAGGGAGGGCCAACTCTGTGTAATGATGAGGGTACGGATTCATGAAGGTGTTCTCCCAAACTGAAACAGGGCATCAGACAATTAGTGCAGCGATTTGTAGTGATCCATCACCGAAATGTATGAAAAAGTGCATATTTACATTTTTTCGCGTGATTGCGTAACTCATACATTTACAAGAAAGCTGCTGAGGTTATCATTTAGTAAAAAATAAACTCCTGCCGTATAATTGGATTTTTCATCATGTCCTCCGCCGCCTCCTCTTCAAACTATGTGACATTTTCATTTTAATAAATGTCACACTGATAAGGAGCGAAGGTTAGCCACGTATGGGCTGGGATGGACTGTTCTGGCTGCTGCACCACTGCATCTTAAACATATTTAGAAATGATGACAGAGGTCCTGTGTGTGCCTCGTAGTTATATAGGATCCAACCTACAATACATTACATTTATTGCATATTATATATTATTATTGTATGTATTCAAGCTTATCAGCAAAACAAAGACTTGTTGCTTTTGTGGTATCTTGACAGATCTTTTTTTTTTACTACACATGGCATCCTTATATCTGTAATTAAAGACAACAAACTACTGCGTAGTTGCATGTTGTTTGAGTGTATAATTAATTCAATCTCCCACAATGCTTGAGGAGGAAAACATAGGGAGAGGCAGACTAATGGCCACAACGCTGTACACTTTATCCATATGTCTAAACTATTGTACATTAATACATCAACATCCTGGTTTCAATAAAGGCTAGGTATATTAGTTGCATGTCTCTATCTCTCTCTCTTAGACACACCTTTGTACTCTTTTCTCCAACTGTGGCGTGCTGTGGGTTTTAGAGAGTGTCTGCCTGATGGGCTCACATTTTTTTTTTTTTTTTTGAGAGGGGGTGTTGGTGTCTGAGACGGTGAACAATGGCCAAACTGTTGAGCAGCGACTCTACTCGGCCCTGAGGATTTCCTCCTCAACCCTGGACCACCTAATACTATATGACACGCTACATCACGAGGAGAGGAGACCCACATGAAGAAAAAAAAATCAGGAAAAGAGAAAGTGGGGTACATTCTATGTGGTCTTTTGTGGGCTTTCACAAAATCTAAGCTTTGCCAAATTTGTTGTAAAAACTAGGGCTTGTTTTCATGATGTTGAATTCTTTAAGGCGGACTGGCTTATTTAGTCTAAAAAAACCCCCCAAAAAAACAAGCTCACCCATTGGTGGCAGTTGTTGGGCAAAGTAGTGGACAGTTACACTCTGCGATACGCACACACCCATACCTTCTCTGCTGCAGACATCATCATCAAATCGACTATTTGACTCACACATGGGTTCTCTTCCATCGCTTCCCCAGCCCAAATGCTTTTACATCATAAATCAGTAGTAAAAACATCGCTCTGTGTAGCAGCTCCACTCGTCACATGACTAGCTTTGACCTTCTCCATCAAATATCTCCCACCTCGGCCTACTGTAGCCTTTAGCAGTGCTGCTAACCAGACACAGATGGACATTTACAACTGACAGCAGATGGAAAGAACTTCACACACTGTGTCAGGCCTCAACGCTAGCTTCCACTATGGTGACACATTTGTAATAGGTTTTTACAATTGTCCGTCTCGCACCATGACAGCCTTTTTAATCCATTTTCTTTTGTGTTTGACTAGTTTTCTATGAAAACTTTAAAACTTTGCTAATGTTTGTAGCTTTGCAATGTATATTGCAATGACATATGATGTAGCTTACAGAAGTTTGGCATAGAGTTCATGAATTATAAGCTGGTAACTAGAAGTTAAAGCAATCTATGTCAGTTTACAATAAATTGGAAGAATTTACAAATCTGTTTCAGTTCCTGAAAAGTTTTCTTTCCCTGTGACAGCAACAGTTTATTGCTATGACAAATAAACATCATTAATAAATGACTCCAGTTTGTATTCAGATGCCTGAATATCATTATCAGCATTTGACGATGCAGTGATCATACTCACAAAACCTTTGTGACTGTTATTGAAATATGAAAACTATTATACATCATCATGTCCATTATCTTGCTTTTTCCTCTCCTCTCCTCCCCTCACAAGCCCAAAGTACCCCAAACACACCCAGGGTTGTCCTGCGGTGGGCAGACGGGGCTTAGGCCGGGATAAGAGAAAGTGCTTGGTAGACGATGCAGGCTAATTTGTAAAAGATACAGAGGCTGCATGGCTTTCCAAGGCGCTGTGGGGGAACCAAAACATTCAGCAGTTGTCCAAACAGATTCCTCGCTACACTCCACAGTGGACGACACGGCACTGCTATAATTTACACACACACACACACACACACACACACACACACACACACACTCTCTTTCCTCCGGCGCAGGAATTTATTTTGCTTCGGGTGATTGCTGTGTCTGCAAATTTTGAAGTCCTGTTAATGAATTTGAAACGGGGTCACGCTGGGATTGATGGGTGAGAATGAGAGTGTGTGTGCGTGTGTGTGTGCTGCAGGCTGCAGGAAAGGGAAGTGTTGTGGGGAGCTATTATGAGATCATGCAAGCTAAGCACCTTTATTTCACTATAAAGTCTGACATTATTTTGATAAAGACTGTGGATTTTATTAGACAATGTACATCCTCAGATATGTAATACGATAACATGGCTGTTGCTAAATGCATTTATAAATGTGAATGAATGTGTCCGTGCCTTTACATGTGTAACTTTAACCCTTGTTTGCTTTCTGCAGAGAGGAAAGTGAAAGGTATAAGCAATAGGGGGCGCCTGCACACAGCTGGACATTCATGTAATGCCATTGCAGTCACACACAGGTCTCGGACAAAACACACACACACACACACACACACACACACACACACACACACACAGCAGTTGTGTATATGAACCCCTTTGTCTCCCCTGTCACTCATTATCTTTGATCAAATATATATTCAAACATTAAAAGCACATTTCCTGGTTGGGTAATATTTTTCAGCACAGGATAATGTATCCTGGATGTGGGCTCTCTGGGCACTAGCTGTACCAGCGTATGTGTTTCTATGCGAGTGTGTGTGCGTGACCACCTCTGCCCTTCCCATATCTGTCTCCCATCGCTCTGTCTTATCACAGCACACACATACCTCAGCATTGCCTCCTGTGATTGTGTAAAAAGCCTGGGGCTTTTTTTTCCACGCCACAAAGACAAGGAGAGGAAAAGTGAGTCTTGTTGTATGTGACAATACCAGGGCGAAGGAGCGCTGCGGTGCTCAGGAGATTCTGTTGTTATAGGGACAAAACAAATAAAGTGTCAGCCATTCAAAAGATGGCTCGGCTCAAGAGGTTCAGGCCGAGCTAATTCTTTTGGAAAACAATCAACAGTCATCTTACACTCTCCTTCGGCAGCTGTCAGGACTTTTTCGCTTTGATGATACTGATGGACTTTTGGATAAAAGGTCAAGGGTTAGGTTACGAGCAGAATAATACAATACATTACATGTTAAAGGGTCAAAAACGGAGGAAAGAAAAAAAATCTAGTCACATAATATGCTTTTTGGAATTTGTGAGAACTGACCCTTTTAAAAAGAAACATTAAGAATCCTATTTCTGTGTCACAAGTCTTTGTAAGTTTTGTAGCACTAATATGTTGACTAAGCCTAAAATTCTAACAGCATTTGTTGCCAGGTTAGGCGGGTTGCCAGTTCATCCCTGGCCAGCCATGTTGTTTAAAGGCAACAATGCAGTGGCTCTCTTTCCTCCTCAGTGAGAGTCGGTGCTTTTAACTTGTGTTAGCGCTGTTAATGGCTGCGCTAGCAGCCTCAATACATAGGTCAGCCAGGATAACCCCCATATCCTGATTACTGACACGGAGTGCCCTCTGGAACACAGGCCTGCAATAAAAAGGGCTTCAATGAGCTGCTGCAAACCCGCCTGCATGGCAAGTATGGCTGACTGGGACAGAAGCTGTAACCATGTCGGAGAGATTAATCTACTGTGGAGAAACTGTGATGCTGTGCTGTGTTTACTTGACATGTGTGTATGATGCTTTATTGACAGAGGACTCACCTACAATTTCTTTTAAAAAACAGTTAAAAAAAAAAGTGAAAACATGTGTAAGTAGAAATAAATAGGATAGTCAGCCGAAGCAGGATTGGTCACGATGGTTTTGTGGCTACGATATTGGAGAGCTTTTTGTTTCCCCTGCTGCTTCCACTTTGTCTAACCCAGCTGAAAGATTGATGAGGAGAAAAGTGAGAAAAAGATGGAGACACGCAGAAAGAGAGAGATACAAAGAGTAAGAGAGACTGTGTGTAGGGAGGAAAAAAACAGGGCTTTTAAATTTCTAGCTGATATGGCAGAGTGAGAGCCCCCCCACATGTCTATGAATATCTCTTCTATTATTACTATTGACCCATGTACCAAAAAGAACGGTAGGGGCCCTGCATTACTCAAGCCTCAGAATTATGGCACTACTACTAAAGGTCAATGGCCTCATGGATACACAAATGAATAGACACATACAGATTATTGTGTCCACTCATTAAAATACAGTGACAGTGACAGTACATGTATGCATAATTTAGAAAACATCTTCACCTGTAAAAATAAAAATCAAATAATAAAAACTAACCATAATTCTAGTAATTTAACAATACAATGTAAAAATGTATTTAGACATAAAAACAATATTTAAATATTTTAAGGAACAATTCCACGGATGAAATTAAATTAATTAAAACTTTGCGGTCATCTTGTGGAGAAATTTAAGGAAGATGCAAAATTGGCATAGATATGCATTGTATGAACCAAACAGCTTTTTCCACAACTTCCACAAGGCAATACTCAGAGACAATTCCTCTAATGTGTGTGTGTGTGTGTGTGTGTGTGTGTGCGTGTGCGTGTGAGTGCCTTTGTATGTGCGTGTTCTGGGGGGACACTTTGATAAATGGCCAGTTTATGGTGCTGTCACACTGAGGATGTCTATGGGGAAATACTTCCCCACAAGCGCTAGTTTGGGTGTGCGCTTGTGTGTGTGTGTTTGGAAAGGGGTACAATGCTCTGGTCATCTGATTGCAAGGCTGTGGTCTGGCGCATGATTAATCAAACTGATTGGATGGGGCAAATATGGTTTGTGATAGCACAAAGAGGGAGAGGGTCAGAGAGAGAAATGGATTGCTTTGTAGTACGTGAAGATGTGTGCGTGGCTGTGTTTGGGGATGTGTGCGTGTGTTTGCGTATGAAGGCGCAGAGGCGTGTATGAAGGGGGCTGAAGTGAAGCTGCGGTGTGTTTTAGGGTCAGGGGTCAGATAAATGGAACATGAAAGACTAAAAACACAGTGCGGCCCTGCTGACACAGCCACAACCCTGTTAATATCTCACAGGGGCTACGCACTCATTGTGAGTACACAGACCGGTTCTCGCACTCGCACACACACACACACACTCACCTACAAACACATGTATTCCAATGCAGTACACAGGACCGTTTGAGTAATTGAGCTGTGCCATTGCAGCTTTGTAATCGCTGACATGTCTTTACATAGCCTTTGTGCCTGAACAATAGAGTGCCAGGACTAAGTTGTTGCTGGTCACAAGAAAAGAAGAAGAGAGAGAGAGGGGGACGGAGGGAGGGAGAGAGAGACAGAGAGAGAGAGAGAGAGAGAGAGAGAGAGAGAGAGAGAGAGAGAGGGCATTAAAGCAAACAAGCAGCTCAGCCTGCATGTATGGGTGCCACCTGGTCTTAGATCAATGCACTGACACATAGGTCATTTTTAATATGCTTTGATGTGTCACCCCAGCTGTGTGTGTGTGTGTGTGTGTGTGTGTGTGTGGTGTGTTGGGGTGTGCTCTATCAAGAACATCTTGTTTTAGGGACGCCAGACACGGTGAGTGAACTATCAAATTGTCCCTTTAATAGCCCCATTCTTCTTTGCTCATTCTCTCTCTAACGGCCTCCCTGGAGATGTGGACAGGGAGACAGAAACGGACTGATAATATGAAGGAGTGACACTGGTGCCATTTTACGTAGTTATTAATTAGAAATTAATTCTGTTGATTTAGGAATATAATATAAGATAACAATAATAATTTTGTTAACTGTGCGGTTGAAGTCAATTGTACTTCATTTTCAAATTCTAGAGAACATTAATCTCCTTTTCAGACAAAATAATTAACATTAGCTGGGTCAAATCACAGCAATGATTACAGCTATCAAATTAGAAAACTGAGGCTCAGATAAGTATGTTTTTCCATTTTCTTGTTATTTGACTTTTGCACAAACCTATCAAATTAATCAAAGTCAATCCCTCTTTCAATCTCAGTCTTCTCCCCTTGAATCTCACCACCCTCGTCAATCATGTGCTGTATGTGAGAAAAACAACTGCCAATTGTGAGAAGAAGGAGGTGGTGGTGGCACACAAGACAATCCCGGGTTTACAGAATCATTGCACCCAATATGAAGATAATAATACAGTCTCCGTCTTTCTTTACTCCTCATGCTCTTTCATTTTCTTGTCTCTTTTCCGCTGTCTCCCTCCTCTCCTTCTCTCATTAAATCTGTTCCACCCTTTAACCCTGTGGGCAGGTGCTACTGTAATTAGCTATTATTTGACTATCAAAAGTCAGGAGTTGATTAAATGGCCACGGAGCAGCACGCAGAGCACTTTCCCTCTGAGCCCAGCCCCATAATTTCAAAAGCTTCTTGCAACCTGCTGAGGGCCTTTCAGGTCTGTGAGACGCCGCTTCCGACCGCTGGTAAGAGCCTGTTGCCGGCGGTAATCAAAACTGATAATCTTACAGGAGGGAAAGGGGGGTGGGGGGGGGTGGGTGGGTAGAGGAGAGAAAAGAGAGCGAAAGAAAGAAATGGTTGGGGGCTTTCAGGAGGTTGGAGCTCAAGCAGCGAGCCTTCCATTAGAAATATGTTGTGGCTCTGAGGGGGCCGGTGGCCAGCAAGCGGTGAAAAATGCTGCCTTCGTAAGTCAAGTGAATGGCATCTCTTTAGTGATTAGGAGCAGTAATAATGGGCACCCCTGCCTGTTACCCTAAGTCCACTTTATTGCTAATTCATTTACCTGTTATTTCAGTCAAACTTGACAGGAGTCACCTGCTAAGAAGTCATGTTTGTCAGCCAGGTATGCCCATTAGCTGGGGATCTTAAATCAGCCTCACAATGGTGTAGGGGAGTCGAAAGGCCGACTTTATTGTTAGCAGATAACACCGCACCACAGTTATCCTGACCAATGTGGAAAATCTTTTCTACTTCAAAAAATAATTAGACTTCATCCCCAGGGTGATTCTTAATTAATGCTTTATTTTTTTCCCCATTGTAAGTGGATTTTAAGCCAAGCTGATTTGCTTTTGTGCTCTGCTGTGAAAATCCAGCTGATTGAAAATGAATGATGAAAAGATAATCTCTTTTTGCGTGAATCTGTTGGACACAAAGAGCTCATTTTGAATTTGGTACAGTTTCAAATCACAGATTTTGCATTTTCACGGCAGAATCCCTTTTCATTGAGCAAAGCCATTAATATCCAAATAAATATTTGACTAGATATAGTTTATATTGGAATAAATCATGTCACATACATGCTACAATATTCCCCAAGGAGAATCGGAGCAAAAATAATCACTTTGACTCCCTGGTTAATGTTCTGGATAATTCTCCCAAGGGAAACACTCTCTATGATAATACCCTCATATGAGCATCTCGATCTGAAATGTCACAGCTGAGATTAGAGCGGGGTTGACTCCCGGTGTACAGTGTATTCCCATGGAGTGTGGAAAAAAACGAAATGGTTTCAATATTAACATAGCGGATTGAAGAAGCACAACCAAATATGTAAATATATACAAATATTTGATTGGATTATTACATTTGGGTTTAGCATTTCTCCATGAAAGTTTATTGCTGGAGACAATAATCACCAGTGTAAAGGAAAGAAGGTGTGATTGCTTTTAAACTGAGCCCGTGCCCAACATCTCGGCATTGCTGTTAGATCGCCCTCTGATTGAGTGTGCAGGCCACAGGCATTGTCTAGGAGCGTTTGTATGAGCAGAATGCAGGTCACCAAATGTGACCACAGTGAGCTGTTGCCATCCGTTTCAATGTAAGGATTATCCACTATGAATTAAGACAGAGAAAACCCCTCTCTCTGGATGATGCTCAATGTGTGTGTGTGTGTGTGTGTGTGTGGGATCTCCTCTCATTGCCTGCCTCTCGTGGGATCCCCCACTCGGCCTAATCATTGTTTCTCTAACAGATAATTCTCCATGTCCTCACACGTGTCTGTGCGTGTGTTAATTAGCGCTGTGCCGGCTGAGTGTGCTCTTCCTTGTAATCACTTAATTAGGGGTGACGGCCCCGATGCTTGTTTACTGAATTAGCCATCCTCCTTAATTATCTAATTCACAGCGAGTCAACTGTCCTTGTTAATGAGCTCAGTGAAGAGGTGATATGCCGATGTGGCTGTGAGTGCACGTTTTTTGTGTGTGTTTGTTTAAAAACACAAAAAGTGACAACATAAATGTGACAATATATAATATATACTGAGACAGCGAGCCGTGCGACAGTTAAAAGCCAAATGCAGAAAAAGGGAGGCTAAAAGAGTGTGTGTATGTCACTTTCCTCTTCAGAGAACGGGTAACATAGGCATCATCAGACACTAGGCCATGCTCGTGGACTGCATATGAGTGCTGAGCCACATGCCTCAGCTTACTGTCGCCCTGATTCCCTGAGATTTAGTCATTAATGATAAAATCTACGTCCAAAAGAAAAGAATGAGAATAAAATCTCATGGTGAGTATGATTGATGGTTGCTTTAAATGGAGGCGTCCAGGGCTGGCTCTATTGTTTCTCCTGACCAGCCTTGCCACTTACTCCACCACCTCCACCCGACTCCTTCATGTGGATTAAGGCCTGCCGTTTATTTAACAGTTCATTTGAGCGAAGGGGTGACCAAGGTGAAGCCAGTGGGGGGGGGTTGGCAGGGTGTGTGCTGTGCCGTTGCGGGACGTCCCTTGCGGGACAGTGCCAGGCTGCGCTGTGGGGAGACGAGACAGGGCCTCCCCAGTGGACTAATGCCCTGTAATGAAGATTAAGACTCAGTCAAAGACCATACTGTTCAGCCGAGATCGGAGGGAAGGAGAGAGATGGAAGGAGGGGGAGAGGGAAGGAAGTGAGGATAAAGGATAAAGTAGGGATGGAGAGGACAGAACCCCTGGTCTCAGAATGTGTTTGAGGGTGGATTATCCTTATTTGCAGCAGCAGGTATAGATACCGTGAAATGGAGAAAAAATGAATGCATAAAATAACTGAATAATTATAAAATAAATATATAAAGTCATTTTTTACATTGTGCATCGTATTCTACATCTAAATTTCTGAACCAGCTGGGGGAAAAAACAGATTTTTGTCAACAATGCACTGACTGCATTACAAGCTGTTAGGAGCGATCACTATACATCACTATATAACTTTACGGAAAAATTTGTTAGTAACAAAAACTACAAGCTACATTCCTCAGGATAAGATTTGGTACATGCATTTGAGCCCTGTTTCAAATAAACAACTGTATGTATACTTTTTCTTCTGACTTGCCCATGATAATAAAAATCATCCAGATGAATTGTGAGAATTAAGTCAGAAGCGGCCAGAATTTTAATAACAGACATTGACCAACACATAGCAGTTACATGCTTAAATAACTGGTAAAAGCACCCATCAGTGGTCATTAATACAGCTAATGTGTTGCTTACCTACACATCTAGCCGATATGGAGCTTTACTATTTTTTTTGCCAAATCATGTCATTAATTTGTTTGTTTATTTATTGGATACCGACGAGCTGTTTTCTGCACAACAGCCACTCTTTCCGTGGCATAGAGACAGACATTTAATCACATGATCGGGATAAACTCACGGGTATGTGCCTATTGGATGTGCATGTGTGTCTGAGGCCCTGCTTCCAAATAAGAAGACAGTTAACCAGAGCAGCCTCAACACACGGCACGCGTCACTTACCACTCTGTGGCTAAAAGCTCCCCTAAGACCCGTTATACCCAGACACACTGCCACTGTCTCCTGCCATTGCCTCATCCTTCACGTCTACCACACCCTGAGTCTGTTTGCTCCCCTTCTACTCTTTTCTTTTTTTACAAACAATTTTCAAATGTTTTGACTAACTAAAATATCTGCGATGTGCGGACACAGGGATGGATGGATGGGTAGGTGGGTGGGTGGAGAAAGGGGGATCTTTTTTCACATGACCTTGTGTTGGCGGGGCCAGCCTCTCACCCCCACTCCCTGTCTTTCTTCCCCAGACGGGCTGTGTCTGTGACTGGGCTGGCAGTTCTTGCCTCTCTTGGGCATTCTGGCATTCCTTCCCTGTCTTGCCCCCCATCCCCCTGCCTCCGGCTGTCTCTTGCCCTCTCAGGGTTTCCATATTTACTGCGATCACTCTCTTGCTTGAACTCTGTCTTTTGCCTGTCTATCTATGAACAGTGAGTTGTGTCAACACCTCCCCATCTCCCATGGCATTTCTGTCCTTCCGCTTTTCAAGTTGATTAATGAAATGTTAAAAAAAGGACATTTAAAAATTTGGCGTGGTGTGTCGAAAGCCCCCATTTTCTTTTATACATCACATGTATAGCTACTCTCAAAGCACAACATGTTGAAGTATTTTGTGAGATATTCTGAGCTGCAAAATTAAAAGATGCGGTGCGGTGCAATATACTGCTGCAACAGCTGGAAATTACATTAAAAGTTAGAGCTGAGTGTGACATGAGGACTTTCCTAACACAAAAGAAATACTCCCTCTTACAACGCGTAGTTTCAAACGCACCCAGCCGTTCTCACGAACAGATGAAGGGAGATCCTTGTCTGACACGTGAAAATATTTTTGAAGAGCTGGACCACACAACTCTCTGTTCTCTGCCTCCCCCTGGCTCCCAAGTCTCCGTGGCAACGCCATGTGGGTTGTCATGTTATTATCACCAATGCTTGACCAGCCGGCCTTCTGCATTCACTCCGTCTGCCTTAATGGACTCACTGCTTTCTTGACAGACAAGACAAGAGTGTGTGTGTGTGTGTGTGTCTGTGTCTTTTGTGTGCGTGTGTGTTTTTTTTACTTTTTTTGAAGTGTGTGAGTGCCATATGTCCTTTAAAGCACAGAAAGATGGCGGTAATCCTACAAAGTGGGTACATTTTACCAATAAATAGTAAGGCTAAAAGTTGTCGAGTGAGATATTTCAGCTTTCAAAACCATGTTTATATATTCAAATACCACAAAAGAATATCTAACAACCTCTTTTGACAATATAATGTCCCTGGGTTTAGGGTTAACATCAGAATATCACCATTGGGATTAAGTTTAGGATTAAGCAAACTCTGAAAGTACCTTTTCTGGGATGATGAAATTTCAGTCGTAAAACACCTTTCCAGTTAGTAAAATATTAAAATATCACCTACAGTAGGCCTATGTTTGACAGGATATCCAAAGCTAGAGAAAGAAAATTACACAATATGTCAAAAAGTATTACACTTAACAAAATGACCCCAGACATTGGAGTGTTTAAGAAAGGAATTTAGTTTCCTTAGACATTAGGGAGCGGGGGAACGGATAGCTCAGTGGTAGAGTTGGCGCCCCACGTACTGAAGCTAAAACGGCCTGCGGCGGCCCCCGGTTCGAATCCGACCGGCGGCCTTTTCTGCTTGTCATCCCCATCTCTCCCCCTCCTTTCACTCGCATGCTGTCCAATCACGATAAAGGCAAAAAAGCCAACAAAAAATACTTAAAAAAAAGACATTAGGGAGCAACAGTATGTCCTCTTATGGATAGTAAAAAAAAAAAAATGTGAAAGTGAGTGTGTGTGCGAGCAAACCCATATGACAGCCCCCGCAACTGTCAGACTATCGCCCTCCTCCTTTTGTTGGGTGACCCCAGAGAATGTGTTGGAATGGCCACTGGGAGAGAGATTATGGAGAGACAAAGACTGCAAGAGAGGGAACGAGAGAAGGATAGAGAGAGTGAAAGGCACAAGAAAAGAAGGGAGGGAGAGAAAGAGAGAGCAGAGGTCAGGGAGCCAGCTGATGTGAAAGTGCCTCCGATCACCTCGTGCTTCTCCTCCGCCCCCTCGCTCTGTCTCTCTCTATCTGTTCCACTCTTTCTTTCTTTCGTTCCCACTTGAATTCCTCTCCCAGCGCTTCACTCCATTGTGACGTCCGGTTTTGATCAGCGATAACAACAGAGATGCGTCAGTCAGGGCCCACACACACACATGCACACACAGTTAAAAGTGCCATTGCAAGTTAAAAAGTGGCGCTTGGACACACACAGGCATGAACACAGCAGTGACACACAGCAGTGGCCTTTGAGTGAAAGCTCCTCACAAGGCATAATGACAGCATTCTGCAGTGACCATAACTGGGACAGTTCCCACAGACAAGACAGGCCGAGAGAGAAAGAGCATTTCTTTCTGTCTTCACCTCTCCTCCTACACCCCACCTCCTCTCCAACAACCCTGACTTTGTCCAGACCATGAGACCTTCCATAGATGAACACTATTGGCTAACAAAGTCTGGACAGACGACTTGGTTGTCTTTAATCAACGTAACCAGCGATTAAAGAAACAATAAAGGAATATGCCAGCAAAGAAAAGTTTGTTGTTTGCTGAAAATTCTCAAAATACCGATGGAAACTGATCCAACCACCCCTGCAGCACAATCAATACGTGAACAATAATGAGTCGATAAATGGTTCAATATGACACCACCAGCAATACTTTAGAGCTATGGTGTAGAAGGAGTGTATTTGGGTTTGTGTGCACATTTTGAGTACTTGGAACATCCGACAGATCAACAGCAGATTTACCGGAGTGGCTTGAGATGGATCTTTGTTGCCAGTGACATCCCTCCATCCTCGGCAAACGAGCAAGCTACAAACCTATCAGAGCCACCTTTCAAACTTACATGCTGAGTATTTCGGGGGAGAATTCTTTTTTAATTTAACCTTCTCTAAGCACAGGTCGATGTTAGGAGGCAAGCGGTATGCTTTGAAAGATTATCCCGCCTTAGGATCCAAACATTCCCCAACATACATGATTTCGACCATGTGAGCTCAGTCTCTGCATATTTGTCTGCCCGTCTGCGAGGGGACCACTCCCCATCCCTCCGTTAACCTACCACACCGACATGGAAGCTCACCGCTGACTGCCTCTGGTTTCAAACCACTTTCTTTTTCTCTTGTCTGACCTGACACATTGCAGGATCTGGTGGTGTATATTTTGAAGGGGGGGTGAAGGTGGTGGTACTGGGCGAGGGGGGGCAGGTTACGGAGCCAAATGAAAACATGTCACTCAGGGCCCATTAAAACGTAACCCTGCCCAGCAGAAGAAAGGGACCTATATCATCATTAAGTCATCTCGGGGTGAAGCGAAAACCGCAAATATTATTCCTGCACCCCCCTCAATACACACACGCTAACACACCCCTCCCCTTCTTTTCCTTCAGATGACAGAGAAGACGTGATGATTGGAGCTACGCCATGTTTGCTCACTGCCTGAGAATGACAAGAAGATGGTTTGGGAACTTCCTGATCATGCATCAGTTTGTATGTTTTCAAGAGCAGACATGAAGTAAATCATACTGGTAAAGTCGGCCGACTCTCTCACTTTGTGGAGACACACCTTTCCATCCATTTATCTATCTTACCTACATGCTCATTACATTTTTAATTAAAGATTCATTCTCATCATTTTAGTCAATAAAAAAAAGACAGAAATAAGTTCAAACTATTTCTCGCAATGTCCCAGAACCCATGTAAAGCATTCGGATAGCTTATTTTGTCTGACCTATCGTTGTTTAATAACTTGATTTTAAGACACATTTCAGCACTACAGCCATCCATGCATCGTATCTATGCCATACTGCGTGGGTTGTTTTGGTAAAATCCAACTATCTAGGCCTTTCTATTTATGTTTGTGTGTGTGTGTAGAGCGTACGTGTTTGGGTCATTTCCTGCTCTTTGGGCACATCACTCCACAGTCAAGTCATGGCCCTAGTGAACCGACTCATGGATATATAAAGGGAAGTGGATATAGTGTTGGAGGCGGAGCCCCGTTCGTTACTATGACACACAAACACACACACACGCACACACACACTTGGTCCAGCCTCAATCTCATTTACATTAACAGAGGAAGAAAATAACTCTGCATTTTTTACTACTTTTAGGACATAATGATATAAATAAGGGTTACTCAAGTGCTTGAATTGGGAAGTTAATTTACTTCAAAAGAAATTGTCCACTGATTAACTGATGGCTCTTTTCTCTACAATGGTGTATTAGGCCATTGTAAAAAAAAAAAAAAAAAAAAAAAAAAAACAATTATGGAGTCGGGCGAAAGGGTAATATAAGATGTGGTAACGCCATCCTTCTGAATTTCGATGTTTATAGACAGTAATACCCATATTGTTGAGGTTACAGGAAAGTATCTTGTATCTTTGACTCCTCAAAGATCTGTGTTTTGGATGGAAGGATGGATGGATAGATAGATGGATGGATGGATGGAGAGTCCCCTAGAATATAATATATCTTGCACTCGGCAGCTCACATTACGGCAATGTTTAATGATTGCATCTGTGGTGTGATGAGATTGATCCTGCCTTGCAAAGTGAAGGGACGTGGTACCTTAACAAAACAAACACTATTTTGACTATTTTTCAGATTTATTTCTCTGTAATGTAGGACTTCATAATCTGGCAAATTTGTGAGCATTTTCTCATAAATTTGCAACGTTAATCTCAGAGAATGTCCACGTTCTTTACATACAGAGCCACCCCTGTAACCAGGGGGCATTTGTGACGTTCAGTAGTATGAAAAATGACTTGCCCCCGTGGCGCACCGGGGGTGGCAGTGATTATAATATCCAGATAATCATTTCAAACAAATTATCATAATTATCAATCAATCATGAGCCTATTTAAGCAGGGGGAGGGATGGGGGGAGTGCAGTGCTGTTGGCAGGGGGTAAACTATGGCCTGAAGCATTGGATCACTTCTGTGACCCCTGAGCCTCCCTCTGTCCACATAATAGCCCTCATACATTTAGGGTCATTTAGCTAGCATATTTAGAGATTTAATTCCCCAGCTTGATATGGGAAAGCAGACATCCACACACCACTGCATGCACATACACACATGCACTCACAACTGCAGCTGACCCCCATTTGGCTCCCTAGTCTTTCAACATGGAGTGGGAAAAATCTACTTATAGGTCAGAGTTCATATCAACCCCTCTCATTATCTCAGTTACAAATAATGCTGCATCTAAACACACACATTTACATCTGCATCACAATGCAGATGGACTAGAACGACTAGACTTTGAATAAAAAAAGCACAAATCTGGCAAGAATAGAAAGAAAGGCATGAATTGCTATCTGTTAAACATCAGTGCTGAAGAGAAATATGTGAGGCAGGCATGTCCACCTTCACTCAGACAAATAAGAGAGGAAGAGTGACACCGGCGGAGTAACGGGGACTTGATCGTCTTAAAGAGATATTTCGCTGTATCTTTTCACAGTAAATCCCCGGTGAAAGCAGCATGAACTGATTCAATCTCAGCAGTATTGAGAGGTGAATGAATGGAGACAGAGAGAGAGAGAGAGAGAGAGAGAGACAGAAAAAATGAGAGACAGAGAGATAGAAGGAGAGAGAGAGATAGATAGATAGTAGCCTTTGGGGGGAGATGATCGTCTTGGGAAAAAAGCAATCAGTGCTCATTGATTTTCTCGGCTGGTTGAATGGAGGGTGTCTATCTGGAAGTCATTATCTGCCATCTGATCTGCTGGAGTGTTTACACACGTTGGGATGGACAGCAGCGCTCTTCTGAAGATGAGGATTAACACACACACACACACTCTCACAACACATACACAGAGCACAGACTGCCTTCTTACCCTCTGCTCCCTATCTGGCTACCAAATCCAAAGAATCCAAAAAGAAACACAAGTCTTACAATACCCAATTAACGTTCACACATACACACACTTAAGTGTATGTGCAGTGTGTGAATGAGAATATACGTATGCAGGGACAGGGAAACAGACGGATAGTCCTGTTTTGTATAGCCGGACCGTACCAAAACCAAGCAATTCCCATCAATAGCCACTGATAGCAATCTATATCTCCCACAACACCATCGGCTGAGAGGGAGGGAGGAGGATGAAATGAGTGAAAGAGGATGGATGAAGTAAGAAGACAGGGAATTCCGATAACACATGTTTTTATTTTCTGTGGGTGGGATGTGAAGACGTATGTGTGTAAGCCAATATGGCTTGATCCATATCTAAGCAAGTGCTGTCTATGTAGCCAAGGCCTTAAACTCTCTCTCTCTCACACACACACACACACGCAGCAGTTTTCTGTAAGTGGATGGAGGAGCTACAAAAACATCTTTGCTTCCGTTTTATCCCTCGTCTTAACCCCGACTCTGCAGTGCCCCCATTTGTCTTTACATTCTTTTCACACTGAGTCAGCATGGAATGAACCACTGATTGTGGTTAGTTTGAATTTGTCGTTGCTCGGAGAGGCCGGAATTAATCCGTGACCATAGAGGCCGAAATATAGTTTACATCCACTCGATAATGTGCACTGTTCTAATATTCCCCTTTATATAAAATATATATAACAAACATAATAACAAATCTGTTTGAATAAAGCTCAGAAACAAATGAGAACTAACACTTGCAGTCATGCAAATACACACACACACACACACACACACACCTTTCTGAAGTGAAGTAGTTTATTCACAAGCTACAACTCAATTAACATTCTGCCTTAATCAAGCGTAGCAATGTTAATGACATGGTGGAGAAAGGAGAAGTCAATGTTTATGTGCATGTGCTCATGACCTGTGTTTGTGTGTGTGACTGCACGATGTGGATGAATGAGTCATGTCATAAGGAATGGCTCATGCATAATTTCATTCATATTCATAACAGGCATGTGGTCTGCCACCGCCCGATGAGGGCCCACCGCAACTCACACTCTGCATAATGAGATGTGGCCAGTGTGTGTGTGTGTTTGTATTGTATGTATCGTAGGTAAGCATACTGTATGTCTATATTCTGTGTGAGCCTGTGTGTTGCACATCACACTCCTATTAGTGCATTTGTGTGTGTATTTACATCTTTGCTCTAGTATAAATAACTAGCGTGTAAATGTGTGTGCGTGCCGAGGTGGTTAGGTAGTTTATAAAAAACGTCTCGGTTTTTCCACATTGTACGAACATGTGGGGAACAGGGACCGGCCCAAACCACCTGCGGTCAACGCTTAAAAAAAGCTCATTGACTAATGTAGGATTTCAAATCAACCAAGCAGTCTGGGATTTGCATGCCTGCCTGTTTATAGAGGGAATAGCAACAAGACCCTTGACCTGAAATGTAAATGAGGAAATGTAAGTGATTTTGTTTTTCTAAGGGCCATACTGGTCATAAATGTAAATTACGCCAAAAGAGATTCTAAGTGAAATAGGTCTTGCTAAGGCGTCTCCTCTCACACACTGCTTTTATTAAGGGGAGCTGGATTATGCATTGAAAAACAGTCCACCATTAGTTCTGCTCCTGATGTTTTGACCGTCCCGTCATGTAAGATAAGGCACATGGAAACTTTGGAGACAAATTTCACATCTCATTTTCAATTTCTCCGACAGCTAAATCCATGATGGACGGCACTCATGAGACATAATGATGTTTTTAGCTCTGTTCTGTCAACCAACATTAATCAAAGTCCCCTCAAAAACTGTAAACAAATGCTTTCATTTAAAGCATATTTCAACCATTTTGTATTGTATTATTATAGTTATGCCAGTCAATCAATTTTGAATTGAAAAAAGAAAAGTAAAAGACAACTATAATGCCCATAGTGGGTTTTGGAGTATTTGGAATGCTGCTGCTAAACTACAAATATGAACTGCTCCACTTAAACTGAATAAAAACGACTCATAATTTACTGCCGTCCCATTTTCAACCATTGATTTAGGTTTCAACTATCTTGCCATTGACTTGACTCGGAGCTGCGCCTGCATGGAATCATTCATTCTTGAGAAAGAGTGTCCACTCTGCTGCAGCATTGTTCTTTCACGGACCATTAGATGGACATGAATTCTCTCGCTGTCCTTTCTTGACCCGGCGACTCTGGCCGTAAAAGCAAACTGCCCAGCCTCTTCAATAAATTTATCACCTCATAAAGTGGTCAGTGACTGGTCAATGGGACGTATCGGTCACAGTGTGTGTGCGTGTGTCAGTTTTTTTCTTTTTCTTAAAGAGAGACTTTCTGGTGTTGATAAGAAAAGCTCATAAGTCACTCAAATGCTTGACACTGAATGCAGCACGAAAAGGATGATTTATTTATTCAAGTCAAGTAAGCTCTGCTGGGGCTTCTGTAGAAAGCTTAGAAAACGTAACACTAATTATAATATTCTATTAGAATAATATCACTATAAAAACTGTATGAATCAAAGCATGTAGATCGTTTTCTGTACACCAGAAAACCGCAGCTGGGCTTGCATGTAGGTAGATATTGAATGTACTGTATATGTGTGCTCTAGCAGACCCAGAGGAGTTTTATTTATTTATTTCACCCACACACACAATGACATTTGACGCCATTGACGTATAGGTAAACCCAGCATGCAAGGCAGGGGCACAGATATTCCTAAAAGAGCATAAAAAGGGGAAACTATTCTACCTTTTTGATGCAGCTGTCAGGGGAGGCTTCGTCATGGTCATTCATCATCTGCTAAGAAAACACAAACAAAAAGACAGACATTGTTAAAGTACTTAATGGTAAGAAAAACCTTCAGTCCTTCAAAGGTCACGCAGCACAATGAGCAAGACAACAACAACGTGACTTGGTTAAAATCTGTTTATGAAAGCATTTAAAGACAATATTGATTCCTGAGCTTCACAGGGCTTCGGCCATGGGTTGTGACCGTCGCCGCTTGATGACACGAGCACAGCGTGTTCACAGTTCATCACACAGACCCTCTGGGCTACAAATGTGACCAGAGGGATGCAATAATGGACTGAGGGGTCACAAAAACACATGCAGAAGCAAACATAGCACCACACACACACACACACACACACACACACACACACACACACACACTCTGATGAATGAATGCCCCATAGATTTGACGTTAATTCTCCGCTTCAGCGTTGCAGGAAATTTCGCTGAGACCGTGTCTGTGAGTTTGTGTGTGTGTGTGTGTGTGTGTATAATTAAGCCTTCCAGCAATATTTACTGGGGGCAGATGGGTGGTAGAATGCTCCCAGTGTCTGCCAGAGGAAATGAAGGAAGTGGGGGAATGATGAAGAGATGGGGCTGCCCTGCTGCTATGAGGGGGCATTTCACATAATGGCAACCCAGAGTCTCTCTCCGTCTGTCTGTCTCTTTCTCTCCCTCTCTGAAGCCCATTGATGGCAACTGTGGATCAAAGAAGAGATGCAGACTGTTTTCAGAGCAGTTTTAGGTGGGGTGGGGGATCAGCCAGGTACTTTACAGAGTTTAAGTGAAATTAGGCCTATAAAACTTCTCCGAGCACAGACACGCGACCTATCTGAGCCTCCCTTTTCCTGCACCCTATCCTCCCCATCTGCCCTTTCACAGTAGGCGTGTTGTTAGGGTGTTGTGACATGACTGGTTGCCTTTACATTAGAGCTGACATATTGAAGTTTGTATTTTCCTAAACCAGCGTGGCCCACCGTGATTGGCAAAGAGACGTTTTATCTGCTGTGGAATCTGCCATGGAAACTGTGGAGCCATTCTTTCAATTTTGGTATACAGCAACTTCTTTTATGCACCTTTCTATACAAGGCCTCAATTCACAGGAGGAGATTATGAATTGTGTGTATGAGCTTGTGGATGTGTGCACTCACATATGCCTCTAGATGAAGGTGTCCATGCTGTAAGTTGCTCCGTAGAATTATTAATTCTCCCGGTGAAATAGAAAAAGCGTTATCTCAACAAAAGTTCACTCTCAAGTTCTCTTTCTCCCCTCACACTAAACAGAAAATCAGATGGGCCATATGTGCACCGGCGTGCCGTACAGAGTGGTTTCCTAAATTAAGCTGTCAAGGAGTCGGTTTCTCAGCCTCAGCAAATGGGAGCAATTACACCACAGATACTTACAAGAGTGTTCTCAGCCTACTTACACATCATCTAAACCTTTACAGGAGCATCCTGTTCCTGAACTCAGCTCCAAGCAACGCAACAACATGTCACCCCTCCCCCCACACATGAGGTGCTGTGTCCCTCACGGCCAATCAAATTTGTCACATCGTTTTGACTCCGAACTGGATTTTGAAAAGCGGAGGTGAAGTAGCTTTCCTCAAAATGTGATCGTGTTTCCATGATGAATGATCAGATGAACGCACAAAGCTAAGGAATCTTTTTCACAGTTGTTATGAGAATGTATTCTAGGCGCACTACCATCACAGAATGTATCCATGCCTCTAAATACACATCTGTATTTTAGGTTTACGTCAAGTGCACAGGGATGAAAAACTGTAATGCCACCATATATGCTGCTCTGAGAAATAAATATTTTTTTTAAATAGCCACAGATTTGTATGTGCTGGTTTGAACAAACAAAAGAGAGAGAAATAACAAAATGGTAAATTTGCCTTTAAAACAAACATTACATTTTTCTCTTAACCTATTCTTCTCTTTTTTTTGTTCAGTCGGTATGCTTGTGATTTTAAAACATGGCAATAGAGTAGACTGTGAAATATAGAAGGAGAGAGCGTTAAAGAGAGGGAGAGAAAGAGAGAGGACCTCCCCTTTCTTGTAATGCACAAGACCAGCTGCAACAGTTTACAAAACCAACAGCTTGGCTGGGTCATCTAAAATGCTACCAGCCGTTCAACACTATAGGACAATTTCTGGACTTTCCCCCTGCACTGTTCAGCTAAACGCCAAGTGTAAATATGTGTGTGTATCAAATTGTGCAAGAGTAACCTAAAACTGTAGAAGACATGCAAGCAGACATGCGTGGTTTTACTGATGCCTTAATGTCTTTCAGCTTCAGGTGGGGGGGCCGGGACGGTGTGGCTTTCTATGGTCCAAACTTCAGTACTGGGTACAGAAAGACTGAACTGACTGTCAGGAAAATGCTAATTATAAAGCTTCCTGGCTTTGCATTCTATGCAATTGGGATCCACATTGTTGTTGTCTGTTGAGAAGTTACCCAATGAGGTCATTTTTTGGTGAAAATCAAGGGTTTTAGCAATGATGACAATAACTGTAAAACAATGGCAGGTGGAGAGGCTCTTTCAACACTGGCATTATGTACTGCGCGCATACTGACACACACACCAGACAAACACACACAGAATAGCCTAGCCTTGCAGCAGGACCCCGCCAAGCAAATAAATAAGCTATTAATTATGGAAGGAAAATGTGATTGGCCACTGACTGGCGGCGCGATGATTTATTGCACATGCCACCGTCATCTCAAAGTGACTTTTACACTGGGTCGGTGAGACAGGTCGGAATAGAGACTGGCCTATGTTGAGAGGGATAGATTTTCCACTATACAGAGAGAGGTAAAATTGTCCATTTGTTCTGTATCTACTCTGCTGAATGCTGACATGTCAATATGTCTTATGGGAAAGAGAAAACACTGAAGCGAGGGTAATTAGAAAGTGTGCAAGTGTGTGTCTGGGCACACAAACTTCTCTCTCTGGCCCACATGACCTCAAATATAAACAAATCCAGCCGTGGCTTGATGAAAGTGCAGCCACCTGCAGAATCCTTCCACCGAGAGCTGTCCAGACCCTCATTATGGGTGTGCGTAAACCTGTGTGTTTGTGTATGTGAGAGAATGTGTGCTTGTGTGTGTGTGTGAATCTCACCATGTCTGTGGTGTGTGCTTTCACACCAGGCGGGAGGGAAAACCCCACCATTATTAGTGTTTCATAGCGCAGGTTTTGTTGTTGGACAGAGTCAGGAGTTTTTCAACACCACTTTAGCACCATTCGTATTGACATGCCGTGATGACCAAGCGGACAAAGAAAACACGACATGGGGAGAGACACTCAGTAAGTGGACTGCCTCATTGTTTTCACAAGACCTGTCACAGCCTAAAACACATGACTGAGTGAGATCCTGCTCAGTTTATTTCCAGAACTCATTTAACATGAAAAAACAGCAGAAATGTCCCATGAGGGTTTTCTGCAAAGGGCCCACAAAGCATATGTGGTGGTTTTGCATGTATGGCTCAAGTCAAGCCTTCACAGAATGGTCCATACATCATGACTTCTAGTCACACCAATGAGAAGGCTGAGTAAGTAGCCATAGCAACTAGAGGAGGACCTCAAAAAGCTTGCTCATCATCCTCAGGCGTGTGGAGAAGAAGAGGGCCCCACGTAGGAAAATGTTAGCATTCTGTCGCCAAAAACAATTCTCCTCAACTCTGGATAATATGAGGCAATACAGCAACACGGCCCAATGGATGGCTGCGGATGTCACAAAGCCGCAAGTTTCCAAAAAGAACCAGCAGCAAACAAACCTCAAGGCTTTTTGAAGCAGCGCCCTGACTGACAACCCATTGGCTGCAAGAGCCACACCAAGAAAGCCACAAATTGAAAGTTTTGCTATGCATTTATTGGGAACTTTTGCAGCTTCTTGGCACGTTGACAGGATTTCATTGTGGTGGCAATGCCCTGGAAGGGTTATTGATCTTTTTGACGTATGGATGGGAAAGGAAGCTGTCTTTCGCTGTGGGTCATGTTGAATAATAAACTGCAGAGAAAGTGTACTTAGAAGGGGGGGGGGGGGCTCTGTTTCTCATTGCTGGATCCTTTAAAATAGGAGCTAACCATCATGTCAAACATGATCTCAACAAATAGATCTGACTCCTCTGACTCCAAGATACTGGCAAGTTTGATCGGAACACTTTACAATCAATGAAACGGCACGACTGCTCCAAAAAAGGAAGACAAAGAAGTGGGGATATCAAGTCTCCAGTGTTTTTCTCTAAGTTCTCTTGCTATCATTTGAACTCCTGATAAAACCTTTTACACGTTCCTGCCAGAATCCAAGATTGTTTGACTAAGGATACACGTCTGATTCAGTCTGCTTTTTAGCATGAAGTCAGATGGTGCCTGGTAGTCCCTTCTTTGGCTTGTCCTTTAAAAGGGTGTAAAATGAAGCTATTTCTGGGCTTCCCTTAGATAGAGGCCTTGACTGCTGAGACAAGAGCTATGCCTTCTTAAAAACATGCCTCAACAATGAGGTTGCTCACTAAGTTTAAGCAGTGAGGTGGGGGAACCAACGCAGGGGAGGAGGACAAATGTGTACTGCTGAATACCAGGAAACTGGGCGTCCATCAGATAAATTATATTCATGATGACTTTAATAAGGTGAAGACTTAAGGTGTTAGGCCAAGGCAAACACAATCGCAGTGCTGATAGTGAACCTCCCTCTCTGTCTGAGTTGATAGAGAAGGTAATTATAAATATAATCACTGTTTGGTGCCTTATCTCCATCTCTTATTTTGCTGTAAACCTTAATGTGAGAAAATTACACGGTTCATTTGTAAAAGCAAAAGAAAAACCGACGCCAAAGGAATGCATGAGATGCCATTGTCTGAAAGAGGATCAGATTAGCTTGCCACATATCACACCGTGCAAAATGTTAACACGGTTACCCAACCCTACATCCCAGATGGGTCTATGCAGGGTGCGGCCTGTGACGGAACTGAGAACTGTTGGTGAGATAGAGCTTTGCACACAAAGGTTAGATTTGGAAAGCAAACACTCTGAACTATTGTGTGACTCTGGAAAGTCATGGCCACTTGTCAAATACAAACGGCTGATATTTACAGAACGAGCGGTGACCCCGTGTGTCCTAAGAGCCTTTGTGTGATTTATGAAGAAAATGTCACAGTGAAATATCCCGCCAGGGTTTGCATTGACTCCGGACAGGCTTGTCTCATCATTTCAATGTCCTGTATGATTCACAGGTCTTGCATAGACATGTGCAGTTTTGGTGCCACACATTATACACTTGGTACAAATGAGTGGATTCAATACTTGTGTTCATAAATCAGACAGTTGCCGCATTTGAACTAATTTCTCTGTGAGAAAGTAATGCTACAAGGTGAGCTTTGCACTTAGTCAGCAAACAAACCTTGGGAAAGAAGCTCACTTTCATGAATACAGAGTGAGAGGAATGCAAGGGGAGGTGGAGGGAGCAGGACGAGAGCAGGATTCTGCAAATTTATTAAGAGGGTCATATTTTAATGGGGGCCTTGTATGACCATCCATCACCTGACGTCCAAGGCCCCTTATCCTTTTAAGGCTGTTGACTCTGAACTTGATATCGACAGAACCATACAGATAAATTATCTGCTTGGCCTTCGCTTTATTGATAAGTCATTTGGGCAGATGATCAGTAATAATCATAAGTGAATAAGGGTGTGCCGATAGATCTTCTGCTAGCAGATGCTGTGACAGCTGCAGGATTGAGGCCCAATAAATAACCCTACCTTTTGATTAAGAGGATTGCCTACACAGCATCGGCAGCTGCTGTGGCATGCCTTTCAGATGATGATATATCACATCCTCCCTCTTCATTTTGATAAAGGTTGCAGTTTATCGATACGTTGCAGCAGGAAGAAAAAAAAAAGTCTTATTTCTAACGATCTCCTATTCTTCCCATGACACACATTGCCTTGGAGCAAGACATGGGGTTATGGGAGAAAGATTTAGGGTCTTGACTTGAAGGAATATAGATCGAATCAAAGGTCACGCCACGGATACTTTTTATTTCACATACCTCAGCTGAGCGAGATGCCTGCGCAGCCTATGCATTTATGGGTGTTTATGCACTACATAAATCTGATATTGGCTTTTCAGCTCAGCAATGTCATATGTTTCATATCTCCATTTCCCCTGGCAAACTGAATTTGTGTACTTAGAAATATACACCAGACCACACTGTCTGTCCCTCTGTCTAGTGCCAACATGAATCCCTAATTCAAACCAGGAATTCCTTTTGGTAGGTAGAGAAGGACACGGAAACACAGAGATGGGATCTCTCATCGCATCAGGGGCTTTTTGGACAGCAGCCACTGAGATATTGTCACGTGACGACGGATAACTGGCGAGTAAATTGCATATCGTTTATCGGGGTCCGGCTAAATATTTACACCGTTTGCATATTTCAACGTAAACAGAGGGGCTTTTGGTAGCTTTTCATTCCTCCACTCTCCTTCTTACTTCAAATCCAATATATGTAGAGGGAGAAGATGCTGGCTTAAACAAGAAGACTGGATGTGGACAGAAGTTAGACAGAGAACAAGGCAGAGGGAAATGACGAGACATTTTGATACAGCTAGTATCTGTACTTGTGTGTGTTAGTCGGTCAGGTATCCCCCAGCAAATCCATCCTGTGGCTTTTCTGCATTTTTCACCCACACATACACACATATGTGCGAGGAGTTTGGGCGCGGGCCCAAACAGAAGTGAAAAGTCTCTAGTGACTCAGAGGCTGAGTGCATGTATATATGGGTCAGTGCCTGGGACAAGCAAGGGCTTTCTTTAGGGCTCTGAGGGTTTATACCAAGGTCAAGCCCTACACACTACGATGATGATGATGATGCTGCTTGAGAAGGCCAAAGTCACTCCGAGTGACTCGCTGATGAGATTTTCCAGCAGATAAACAAGCAAGGATTTCCGGCTCTGGGGTATAAGTGTGTTTTTGTTTGTGTGCAGCAGCGTATTTTTGGATATACAAGTTTCGATCTGATGCACCAAACAGACACAACTTATACACACACACACACACACACACACAGACACACACACACACACACCATAACCATTACATATTTACAGATCGATTATCAAACTCCTCCCACAGGTCCTCTGTCTTCTCTACACTCAAAGCATCCACTTGGTTCATTTATTTAGCCTGTCTTCACTCTCAATGGTCTTTTTTGTATTGGTGTGGCCTCTGAGTTTAGAGGGAAGATGTAGAGCTTAGATATCAGGTCATCAGTGGGACAGAGGTGAATGGTGTGGCGTGTGCTGAGGAAAGAATAAGCAGATTATAGTTTTAATAGGACACTCTTATTACTGAGGTAGCATGTGTTTTTAGTTGCTTTTATTGCACATCATTAAACATGACGCCTTCCTTCCTTTAACCGAATCTGACCAACCGCAGGAATAAAGAGTGGGTTTCCGCATTCTGCAAGGCCATCAATGAGTAGGGTCAAAAACGCTTTTCAAAAGGTTTTTTATTTCAAACGCAGGCAACTGAAGCACGTACACGATATAAATACCAACAATAATAACGGCAGCTTAATAGTTGTAATGACTGCCATTAGCATGTGTATCGTTTTGAGTACGATGTGGAGATAAAACACAAAAAGCATTTGTCTTTAACAAATGGTCTGTAACTAGCGCAATGTTTATCCTTGTGATTTCTTCTGGTGGCCAATCAGATTATTTGCATGGTGGAAACGTATAAAGACCAGAGTAGTTACGCCCGCTGCTACTGCCAAAAGATACTGTCTCGGCATACTGGCTACAAATGTTTGCTTTCACCACGGTGGCCGGTGTGGAAGGCATTTTGCGTAGGTTTAGGCAGAGGGGAAATTATTGCCAAATGCATGTGATTATTTTATCATGTTAAAATTCTGTTCTTCCAACAGACATTAACAAATTGTAATACAATTTCGATAATGGTATTAAAGCGTCAACAGTCTTTCGGACTGTAACAACGAAATAACTAACGATACAAAAACTGTCTTCAGATTAAAAGATCTTTTTAAACTTGCTACACTCGAGAACCAAAATACACTCTAAAGAATATTTGGAGACACACCAGAATAACATTGAGAAATGATTAATTGCGCCTATTGTGCAAATGAATTCTCCACCATTCTGCTCTGATTGATTCGCCCAGTCTAACATTTGTTGCTGCACAGCAACCTCTTTGGGGCTCTCATTCTCCCTGTCCTGTGTTTTTTTTTTCTTCTTCTTTCCAACCCTCCCTCTGTCTTTCTGTACAAACAGACACACAAATACACACACGCACACTCCATTTATCCTTGCTCTCAAGAGATAGCAACATTTATCACCACGAGAGCTGTCTCCAAGTCCACAGGATCAACCCATCACCTCCACAATAAATGTCAAGCTGTCATGATTTATGCAGCTAATGAAATTGATTAGACGGCCACAATGTCCCAGAACATTCTAATCGCGTGATTCACCACTGTCCTGTTTACTCAACTTGCTTGAAAGATCAACGTCTGTGTGCATCTGGGATGAAACGGCACTGGGTGGTAAAAACAGGTTGCGATACATCTTGTCAACCACCGCTTGACAACGATACAGTTACATCTCTGGAGACTCTGTCATCAGTCTTTATGGTTTGGCCTTGAGGACTCTTCGGAGAAGATATTATTGAGTGGAGATAATGTAGCAGTCCCACTCCTTGTAAAAAGGCCATTGTCTGATGTTTTTGCCATCAAAACCCAAGATGAGTTGAAGTGAAGCTGGCTTTGATCATTTCAAGGATGGTCTGAGACATCAAAAGACTGTGTGGTAATGATGTTGCAAAAGTGATGATATGATGCTGCCGGCTATCCCAGGGCACGGAATGGAAAAACTGTGTACAACAGTGGACTTTGTGGTGCGAGGCACTGCCAAGTAGAATTTGAATATCTGACAGATACCTCATGTCATTCCAAAGTTCAATCTCTCATAGGATATACGAACCAAGTACTGTTACATCAATACCTAAATATCACACTTTTAAGGCGTCCATCACAGGTGTGTCAGTCTGATTTATACCTCTTCAAAGACAACTCCCACCTCTAATATGCAGGTTAATGCTAATATTCATTTAGTTGACCTTCGGGCCCATCACAAATGGGTTTATTAGCTGGGCCATATAAGGTGAAGGCCCTTTACAACCCTGTTAGTGTGAAGCAGAGACTATCTCTGTCACTAAGATTGATGTTCCCTGGCTTATCGAGCGCTTCCGTTATCAGCAGAAACCTTCAGCAAGGCATACTAAGTCCCATTTGCACACCTCAGACTTGAGACTCATCAAACTTCACAGGTCTTTATCATTGTCATCACCAACTGTTCAAACTCTTATCATTCTTATCTTCATTGGTGTCAGTGATACCAGTTTTTAATGTAATGCTATCATCTTCTTCCTGGCTGTTAGAATAACGAAAGGTATGATATATACAGATAGGATGCTCTGCCGTGGTCTCTGAACCCTGGTTTATAGCTGTCTGTCTGTCTGGCTAGTCAGCGCGATGATGACGGATGACTTTATGGGGGGAGTTGCATGGTCACAACTTGGAGCCGGGACTTTCCATTAGTCATCCAACTAGAGCAATCAGCATGGAAAATGTTTGCGAGCACCCTCTCGACCCTTTTTTCGTTGTTTTTATATCAGCAAAGCCAGAACGTAAGCTATCCTTCGCTCACTCCTTAGTCCATTTCAATAACAAAAGAGCAAAAAGATGTCCAAACAAACTACGAGAAGGGAAAAAAGTGATTTTGGAGCAATTTACTCATTACGTTTCTTCTCATTCAGGCCCCTGCGGTTGTAATAGATGACTTAGGGAGAGAGTTATTGGACAAAGGAGGAGGGAGGGCGAGGGGCGAGCTTGGTGAGAGGAAACTTATCTGTCCTTGGGCTGCGGGACAGAACACAGTGCCGGCTTTATTCAGCGTCTCGGCTCTGTCGTTAAGAAACGATGACACACTCCTCCAGGCCCACATTAATCTTTAACAGTGTGATTTCTAAAATAACACCAGTGTTTTCCCTAAGGCACGTGGGGAGAGAAGGCCCTGTTCAGTCCTGCCGAGCTCAGTCAAGGTTTTCTCCCCCACACACACACACTGTTAAGACTGGACAGCAGAGAACAGGGGAAGGGGTTGCAAAACTAAAAGATGGACAAGAGTTTGCTGGAGCGCATTTGGTGCAACGTCACAGGATGTTAAAAGCCCTTGACCTCACTTACTCACCCTGACAGAGGCAGCTCCAGTGGCTCCCTCGCGCCACACATTACTGTTGTTAACAGTGTTATCACAGGGCTGCCCTGGGCAAGATAAAGACTGTGGCCGCTGATGGGCCTTAAGTGAATGAGGGACTGGCTGCAGACACATAGACAGTCAGTCAGCCTGCCTCTGGTTAATGACAGTGGAGAGATAGAAGCTGAAACAACATTTTGTGGGGAACTGTGTGTGTTTAACAGCAGGCTGGGAAAGGGAGAGTGGGAGAAATGGGACAGTGACACTAATGTTGTTTGGGTTTTGGGAGCCAGACAGGAATCTCTCCTTCGCTCTCCCTATCAGGGCCCAGGGAGGGAGCTTGGCCGCTTGCTAGTGACCATTACACAGCATGATAGCGTTGCAGCTTTGAGGTTTCCCATCAGGACAAGCAGGGGGCCTCATAAGGCACAAAGAAAAAGATGGAAGATCTAGTGAACGGATTCTGACAGATAACCAAAGCCAAAACCACTAGCTTGTGAAGCCAATGGATTCTTGCAAACATCTTGTCCCACCAAATAGCATCTCTCCCTCCCTCCCTCTATCTCGTCTCACCCACTGTCTAGATACTGTATATCTTTTCAATTCAGTAGATGTAAGAGCGATGAGAGTGCTCTCTTAATAAGAATTTGAAATACTTTTTTTGGAGGCTGTTAAGCTGTCGGACAGCCTTATCCGTTCTGTAGCATTCAATAACTTCCATGTGCATTTAATTTCTCATCTCCTCCCTCCTTCCTGTGTCTCCTTTCCGCTGTGTGCACTGCACAGTATACAGACAGTCGGGCCAAGACTCACATGTATCTATAATGTGTTCGTCTCAGGCAGCCCCCTGAGGAGTGGAGGGCTGCTCTGGCTCCTTGGCACAGTGGACAATGTGGGTGTTGTGTGTAGGAGCTGGCTGGTTGTACACTCACAGACGAGTCAATCTGGGGCCACTACTGAACTGATGCCTGTCCTACCACTCTAGTGCATCAATGAAACCCCTCTTTACAGATTTCTTGTTTTTAAGTGCTTCCCCTTTTTTTGTATTCATTTAAAAAATGAAAAAAATGGCATTCTCCTCTACTCCCCATGACGGATTTGATCACTTCTCACCCCTCACACACACACACACACAGTACAGCATGCTTAATTCCACTTGTGTGTGTGTGCCTACATGAGAGTACTCCTTTTCACAGTGTTGACACCCAGCAGATTGAGACATCAGGCGCCTGCTCGCTGTGCTAAATTAGCCATTCTTCTCAGCGGCTAATTGGAAATCTAAATGTTTTGCAGGGGGAGAGAAGAGCTGTGAAGGAATGCAGTCTGCCTTGGAGCGGAAAATCTGATTACAGGATTTTTCTATTCAGAGATATTTGATATGTATTTACTCTTATCATTACTATGTTGAGGCAAACTGCAAAACACAAAACATCTTTAGTGAATAGTGGATGCATGAACAATGTTTACCCTTTGTGGAGACACATTCCCATCCTGAAACCCTTGCCATTTTTAATGAGCAAACACTGAGCTCTGAATTAGAGGCAAATATATTTCCATGCATAATGACCCAACCACAAAAAAGCAAAAAAAGCATTAATTACAGTGCCTCCATCTACATAATTCAAAATAAAATATGAAACAAAAAATGTCACTAACACTAATTGACTAATTCATCACCGCGCTTTGTTGGTAAATGTTCTTTCCTGCTTGAATAGTTCTGGAAAAATGAAAACATTTGCATACAGATATGGTTTGAGGCCCGCCAGTAAACTGAAAAGTGATACAAAATACTGTTTAACAATGAAGCATTTGTTGATGTAATTATCATGGAAACCACTTTCTTAATGACTTTCTTTCAATTACCGTCATAAAACATGTCATTGTTGCAAAAGCTCACAAAAGTGAGCAGATTTAAAAAAATGTATTGAGTCTGTTTTGTCCTAAAATTGTGAAGAAAAGTTGTTTATGCTATTAATTTATTTTTTTTAATAACAGAAACAGTGTGCAATGCTGCAAATTTCCTGGCAAGCATCATCTTCAAAGTATCTTGACAAGTCAAAGTGGCGTGAACTTGTTCTTTACATGCAGACAGCCCTGTGCATGCAGCCGGAGTCTGGCCCGTGCACCGTTATGGGCGGTACTCCCTGTTGTTGGGGGTGAATTTGAGGTGCTGGGAAAAAGGGCTGTGCATTCACACTAAATGAAGCCTTGTGAGTAACCGTGGAGAGAGTGCTTCTTAACTGATGAGTCCAGAGACAACTTCCCAGATCTTCTCTGCCACATGGAGACACCCACAATGCTAAAGACCTACTGCCATCTTTAGAGCAGACCACAGAAGGCCACTGAATAGCTTAGTTTTAGCCTCAGCCGTGAAAACAAATCTAAACACTGTGAACTGAGTTTTGTCTCATTCTTCTTAATTGGCAGCAGCAGGTTTTTTGCCTCTTTTTCTTCTTCGTTCTATATGAATAAATGCGACAAGCTTCTGATCCCCGGCTTTTCAGCCTATGACTGTTTATTTATCTATTTCAACTACACCCAAGGGAACAAAAGGCATGCAGAATGGCCACTGACAGCCATGTCGAATATCTCTTTCTGCCAAATCTGGCTGTTTTCTCTCACTGCTGTCACTTGATGTCTTTATGCGAGGCTGAGAGTTCACCACCATGAAAAGGGTGGGGGCGAGCTGAGTGAGTGACCCCCACAGAAGGGGAGTATTAAAAGTGAAAAAGAGAGTGAGAGCAAGGGATGGATGAACCAGAAGGCGGGAGAAAAGTAGAAGGGGGAGAGGGGGCACCCCTGCCGGGTCCCAGGCATCTCGGTTGGCAGTCCCCATCTTGGCTTCAGACGGCTTTTGTCAAAGAGGGGAAAAGAGGGTCTCTTCTTCACTTGGGCATGGGACAATAGACGTTTTGTCAGTCAGGGAGGGGGTGTCAGTGGGGGAGTATGGAGAGATGCTGAAAGAGGAATAAAGCCAAGGACCCATCTTCACAAGGGGTGGGGTGGCGGTGGTGGGCAGCCCTTTGGGCCTGGGCAGATGTTGAAACGAGGATGATTTATTAGCCTTAGTGTCCTTGGTGGCACTTGGCCACCATCCCAGAATTAGGAGTGAGAGAGTGACTGAGAGTAAGAGACATGGGGAGGAGGAGGAGGGCAGCTATGTATCAGAGACATCTTAATACCTTCTATGGGCATGGGGCGCTTCTTGCTCTCCGACCGTCATGGTATTTTTGCCTGATTCTCTCGTAGAAAATAACTTGGTTGGGAGTCATCTGCATCACTGAGCTGGACCTTGTCACCCGGCATTACCCTCGCCTTCCAACACAACCTCCCCCCAACAGACCCAAACACACAGACTGTGTGTGCTGCCCTCGCTGCACCACCACCATCCCTCCCCTGCTTATATAAAACAACAAATTACCAAATTAACATTCCAAACAGCCCTTACTCTCCCTTCACAGTTCTGGGCAGAGTGACTCTCAAACTTGCCAGAAAACAAGTGTAAAAAAGAAAGCGTTCTATGGGTGCATGTGGCTCTGTGTGTGTGTGTTTTGCATGCATGTGTGGTCAGGGAGATCTCCACTTGTTGCCTCTGTTGCTAAAAAAGGGGAAAAAAAGGATTTCAAACTTACGTAGACTTAGCCCTGTGCTGTGAGGTGTCACATGTTTTAAGTCACCGCCAGTCATCCTGTCATGCCACCCTTGAAGCCTAGCTGTGTGTGTGGCTGTTACAAGCTACTCAACCTTAAGTGAGAACAAATAGGAAACATTCCTCGGTACAAACTTTCCTCAACAGTATTACTTTTTTTTGTACTGTATGAGTACCTTTTCCATCCCCACAGCACACGTCTCCCTCACCTTTAATCCAAACTCTGCCGCCACACACCCAAACTTGACCTCCCTATTTCTCTCCCTGCTTCATCAGAACCTCTGTCTTTTCCTCTCTCCTAGGTCTAATCTTGCAACCTGTTTCTATACCTTATTTCCCAGCCCTTTGCTGACAGACTGTAGGAGGCTTACTTAAAGCAGTGAAGGAAAGTTTGGACAGCTTTCATCGAGGGTACACAGGGGGAAGATTGATTGGCAAAGTAATTTACTGCCCGGTGTCCGTACTGCACTCTTTTGGCTCTACCTTTCTCCATGCCCTTCTCCTGATCCGTCTATCCATCCATTTATTCGTCTCCAATACTTTACAAATCCATACCTGTTGCCTGGAGGTAAAGGAGTCGGCTGGAGTGACAGTGAGTGTGTATGACTGTATATGTCAAGGTCTGCAGATGTGCATGTAATGTTCAGAGGTTGGAGTCTCTGTACCCAATGGCACTGATGTAAAGGCTGACAAGGAGAACGGTTAGACGGCTGTGATAGTGTGTGTGTTTGTGTGTACGTGGCATGCGTGTGCATGTGCACACATACAATAGGCATGTGACTTTGGGAGTCTGGAGGGTGGGCGAGAGCATTGACATGAATGAGAGGGAGGGTCATCTATCATCTAAAGAGAACGGTTGAGGAGGGGTTGGAGGAAAAGGCAAGAGAAAGGGGAGAAAAGGTTGCGGGGTCAAGTCTCCATCACTCTGCCTGTCTTCTGTTCTCTCACTGTCAACCTCATGGCGACTGACCACTCAGCAGACTCCACTTCAGCCTTAATACGGCTGCTCTGCCTCACAAGCCAGAGTTCCCCTTCTTCCACAGGGCCCCCGGAAACTTTTGTTCCGTTCATTAGTACAACAAATACATACAGATGCTCAGGGAGGGAGGACGCAGAGAGTGAAAGGATTTCTAAGCATATGCTCCCCCCCCCCAAATGACTGCTGATTTGAAGACAATCTGCTCCTTTGTAAACAAGCGGCATGCTGAGGAGCTCAAGCGAGAAGAGATCTCATTATTAAATGTAAACGTGGACAGTTGAATGTTTAAACAGGGTATTAGTGATAGGATGGTCTGTGATTTGCCGTACTTATTCTCAGGCTAATAGTGGAAATGCAGTATGGGGGAAAAAAGAGCAAATGCAGCATGTGACCATGAAACAGACACCAAACAGTAATGGTAAACTGACAAGTGCCTATGGGATGTCTAGAAATGCTGAAGGTGCTGATTTTAGGGTCCGTATGTGTCTTACATGAGTTCTTATGGCTGACGTCAGCGTCACCTCACCATAATCAAGTTTAATTTCATCTAGCAGAGCCACGCCTCTCCCGTCCCCCTCCTTGATAGCTACAGTATGCTGGGGTTAATGATTTTGCCTCTGCAGTGTCCATCAAAATGTCAACATCAGCAACAAAAAGGGGCCAAGAAACATCTATTTGCCTGGTTTGCCAAGGCATGATGAAATAATTTCTTTCCCATGGAGACATATCTTTCTTGGGAGAGAGGCTGCCGACTTATACCAGAGGTTAATGACGAGGACGGGACAATGCCTGTGTGTGTGGGGAGCGGTGATGAATGGAGAGAAGCAAGGAAGATGGGTCTGGGGACACAAAGACTGGCCTACATGCCCCTCCATCCCCCATGCCTGCGAAATCCAAACTTTTTTTTTTAACTACTCAATGGCCGTTTTCTCCTGTGTGTCTGATGAATTATGTAAACGTCTATGGAATCTTTTTCTGCTGCTGGCTGGAGGAAGGCAGGAAAAGGGAGGAAGACAGAAGTGAGAGAAACGCCTCCTCCTCACTTTTTTCTCTTCCTTACGCCGCCTCTGAACAACCTTTCATGTTGGCAGTGTGGGCCTGGGTTTGGGATCCGCGGCCATGTGAAAGGATGGCGGTGGCCGCTGTGTTGGTGGAGGGGGAGGGTCAGGGCACAATGACATATACGACGAACCGAGGAGGCAGGCAGGGAAAGAATGCTGGCCTTGTTGTTGGACAGCTTGACATTGATTAATGAGAGAGAGAGAGAGAAAGACAGAGAGAGTGAAAATAAGAAGAGAAGGGTTGGTATAGTAGGCCAGAGGGGGGGTTGGACTCTCGTAGGGGTGAGAGTGACTCCGGAAGAGCCCCGGGCTGCACTGCTGATCAGGAAGAGGGTGACTGCAGTGTAACAGTGCCCATCAAAAGAAAAAATGTGCGTGTCTTTTGATACTTGTCTCTACACACAAATGCATGTAGGCACACCCAATTCAACATAGGTCACATCAATCTTCATCCATCAAAGTGCTCCTAAAAGACTGGCATCGTCATCGCCATTATTAGGGAGTTGCTTTGTTGTCACCCATCTAAGAAGCTCAGCTGCTTCTCACAAAGGGAAAACAGCAGTAGTTTGAACTCTACAGCACATGGACCTTGTTGCTTCATTTCGTCATCTACTCATATCATAGCTACATTCTGAAAATGTTAAGTGTTATTCCGTCATGAAAAACCACACAATTTAAAATAAGAAAATACAGAGCATGGCACAGAGACCTTGACATCAACAGTGTCAATAATTCATAGTTCGTGTGGTGAGCAAAAAGTCGTGCTAGAAGTTCATATGGAGATTCTGAATTGTTTTCCCCTCAGGCAAATTGTAAGTGAATTTAAATCAAAGTCAACACAGGAGGAAACTGACAACTTTCCCGAGCCACCTTTCACACCTAGAGTGGATGTTGAAAATCTGCTAAAAAATCTGCTACAACCCATGTCAGAAGTACCAAAACTACCATACTTTTTCATACTCTTTGTAAAGTACCATAACTCTTTTCAAATGATGGAAATCTCATTCTAATCTCTCCCATTCAAACCAATTCTCAAGTTAAATCCCCTTCCATTCGGTGTCTATGCTGACCGAGACACTGTTGACCTTTTCTACACTAGGAGCTACTCCAGGCTGCCTCCGTCTCCAGCCAAGAGGGATTTCAAAGCCTCTCCTCGATGTCTCAGGAGCCTTTGTCTCCACTCTCATCTATAGGTAAGCACAGTGTGCACCCCCCTCCCCACCACCAGTCTCTTCAAAACTCCGCACAATAGCCAGATTTCCTCCCAATTTGCTGGCATAGAATAGGAGGCTCAGGAACTCCTTTCAGTAGCTTTGAATGGTGGGCCTAATTCAGACTCAATCTTTGGGTTTGCCAGGCCTCACCCCGACCTTAGCTGGCCTTACTTTGGAGCTCCTGACTTTGGCTAATGCTCGGGCAATCCCACTGTTGAAGGACTTAGCCTTGTGCACATTTGTGCCTCTTCGGCAAAACACACCAGCTTGCATTTATGCTTTTGTGTGTGCCAACTGATAATTTAAATCTTACTTGCCAGGGGTAAGCCAACGGAGCACGTAAGCTCTTTCTCAGTAATGTTATGCTTCACACGTGTACACTCATTTCCATCTGGGAGCTTCCCTCGACAAACCACAGGTTTGCTATCCCTGACTGGGGAGTGGAACTGGCAACTTTTTCCATCACAGCCTCACTTCTCTAACCTCAAAGTGACCAGTGCTCTTTAGACGTATATATGCAGTGAGTGTTTCTGTGTGTTTTTTTTATAGACTTTGAATTCACTCCGCTGTCCATTTGTTCTTCTTGACCTCTCTGCACTCCTCTCTGCCCCAATTATGCAAGAGCACACATCCACTTTGCATATTTGCAGTTCTTTTTCTCCCGACACTCTTGAGGTCAGTTCTAATCAACCACCCTTCGGTTGTACACACACACACACAGAGTTCCTTAAAGACGCCCACCTTCCAGGTCCTAGGACTGCTATTAAAGCAATCAGGAGCCTTCTAAGCTAGGTCAAGAGCAAGGTGCTCACATGGGGATTCTGATTTGAATTATGCAAAGGGAGGAAGGGGAAAGAAAGAAGGAAATAGAAAGAGAAGGAGAGATGGAGAGAAGGATGGGAAAGAAAACATCTTAACCTTTTGTAGTCACCAAGAGGTGAAATCTTGCACACAAAAGAAAACTGTGGAAGTGAAAGCGATAAAGGTGGGAAGGTGACTTCTGATGAGACAAAAGGGGCTGAAACAGTGAGGAATTTGAAAGATTAGTCTTAAGTCTAAAACCCTGACCTTCAGACCTGATGAAGCATTAGAAAACAGGAGGACTGAAATGGTGGGACCACACGCAGTTGTGTGAGTGTGTGTGTGAGTGTGTGTGTGTGTATCTGTGACTATGTGTCTGTGAGATCAGCTTTCTCTTTGGTCCATTCAGTGTCTAGTGGCTCAGGATACTGAGACAAGAGGAGTGAGGGGAAAGAAAATTATCTTGAAATACGACTGGATCCTGTGTGTTGTGTGTTTCTGTGTGTTTCTGTGTGTGTGTGTGTGTGTGTGTGTGTGTGTGCAAAAGAGACAGTAAGAGAAAGAGTCAGTAAGTGAATAGAGACAGTAAACATGGTAACAGAGCTGATATTGTGGAGAGAAGGGAAATGGGACGGCAAAATAAGTGTGCCCATTTTGTGCCAACCTGACATTTTATACGTGTGTGTGTGTGTGTGTGTGTGTGCATGCATGCATTAGTGTATGTCTATCACACATTCACTTGCGGCCAGCTCTGTGCGTTGCACACTAGTTATACACAAACAAACTAGCTAACACTTTTCAGAGATGCACGCCCAAAAGAAAAGCCACATTTGTGGTCGGAGGGAGAACCACACCTACTTTTAAACATTAAGAAAGACTTGGATATCAACAGGTTTTTTTAATGTTTCAATATGGCAATGCCACCGTTTTCAAGACGATGGCTGAAGGAATGAAAAATGGGAGGCCTGTAATTGGAAATATGAGTGCAATATTCATTTTCATTAGTCATGTAAACAACTCAGTGGACATATTGTCTTTTTAAAGACAATATTTCCACACTTTGCTTCTGTTTGATTTCTGCATTTGAATCTGCACTTTAAAGAGATTGTTGAATATTATTCTGTAACCAACATTCATCAACACTGGTTCTCCCTCAATGTTTGGGGAAAAAACAAGTAGCATGAAATGACACCTCACTGAAACACAGCACGACAACAAAAAATAATTAATTTAAATGGGGGAAAAAATGTATTAAAACACTTCCTCCATAAAAATGTAACTTGTGAAAAACATAAGCCCATAATTGCCTCGGTGTCCACTTAAGTCATTGTACATGGTTCCCATTGTGTGTATAGCTGAGTGTCCTCTGGCCGAGCCGAGCTGATCCTGCGGTGAACATAATCATGGCCCTGTCGTCCCCAGGTTAAAGGCTCACTGCTGCGTCTTCTGGCACTCATTCAGTGCCAAACTAAAGTAATAGAAAGAACTCCATTCCCCGTTAAAAGCCACCAACAGGCTTTAATTTGGGCCTACCTGTGATGGCCTAAATGAGTCACTTAATGATAGCCGTGCTACAGGGAAGGAGTGCACAGACAAAGGAATACTGATTGGATATTGATTCAGTGCAAGGGTCAGAAGAATGTGACTCAGTATATCATATCAGTTCTGTCACTTCAGGAATAGCAGGGGTCCAAGCTTTGAGTGATTGTTATTAGAGATCACATACTTTACATACTTTTTGTTACTTTTTCCACAGTAATCCACAGAGCACCCTGCTGTGGAACTGGATGTGCTTTTAAATTTGGATTGCAACTTCCATAATCTGTCTTTAGGGAACAGACTGAAGGAGCCACATCATTTATGGATGTATTAATACTCCAGAAACCGCACTGTTCTTTCAGAACAATAATGTATACCACAGTGTGCTTTTCTTTGTGTGGAGACACCCTTCTTCTCCACGACTTCACAACATAGGTTCCCTGTTTTCATACTACAGCTGGAACTAACATTTATATTTATTATCAGTTCTTGGCAAAACAGCACCAGTGGAGCAGGGATGCGTCAAATAAAATAAAATGTGTTTAATGGGAATTGTGCTCTCTCTTTGTCTTTGTGCCGTATACAAGCGCCGCCGTTGCCATAGTATTACCATAGTTTAATCCTTTTTCTTAACCTTCACTTGTCTACTGGGCATTGTGTTTCTTATTCATGCTCTATTTTGATATGCGTTTCTTTGTGAAAAACACAAACCACCTGTGGGTCATTGTAAGATTACTGGAGCATTGTTCATCTTCCCATGAGTTCATTTATTTATCCAGGAGAACAGGAAGAAAACCCACACCATCTTGGAGGACAGAACTCAACTTCGGTGTTCCCCTGGGTCCATCAGCAAGGTCAAGTACACAGCAAATAGGTTCAGAGCCACTTTGGAGTCTGGGGCCATATGGTGGGTAAGCAGCATGATTAATGAGAAATCTGTGTTGATATTAGGGTTAACTAACTGTGTTAGTCACCCCTTGGATATGGCATTTCTTGTCCTTTGCACTACTAGTGTTGACAGCAGAAGTTACTAAACAAGTTGGTGTGTGATTTTTTTCCTTTGCATTATTCTCACTTTAAGCACATATCCCCATGGGAATCAATAGATTTGAACACAAATACACTAACTGAAGATTTGTTTATTTGAAGTCAATCTTGCAATTGCAGGGAAATGTGAAAATCCCAACTACGTCATTGACAAGCATGCATGCAGTTTTTGGTTCTTCTCAGAGGACCTTTAGAGAGGATCTGGGTGTAAACATCCACAAAAAGGATCTCAAAAGGATGTTTCTATACCTTCCGAGGGGTGTGGGAAGAGAGTCTCAGTAGCGGAGATGAGAAGAAGGTAAGTGAGCCATGTGGAGGAAGCCAGAGGGTGAGCGGTGATCTGTAAGACGATACCCTGCTACCTTCCCTGACCCCCCTGTCAGGCCACTCTGTTACCTGGACAAGATGGGAGGTATTAAGTGGCCCGCTGTCCCGCTAGGTTGAGTTGCTGATCCGTTAGCCAGAGAGGAAAGCCAACCCCTTCTCCCATCTTCACTTCAGTAGGAGCGTTTGTTTTGATTTTTGTCCTCTCTTTCTCACAGACAAACCTGAGAGGCCCAATTTATCTGGGCTAGAGTGAGGGGAAATAGGGCGCCTTGCCACTTGAACACTAGAACTTTAAGCCGGCAACGGTTCGCAGACTCTTGCTGCCAATGTCTTCCTTGACTGTAATGCAATGCTGACATACATGGAGCAACAGAGGGCTTTTGATAATACATTAATGACAGATTAATCAATAATACATCATAATATAATCATTGTGGAAAATTAGAATCCATGACTGAAAAGCAGATGGAAAGTGGATTAAAAGGCATCACTTCCACCATGTTTTTTTCTCTTTTACACTAGAGGGCATCTTTAGGTTTCCTGTGAGGAGTCAACAATGTGTGCCTGTGCCCACCCACATCTTTAGTCCGGGCAACACAGGGACTGCCGAGAGAACAGGAGGAACAATTTGCTCATTCTCAACCAAGACATGGGGGCTTTGGACGAAGGGAAAAAAAGACACCCAATATCCAAAATCCCTCTCTCAGGGCCATCATGTGAAGAATTCCCCCTCTTCTCCTCCTCCTGTGCCCTCCCTCCCTCCCTCCTTTCCTCTTCTCTTCTTTTCTTTTTTAATCAAGCCGTCTGGGGTTGTCAGGTCTTTTGAGACGAGGACTCCCAGCCATGTGAAAAGTTAATCCCTCGTGGGCCTTCTTCTCCGTAGCGCTCATCTCCCTGGGAACACTGGTGGTGGCTTGCAGGCAGGTGGTGTTGGGCAGGGGGGGAGGAGGGATGGATGGAGGGATGAAGGGTGTGATGAACACAGGGCCACCCTGACCATCAGATAAAATAGTGTGGATTCTCTCCTTTTCTTCATCACTGACTCTGAAGCCCACACCTTAACTTAGGGCCTGGTATGTCCTGTCCCTCGTCACCCCCGCCCACACACACCACCACCACCACCCTGACTCTACACTAACACCTTCCTCCCCTCTTCTTCACCATCCTGCCCCCCCTCCACATACTCTGCCCCAATCCCCAACTCCAAGACCTTTTGATGAGGTTCCCTGCCTGACCGACATACGGCTGGAATAGAGAGCGGAGAGGATTTGCAGCATAGAGAGCTGGTCGAGTGGCTTCTGAAGGATGACAGTGGTTCATAATGGAGAGGGTACTCTTGCTTCATTGTGCCCCAAGCCTCCCCGGCACAGAATCGACCCCCGCCCCCCTATCCCCATCCACCACTTGGCTCCAACCGTTCCTCTCTAGCCGTTTCACTGTGTCAAAGCAACAATCCCGACAGACTCCTCTTGGGCCTTCTGCCAAGGAATGAAGGACATGATATATAACAATGGAGGTAAGACGAGGGGTTCAACGGTGCTTTTGTCAGGACTCTCTCAATGAGCCGTTGCAGGGAAGCTAACGGCAAGTGCGAGGAATTCAGACACAAACCGTCTCTTTCACGTCAAATAAATCATATTTCAGGTTGAGCGTTGAAGGCCCACAGGTCAGAGAATGTGGCTCACAAAAACCTTCCCTCGCAGTCAGAACGAAACAGAAATAAGCACGCTTGAATGCTTTGCTTGCGGTGCACTTTTTCCCTCCTCAGCTTCCCTCTCAGAGCAAAGTGCCATTGGAAATATAGACAAGCTCAGTCAGCCATCTTAATCCCTCTCCCCTGTCCATCTCACGCTCACTCAATCCACTCTGACCCCACACACTCGTTCACACACATACACATACTCATTCGCCTTCCACCTCCCACTTGATGTCCCCTCCTCCCACCCTGAAAGACCTTGAGGCAGAGAGAATCTCTGTTGGAGGGGTGTACAGAGCGAGATTTGGGAGTTTGTAAAGGTCAGCACGGACTTTGTTCAATCTGAGGGTTTATCTCAGCAACAGCATGGCCGGACAATGGGGCCGCTTGCCGCGCAACAGAAACCCAAGCTGTGGCAGCTAAATTACTTCACTGATAAGGCCGAATTAGAAGCACTGGGACCCCGGAGGCCAGGAAAAGAGGAGGAGGGATTGAAAAGAAAGGAAAGAGAGGAGAAGTAGAGAGGAAGAACACATAAGATTGAGTGAGTAGGGTTGAAAAATCAATTAATCACAAAAGAAAAGATTTTAGTTTGTGATCTGGGTATAATTAAAGCACATGACCAGTATTTTGTCATGAAAGCACATAATGTCCAAGTCACAGACATCAACACTTGACAGTACGTTGCCTGCTATCTGCAAGCATTGTAATATCTTTGTATATGAGAGCCGGAGACAAGACTCTGAAGGGATGCTCTGAAGACCCTGTGGTGATCCATCTTGTGAACACATGTGGAAGTGGACAGAGAACATGGGTAAAGAGATGAGAAGGGAACATTGGGTATGGAAAGAAGTGTAAAGATAGAGAGTGAAGGTGACGTCTGTCATGTGTCCCCTTCTCCACAGGAGAGGAAGAAGAGTTGGAAAAATGTGCTGTTTGTACGCTTTAGTACTTTGCTAGGCGCCGTGTTTCAAGTGTGTGTGTGTGTGCGTGTGTATGTGTGTGTGAACGACAATGTTTGCTGGTGTGTTCTGTACACTTGTATGTTTTTCTATAGTTGTACTATCTGCCTCTCTCTCCCTGCCTGAATAAACAACACTGGCGACACAACATTAAAAGCACTTAGAACCTGTTCAGAAAGAGGCATTATGAGCTCTTGGCCAGCAGAGGGGAGCAGGCTTTATCAGCAGAAGCACTAAGGCTCAATAAAATAAGAACAGACAAAATGGCATCTGAAAAGTTTCATTATAAATATGTCCAGTACTTGATCTCAACTATAAAATAATGATGATGAATGACACAGAATGTACAGAAGTGTAAGGAAAATGATGAGATTGTGACACTAATATTATCGCCCGGTAAATGTGGGGGCCATATGCACGCACACTCAATATGACAATGCTTTTGTTCTGTTGTTTGGCATAACTTCAGTATCACATGGCAAGTCTCAGAGAACTAGATTATCTTTCAGTCTGTTTTCCTTCCCTTCCGTGGCACTGGGTGGCATGCTGGGTACCGCTGCGTACCAGCTGTACCAACAGCAGCTCACCTTCCCTCCAGAAGGAGCGACAAAGATCAGAATTCTGAGAGGCTGGCAGCACACTGCTCCGACCATTTAGTAGATGTGCATAACTCAAGTTAGTTCGTTACTTCCCTTTCTTTCTGGAGAGCCAATGTAAAAGTCGGGTTATTGTTCCCCGTTGTTGGTGACATTTCTGGTACTATAAAGTGAAAGCAGGAGTAGAAGCCACTCATATGTTTTGAATAAATTGACATAACATCTTTTAAGGGTTCAGCAGTGGCAAAGCAGTAATATGATAAATAAAGTCTGTTTCACACGCTTATGGTAATAAATGCCTCGGTGACAACTGTTATGGCAACGTAAAAGAAGCTCCCTGGACTTAACCACTTTGTTATTAGTATGAATTTGTTTTGCATTTTTAAATAGTTTAATATGATGGGCTTCTAAAGACTTGCTGTCAATCCGAGCCATCTTAAAAAATGTATCCCAGTAAACATCTCTTCAAGATGTACAATGCATCTTACAGTTACTGTTCTTTTGATGATGACAATAATAAGAAACATCAAAATCAAATGCTTTACAGCAACAAATCATCACTACAATGCAATGTCAGTTTGACGCGTGTGCAGAATAATGCAAACACAGTTGAATGAGGCAATAGGATCTCATAAATGAAATGTCTGGGAAACATCTGTTTAAACTGTTTTTTTGTCATTTTGACACAAGCACTCGTACTAAATTAAGATATTACACCAAACTCCTGGTGAGATTCTGTTTTAGTTGGGGAAGTTTGACAGATTTAGGATTATGTGGACGGCGGGCCGGTGCCCAAGATGATTAACAGACAGAAATGTGTGCTGGTGTGTGCACATAGATGAGTGTACACACAAACACACACACACACACACAGTACACCTCTACCAATCGTGACTCTGTCAAAACCTCCTTGTTGTCTCATGCGGACGAGACTCCGGTTCTTTCTCCCAATGACAGTGGTGGAGAAAATGAGCGAAAAATCACCCAAGCGATTCCGGAGACTTTCCAAAGTAAAGACATCCCGGCGTGTTCGACACTTCAACAATTCAACACTGTTTTTAGATCTAATGTCGTCATCGTGCTCAGCTTCTCACTCTACCCTGTTATTCTAAATGACCGAGTCGAGGAAAGAATAACATGGGAGAATGTCTTTTTCCTGCCTGCCCGTGTCTCTTTACGTTTGTGCGGACGTATGTGCGTGTTGTAATGGACGGTTCATGTGCCTGTGCATGTTCGTGTGGAACCACACTGAAACATACAGTACATTAATATTTTTTATAATCTGGAGCATTCAAAAGCAACAATATGTTTATAAAACAAAACAGAGAATGTGAATGTTACCTGAACTTTTATACTTATTATAATATACTGGTTAGAGTCCTGCCTCTCCTCCTAGAACCAATCTTATGAGGTTTTTACACTCTCTTTTTGTACCACGACTGTTTGAGTCAGACGAAGTAGCACACTGTGCTGAAATGTTAGTCCTTATACCTAATAAAAAGTAATTAAAAGGCACAGCTGAGCACCCCGGTTTCGTCCTGGCCTCACTACTTATGGATCGAGGCCTACAGTACACGCTGTAAGGAGTTAACGGAAATAAGGATTTCTACAGCCAAGGCTTTTAGGCCGTGTTGTGTATCTGATTATGGAAAATGGCAATCACAACAGCCACGGGAACCTGATTAATAGGTCACCACCTCCTGCTTGAGTCACAGAAATGTTAAGCAGGCACAGGGGATTGAGATTTAAAGCAAGGGAGAAATGGAAAGTAAGTGAAAATGGAAGAGTTAGTGATCTGTGACTAACGGTTTGGCATTGAAGGCTCGCACCTATACGTGTTATAGGCACACAAAAATGTATTATATTATACATATAAAGGGCTGCACGGTGGTGTAGTGGGTAGCACTCTCGCCTCACAGCAAGAGGGTCCCGGATTCGATCCCCGGGTCGGCCCGGGTTCCTTCTGTGTGGAGTTTGCATGTTCCCACCTTGTAAGCGTGGATTCTCTCCGGGTTCTCCGGCTTCCTCCCACAGTCCAAAGACATGCAGGATGGGGATAGGTTAATTGGTGACTCTAAATTGCCCGTAGGTGTGAATGTGAGCGTGAATGGTTGTTTGTCTCTACGTGTTTGCCCTGTGATAGACTGGCGTCCTGTCCAGGGTGTACCCTGCCTTCGCCCACTGACAGCTGGGATCGGCTCCAGCCCCCCCGTGACCCTAAATACAGGATAAGCGGTAGAAAATGGATGGATGGATTATACATATAAAATAGATTTGACAGAATGTGACAGAGCTGACATAAGATGAGCCTTGCTTCATTACTAATTTGGAAATATCAGCCAAGCAGCAAGCGCTGGGAAGGCAGAAAAGGGTATATCTACATAATAGTATAAATCTAAATCACAAATATAAACAGCATTTGACAAATTTCATCATCTTCCACTGTGGCTAAGAGCAGTGTCATTGTCTGCTCCTGCCCTGAGGCTGTAAAATGATGGGACTATTTATCAGGGTAACGATGAACGATGTGGTTTCACAAGATACAAAGAGGAGGAGGAGGAGGAGACGGGGATTGAACAGGAGCGTTACCTGCACTTCACCATGGAGGACTGATGGACCAATGTTAGGGGTTTTAAATGGATGTTTAAAGCACGTCTGCTCAGAGAAACCTCATGCAATAAAGGACAGCATTGTGGTGGCGATGCGTGAGGAGACTGTGGGGGGGTTTCCAGGCAAACAAGAGGTTCCATTGAGAACGCTTGGTTGGAGTGGCTGAGGTCTGAAACCAATGACCAAGTAATAACAGTCCAAATCCCAGGGACAATATTTGTCGAGTTCCACTCTCTTCAAAGATGGATGACTTTGCCCGATGTACTTCCTCGGGAGCCTGCGCACCTTTCTAAGCCCTGCAGATTCATTTATTAACTAATTAACAGATGTTGGTAACGAGTTATGAACAAATGATAAGGTATCAGGCTTCTAATCAAACCTGACATTTAATTTGCTGCCCTGCTTCCTCGTTATCAATTACCATGTCCATTGAAGTTAATTGACAATGGTTTGCACTGGGACACAGGAGGCTTGTCTTTAACAGCTTCTTAAAAAAGCGCAGCGCTGCTGTGGAGTTTCTAGGGGCAACGACGACCATATGTTTAATATTAGATGGAATCTGTTCCACTGGAGTGCTCCGAAAGCTGGGAAAATTGGATTAAATTGGCTAATGGCATGTTTAAAACCTACATAAAATGAACGTGAATGGAAGATATTACGGCACCCAGGCCGAGACTTGTGGTGTTACGCTCCCTCTCGGGTGTTTTCGCTCCGTGTGTAAACTTGGGGTTTCTGTCAAAGTCAAGTAATGATGACAGAAAACCGCACACTGTTGGTCAATACTGTTATTAGAAACCACAGGTTTGATATCCCTTTCATTACAATGTGGGACGCACATGTGCCAAAGTAACTCCTTTCTTTAACACATCATTTCATAGAACCAACCCTTAAAAATATGCAGTTAGCTGTGAATACATGTTTCACTATGAAAGGATTTTAAAAGATTCCTTTTCTCAGAGGAAGATTGTTTTCATCACAGCACTGGCATAAAAAGCAGGATACTTCATGTATCAATGCAGAATTAAGTATTGTAGATCATTTTATATTTAACTTCCAAAGGGGCTGTACTGTGAGTTTGTACTAATTCCTGGTAGATAATAACCATGAAGACAGTTCATTTTCATGCACCCAGATTTTGGGGTATTAGCTTTTCTTAAAACTTTCATGTGTTTTTCATAAAAAAATAATGAATTATATTTCCTATTTATTTCTGTTATATAGGGGTCAGCAAAAGTATCACTATTGGACATCTCAAACTCCATAAATAGACAGAATAAGGGATAAGTGGAGAAATATGTTTTTCTATCTCTCGCTGTGCAATCGAGGCGAACTAACCCTTTAATAAAAAATGATCCTCCACTTTCCAATGAAACTAGATCTGAGGAGGTAAAAACTAAGAAGGCTTGCTGTTTTCCTTAAAGTGGCTTTAAGAAGTACTCTCAGCTCACGGCCGGGCTCATCAGAGCATGGTCCTGATTTGATTACTAAAAGACATGATAATGACCCCATTTATGCGAAGAGCTTCACTCATGCTATACAATAGTCCACATGGTAGGGTTTCAAGTCAACTAAGAGTAGTGTTGGGATCGGGTGCCTAAAAATAGACAAATGGATTCATGTAGAATTATGGTTCCCTGTGTTAAGGTCCTTGAAAGCTTACTTTCTCAGACCTTAACCAACACTCAGAAGTAGCAGAACAGGACTGTCACTGTGAGAACGCTGGAAAGCACATTAGCTAAATCATGCAGGAAACAACTATATCTCTCATTATCTCACTCCCTTTCTTTCTCTCCCTGCCTCACACTATCCATTCATTCGGTGTGACCACTGTCTCCTGGCAGTCCCGGGGAGTTTCTGTCCTATCAGTTCGGTACCAGTCACGTTAAGGGCCAAACATCAAGATAAAGAACACCTTTCTGTAGAAGGCAAACAGATCAGACAAGTTCCAAGCTGCACCTTGAATGCCCTATAGGGATATCTTGCAGAACTTGGCCATCCGCCCTCCTCAGGCAAAACACAAAAGGCGAGCAAACACTTTCGGAGGCGAGAGGTGGGTCAGGACAGATAAGTGTCAGGGTGTGCCAGGACTTCTTCTCCCTAAAGTTCGGAGACAAGGACATTAGCTTAACTCAGAGATTAGTTCGAGGACAAAAGAAACACAGCATTGGCGTGAAAAGTGAGCTGTCAAGCTGGAGATTTAGTGGCTGACAGAGGGTGAGGGAGACTCATGATGCCATGGCCGGATGGGTATCTGTCACGTAGGACCTTGGCGACATGAGAGTGCCCGCCAAACGTCTTAGCCTATCGCTAAGTCAATAACAGGGTAAACAGAAGAGCTAGCATACTTTTCGCCTCTTTCCACACATCACTGGATGAATGATACTGATATGGAAAATCACCCCACAAAAAGTAAACAGAAAAAGAATGAGGGACAGAGAAAAAGAAGTTTGCCTGGCAACAAAGTCATCCCAAGGTCCACTGCTGCAAAGAGGAAAATATGCCTGCAGGGCTGACATGGACTCTACGATAAGTGTTTTTGTGCGTGAAAGCATTTGTGTTGACCTTGTCCAAAGGGTCTACATCAATGCACATCCCTAAAATCAAAATGCTACTCATATAACGGTATCCTACCTCAGACTATATGATACCCTGAAGGTATCGTGCTGTGTTACAGTTATAGTCTATAAATTGATAATGGCAGAACACCACAACTGGAAATTACAAGTTTAGCAACCAGGAAATCATCCAAAATCGACAAGTAAGTCATTCTTCCCACAGTGGGCGGGGTTGTGCTACAACACCTGATGTGTGTTGACCTTCCAGAACTTTCTGATAAAGCAAACACTTTCAAGCTAGAGGAAAAAAAAGGTAGTGAGAAAAGACAAAGCTAATAGGTGCTGGAGGAGTGTCAAAAGCCATGATTCAGAGGTGTAAGGACACGCCCAGTGGTCACAGGGTAAGGAGAAGTGAGAGTAAACACCATTAATATCGCTGTGAGAGGGCTTGGTCATACAGTTTGTTTGCTTCACAAAGGTTCTGAATACAGACACGACTGAGACTTGATTTGATCTTTTTTTTTCTCTTCTTTTCTCTAAAGATCAAAGTAAAAGTTGTTAACTGTGGGACGGATTAATTTTTCTCAGAGATCCGAGTGGTAAATTCGCAGTTTGTTTCTATTAACATGCACCCGCTTCCTTCAAACACATCCACGGACGTGTTGCCCTCTCTCCTGCCATCTGAACACCCGAGGGAGTTAGATCAGTGAGTCCACTCAATGCCAGTCAGTGCGCACAGAGCACAATACCTCCAGCCATTGTATGGTGACATGTCTCTATCAATAGGCAAGTCAGGCCAATCTACCGGCCAGATAATAGCAGCAGTCTCTCTGACAGCAGATCCCCACGCCGGACTCTCTGAGGGCCGAGCCTCACTCTGCTCAGGCCTTCCTATCCCGAGGGGTTGAAAGCCCTACACACACACGCACACACAGAACCCGGGGCTCTGCCGTTCTATCATGTTGTGCTAAAGGGGGAGCATAATGGTTTTTAAATGGATGACTCGGTGCTGGCCCAGAGAGGGAGTGTGAGACAGAAGAGAATGGCCATGGCCTGCAGCAAAGCAGCTCTTAGATTGAGCTGTCCGTCTCGCTGAAATGAGTCTGAGTTAACACCTCTTCCAGTCCCTAGCGCCCCTGGACAGACAATAGTAGGCTTCCTCTCTGCCTTCCTCTTTCTTCTTTCCCTCACCGCTACTCTTTCACTCTCTCTTTCTATCGCTCCCTCCGTTTCTTTCCAACCAATCTACACTTCCACTCCTTTATCCAGAGAGCACCACAGCGTTGGCCATGTGATTGTTAGAGCTGTTTGGTTTCGTTGGTAGACCGCGGTGCTTGCAAAGCCAACATAATGAGTTACTGCCAGTCTTAGTAAAAAATCCACAAAAATGCAATCAATGTAGTTAAACTGTTTGGGATTTCGGCATACCACTGCAGATGGTATATATTATTGCTGGTGAGGAAAAAAACAACCTGTGATTACATGTTTTTAAGGATTATAGGGCTACACAAACAGTATCATGTACAACCTCTGATTTGAAGATCATTCAATCAACTTGATCATTAATTAAGTAGTCATCAAGACTGTTTGAGTCTCAGGTGGGAAGAACGGTGTTCAACCAACATCAGCAATACAGTATACTGCTATTAATTAGAAAGTGGAAACATAGTTACACTAATCAAGATAACTAAATTAAGCACTAAATCCACTGCTGGCTTCCCACCAAGAAGGGCTGAGAATAAATGTGTGAGGCCTTGGATAGATATGATCACATTTACACCAGAGATCTCAGATGACTTCACTCATTATCTCTCATAACACACCCCCCTGTTTGGCAAGGGGCTTCTGTAACACACACGCATTCACAGTATTTCCATGAAGAGTATTAAGACTCCTCCAGCATTACTGATGCTGTGAGAAATATGTGTTTTGCATCTTCTTTTCCTATTCTATCCATCCCCATTAATCCTTGTTTCTCTCTGGTTTCTTTCAACATCTTTCTTCACTCAGTATTACTTCTGTCACTCCCTGGCCTGTCTATTTGTCTAAGACCAGAGGCAGTAGATGAGTAGAGGCGTAGATGGTGTAAGGGGGTGTACGGGACTCCTAGGGGAGTCTGTTGATGATTATCAACAGGCTGACTGTTATGACTATCTGTGATAAGAGTCTGGGAGAGGAGAGCCCCCGAAGCCTTCCAGCCCCAAACCAGACAGGATATCTTTAAAAAATAATACAGCCTAACCTAGAGTGAGTCCCCCAACGACATTTCAGGAGGAGGAGGAGGAGGAGGAAAAGACTGATCAATCGTTCTGCTTTGACACGTTTGGAGGCAATGAGCAAGATTTTACCTTGAGGGGAAACACACCTCAGGCTAATTGGTCCGAAGCATTTGCTCACAAACACATTTTTTTTAAATGCCATGAAAGACTAAAACTGTGTCAAAAGCAGTGTTAGCATATGGACTGTGTTCATTGACTACCTGTACCAGGTGGTTTAATTTAACTTCAAACTCTTTGGCCATCTTAAAAAAATGCAACGATATGCTGAATCTCTCCTTTTTTTGGGGAGGTCAGAACATTTCTGTGAGCACATGTATCTCTTTAGAGCTGAAGGTGGCCTCTTTTCCTACAAGCCAGAGAGCTAAAGCTTAGCTGATGAATATGCATTAACAGGGGCGTCTGGGGAGAAAAGAGGAAGGAGGAGGAAAACTGAGAGAAAACATGAGAGCTACAGGAAGAGTGTAGCTTTTGGAGGGGTGCCCTTTGCACCCCGAATGGCTAGCCATAATATGAACTTTAAAAAGGAAAATGTTCAGCCTGGCACACTGCCACATAGCGTGTGCCTGCGTGCTCTAATCGTCTGCTTGCTCCTACAACTGTTAGGAAACCAGAGTGAAAAGAGAAATGGAGGCTTTGGTGAAAACCACCCGGAATTCTTCACACTGAGCCCATTTAAAAAACTTCTCAATGAGGGATTCACAATCATACATGGTACAAGTTTTTTAAAGATATTAGAGTTACAATATATAAAATACATAATCAAGCAAATGTCGCTCAGCAAAGTCCAGACTCTTCTCTGTTCTGGCGCCTCAGTGGTGGAACGAACTCCCGACCAATGTCAGGACAGCAGAGTCATTTGCCATCTTCCGAAAAAGGCTCAAGACTCACCTGTTCAGACTTCACCTTGACTCTACATAGCATGACCCACTAGCACCCTCCCTCGACACCCCCCCCCCTCCCCCCAAAAAAACAAAAAAAAAACAAAAACAAAAAAAAAACAAAAAAAAACAAACAAAAAAAAAACCTTACCTATAGCACTCTGATCTTAGCACTGTTGCTCTTGAAGTACTACTTTACTCAGATGAGGACCTAACACTTGTTCTATTTTTAGCTCTTACTTTATCGGCAATGATACGTTGTGGTTTCTTTGTTTCCTTCTTTTGACAAATGTACTTATTGTAAGTCGCTTTGGACAAAAGCGTCGGCTAAATGACCTAAATGTAAATCTAAATGTAAACATAAACATTTTATTTTCAGGAGAAACTGAAAAATGCCACATGCTTTGACAACATGAGTATCAATATCAATTTTTAATGAAAAATTAATTCTAAAATCTTATATTACCAAACACAATCTTACACATAGTAACCAGAAACTACACTAAAATAATGTGTCAAAACGATTGCAGGGCCTGTAGGTCCACATCGAAAATGTTATAAACTTGTGTACATCAGCTGTGGTGTCCAATTCAAGCACATTATGCCCGTTCCAACATGGTGTTCAAATTGTTAACTCGTCAAAGTCTCTTTTGCTTATAACAAACAAATGTAATATAAGACTATGTGAATGACCGGCCCTCTAAAAACGAAGAGTCAAGCAGTCAGTGAAATGAAAAGCAGGCCAGTGTATTTCATCTCTGATTAGGCACATGAGCAAGAGAGAAAGGTAGACAGCGAGTGAGACGGAGATCAAGAGTTTCTTTTTTTTCTTTTTAATGAGCTTACTGAAGCAACTTCAATATCCTCTAATGTCATGTTGAAATGAAAATTAATAGTTCAATATGCCGCCACTGCATGAGGCCATGCTTCTTCCATTTCCATATCGGGTGGCGTGACCAAATGAGTGTGCTCGCTCGGACTGACGCCCAGAAAAGCTGATACTTCCACTAATCAGGCAGATTTTTCCATCTTACATTGCTGTGCTGCTGAAATTCTGGACAAGTGTGTTTTGTATGTGTGCGTGTGTGTGCGTGTGTGTGTGTATGTGTGTGTGTGTATGTGCAGGTTCACAAGATAAGGGGGGGATGCAAATGGATGAGCATGTTTGCTGATGATGAGATAAAGAGTGATGGCTGGAAATGTGAATGAATGAAGAGTGGTTCGTTTCATTCACTTACCCTCTTCACTTTTGCATCATTGTTTTCGATCACTCTTTCATCTCATATCTTACGGTGTTTTTGTGCTACATGTGGTCAAAAGTGAGGGACAGTGAAATGAATGGAGACGTAAAACAAAACACAAAGGCGGCGGTTGGTTCCTACCTCCCAACCAAAGGAGCTGTCTTTGCCTGTGGTCTCATGATGCAGCGTGCTGTGCAGACCGAACCTCTCGCCAGCACCAATACAGGTCTTGGCCCAAACGCCCAGACCGGCACCAGGCACTGAAGACTCCCGCAGCTCCAGGTCGCTGGGAATGGGAATGTCGTCAGGAATGTAGACGGGTGCCTCGTAGGGCGATCCCTCCTTGGGCGTGGTGAAATCCTGGTCATTACTGCTGCTGTTGCTGTTGTTGTGAAGGTGGTGGTGGTGGTGGGTGGCGTAGATATGGGGGTGCAGCAGGAGGTGGTGGTTGTTGTTTGGATGGGAAGGGGTTGGTGAGGGCAGGGGAGACATGTTGATGACGCCGTCTTCTGCGTCGTCTTCTAGGCTGTCGGCACTGCCTCCGCCCGCTAGACCCGGGAGGTCGGCCTCTGTGTCGTACATGCTGTCCACTGGCTCACTGTCATCTATGAGGCAGAACACATATACAGAGGCTATTGTTACTAGGCAGGCAGAGGAGGTGTAACACGGCATGCAATGTATTAGGAGATTACCCCATGGATTTTACCGTCGGCATGTGAGAGAACAGCTCTGTTTAACCCAGTTACATTTGTACTATTTAACTTGGAACTTGAAATACAGAGACAAAGAAATATCTCCATCATCACCAGACACTACGCACCCAATGACTTCTTGACCATCACATAAAAAGAAACTCCAAAAACACTCAATATCCAAACCTCTCAACTGTCGGAGAATTTGGGGGTGCGCAGAAAAGAAAATGTATTAATCTGAGATCATTGATTTACGAGAGGCTACGTGAGAAGAGTCAGACAGATGAAGAGAAGAAGCTTTAGGTTAGCCAAGTGGTTGATGGGAAAAGTTCTCAATTCCACACCAGTCACTGGTTTCTGCCAGGACACATTTCACAAATAATCGCTGTGTCTATCACTGGTTAGCCTCGTCACCTAACATTATTGTCCCATCAAGAGATTGACAGTATGATTGTGCCTGTGCTCAATGGTCCCACAATCCCATCGTGAGTGTGTGTATACATAACATTTGGCTTTCATTTTCATCCCATTTCTCTAAATGTGTTATTGAGGATTTTTTTGTAGACACAGAAGGTTTGTGTGCATGTGCCAATACATCTCAGTGTGTTTTGCTCTTTGGGGTCTATGGGATTTTTACCAACACAATTTTACCATACGCCCCTTTGGACATCAGTGCTGAAAAGATATTGGGTTTTGCTACCGATATTACTAAGACACTACTTCTTGTGCAGACACGTTGTTTTCTATGAAAGCAATTTAACAAAATAAAAGTCACCGTTCAAGACATTTTCAATATTTGGTCCTGCCAATGCACTTCAGTCAGCATCAACAAAAAGCAGAGGTTCCATACCCAGCCCTAGTCTATACAAAACTTGTTTTTGTGTGCGTTAGAGCACATCTATGTCACATTCTGCTGTCTTTAGTCAAAGTAGCACTGCAGTTTTAATATCTAAATACAAGGACTGGCAATCAGCAGGCTAACTAGGCCCAAAATTACAGCAGGGGTGGTTCCAATCAAGATTTCTCCCTCTGTTAGCCTCCATGTAGCCGGCTGCCAAGCCTGCCACCGCTTCCCAGATTCTTGCTGGAGCTGCAACATGACATCTTAAAAATGTGCTTGTTAGTACTTGAAAGTTTATTAGGTGAATGTGTGTTGGTTGCATTTTGATACAATAGATATGCATCATTCATAAGTTAAAGTCAAACAACAATATGTTTTATTTCTGTTTTAGGCTTGTACTAATTTTTAAATTATTTTTTGTTTATGCTTAATAAAGTGAGGTGGGAAACACTGAGGCTTGTAAATTATCAAAGCCAATCAAGAAACCAAAGTAGAAAAAAAGTCATCAGTGAAATTGTAGAAGAGCACATTCATCGCATCACATTTTTCGTTCTTTGATAAATATTTGGCTTCCTGCCCAGTGACAGATGAGGGCTGTGAAAGTTGTTAAATTAACCGACATGTACATTTTAAAATGTGAAATGTGAAACTATGAAAGCATGCAAAAAGAGCTTTTCAGAGCCTGGCAAACCTGCAGCATGTCCACACAGATCCGGGAAACTTATCATATAAAGCTGCAGCAGTAAAATCCAGCCTTTTATGACTGATTCTGCGTCATCCAGTGATTTCAACTGGAAAAGAACCCATTTTTTTAATGATCACTGTTTCATAGGGGCTCTGAACAGGCGTGCAATTAAGCATTGGAACAAGTGAGCCAGCAGTAGCTTCCACTTTTCACAGATCAATTAAAGTTTTATAACTCAGCCCTATCTGCTGCTCCCTCTGCACAATCAAGTGTTTTCAAGCTTTTAAACACTTTTTTTACACTCACTCTCCCTCTTCACATCCCCACTCTCACTGGCACTTGACCCATTGAGGGCAATTTTGACAAGCAGAAAGACAGCCTCGGAAAATCTATTAAATACGATTTGGCTTTAAGAGCCTCTGAGCACTAAAAAAATGCACAGATCGCTACGTCAAATAATTGAGTAACAAGGAGAAAGAGGGGGGGAAAACCCCTCTTAATTTTAATGAACAAAACATCTTTTGTGAGACAGACGAAGCAGTAAAGGCACAAATGGCTAACACAGTGTGATATGAGGAAAGTTCAACTCTCAGTTGTAATTTAGTTCATTCCGAAAAAAAATGTTGCCTGGAGGGAAAAAAGGGACATTTTCAGATTAGTCGCAACTAGAGACAAGTTCTCTCTCCTTCCCTCTCAAAGACAAGTCGAATATGTTCGACCCAAAAAAGTAAGGAATAATATAAGGAAAGGGGCCAGGAAGAGGATGAAGATGAGGAGGCGAAGAGTCTAAAAACTGACGATTGAGCTGCTTTTAAACAGCTGTATGCTTGTTCTGGGTCTCAAAAGACACAGAAAGAGATGTTAGATTTGTCTCCCTGAGGGCTTCTTAAAAAACACACGGGCCAGATAGTGCCTTCCTCTACCTGGCTCCTTATGTTGTTCTTTCTCTGGCTGTTCCTTTCGCCATCTCTTGCTCTTTTTACGGGGAGCTATTTACCCTGATTACATCAGGGGTCAATCATTAATTCGCACCTTGGGGGTCCCGGTGCTGGCTGCGGCTACAATGGGTTGCTTGTTCAGCGGCTGTTATTCCAGTGGAAAACTACGCTGCTCTGCCTGAGAGCTCGGCACAGGCCACATGAAGGCATCCCATTTATTTGATAAATTGTAAATGCGTGCCATAAACGGAGCTCTTTACTTTGTAGCATGGCTTGCAATAACAAAGATTTGAGGGCACGTATGAACACAGATGCAGGCTATCGCACAAACACACATCTGTCTGCAGGAGCTGTTACTGTACTCGACACACATGTGCAACACATCAGATGGTGTTGTAGTTAAAGATGATATCTCATAATTACAGCGTGTCCCAGTGAAATTACAAGATATGACAGAGATATGACATTTATAGGCATGAACCTCTAAACTGCACACTTAACAATGTCAAATATTCCAAAGGCAACCACAAAACACTAGCCATTAAAGACAAATCTGACTATATGTCCTTTCAAGATTCAAGATTTTAAAAAAAGAAAAAAATACAAAAATAATATGAAATGCTGATAACATTGCAATCAGCGTTGCCATGGCAAAATAACTTGACACAGTGCTGGAAATCAGCGGTTTAATCGGAGGGCCTTACAACGGGCAAATTGTTCTGTGGTTGTGTTTAATCAGAGCACTCTAGACTTAAATGCAGATAGATAGAGATCTGGAGTCATTTTCTGCCGTCTGCCTGGACACACATAAACACATGTGCCTTGTGGCATATAGTCTGAGCTGTATTGTCGACGTAGTCATGGTAAAAAGGATCAACACTGACTGCATGCAGGATTTCTGGGAAGGAACCTATAAATCGTGCATCAAATAAGGATAAACTCATTTTTGGATAAATGGATAAAATGAATAAGCAGCCAAGTCTTCATTGAGAAAAATTACAAATCTTTGTAAAACTGTAGTTACAGATGCATTTATACTTGTATACAGGGATGCACATAGTGTAAAGCATTGCAGACCACTGCAACATGCCAACAATAGCTTGAGCATTCAGAGCTAGGTGTATGCTTTGCTAGAGAGCAAGCATCACGGTGGGGCCATGGCTCTGGCTATGATAACAAGAAAAGAGAGTTGGAAATAGGACATGTGTGCCAATGATGGCCATCATAAAGCACACACGTTCTATTTCCCTCACTGCCTTCCCCCTCCAATGCACACAGAGACTGTATCTTTGTCTGGCCGTAAATTGATCTGGTTCAATTCAAAAGGAAAGCCAGCCACTGATGAAAAGACAGTGTCCAGGGAAAAGGCAAAACTATGCAAAATTCTGCACCGGCTCCAAATATGGGGAGGAAAGATCGTCTGGAGAAAGAAAAAAAAACGAAGGCAGAGGGAGAATGTGTGGACCCTGACAGATATGAAAAATGGGTAGCTGGTTGAGCAATAAATGACCAAACATTTTTGATGTGGGAGCTTTGTGCCTACATGTGCACATATGTGTGTATAAGTTTGTGAGGGGCGGCATTCAAGCCCTAAGCTTAATCTTCTGTTTGTGCTGCTATATTGCATCAATATGGTCCCACTTAGCTGCGTTATTGGGCCACAGAGTGATATTGGTACCTGTTCCTATGTATTAAGCAGGCCTTTGATGATTCTGTCTCCACACAAAAGAGCTCAGAACACCCTCTGCTTTAAAACAGGAGGGGCGGAGGAGAGAGGCAGCTGTAAAAATCAAACGGCTGCAAATCAAAAGGTGGAGCAAGGTGAAAAAACGAGGCGAATAACTGTACAATGGTGTGTTTTTTCTACTGTGGCATTGGGGTACTGTATTCAAAATTATGTATAAATGGAAGCATGTGACGAGGGAGCCGAAGGAGAGCATTCGGGGGAGACGGTGTGTGTTTAGTGTGTGAGGTTGGGAACAGTGAGCGAGGATCGGGGGCACAGTCAGCTACAATACCAGCAAGAACGCCACACTTCCCCTTGTAAAAGCACCGGGGAACATTTCCAAACAACACTTTAAACTACAACATGGCTTCTACAGAGTGGTTAAATAAGGATCACAGTGAAAAAAATAAATAAATGAAAGGACCATAGAAAGAAAGAAAAGGAGTTGTGCTTAAAAAGCTTTGCCCTACAGGGGTGCACATGCTGCTCTGCATAATAATTACACAATAACCATCACATGTTTTAACTGTAGTTACTGCTACATTAAAGTTTATGCTTTTGTGAGTCACCCTGTATACTGCTTCTGTGCTCATGTGTGGTAAACTGTGTTTATTACTTTAAGTGCTAACATGACCAAAATAAACAACACCAAAACAAAAACTGAAATAGTGTTTTCATTTCTATGTATCTATGCATATATACGCCATGTAGGAACGTGTGCAAAGGTCGGAATACACACACACACACACACACACGACACACACACACACACACACACACAGTCCCAGACATACCTTGTTGCAGGGCATAGCCTTCATTGTGTGTGTGTGCGTGCCTGCCTGCGTGTGTGTGTGTGTGTGCGCGCGCCTACATGGGTGCTCTTCCCTTACTATCTCTGACAGGTATGGCTATCAGTCTATAAATCCTGCTAGGGGGAGCTGTCCCTGTCCTGATCTCTTGCTCTATTCTGTAGTTTATTTCTCCATTACTTCCTTTCTCTTGTAGCACTCGTAAACAAACAACTGGACTGAATTTGGTCTCTGTAGCTCAATAAGGAACACACTGGAGCCTTTGTGTCTTCATATGTGAGTGTGCACTTTTGTCTTTGGGTGTAGTGGCGAAACAACACGGTTGATGTATTGATGTGTTATTTGTGCTGAGCAGCCTGAAGGCATTCCATCCTCCAACAGCATGTGTGTGTGTGTGTGTGTGTGTGTGTTTTACGCTGAAATCAAGCCTCCAGGCAAATAGAAGACAGCAGGCGACGTCCTGCAACTGAGAGCAGGTGTTTGTGTGTGTGTGTGTGTGTGTGTGTATGGTGGCCCTGTGGTCCCCAGGCGCCCCGGGGCCCCGGCTACTGCAGACATTTATTAACAGGGCAGATTAATAGCACTAGAGGAAAACATGTTCGCAAACATGATAAATATTAATAATAATCAATATTGAGTTACATTTACCAAATTGAGTTGCAAACATCACCCAGGGGGAGGGTGGGGAGAGGGGAGAAGGGCAAAAAAACAGAGAAGATGGATAGGGAAAGGAGCCGGGTAAAACAGGAAGAAGAGAGGGGGATTGGCAGGCAAAATGAGAAAGTGAAAAGGTGGAATCCCAAGAAAAAAAAGGAGATGAACGTGAAATAAAAATAGATGTGATTTAACTGCATGAAACTGTGATGATGAAGACCAAAACCTTTGGTCATCTTTACTGTCAGCTGAATGAGGGTCATCTGTAATGTGATCTGTCCAGGCCGAACACGGCGTACCTAAGCAAGAACATTTACAAGAGCAGCTAGTCCACCACCGGAGGAGAATCTTCTCTGGAAAATCAGTAAATGTTTCTGTCCTATTTCTCTGAGGTAGGTTTTGATGTAGAAACTCAGATTTGTGAGCGATCTGAGAGGGGGACGAACAGTGAAGATTATATGTCATTATCTACAGAAGTGATAGGAATCAATAGCAATAATTTAATTTTCTGAAAATTCTTAACGATGTAAAGTCGAATACGGGGTACATTATTCTGGCAAATTAAATGTTAAAGCAAAATGTCCCTTTTTTTTATAAGCAGACCCAGATAATTTGATAGAAGTCTATGGAGGAAAAAAAATTGTACTGAGTATGCATATGTGTGTGTGTGCGTGTGTGTGTGTGTGTGTCCCTACACCCACTTCTGGTGCAGCTTCATTTAGCAAGCCACTCGGGAGGCCGGCCAGCCAGCTAGGGGAGCACCAAGGCAGACAGTGTGCAGAACAGACCCATCTATTCTTATTAACCAGGGAGGGGAAAGGGTTAGCTGCTGTGACTATTTGTGTGCACGTCAGCGTTCGTATGTGAAATGGAGACATCTTTTGTCTTTAGTCTAAAACATGAAGTCTAATTTTTTTGTAATTTGATTCAATAAAATGTCATTACATCTTCCCGTCACATCCAGGCGAGTTATGTACTGTATGTCTTCACTCTTGTCCAACTATTCTCAGCAATTTGAAAATAAATGTGTGCAATATCTAGATGAGGCAACGTGAGGCAGGGAGAATGCTAGACCAAATGTTCAGAGAATTCATAATCCGCTAACAATTACCACAAACATATCCAATAACTCGTTTTCAAATTCCTGCAATGCTTCCACAAGAGACTGTGACCATTTTGCCAATTTTGAGAACCACTTTTACGAGCCACAGTCAAATGACAATCTGCAAAAACTCTATTTTACTGTCACTGGAACATATAGCTGTCCTTTCAAATAAAAATCAATTTATCTCAAATTAACACTAATTAGTTTACATTTTTAGTCCAACACTTTTGGAAAAAGTCACACATTTGCATAAAAAAAAGAAAAAAAGAGTTGCTCCATTTGAGATCCTGGAAGACCTGATAAACTATTTAATTAAACAAAATATTTATGTCTTTGTTCTATCAAGCTTTAGTTATGCATAATCATGTTCACAGCCCATGGGTATTTTGTGCCATAACCTTGCCCAAGTGACATGTACCTGCATGTGCCGCTGAACATGTCAGTGTATGTGCTAAATTCTAGCCTTTTCTGCTTACAATACAGTAGCTGTATGTCTGCGTACGTGGGGGTGTGGATGGAAGATGGAAGGGTGGGGGGTGATGATATTCACCTCTGCCACTAGAAGCAGCCTACATCCATACATCAGTCTATTACTCTCCAGCCTCGCTCCGCTCTGCTCCTCTCTTCTTCTCGCCTGCTCCCTTTAGTCATTAGCCAGTGAATTAACAACAATGCAGCATGCTATTAATCACCCTGACAAAAGTGTTAGCATTGCCTGGCTAGGTCTGCCCAAGACTGTGTAGGGGGAGGAGGAGGAGGGTTAGAGAAAAGGAGAGTAAGGTGGGTCACGGGGGACTAGAGAGTCTCTGGTGTAGGAGAGGAGAAGTGAGATACAATGCAACGGTCCTGGAGGAAAAGATGAGGTACGAAAGGTTCACAGGAGAGGAGATAAAGAGAAGGGAGTAGATAAGTCGAGGAGAGGAAGGCCAGTGTGAGCCAGAGAATATATGTCTGTGTGTGCATAAATGTGTTTGATTTCTGGATTTCTGTAATAGAACAGTTAAATGTAGTTACAGAGAGTGTACTCAAGGTGAACAAAAAAAATAAACCAGTCGACCAGCAGCGGCCTTCTGCACTTCAGCGGGCAGAGCTGCTGCTATTCCAAGTTCCATGCTTAGAATAATACAAACTTTTTATAGCACATACCATTCTGCATACAATTACATTTATTTTTAGTTCAGTCAAACTATAAAAAAGTATAAAATATGTATTCTGTACATTGTTTGTTGTTTTGCGTTTCATACAAATTCAAATATTGCCCATTTTTTTAAAAGGCTTTTATGATTCTAATGTCTTTCTTCACAGACCTATTATGCTGTGAGGAGGAACTTAAGACATAGGACCGACAGCACAACTCCAACTATACCGAGACAAAACGATGGACAAGAATGTTTGCTGTTAACCGAAACTCTTGTAACTGCAGAGAGCATGACTTTTCCTTCTATAAGCCCATCTCTGACTCCCCCCACCGCTCACTCAGCCTGCCCTCTCTCCCTCTCTCCCAGAGTCAGACCACCTGCTGGGAGGCCTGAGCCGTGGACGTCAGGTGGGTCGCGGCCGTCACCCAGTCCCATGTCATCAGGCTGTCACAGTGAATGGAGCTGACATGGGAGATATGCTAATCCACTTAGCTTCAAGCTCAGCCAGGAGGCCGGTACGCAGCCTTGTCTCAGTCCACAGTGAGCAGAACACACACACACACACACACACACACACACACACACACACTCACACGCACACACACATCTGAGGCGGCCACATTAAGCCACATAACACTGAACTTTCCAGAATATGTATATTAAATTAGATCAGATGAAGCTTAAATGATCCCTGTGGGGATATTAAGCTGCTGCTCAATAGGATATATATTATATGAGAAGAATAGTCCACAGGGGGTGGACACATTAACCATAACACCTGTAAATAATATAAGGCAAGTCAATAGCCCCTCAACAAATAATGTGAAGATTTTAATGTTCAGGTTTTGTTAAGAAAATGTCATTTTGAGGCTGTCTTTAAGGCAATCAAAACATCCTGTAATTATTAGACATTATGAGACATTTTCCTAGAGTTTTTTAGATAATCAGCCAATCCCTTATTCTATCAAGCAAAAATACCAAATATTCTGTGTTTTGCAGATGTCAGGATGCTTTTCTCAGTTACGGTCAGTACGGTCAGACTCTAGGTTTCTGAATGTTTTTTGTTTTTTTTTATCAAGCAATTTAAAGACATATACCTTGGCTTTTAATCTCTGTTTAGGGCATTTGATGGACTAAACATTTCATCTTATAATGTTAAATTCTTCCCATAATTATACCCCTTAATTAGTGCATAATAAACTTTGAATAAATGTCAAGTGTGAGTCCAATGACAGAAAATGTAAGTCAACTAATTAGATGATCAATGAAGGAATTCAGTTATTTATAAAGCAACAATGCTTCCAAATAAGGATGCCTTTTGAAAAGAGATTAATTGATAATGAAAAAAAATTGTTCATCGCAGCCCCTCAATCAGTGCATCAGAAGCACAAACTCTCTCTGACTCACTTTCAACAAATGCAGTAATATCATATTTTATATTTTTTCCAGATATTTAATTCAATAGCATGGTTATAGTAATAGAACATAGTTAATACTCCATGTAAATGAGAAGACAGCTAAGTGCAGGTGCTTTAAATGTATCAGCTCTGACATACGGCAGAAAAGTGGTCAAAAAGGTTGATTCAAACATTAACAAGATGAGTAATAGAGCAGGCGGTGGAGAATTACAATATAATATATTCCATCTTCAACATACAGACAGTCTGCATCTATGTGATCAAAGTCAGCGAGCAAGCAGCCAGGTGTCAGAGTTCAAAACTATTGCGCCACTCAGCCAGATGATATCTCAAACCGATCCATCGTATTTCCCAACCATGACTTCCCCTATTAGGAGCTGTGGCGGTGCTATTACTAATCTGTTCACTATCCCACAGAAACAGGAAGGAAGAGAGGGAAACAGATGGGAAGGCAGGAGAATGGCGAAGCGAGGGACACAATGCTTACTGCTCCCTTCCTCCTCCTCCTCATCCCCTCTCCCTCCGTCTCCTCTACTCTGCTTGCTCTCTAGCCGTCCGCGGAGCGAGAGAGAGTGGAGGCTCACAATCAGTCTGACAATACTGTATACAAGTGGTGGCGAACAATGGAGGCCAACCACAAAGAATTCTGGGAACAGGGGCACAGCCTTCTTCTCCTTCGGGTGGCTCCTGCATGCCGGACCCATCGATACACATCGGCCTGCTGAGACTGACCGGTGCCAGAGAGAGAGAGAGCGAGAGCGAGAGAGCATAGGGATATGTAGCACCTCTATGAGCACTGCATCATAATATTTGTGTGTGAAAATGACAATAATCAAACACACAATGGCAATACACAGGGTCGGTGTCAAATCTTCCCATAATTAGGCCACTTAATTAGCAACCAAACATGAAAATAAATGAGTGTGTGTGTGTGTGTGTGTGTGTGTGTGTGTGTTTTGAATGGGCGGCTGGTTGGACTGACTGCAAATCCTGCAACAATAAGTGCAAAAGTATTTCTCACTGGATAAAAAATGCTGGAAGTAGAGAAGGAGAGAGTAAAAGAAAGACAGAAAGACGTAAGGATTGGAGGAGTGAACGAGTCATACAAGCAGACAGAGAGAGAGAGAGAGAAAGAGAGAAGCAATTTTGTCCCTCTCCTCTTTAAGTGTGCAGAGTGTGGGGTGAATGCAGTCCATTTGGAAATAATTGGCTGGTAATTAGGCGGGGGTCGACAGGTCGATTTGGGAACAAATGGCTGTCTTTAGCTCAGGTGGCCCTCCACATGAGATAATGGGACCTTTCCCTCCCTCCCTTCCACCCCCCTTCTCCTCCCCTCTCCTCTGCCTTTCCTTTTCTTTGACATCCATATCTGCTCATGTATGTGAAAAAAAAAAAACATGCAGACACTCTGTATTATGAAGCCAATATTTTTTTCTATTAGTTAGACAAGCAGCAACACCTGTATCCTGATATTTTAGTGGATGCTGTAGTTTTAGGACAGAGGCAGAGGAGGGAGGGATGGAAAGCCATAGGGGATCATTGGCTTTCCCATTGGGAAAATTAATTCCCTGAGTTTACATGTTGTTCACAAGTTTCTACAGATGCAAAATTGCATTTTTAAAATCAATCATATGCAAATGTTTATGTTTCTCTGAACAAACCCTGTTGCATCCTGTCACAAACAGGATGTTGTCCGTTACAGTAAAACCCCTGCCTTCTCTGGCATTGTTTTGCATGCATTTGCCTTCAACTTTAATTACTGAAATTATTAAGTTGTGAAAAATGGTTGACAGCTTTGTCTGGGCTAGGTGGTCTTAATGTTTCAGCTCTGTTAGCACTTGAATAATAACACATCTGTTTTTGCCATCAACCAGTAACACACAAGTTAAATTCAGTCTGGTTACTTTTCCTAAGTTATCTTAAATTATTCTTCCAAGTTATTGTTATCAATAATGATATGAATATAATATTAAAATGCTACATGTTTGACATTTAAAGTTGCTATCTCCATGCTATTTACAGTCTCTGTATCTCTCTCAGTATAGTGTACTGCCCAACTCTAAGTGCAAGTGGGCCAGATTATGGACCCCTGAGTTTGACTCAACCTTTATTTAACTCACAGACAACATGTTGAGGGCAGAGCCCTCAGTTACAAAACTCGAACAACATAAGTCAGAATAAATGAAGTTTCTTAAGGGCTAACATGAACATATACGTACTTGTGTGCATCTGTGTGTGTTTGAACTATAGTCTGTCTTTCTCCCTCTCTCATTCAGCAGCACAGGGGTCTTGTTTGGCTTCCTGCTGTTTGTGTCCAGACGGGGCCTTGATTTGAATACTGATTACCCATTGATAGGCCTGCACTTCCGATCTAATTAACTTGTTTTGTCTTTGGCTAAATGGAAATGTCCGAGGGAGGGTGTGAGAGGAGAGGGAGAGAGAAAAGAGGAGCGACACCAAACAATGTCACAGATCTTTGCGGGAGACACGGCGTAAATAACAACAAGTAAATATAAACAGGACGGAGGTTACGGAAGGACATGTTAAGAATAGAAAAACTCATTGTGTGCACATCAAAAGAATGCTCAATAGCGTAAAGGATGCATATTAATCATGAAAAACTAAGGGGATGACTCAATTCAAGCTGAAAGTTAGCGAGCAGAATAAAAGACAGTCAGAATGAAGGTGCACATTCACTGAGCTGAGCACTGACTGCAGCAATAAGAACAGGCTGCTCTTCCAACATGTGATTAAAAATAGTAATTGTCAACAGACTCTCAAGGTGTTACGGCTGAGTTGCAACCGTGTGGCCATTTTTCACACATTTCCCCACACATTGCGTTTAATAGTGCTACTTCATGGGTTGCAGATGAGAACGAACAAAACGTGTATGTTGTTTCCCGGCTGTGTATTGTCCTGCGGTCCCTTGTGTGTTGACTATTTGTGTGCATGTGTGGCCCTTGCAGCTATTTAGCCTCAGCTCCGTCATAGAGGGAAACATCAGCAAACGGAGCACCAGAGGACAACACTGAAGACACACGGTGAGGAGGCAGATGGAGACGTCGGTGTCCACTGAAAGGAAGATGACAACAACGAGAGCTGGCAAGAAAAGGCAGGAAGGCGGAGGGGTGGGAGGGGGCAGATAATGGCATATGGCCCAAAATAAACTGCATAAACAAAAGAAAGAAGAAGAGAGGGAGGGAGGATCAAAGGGGATGTCCGCCGCTGATACCGCACCTCAGATAATGTGTGGCACAATTAGCGCTCCATGACGATTTCCATTAGGGCTAATCAAATATTTATACTGCCCTCTGAGCATGTCACAATGCTGCCCTGGCCCTTCATATCAATGTGACAAATGCCTAATGAAAGAGCCGGTGTATAGACAGTGGGAGGAGGTGGAGAGACAGATAGAAAGAGAGAGAGAGAGTGAGAGAAAGGAGGGAGTTGGGGAGGTGTTAGCAGCAGAGTTTGCTCTGTCTCCCTTTAACACATTTGGTTTGCAAATGGTTAGCCCTCTGTCATCAATTACAAGGCTGGTCTGGTGGCAGTGACTGGCTATATGTGTGTGTGTGTATGTGTCGTGTTTGTACGTGTGTGTGTGTGTGTGTGTGTGTGATGAAACAAGGACGAGGCAGTGCTGATGCTACCTCACCTAAAGCCATTAATCAAATGGGGCCGAGTGCAGAACTAGTCCAAATTGGGCTCATCAGTCTGGGCATTAAGTAGGCATCAAGGTACAAGGATGGGAAGACGGGGGAGAAGGAGAGAGATGAGAATTTAAATCTTCATTACTTTATTTTTACAGTCCTCTGTGATGTTACCATTCCTCTCAGGAGATTTCTGTTCCTTAGTGTTTATAAGGATCTCTTTCATTTTAGGATTTTACTCCTACTCTGTGATATTATACTGCATCCACGACCCGAAGACATCTCTTAGTATCTAGAGGCTACTGTTATTTTATTTCAAGATATTACAAGCAGCAAAATGTAGTTTTCACTTCTCTTTGTGATTTTCTTTGTCTAGCTATTAAAGGTGGCTTTCAGACATTTTCTGTGAACCGTGTGCAATACATTTCCTGCTTTCTGAGGGTGAAAAAAAGACACATTAACCATTGCCGGTCAGTGACACAATCAACCGAGGGTTAGGGGTAACAAGATGGGCGGGCCTCAAGAGGTGAGAGGTCAAGTCCTGGCCTGACAGACAGATGGAGGAGAGTGGTCAGGACTTGAAGGATGAGAAAGGAATGAAGGATGGACCTGGTTTGGCGGTGTGACAGTCTGGGATATGGATGACCCTCCACACCAATGTGACAGAGAAAGGGTCCTGGGTTAACAAGGGATAGACTTTTTTTTTTTTTTTAATTCAGTGTTTTAGAGGGCTGAGGAAAGACGAAGAAGGATAAAAACAGCAAAATGAAACACCATATTTGTAGAAATGTCAAATAGTGTGCATAAACAAAACAATTATATAGATAAAATAGTTCAGTAATGGGCGTTTTGAAAAATTAACTATATGTGCAAACAGAGAATGCCATTTTTTTCCATACATATTCTATAATGACAAAGGGAAGTGCAATTATTGTTTTAGTTGGATACCATTAGAGAGAAATTCAAAATAGAAAAATAATACTTTTGTAATCAAGAAGACCAACATTTGAGGTTCCTTGAACAAAATACATAGTGCTAAGTGCAACATACCTGCTAAGATATTCTTCTAAAATGTTTCTCGCATATGAGGCAATTGAGCAAGTGAAGCCTGGAAAGCACTGAGATAGTGCTAACCTACATAACTCAGGATAACAGAAAATGTCAGGATAAGATGCTACAGCGAGCTAATCTCCAGCACAAGTGATAACATTCAGTGGGTGAAACCATGACAGATGGGTATTGATCTGCTAGTTGTTGAAGGCGGGTAAAATAGATAACTAGAGCACTTTATTGGTATTGATTGAGGAGTCAAAGGGGCGAAATAACTTCCCTCAAAAAAATCTTGTTGAATTATTGTGCAATGAATAAGGATTAGGTTCGGGAGGAATACAAAAAAAAGACATTTGGCTAGAGGAGACAACTGCTAGCGATCTGTGTGTTAATGAAAGTAACACTCACTGGCACAGAGGCAAATATTCAGTGTTATTCAAAGATGTCCACATTTAAACGTTAAAAGACAGTCGCCCCTTCAGGAAACACCGCCATGAGACAAAAACAGCACACCATGACAACGCAACCTCGAATTCAAACCACACATACGCCGACCATAATCTCACACAGCGCCCTACTTCAGACATACATCTCAAATACTCACACGTGTGGTCATAACTCACCAAAAGACGACATACTATCGCACGCGTCGTCCCGCTACAGCGTAGTCAAACTAGAAGTTCCCGGCTACCCATAAAGTCTAGTTACCAATTAACCACGTGTGTGTGTGTGTGTGTGTGTTGTGTGTGTGTGTGTGTGTGAGACAGAGATACTAGGAGAGCACAGGGGGTGTCTGGCAGGCCTATCTGTGGCGCTGCGATGCGCTAACGTGAAAGAATGCCAGTGTCAATGTGACAGCGATACGGGAAGTGCAGGGGACCGATGGGCTGGGTGAAGGTCGATGTCGAGGTCAAGTCCTAAAGTGGTGGACACTCGTTTAGAACATGCTGAGAACTGTCACGTTGCGATTTCTTTCGGAATGAATTTATTAATATGATTTAAGTTGTGCAAATGTGACTTTTCAAAAAACGGTTGTGAGAGCAGCACTTCAAGGCAACTCTTAAAATCCTTCCTTTCTCTGTGACTGAAATATCACACATTTTCTTCATTCATCTTAAGACTTAAGTCACGGGAGACACATCCAAGTCAGACTCTTAACTCGAGACCTGAAGGCAAGTTTCATGTTGTTCAAGACGAGACCAAGTCAAGTCTTGAATCGCTAGAGACAGTGATTTCATATTGAAAAATGCTCATTGCCACCTTCAAGTAGCATTTTGTTAGACTTATAAAACCTGAAAGGTATTCCATGTGTAATTGTAAAACGAAGAAAAAGAAAAGTTAATGGGTGTGTAAAGCCATGGAGCTGGAGCTGAAACTGACCAGCATTCCTTATGAAGGGATGATACTGGCCGGGACGTGATGTGAGGTAGTAGGAGGAAAGGGTGGCAGAGGGTGGGCACAGAGCGCGGGGGGGGGTCATTAGTACTAAATCTGTTCCATATGACACATGCTCACATGGCCTCTGTCTGGACTCTCTCTTTCTGTCTGTCTGACTGTCTCCAACCTCTCCCTCTCTGAGCTGGCGATGAGGGAGTGGAGGGGTTGAGGTGGGTGTTTCTCAGCCACAACAGGAGCTCTGTGATGACAGGGGCCAGACCTCATCACACAAGGGACTCTGGTGGCTCTCCTTATCACGCAGAGAGTAATATAGAAAGAAATAACCAGTCTCCAAGTCAAACAGCAAGTTGGTACCTCAGTGTTTTAGGTTCAGTAAGTCAGATGGGAGGGTGATGTTTTGACGTTTCAAGCTGCATACCTTTCTCCTCCAATGGAGATAGTTAGATTTGGCCATGTGGGTGGCCACTTTTGGTCCCTTTTGCTCGAATAACGTTACTTTTAAACTCTCACAATTTTCTCACTATTTGAAATATTTGTTTTTAAATGTAGCTGGACATCAAGAGCCATTTTTGCTGCCAAAATAAATCGCTCTATATACATCATTCTGTTTGGAATCCATGTTTGCTCATCATCTGTGCTCCAAGTTTAATTTTTTTGACATGAAAACAATCCTGTTCTGCATCTGTCTTGACGGTCTTTTTGTAAGTCAGACCCACACTCATATAAACACCATGTTGTGTTAGAGTAGCAACAGTCTCAGTATAAGTGAGCTTCAACACAGGCAGCGTACTTCAAGTTTGTTGTGATTAGTAGATGCTAATATCCGATCTGGAGGCTAATGTTACTGCTCTCTCTGAAAGTTATGAATGCCTATTTTGTTTTCAAGACAATAAATACTATAAACTACAATACAAATTTTAAAAAAAACTCTGTATTTTGTCTCACATGGGTGAAAGGTGGGAGCAGACCATAATTTGGCTGCTAATATCTGGCCTGATTGTTACGCAGCAACACACACACACACACACACACACACACACACACACACACAGGCCTGGATCAGTCCCGTCCCCTCATCCTGCACACCACAGGCCTGATGACTCTCCGCCATCACACACACAGACACACACACACACACACAGCCCCATGCCTCTGCCTGTGAAACAAAAGCAGGCCTTGTCTGACAAGGTCCGGCGCTTGTACAAGAGGCTTAGGGACATTTTTCTCATTTTTGACCAGCTAATATCTTGCAAAAGTTGTCTAATCTCTTTGCGTTTAAGTTGTTTGTGCGCCCCCACCCCGCAGCACCCCCACCGACTCCACTTGCTTAACACCTACCCCTGCTAGGCCCTGACGCATGGTGCTTAACCAGGCCATTTTAATTAGGTTAAATGTGCATGTGTGTGTGTGTTGTGTCAGCATCATGGCCCTGTAGACTTACAAGCTGATATAATGAAACACAGCAGGTGATGAAAGGATCAGGACCACTTTGAAATCAACCAACTCTATTTGAATCAAGACTCAAGAAATTAAAAATGCTTCAAATATGTGTTTCTTTATAGGCTACCTCTATATATAATACATATTTTATATAAAGCTATCTAAATGTAGTATGTTTAGTCAATACTACAATATACTTAATGTAATTAATGTTCAACCTTTTTCTATATACTTGATTTTGAAATCCTACTACAGCAACTACTAGTCTTTACAACATGTATTGCATGTTTATGTAATATATTATTTAATTTTGCCTCCTTTGCCCCCCCCAGGGTTTCAATACCAATAATCAAATATTTGTATTTCAGTTGCAATTTATAAAAATAAAACAGAATTTGACCTGACATTATTGCCATCTGTCTCATACAAAAATATCGCAATTGCAAGAAAATATGATGGCACATACACCCAGTACTCCCATTAAATCATACATGGAAACAATACATGTTGTAAATCATACTTTTAAGAGAGGAGAACAATTAAACTGAATCCAGTTCAGTCTCCTTCCGTGCTTTCAGCATGAAAGAGACCATAGACACTAAAGCTGTCTGGGAGCTGCAGTGCAACTACAAACCAATTCTCTCAGTAAAAGGAATAAAGGCTACCAGGGTTACAGGAAGTACAACCAAGTTGGAGAGTCACAAAAAGACACAGAAAAGAAAGGAGAGAAGGCAGGAGAAAGAGAAGAAGAAGGGGCTGCTTTTAGAACTGAGAGACCGACGGGCTGTTTTCCGAGAGTTTGCCATGCCAGCTCTGAGTGTGCTGACGGCTGTGATTTCTAACAGGCTTTAAAGAGGGTCGTTTTCTGGGCTCTGCTTCTCTCTGTCTGTCTAACTTACTATCTATCTTCCTCTATTTGTCATTCTTAATGCCATTCTGTCTGCTGTGCTATCTCGCTGTCTGTATGTGCACAAGATTGCATGTGTGTATCTTTGTATATCTGTGCCAGTGTTGAGACAAAGTGAGATAGAAAAGGCATGGATAGGGAAACGCCATTTGTATAAATGTTCCAAAAATGTTTTCTCCGTGTGTGTGTGTGTGTGTGTGTGTGTTGCCAGTGTGAGACATTTTCTGGTATTGGGGCACCGTGCTCTACAAAGGCAGCTGATTAGAAACAGTGGGTGAGCTTTGCTAACAATTCCTAGTGAATATGCAAAAAGAGACTGGTGAAAGATGGAGATGAAAATAGTGAGGAATCACAGGAGAAGAAATGTCAGGGATGTGTAGAGATCTCAGCAGGATGAGAATGAGACTCTCTCTCACTCTTTGTGCTCATGTTATACAGAATATGCATGCTTTTTGTTTTAAATCAAATGCATATGAGAAGGCAGCGATTACTGCTCACATTATTACTTATTTTCTTGTTTTTGCCAAAAATGACATATTCTCTTTTCACATTCCCTAATCCAAAAGTCAAACTGATTCCAGATCAGCTCTTCCACCCCCTCAAGAGCATTACTTCTCTCGTGTTAGTAGAATCAGACACTGTAGCTGGCAGCCGAATGGCTGTTGAAACACTGAAACTGAAATGAGGCAAATTTGGCTCTCAGACAAAATAGTAATCATAAAGTAGTTTATGATGAGGGAATCATGCTTAATATCTGGCCTCATTATTACCTCTGCATGTTGCGTCTTTCCTGTCTTTCCCCTTTAAAAAAAATCTACTTTTTTCGGAGCTATAAGTCAAACAGTCAGCGGCCCAGCGGCTCTTCATAATAAAAATACCAATATTTCCCTCAGCTTGGGAAGTTGGCAGACGACTCCAGTAGACATTCTCTTCCTGTTGCTTCATGTTTTTGGATAGGGGCAGCGTACCCTTGACTGCCTTAGAGATTCTAAATAAAAATGTGTTTGGGCTATTTTTGGGGGCCAGATATGTTTTCAAACCTCTTTAGTACAATCAGTCATCTGTTTAACAACAGCGATAGAGAGATACATGTGGAGGGAAGCTGGGTAAGGAACGAGTGATTCGTGAAAGTATGGCACATTCTCTCTCATAAAGCCTTTTTTTTTAATTCAGCAGTCAGAGTGTGTGCATGTGCTCGTGTGCATCTGCACGTCTCAGCAGGGTGCTTGGATCCGGGGATGCAGGGCTCTCGCCAGCCGCTGCCCTGATTAGAGCCATAATTAAAAGCTGTGTTAATTGGTGTTGAGGCCAACACTGGCCACCCAGTTCATTAAGGGCCTCTACACAATCCCCCTTCTACATTCCACTGAATGGTCAAAGAAGGAGCATTATTAATCTGCTATACCCGGGGGACAAGTGTGAAGGAGAGAGACGGAGAGAAACGGAGCCAAACAAAGAAGGAGGGAAAGAGAGAGCTCTTTCTATATTGATCAAGTTGATCCCTGCATGGTCGACGTTTGAAGGCAAAGAGTCGATCACAGTGATAGATGAAAGCAAGGAAAGATCAGAAGAAAGGTGAGAAGTTCATTCACTAAATGCATCAAAAGTTACACTTAATAATAACACTTAAAATGATATGAAACGCAAAGATCACCAAACCTCTGCTATTGTTCTTATCTACGTTATGGTTTCTCTATCCTGCTCTCACACATAAACATGCTCTTCCCTCTCCTCTCGGTTCCTCAACATACACTCAAACAACACCTTCAATCAAGCTTAACACCATTAGCATGTAAGCTACAGCTAACAGACAGATTTCCTACCTGGTTATGGTTGTTTTAACTATAGGTGTGCTGGCTAATTGGTTTCAAATGTAAACACAACAGTGTAATCAGCTACGGGAGGTATAGGAGAACTGGGTCTATTCTATTGGCAAACTGATCGAGCACCTTGGAATGCCTTTACTACCCCTGCATCTGATTTTGCTAATTGCAGTGAAGTGCCAAGTTACCGGCAGCCTCATTATCACCTATTTCCCCAAATCCTGATCTAAGAAAATCAGTTACTTTACAATATAATTACTTTTCACAGTTCAGCTGAGAGCTAAAACATGCGGTGCTGATAATGACTTTATTCTGGTGGTTCTCACCACTCATTCTGGTGTGTCATAGGTAAGGTGGGTTGTCTCTGCAGTTCAAGAAAAGCATTCATGCTACTTTATGCCAAACGCAGTATTTCAGAACATAATGCTACATTGCTTGTCAGCAACCAGTCTTATGGTAATTTAAGAGGCCATGTGGCCTTCTGTCCTCTGATTAATTGGCATGCAGTTAAAACACCAGTCATAAATTTGTTTTCATGAAAACTCAACTCCTGGCATTTGCTCCTGGAATTCCTTACCACTGCTTTTTAGAAGGAAATAACGTGAGAAGCAGGCGAACCAGCTTTAAAAGTTGCCTATTTTCATTTTAATTACATGCTGTTGCATCTCATTCATGCCAATGAGAAAAGTGAATCATGTTGATATTTAAAAGTACCTGATAGATATTTGGTTAAATATTTAAAGAACATGTAGAGTGTTACATTTGAGAACAGAATCTGGTGTGTAGATGAGTGTTGAATACAGGCTGTCCAAAAGCAGTCAACCTCGGGGAAACACTGGAACCGATCAACAACATTTTGCTAATGTTTCAGCTAAAGGGCCACCTGAAAGGCCGGGTATTTAACTCCTCAATGCCAATATTCACAGGGGCAAGCATTTAAGACCTTGTTTTTGACATCAATTTCCTGCCCTCCTAACTAAGTCTTGGAGGGAACAATGTGTTTTTTCATACCTGTCTTATGCACGTGACACATCTGCACAGTGACATCCCTGTAAGAAACCTAAGGGGAGAATCTCATCACCCTTCCGTGACAAAAATGTTGCTTTTACTGATTAGTTAACCGAGTGCACGTAAAGGTGAAGTGTACATTACATAACGCCCTTGTAAAACGCTCCCTTTGTCAGTAAATAGTCGAGACTGCGGCCCTTCATCCTTTCTGGAGCTCACCAGCTAAGATGTTGACACAATGAATCCCTCGCAATAACACTTTTGTTTTTGCGCCCTCTCCGGTTGTGTTTACATTCACCGAGCTCACAGACAAGGAAGCTGTTCAGTGTCCAATGGCCAAAGGTTCTGTATGTGCGTGCGTCGGAGGTGGGAGGAGAAGAGGGCGGAGATGCAGGAGGAGGTTTTTTTTTTTTTACATCATCGAGGGTGGAGCGACAGGTACAGAGAGAAAAGGCGGACAAACGGGAGGAGCCTCACACTTTGTCAGGTGCCTGACATTTAGACGAGGTAACACGGGTTGAACCCACCTGTCCCAAGGTCAGACGCTGCTTTTCATGCAGTCTGGCCTGGAACAAACACCTGGCACACTCCAGAGACAGACCACTAGCAGTGCCGAGTGTTCGTTAGTCATTACTGTGCCGGCATGGACACGCAATTCTCATGTAAATATCCACACTGGTTGGCGTTTTGCATAGAAGCCTGTGATTAATGATTTACACTAGAAAATATAGTACTTCCATATATAATATATTGAAAGTGCCAAGACGGGTAATTAAAAAAAAAAAAAAAAAGATAAGCAAGTTGTCTGTATTGTTGTGTTTAATGTGTCCATTACATGTTTGGAGGAGTGTGCAGCTGGGCTCTAGCGCCATCATGTTTGAATCAAAAGTAAGCCAGAGCCCTTCCTTATACACTAAGCAAACACAAGCCAGCATTCCTCTGTGTCTGCCATTTTAGCTCCAGTCAAACCCCACGTCGACGCGAGGGCATTAAAGCATTAGAGGCTAATGTTTTTAAAAGTGTACGGTATCTTGGAGGGATTCGGGAGGTGGGCGCCGTGTGCGTGTGTGTAATGGTGGATGAGATGGGTCCGCACATGGCAACCATTACACACACAGCCCCTCTAATCGCTGCCGACCTGCCTCCCTGCCTGCAGCCATCCCACCTCTGACTGGTGTGTGTGTGTGTGTGTGTGTGTGTGTGTGTGTCAGGGGGCATCCCAGGTTCAAGAGGGCAGAATGTTCACATAGATGCATATTTTGCCACATTAACACACTCTTTAACACACACAGAGACACACACACCCACTCAAGCTTTTTGAAACATTTCAGATAAAACCTTCCTCAAATCAATACATATATAACATACACAAATAAAAATACTCTTTCACAGCTTTCTCAACTCCAGTCAATGAAGTACTACCAGCATTCAAATGATTCTATTTGCTTGTGCTGATAAAAGGTTGCTGCAAGCAAGAAAAGGGAGGAATGAAGAGAGCAGAAGTCTGAAAACCTGAAAGGCTGTAACTTGATCTGATAAATGAATGACTGATTTAGAGTAGCTTTATTGTCTCCTTATAGAAATCTGTCCAGGATAGTTGAGTATAAAGAAAGAAAGATGAATGAATCGATGGATGGATGGATAGAACTTGGTATTGTTTACATTTTAATAATATCTTTTATTGTTATAAAGCCTCGTGGATGGATGAATCAAGGATTGGTCGTCCGACTGACTAAGAACTAAAGCTGTTGTAAACCCGCACCCTTGAGTGTGTGTGAGACTGTAACAAAAACAGATATGAAGCCATGCGGAAAGAAGCAAGAACAATGTGTCTTCATGTGTATATACACAGGGGTGCACATAGTTGTGCACATAGAGAAATATCTAAATATTATGGAAGATTTTTGTTGTGTGTTTATGTATTGAATCTCTGTGTATCTGTGTGTTTTTGGCTCTGTGTGTACCGGGCATCGGTGGCAAGAGCAACGTGCCCGACAAAATTCATGAAGATGCACCACGAGTTGCCATGAATACAGGCACACACAATACACTGCCTCAGGTGAGCGTGTATGTGATCTGGAGGGGGATAACTTTGTGGCGAGACCACACAGGAGACAGCTTTCAACTGAGTAAACACCACATCAAACACACACACACACACACACACACACACACACACCACTGGATACTGTTTGCCTGCCTCCCTCCTGCGTAATTGAGAAAAGCTGTCGTCCATTAAAACTTGCTGACATCACTTAGACAGCTAAATATGCAGGGAGCTAACGAGCTAGTGGGGCCCTTTGATTGAGCTTCCAAACAGGTTCAAACTTTATCGCCAGGTACCCGCAGGACAGGACGCAGGCCTGCTGCACGCTTGCAATTGAGCATCTCAAACAAACAATTCCAGACAGCAGCAGTCGAGGTAAATATCCGCAGAGAGGAGAGCGGCGTTCCCCAACCTTGTCTGTCGCACCGTGCCCACGCTAAACAACAGGCGGCATCCCAAATTAAACTCGTGTGTGGCTGTGTTGGTTAACTGTAGCATCTGTGTGGACATGTGCATGCTTTCGTTTTAAAGTTTTATGTTTGTTTTGTTTTCAAGAGTGTAGCCAACCAATATGCCAGAGGCCTGACTGCAGTCTTCAATTCCTCCCCCACATCCCTCCATCTCTCACTTGCTGCGTTGCCTTCACCTCAGATAAGGAGAGAGAAAGATGTAAGGTTGGCTGGAGCCCGAACAAGTCTAATTAAGTCTGGTTAACTTAGCTCTGAGTCTTCTATTACACACACGCACACACACACGAAACACACGCTCATACACACACTCTTTCTGTGGCTCTCTCCTCTCTCTATTAACACCTGCTTCTTTTCCAATTAGCCCTCCAAATAGAGACAAATGGGCCAGAGGGGTCTGATTAATTCACTTCTGTCAAGGACTCTGCTGCACAATGCCGTCAGGGCGCTCAGGCAGGCGTGGACTCGTGCATGCGGAGACACGTGCATGCAGGCTCACACACACACACAAACGCAGGTTACACTGAGTACGTAGCATGAGAAAATACAGTGCTTTTAACAAAAACGATTTTAAAGGTGTAACCCAAAAAAATTGTCTACAATCACATTAATGCATTTCAATGTTGAACAAGATATTTGCCCTATTTGGCATCCAGAAGGGAATAAAGAGATGTTGGATGGGATTTTTCCATTCTTTTCATCCTCTTGTTCAGATCTGTAGTCTATCTCTCCACCACTCCTCTTCCGGGGACAAATTCCTCTCGTCTTTGCACTAGTGAGTTTGTGAGTGTATACGTGCATGTGTGTACGTGCTTTTTTCAGTACATGTGTATGTAAGCTGTGTGGATCCCATCATTAGTCTTATTTCTCCTGTCCTCCCTTGTTTGTTTAAGCAGAGCTCTCTGTTTGCTTGGAGCCGCATGTCCTCCAAAGAGACTGCTACAACGCAACCACTTCAAAACCTAACCTGTTCCCTTCACATGCACATGCACACACACACACACAGGTAGCACATAGACAGGCCATGGCTTGTTAATCTGTGACTTTTCTTATTGATAAACAGCCAAGTTTTTTGTTGAGTATCCACATACTGTTTTCAGCAACTGTTTAAGGGTTCTATAATTTCATATTTGCTGCAGCTTCTAGTCGGAATTTATTAGACTTGGACTGACATTGCAATCAAATCCAACTACTATCGATATAATGAGACCTCACCGTCAGGGTAACTTCAAAACCTAAATTCCACAAACTTATACATTAAAAAGCTGACAAAAAATGCATTGTTAAATATTGAGTTTCTAACGTTTAGTAGTGAAAACATATCTATCAAACTAGATCAAAAGGAGTTGACTCCAAACAGCACATGGGGATTTGATAAATAGTCCCAGGAAAGGATATGACAATCTTACCTTTGAACTATGAATGATGAAGACTGATCTTTTTATGAAGATTACCTGAGTTTACTCAGTGGGTGGAGGCATTTCACTCAAAGTGACAGAATGCTGCAATGCCTTCCGCTCTTCAAAAAGGGTGTTTTCATGCTGCCAATAAGCTTACACCCACCTAAAGATTGAAAGCTAAGCTACCTGCTCTTGGAATTTGGAAAGACAAAAAAGCAATCCTGGAGGAAGGGTAACCCTAATTGGAAAAAGCCACTGGGCTTGTCCTTTTGCAATAACTTTATTAGTTTTCTGACGGATGACAATTCACCCCCAGTTGTCATTGGTCATGAAATGGCATTAGCACCAAGGTCTGTCAGCCACCAGCTTATCCAAGCACACAGCATCTCGAACACAATGCTAACATTGCTCCAAATCTCTGCACAATGGTGCGGCCACACATTAGTTCCACACCAAATAAATAGCTGCTGCTTCAGTTCATAAACTCTGGGTTCAGAGGTCGAGCTATGTCAAGTAGGGCGCTGAATGAGACGCCATGGGATAAAAGAAAGACAGAGAAAGGGATTTAGACAGGGAGGTGGGTGGGGGTGCTTATAGAATACCCCGGCATCTCCTTTTCTCCGGTCCACCCGTCGAGTCCCAAATGCCACTCTACCGTTGGCCCTATTGTGCGTTCGTCTCAAAGAGCTTGTCTTCAATTAGCCTGATAAGAGGAGAGGGGACAAGGGTGGGGCAGAATTGGGGGGAGGGTTACCTGGGTAGCCACTAATCGCTTTGATGCCATTGGGTCCTTGGTTGCTTTTGTCTTTTTTGCTCCCTGCGTTGATGCTAAATTGGAGTGTGTGATTTATCTTGTGGCAAGGGCAAATGGTCGTTCTGCAGGCAGCCACCTTTACTTTTGTTGTTTGAATGACTTCAGTTGGATCATGCCAGAGAAAATAGGCAAATGGATACCTGAACTCCAGACAGCACATTTTAGTTGATCAAAGTGCACTGTAAAAATACAAAATGACAAAATAAATAAATAAATACAGAAAACAGGCCACATGCTTTTAAAAAATTTCTAGGGCGCAAAAAAAAAAAAAAAAATTGGTGAAGTAAAAATCTTGCACCTCTCTCAGACCTGATTCCTTCCTTTGCATCTGATATCAAGGCTTCCAGGAAAGCTTGGAGAAGCAGGGGCCTCTTTTTCCTCCTCCAACCCCTTTCTACTCTCCTTTTCTTTCATTTGACAATCTCTTTGCTGAATGTGATTTATCACGCCAGGGCGAATGGCCATTCATTCGGCCACTTTTGTCCAACAGAGTAGGAAGGTAGGTAGGAAGGTAGGTAGACAGGATATAATCAGAGGAAAGGCAGGTAGGGGATGTGAAACAGAAAGAGAGAGGGAGGCGGAGACAAGAAGATAGAGGAAGAAAAGTGTATGAGTGAAAGTTATCACCAGCGGTGTCTGCTGATTGCATTCGGCGGGGGACAGGGAATGGGCAGACTAAACTGTTCTCTGAGATACTACCGATGCTGGAAGGGAAAAAGTATTAAAAGAGAAGACAGACAGAAGGAACCAGAAAGACACATTTGAGACACTATGAAGGTAAAATCAGGCCACTAAATCCCTTATATCCATCAACCTCTTACTCTGTAATGAGGAAAACACTAGTTGTAACTGCTAAGGAGGAGCCCCTTCTGTATAGCCTTCCTCCTAAATAAGATTGTACTGGGATCTTCTCAATGTTCTGCATTTATTATTTAAAAATATTGTCTCACAGTAACCATCATTCTGAGTTCTACAAATAAACTACTATTTTACCTGGTTGCTCTGTAGCTTTTTCCTGCCTTTGATCTTCACCTGTTGATGGAATAAGCTGTTGTGACAATCCACCAACACTGTGTGCCACTATCTTGTCAATGTGTTATCAGCATGTGGCTCGATTTGGCAAGGCCACTGGCTGTCACAGCTGTATACTCTCACACAGGCATAATAACACACTCACAAGCACTCCTGTAGGCAAGCAAAGCCCCTGACCCCAAACACCCTGCTCCACAAGTGCAATCCTGAGTTTCCACCGTCTGAACGAACGAACGAAAGAAATAAAAAAGAAAATATATAACATACATAAGCATTTTCTCCTATATTATAGTACATATATCAAATGCTTCCGTTTTCTTATCCAACCAGTACTTGCATCTGTTCCTCACACACCCCACTGCAATCCACTCTGCTAGTACACAGCTAAGAGACACAAAGAAAGTGTTCTGTAATACACTAATAACGGAAAGCAATTAGCTTAGCCGTTTGTTAATACAGGTACGGAATGTGCTAAGCCAGAGAGTGAGGGAGTTGGGTAGGGGAGGTGTGTGTGTGTGTGTGTGTGTCTTGGCCTTTGTGTGTGTTTCAGATGGCAGAGCAGGGATCTACGAGCATTATGTGCGTCCTGCCTAATCACTGTCATATGGAAGGGATTGAAGTGACCACTGCCACGCAATGGGCCGGACCACACCACATCTGTGATCAACTAGATGCTCTTTGTGTGTATGTGTGTGTCTGTTGGAGTGTGCGTGTGTGTGTGTGACACATTTGCATTATTTAAGTATTTCGCTGACTTATCCAGACTGAACGACAGCGAAAGAACAAGTAGAGGTTTAAGGACACTGACTGGATAAAAGCTATTGATAGGCACATGTTTGTTAAGTTATGTGACCATTGCTGTAACCTGCATGTAAGGACAACCTGTGTGTGTGTACTCTATCTATGTTTGAGTGCTTGCCAGATTTACCCCAATGACTCCCAAAATGCTGCCAAAAAAATTCTTCACAGTTCTTTGCCTAAATTACATTGATGACAGACACCAGGAAGATCCCCTATTCAAAACAGAGAGTTTGTCTTTCTGTCAACAGACACACAGAGGGAGTGCAATATGGTCCAAACCTCTGAAATGAGTTTCAGTCTGCTAGTATGAAAGGCCTAGCAGCCCATCTGTGAGTGCTTATCGTGATGGATCCAGCCGCACATCTAGCTGCTCGAGAGGGACAGAGATAGAGGGACAGAGAGATGACTGAGGTCATGAGAAATGAGACAGATGACAGAGGAAAGCCCAGACCAAGGACAAGAGGCCAGGCAAAGCTGAGGCCTGTACATTTTCATCAACCCCTTTCTAAATAAAGAACACATTGAAAGACCAATCAAAAGCGGAAATGTGTAAAAGACATAACGTGACTGTATGTATCACTTCAGTAGGTTGCCTTATCATATTTTTCCTTGTGAATGATTTGAATTCCAAAGTGCTAAAGCTATAAGGGGAAAAAGCAAAGATTAAAAACACAAAATAAACTCCCTCTTGTTACCAACTCATCTTAAAAGCCTCCTGCTGGGAACCACTAGTCTATCCTGTGTAGTTCAGCCCTATTCCGCTCCAATGGCAGACAGAAGAAGCGGAAGCTCTGAACGAGGAACAACTGGCAGAAACTGGAGTTTCTGTTGGGCAGACGTGTCCCCACAATGGCGGCTGTCACCTCTGACCCTGCACACCCAAACATTGTTCAGGAGTCCATTTGTCCCCGCAACACACCAACCCAAGTCTCCCCATCCCTTTGGCCAACCCCACTTCCTCTACTGAAAACAAGCCATCACCCCCCTCCTACACACACTGCCACCCCCAGCATCCGGCAGGCCATGAGGCCCAGCACCAGCTACCAAGCGGCCCGTTCTTTATTGGGCCTTCTTCCTGATGTACTTTTCTCCTGACCCCCTGTTGTTGTCCTCCCTCTGCCACCCCCTGCTTCTTCCTCTTCTCCGCCCCCCCCCCCCTCCCTCCACCAATCCCTGTTTCGTGCTAATTAATTTAATCCTGTAAGCAGGTGTAAGCCCCGTCATTAAGTGGAGCCAAGTCACAGTAAATGGGGGGTGAAGAGAAGGAGGGGTGCATTGTGAAAGCGAGGACAGCGTGGGCATAAACAACAAATGGGGAAATTGGTGACAAAGCGGAAAAATCCTGTTTTTTCATACAAGGGGCAACAGAAGGAAGGGGGGTGGGCAAGAGTGTCCAAAAGAGGGGAAAATCTTGTTTTCACATATTCTAAGGAGAGGAGTGTTAAAGTGAAGGGGCATTCAGTGAATGTTATATCGGTATCTCTCTCTCCCTCACCATCCATTTCTCTCGCTTTCTCTCTTCTGTCTTTTTTGTGTCTCTTCCCGGAGATAGCTCCAATGGGGGTAGAGTGAAAGAGAAAGGGAGAAAGGGGTGAAAAATGGGGACGCAAGGCTTGTTTTTCTCCTTGGGCCAAACAGAGCAGGACTATGGGCTCGAGTCTGCACAAGTTCTTTTTATTTGCCAGCCATCCTTTCTCTGTCTATCCCTTTTCGTGGGACTAGGGGGCTCTGAATGAATCTGTTTGGAGGGGGGTGTGGGGCATCCAAGTGTTGTGAAGCAGCGGGTCCTCGCAACTACTGATGCCCCCTGGACTGGAGTTACAGAGATGCTGCTGTAGCAATAGGGGGGCAAAGGGAAGGGGTGAAAGGAAAGGAGGGGGTGAGTTTGTTAGGTGGCATCCAGACCGCATGCCAGGAGCTCCCAAGTGGTTTCTTCCGCTGGGCCTCCTCTGTCTGTCCTCCAATGGGGCAGCAGTTTACCATGCTGCTCGCAGCCCCGGAGAAAGCTGAGTGAGCGGGACGCTATTCTTCTCTGCTGGCCTCAATCCCCCGGCAGCAGTCAATCAATCCCGCTCTCTGGTCCCCTTTCCTTCTGTCAGCTTCTATCTGCACCTCAATCTGCCTCCCAGTGCACATCCTCTAGCAAAATAGAGGTCGCAATTCAGGCACTCATTTTCTCCCTCTCTGTCTCCCTCCCTCTCCTAATTCCTTTTTAACTCAGTGAGCGGGTGTCAGGGATACAACTTTGTGCATTCCTGCCTGGCTTGTAGCGCAACAAGCTATTGAGCAGGAGATAAGCCTCTCTTTTAGGAGGGGTTGAGAAGAATTGAATTCAAGCCCTGAGTGACGGGAGGAGGAAGATTTATCCCCGTCGGTGGACAATGCCGCCTTTTCGGGGACTTTAATCTCCCCAGGACAATGGGCCTGGTTTTCCTCCTACCACCGACTCCACCACCACCGCCACCCCCGTCCCCTTGCGCTTTTCCCACGATAGTCGCTGATTAGCACCACGGCCCGATTGGACATAAGCCATTATCTCTATCTTGTTGGGGGGCTTTTTTTTTCAAGGGGACTCATCTGTGTTTTTGTCAACAGAGGAATAAGGCAGCTTGGAGGCGAGTGATAAAAAAGACAGTGAGCGGGTAAAGGATTTGTAAGGCAATAGAGATAAATAAGGAGACAGACAGACAAGGAAGAGAGAGTGAAAGGAGGCCAGGAGTGGTGAAAGGGTAGTGTGAGTGCCAAGTTCATCGAGTGTGCCCAGGACAGAGGGCGCTTCCCCTCAGCTGGGTCGACACACACACAAACACACAAGCACACTCATTACTATAAGTCTTTGCAACCCAGACGAAAAGAGGAAGGGTTAAAAAATGCTCGATCCTGGCTGATGTTGGGACTTTGAAAATCATGAGCGTGTTCTAGTCTCTATGTGAAAAGTGTCCTGAGATTGTTATATGATACTATTACTAAAATGTTACTGCAAACAAACAGTCATCTTTAGGATAGGCAGGATTTACCAGGATTTGGTGATGGGTGGGATTTGGATACGTTTAGCTGTCCCAGCGATTGTAATATAATGCCCTTAAAAAAAACCTACCTTTGCTGAAACTGTTTTAGAAGTGCGTTTATTTAACTTAGTAATTCATCAGGGATTACCATGAGGCCCCATCACTAGATACAGCTTTCAATGTGCTGAATATTAAATAAAGAGCATATCTAGTGAATATCGACCGCCGATCCTTCAGTTTTGCAGTTTACGATGCAAACATCAGCAACGGTGGTGACAAAGCTAGCTATGTTTACGTGATGGGGAACCGGAGGGTGGGTTCCCTGCTTCCTCCATGGCACCATCATAAAACAATAAACAATGAGGCATTTAAATAAGCAATTTATTTTATTATCAATTAAGCTTTTAATATTTGTTTCAAAAACTTCTTTCATAAACAAACAAACTGTGAAAAATCCATTTGTAATTTCCCAGAGGCAAAGGTGAACCATTCCTCATTTTGTTCGACCAACAGATTTTCTTTTCTGTCACTCAACTGATCAGTCAATTGACCTATAGCTTCAGCTCAAGAAATGTAAAAGACATTTATTTTATTTTATTTTTTTAAGAAAAAGGCATATCAAGTTAACCAATGATATGACAGCCGGATTATGTAAGGATTAGGTTATTTTTAAAAATACTTCTGGAAATTGATCTTCGGATGTGCTTCAGATGCAAGGCAACAACAACTTATAAATACATTACACATGCAGTAGCTGTTACAAAGTCAGTCAGGCATTATGGGTAGGTCTTAAGTGTTACGTAAGGCTATGAGACATTATAATATCAAATCTCACTCTCTTGGCATCAGCGAGGCTCAATCTGTCGAACGTTTACCCCGCTGTGAAAAGTTACAGACTCATCTGCTTTCTTCTACACTTACGTTCACAGCAGCACACGGACACACACACACACACACACACACACACATGCACTTCCTTCACATTACATTAAATCTCTGAATTATGGGTTACCAATTTCTAGTCAATGTACTGTGAGCCCATTTTTCTGCTAAGCTGGATGTCTTGAGCGGAGTGTGTTTCCACGTCCAAACCGCACCACGGGACGCTCCTAACCCAGCGGGACGATCTGAAAAAATAAATACTGCCATAATTACAGGAGAGAGAGACATGGGCCATGTCTGACATGACAAACCCCAGATGGATATCTCAGGCTGACCGTGCGTGTGTTTGTGTGAGCGCGTGTGTGTGGCGAGTATGTTTGTGTATATGTTTGTACCCCCATTTGTGGGAGTCGGTGTGTGTGTGCGCTTGAGTGGAAACATGACCTGTGTTCCACGTCCACACGGGGCCCCTGCTCTGCCGTGTGTTTGTGGAGGACCGTGATAAAGAAAAGGGAATCAAAGAGGAAGGAGAGAAATGGACAAAATCAGGAAAAAGAGACTGACTGATTGAAATACAGACGGAGAGAAACTGAGGACAAGAGAAAAAGGAGACCGAAAGCAGAGAGAGAAATCTCTGGATGTGATTTGGGGAAGCTTAGAGTAAATATTTATTTCTCATCGCTGGGCCCTGTCTGTGGTGAAGTGATGGATTCACCGCCTGATGTCTTCCAACGCACACTGCTGCTATTCAGAGACGCCGGTCCCCACTCGTGTTTACGGTGGCACGACTTGCGCTACGGCGGACTGCTGTACACAATACCAACGAAAAATGAGATACTTAGGCTGCGGCTGTGCGAATAACGAGTCGCAGCCTCGTGCACATTCACACACACATACAGGCACAAACACACGTGTCTCATAAATGCATTCCGTTTTTGAAGGGAAGATTACCAGCTCAGCTTATCCCTGCTTGTTTTTGCACTCTATCCTTTTCTGTGTGAATGTGTTTTGCATCAATTTCATAGCAATCTTTGTGTCTACACATTACACAATATGCTGAAAAGGAGATATCACTCTCCAACTCTCCTGCACACAGACACAGAGAAATACAGACACACACCTATGTATGATTTATGCTTGCATGATGTCTATCTTTGCTAGAAAACAAAGCATATCGAAAGGTGATCTTGGAAAGTAACAGATGAAAAATGCAACGTTATAAAACAAAGTAGAGAAGACAAAAGGTGACAAGACAAGTGAAATAGAGTTACTTGGCCATTGCGTCAGGAGAAAAATCACGAGAATAAATCTGTGATATATTCTTTCAGATGATGTTCAGCCAATGACCTAGCCTGTTCATTTGTCACTATTCAAAAAGCTTTCAGAGTTGTGAAATATTGTCCGGAAAGCCTGCGCTGATCTCAGTCTCAGGAGGCCATTTTTCCAGAGAAAGCCAGCTCATCTCTTGTTCAACACGTCCCAAATGTACGGGCCGGTTTCTGAGCCTGCGGGCGCCCTGTCCCTCTGCACACCCCCTTCTGGTCATCCATCTCCCCTCGAGCCCTCCGTTTTTTTTTCCCTCCCATCTTCCGAAATAGTCTTCCTAACGAGTGTTGGCCCATCCCTGTTCCCAGCTATAAAAACAGGCCCCGGTGGCCGAAGATGCTTAGAGAATGTGGTTATTATTGCACATACACACACGCAGGGGCCCCTCTCCAGTAGTTTGGTAAATGATGCCCCAAACTTAGCTCGAAGCAGAAATGAGTCCAAGGTTTCTTCTCATCATCATCATCATCATCATTCCTCGGCAGGCCCATGACTCAGCCCGAGTCACATTATTTGTTCCAGAGAAAACATTATTTCTTTTTCTGTCAAGCCTCTCTCTCTCCCTGTTTTCTCTCTCACTAACTTGCACTGTTATTCTTTCTTTTCATATTTTTGTACGTCTTTATCTCTTTTGCTCCCACTGTAAATTACCTCTCGTGTCTCTCATATTTCCCCATTTCTCCCTTCATCTGTCTCTCGCTTTTCTTACTCAATAGACGCTCTCTGCCCACTTCTTTTTTTTTCCACGGGCAGACTGTTCTTTAAGAAGCAGGCCTGAGTAATTCAAACAACATGGCTCTAATTTGCTACGACATGTTTCATTTCTGACCTCACTTCAGATAACCATCTTGCTTTCTCCCTTTATTTCTGCATGCCTCTTTCTCTCTCGCTCACATTAAGGGATATGCTTTGGATGAGCCTGGGCGTTTTTGTGGAGGGTTCTTCTAACCATGCGCTCATGCTAACGGTTTTTGCGGGTACCGAATAAGACCAAAATGTTTGCTTTTGCTTTGTAGGTCATTCAAACAAATGTATTCCTCAGGAGCCAAAAAGTACTGAAGGCTCCACAAGCCGTCCGTCAATTTCTTATCTGGATTCGAGAGGTTTTCGGCGATCGTGTTTTTGGAGGGGAACTTCCTTTATACATTCAGCGTGGGCGACTACTACACGGAGGGAAAGACGTACTACAGGCCATGATGTTTTGCCCTGGCAGCAACAATGAAATTTGACATTATTGGCAAATTCGGGAAAGGGAGGTGGTTGAGGGGGGATGACAGGAAATGACTGAACAGTTCAATTTGGGTGCTGGGGTAAGTCGGAGTGAAAAAAAAAAAAAAAACTTGACAGGCACAGCACACTCTGCTGCCAACCCCGAAAGCCACAAATATGAGCATGTTCCCTGAGAAGTTGGCCATGTGAAAACAAAAGTGCCTGGCAGTGGGCAGCGGAGAGATGTTGAGGGAGGAGAGGAGAAGGAGAGAACTGTGGAAGTTTAATTTGGGTGAGAGGTCAACGCGGAGCCAAAGCCAGAGGATGCTTACCAAAGATGAGTTGCTTCTTTCTGTTGCCATTTGACAACACACGCTAAAACATGTTGATGCTTTTTAGTGCTCCCTCCCACACATACATACACCACTTTGGGGGCATTCATCCCAATTTTGAGTCAGAGCGTGCAGGCAAGTTCATGCACAATGTGAAAAGGTCAAACAAGCTGTCGCACACACACCACCACCACCATCACACCAACCGAGAGGAAAAAAACATCTGTATTCATGACAAATAAAACTGAGTAATGTTTTCCTCTTTCCAGTTGCAATTGTCTGTCAGAAAAGAAAGAATCAAAACCGACAAAACTGGTGATTTGTGAGATGTAAATGGCCGGTTCAACAATGCGCTGTAAAAATAATTATGCTCTAGCTTTTGATTGTTGAGCTCTCCAAACTGGCCAACTTTTACGGCTGAGCTGTGGAAGGGAACAATTCATGAATTTACAGCCATCCCAACACAGATCATAAATATGCCAATAGTTGTGTGTGTGAACAAGCCATTGTGGATGAGGCCGTTGACGGCTGCCACACAAAGACTCCATGCAGGACACTGATGTGGATCATTTTCATTTCTAGAAGACGAATTATTCTGGTATGGAAATATCATAAATTAAATATCATCCCTGTGTTATAATGTGGCACCAGGGTGTCTTTGTGGTTGTAGATTTTATTCCATATTAACTCAAAAGTCCCCATTCGACTCCTACAAGAACCGAAGCCTTCCAACATCCCTGTGTCCTGCTGAGCTGAACTTCTATCAGATTTTTCTTCGTCACCAGCTCACTGTAGAATACTAAATGGATGAAATGTATGTGAAACAACATCTGAGAGAGCTGCACATGGCAACTCATTTTTCATTCGCTGCAGACTTTTCCTTACGGTGTCTAGCAAAAGCTCGCGCCAGGGATTTTTCCTTACCATGTAATCCACCCAATAGAAATGTACATCCAGCCTCATCCTGACTAATTTAAAAACTGTGTGATTCCCATCCGGTCCTGAGCAATAGGACAGATGCTTGGTATCCATCACATACCCTGTGTTCCCTGGGGAAATCCAAGAGCACTGCAAATGGCTAGCAACCCCAAAAAACACACACTGGGCCAATGCAAAGCTGCTGAACTGTACCAGCTAATGCCTTTGGCTGCTTCAACAGCTGCACCGCCCAGCCTCATCCCTCATGTGCACTAACAAGTGATGTGTGTGTAAATGCAAGTGTGTGTTTTTCTTCACACTTACTGCATATATGTGTATGCGTGCAGTCATTTGCATAGTGCAGGCCATAAGAAAGACTTCATTCACAGCTTCTGTGAAATTAGCCAGAGGCTCACCTCAAGATGTTCACACTCCAAACCTGCCAATTGTAAACAGACTCAACTCTGTCTCTCTGAATTTACTCTGTAGCTCGCTCACTCTCCCTTTGGCTGTTGATGGGAGTTAGCTCAAATAACCAGTAGTTTGAGAGTTTAAGGGAAAGTTATTTTCTGAAATTTCCGCAAGATAAAACATTAATCTGTGCGTGTTTTCACTAACAACCTTTATTTAAGTATATTTAAGGGGATGATAATTACATGGTTAACTCTGATAGAAGCATTTCATTGCTGTTCTATTGTAGCATGGTGATAATGCTTTACTACATTAGAAAACAGAGTAGTACTGCCAAAAAGTATACAAGGTATGTTTGTAAAATATGGTTCTGGTTTCTGTCAGCCTTTATCAAATCTTCTGTTTCTCGATATGGCAACTAATCCACCTCAGCCAAATATGAAAACAGTTTTGTAGCATTTTGGGCTTTTCTCCCCTCCTGGCATAAAAACAGGTGACTGGAAACATACCTAGTGTTACGAGTTGGCTAGTGCAGTGTGTTCTTTACAGGACAACATATGTTGCCTGAACAACACGTTCGATGGTTTGTCTTGTTTTTTCAGGGATTTGTTTTTTTTTTTTTTTGCTGAAACCTAACATTGAACCAATGACCCCTCAATGGCCGATACTTCCTCTGATGGCAGAAAACCTGCAGAGTCAATTTGATTAGCCGGCACTCTTTCTTCCAATACAGCCTCAGGTAATCAGGTATGTCTGGAAGTAGGTGGAGGCCAGATAAGGTTGGGGGGGTTGACTGAGGTGGGCGTATGGAGGGGTAAGGGACCCTTCAAACTTCAAAGGATTCAGATTGGACACAAAACACACGTTTGGAAGAGGAGGAGGAGGAGGGATCACACAAATCTAATTTTCCTAAAAAGGGGAAATGCAGACAATGAGGAGTTGGAGGTAAACTACTTCTGACCCCACTTTTACCTGTTACCCCCACCTCTTTGTTCCCTATCCCTCACTCCCTCCTTTCCAGATCAGATTAAGCCGCAGTGGAAGGGAGCCTCCACTCGTTAAGGAACCCTGTCATGACAAATAGAAACACAAAGCATGACCTGCCTTCAATTGGAAACGGATCCACAGTGGAGGGGCAAATAGGGAGGGAGTCAGAGGAAGAGAAAGAGATGGAGATAATTGAATCAAGGCTGCGGGGGAAGACAGATAAATCTTATTATTGATACTTCAGTTGAGCAGAGAAGAGAGAGAGAGATCAGTCTCACTTCATTAAAAGACAGTTAATATATCTGGATCGTTTAGCTGCCTGCTGCAGGGCATGACTGTGCATACATGCCTGCCCTGTTACTCGTTTTTTATACGTGTGCATAGAACGGACAAAAATGTGTTTTTATTTAAGTCAAACACAAAAGTTCTGTGTCTAAATTGCTTCACATCGATTAACATTGTGTTTATTCCGTACAGCTATTAGGTTGATGCAAAACTCACACAATGCATCACCACAATTTCCTTCCCTTTATGTCTCCCATGATGCCTCCAAAACATTTCCAATCACAGAAGATGGAAAAATAAATGTTGAACGTAAACTCCTGTTTGACTTTTCCCAAAACAAGGTAATCTCTCCAGAACAAATGTGTCATTTTTCCAGCTTTCCAACTGACTAACTTGCTGAGGTCTCATGCAACTTTAATGATCTTCTTCGCGGAAATGCCAGCCTAAACAGTCTCTGTCTTGGTAAGCATGTTATGATAGGTGGCTGAGCAGTTACTTCCCTTCACTCATTGGCTGGGCTAAACTGCTGAGCTAATACACCCGGCTTTGGGGTGAAGTTGGGAAAACAAATGTGCTCTTCTTGTCAAAACTCCACACGGGAGTCGAAGCCACGTCTAGAGGCTGTTTTGAATGAATGCGGTCAATAATGGATGAAGAGCACAGCGAGGACAAGTTGCTATGTGGAAACTCAAGAAGAGGCTGAGGAAATTGTCTCACCTCCTCACTTCTGTGTCTCTCCCTGTCTTCATCTCTCTCATGCAAACTTGCATGACACAGACGGCATGTTCATAAGTAAGCAAACGCAGCAGATATGCATCCAGACATCCAGGCACACGGAGACGCACAAACAGAAAGCAGGGGACAGAGCCAGCTGCCATTCGAAACATTCTGATGTGTAAATAAACACCTGAGAGCTTTCCAGCCAAACAAAACCAATTTTCAAAGCTCTACAAACAACATCGCACCAATCGTGACACTGGCGTTTCTTTTCTTAGAGGAACTGCTCAATTAATATGTCACCACAAGTCAAGACCACGAGACCCTGCTAAAATAAGCGAGCCACTTCAGCCCTTGCCTCTGGAGAGAGATGAGAGAGGGACATAAATTGCCCTCTTTAGAGTAAAAGAGTCATCCAAAAAACCAATAAGCTGTGAGCGGGCACCTGCCTCACTGAAAATAAATAAGTTGTCTTTATTTCCATTCCCACTCTGCTTATTCCCTCATCGCCTCATGAGCAAACCTGTGAAAACAATTCTGTTTATCCACCTTCATCGGGTATTCTGCAGCCGCCAAAATCAGTTTTCAGTGGAGCAGGTTCTTTATGTCAGCTGTCCTGACCTCCATCACATACATCAACTATAGCATCCAAACAAACACAAACACTGAGGACTTTTGATCAAACTCCTATCAGTCCCATCGCTGACTTCTGAATTACATCAAAATACATTCAGACTTCATCGCAGCTGTATTTAGTCTAAATTTCGTCATCTTATTACCGTAGTTTATTTGTGTTTCAGCCTGAATGAGCACAACATACTGATTAGTTCAGGCTCGCTGTTGCAAAAACATTTGCATGTATATCATCAGGTGCAAAGGCAAATAATTCATACACCGAGAAACAACATGACCAAAAAAAAAGTCTATTATCTGAGATACCCACATAGAGATAATACAAATATTCACTGATTTACATGAAAATTCTTCATTTTTAATATTGAATATTTGTATCTCAAGAAAATGACATCACCAGTGACTTTTTGGCCAACGGTGTTCCTCACACACTCAGTGACGGGAGGTGATGAAAGAGGAGAGGAGCAGCTTTGAGAAGCGCACTGCCGCCATCACTGTCACAGACACCGTGTTGGCTCGCTGCTACGCATCCCTGCATTGTCCCCCGCTACACCTGACACTGCCCCTTCCACCTGTGGTGGTGTGTGCGTGTGTCACTCTGTGTGAGTGTGTGTGCGTGAGTGAGTATGTGTGTGTGTGTGTGTGTGATCTGATCTTGAACACAATGAAGGTATAAAGAGCGGAGGAAGTGATCAAAGTGTCAAACAGAACTCTGATACTGAAAACCCACAGTGCCCCCTGCTCGGAAACACTATCGACACAACTATGTAATTTAGATACCCACAGTGTACTACAAGGCTTTGATGTGAGTATAATGGAGGATTTCACTTTTAGTCATACTAACTACTACTTTTTTGTATATCTAATAATAAAGAACAGAAGAACACATTTGGATATGGAGTACTGCTGTTGTGCATTGTGAGAAGAAATCATTACACTTTTCGCTGATTTTTCTGTGGTTGCTACCCTGCATGGTTCCCGCCCTAAATCATCTTCCAAACATAAGTTTGTATCAGTTTTTTAAACCTGTCTAAACATGATTATTTTGGAAATCGTCCATACAAGACCATGACGTGAACCATTCAACTCTGCTCTACATTCTGGATAAAAAAGTAAAAGTAAAAACAGGTTTTGATTCCTTATGTCACAACAAAAAGGGAGAAGTTGTGAACATAGATGGTGTAGTCCATTTATCGCTTCTCCTCTGTGTGATATTGGTTTCAAAGGTGCAGTTGTAAGTGAAAGACACAGGTTACAGTCCACACTGTGTGTGTTCGTGTGTGCATCACTTGGCAGACCCAGATGGCAGGCGGCAACGGGGAAGGTGGGCCAAGTGAACAGGAAGGCGTAAAGGAGAGTTCTGGTTACGAGGATCAGACGGTGGGACGAACCTCTCTCAAAGCCACCGCCGCTACCGTACTCAAGGTGTGGGTTACACTACTGGACACAAGGGACAGACACACACAGACACACATTCTTGTATGTATGCTCCCCAAAGGACACCTTGTTGGTGAGTGCGCGAGAGTGTGCGTCTGTTAATATCCTAATTAACATGCAAAGAGAAAGGTGCACACACACATGTGCGTGTTTCGCTCACACAGACTCTCACACGCCCCGGCCCACCCCCTCTTCAACCAAGCAGATCCACTTAAAAGGCCTCGTATCAATTGTCAACGGCCATGTTTAGTTGTTTAGGCCTCTTCTCTTCACTGATGAGGACCAGACCATGGAAAATTCAGCCACCCATTAGCCACATGTTGCTTCTAATACTGACCCAATAAAATGCTGTTTCCCCTGCCACAGAGAGTTCATCTGGCCCCACCACACAGAGAGATGACGAATGGAGAGAGAAAGACCGGAAACAAAAAATTACGGAGCAAAGGAGGGAGATGGTGCTGGACAGAGAGGACGAGGCATGCACTGGCAAATAAAGATGTAACAGTGTCAAAGAAAAGGGGGAAGCACATGGGCCTGCTGCTAATTTCCCGCCCTGAGTGCAGTAATCTGAGGGGAAGATTAAGGTGAAGGAGTTATTCTTGACTATTTTATTAAGAGGTGCTTTAGGCGCTGGAAGAAGGGGCTTTAGCGCTCCTCCAGCAGCGTGCCATACAATACAAAACAAACATTTGCTGTTATTTCACCAAAGTACTCTCAGATGTGCTGGGTCGAGGCCTTGCCTTTTGCCGCAGAGGAACTTGGCATCAAAGTTCCCTGCAGTTCTCTGAAAACAAAACTCTGCCCTTCTTTTCCGTGGGTCCTGCCCTGAGCCCGCATCCGACAGATAAATACCGAGGTGTCAAAAGACGGGAAGGCAAACCTCACACCTAGTTTTAATTAAATTGGGAGAGCGGGGTGCAGATGAACAGGGAGAAGCAGAGAGAGAGAGAGAGAGAGAGAGAGAGAGAGAGAGAGAGAGAGAGAGAGCCACAGAGAGGCCCATTAATCTGTTCCTTGTTTTAGAAAAGAGGCAAAGTGTAAACCTGGGGTCTGAATCTTTTAACATTTTATCCCAACATACAGCAGTTTTTATTTTAAAATGTAGAATTATTTGCCTCACAGTTGAAGATCAAGTTTTATCCTGTAGAAATGTATAAAATATCAACAGTAAAATGTAAAGAAATAGAAAAACAAGCTAATTCTTTTTAGAAATATATTTTAAAATTCCACAACACAAATAACAATAACAAAAAAAAAACACAACTCGGCCTTAAAAAAAGCTTTTTTTAAAAGTCATGCTATATAAAAAGGACATTGCTGTATGTACAAAAAATAAAATAGGTTTTAAAATGGAGCCAAGGCCAGCAACAGCCTCACCCACCTGCCACTTTTGTTTGCTTTGTCACTGCTTCACCATGCCATTCTTAAACACTTACTGCTCTTCAGCGCCGTTGAAAAACAAGATGCCTCTGTCAGTGCATGTGTGTTCCTGCGGTCATCCAAGTGAGCTTTTACTACATTGAGAGAAATGAAGAGAAACATATTTGCAAAGCCAACGTGGCACTAAAACAAAGCAATAAGTGAAAAGCTGCGTGTCTCCCACCCACCCACCAACATACGGGTCCCAGAGTGCAAACATTTGTTCGGAATAACATCTCCCTATTAAAACGGCTAAATTGTCATGTCTTAAAAACCTCAGGAACTTTGAGCTGAACGGTCAGAGCGGACAGACAAAAGCCACAGAAGTGGCCGTTTTAACCACTCATAAAACACAATTCAGAAACTTCTTCCTCTTTCCTTTTCTGTACTCGGAGGAGAGGATGTGGCTAGACTTGATGAGGAGAGAGGTGGAAAGGGAGGGAGACGACAGACTGCAGAAATTCTAAATGTGCCATCTCAGGATTTAGATTATTCAAGTCAAATCAACCGACTCAACTTGTGAAAACACAAATGGTAAATGTCTCGCCCAGCGATGCCTTTTATAAAGCTACCATTAAGTTCATCAGTAATACAGAAAGAAATCCATTATAGAATGATAGAAGATATCCTCACTGACTGCACCACAGCATTAATCAGAAGCCAGACATGTTTAGTGGCTGAAGACTAATGTTCTCCTCAGACAGTAAGGACTTAATAATTATTGTGCATTCTCCATTAAATGAACCAACATCAAACATCACAAATTGATAACCGAGTGTACTTTCACTTTAATGCCTGGATGATACAACTTAGACGCAACATCCAGTTGATGATCGTTATGGTTGAGCGCGACCAGGAAGAAGCAGCCCAGTTCATGACATCATCGGAGTCCGAGATAGGTGATGATGTGTGAACTACACAGGGAAGGGCAGCTGTGGCTGGAAAATGGCAGAAGCACAGAGATACTTAGGAAGTCCAGACTGAATGGCAGACGATATTTGAGATAAGATATACTTTTCATTGAAAGAAACACATCGTCACATTTAGTTAATGGTAGCTACAAAAATGAACCAGAAGAGGGTGGTTTTTTTTAAGCTTGACCATCAAAATCAAAATCCTGGCAGTATTATGTCGTCTGTATTTACTAAGCTAGTCCCAGTCTTACAAATCAAATCCAAACACTGCTACACTCGTGGAACTGGTCTGGGTGTGTTCAACTCACAGAAGCACCAACTGCTTCTGTCTGCGTTGCGTTGGGAGTCAATACAGGACATTCAACTGCTGCTTTGTGTTTTCTTCTAAGAATAAAAATAGCAAATTACTTCTTCTGACCACCAAGCAGGTGCCTTTTTAAAAACTCGAGGAAGGCGGATAATCAGACTACACGCAGATGATCTTTTCATCACTCAAATATGTGATACATTATCTTCGAGATTCAGTTCATTCAACAAATTTATATCTAAATTATTATTAAATAATCAGTCTCATATTTAACTTAACGCAACACTCTTCTGTCTGGACCTGTGTTATGCTGTGTGGAGAACATACAATTAATACAGACTGAGCACTTTGCCTTTGGGACACTGAGCATCACAGAGACGCAAGCTTGTAATAGAGCTATTTGTTTTCCTCAGAAAGCTGTCCAAATGGCCTCGCAGGGATCGCTAGACTGCACAAAGGTGAGCTATGAATTGGTCAAAGCCACTGGGGCAGGTTATTGATTAGGCCCACGGCTAGTAGAAGGCAAATATGCAACTAAATTAGATATTTGTGTTAGTGTGTGTGTGTGTTACTGTTGCAGTAAATCAACTTACTCTGCATCAACCACTGGTCAAGTTCTACAAACGGAGCTCTTAATGCAATATGATGTGCCGCTGTGCCTCTTTAACTTTACAAAATCTACAAACAATTAAGATTTACAGTTTTTAATATTAGAAAAATAAGTGAAACATATGTTTGTTCCTGCTTCAACAGCATAAAACAAAAAATGTATAATGGATTACAAATAAACATAACTTTCTACTGCCTTCCTCGTTTCTTCCACTTCTTGCTCACATCCGCTGCCCTCCCTCTTCAACATCTCCCTTTTCAACAAGAGCATTTTGTCAGGGTCAGAAAGCAATTTAAAACCTCTGGTAATGAGAGTCAGTGAGAGAGAGAAGTGGGAGAGGGAGACGTTAAAGGGAGGGAGAGAGAGGGAGATGAGGTAGTGGGGCGGAGAGAAGAAGAGGATGAAGAAGGAGGGAGGGGTAGGCTGGGGTGTCAGCCATCAAAGCAGGCCAGGAGAAAAGAAGGCCAGGTGCTGGTTGTGGGAATGTGCCGTCCATGGTTCCAGGGACCAGGGAGCTGGTGGGGGCTGTGAGAGGGGAGCAGGGTGGTAATTAGCCAAGCCTGGAGGAGAGAGAGGGCCCTCCAGGGCCCGCCGGGATAGCCCCTCCGAGAGGATACCATTTGCACTTCTACAGGAGCCGCCAGCCCGAAGCCACAAAGAAGGGGAAAAGGGGAACTATGGCATCCTTTATCAGGCCGGACAAAGACGCCGCATCTTTTCAAAGGGGACTGGAGAGAGAGAGAAACTCCAGTGTTCCAGAGAAGGAGGGGAAAAGGAGAAGAGAAGAAAGAATCGTAGGACTGGTCAGGAGAGAGACAGAGAGAGATGCCAGTGTGTGGGTTGCAAAGCGAGACAGGAGGTTGCGGTCATACTGTGACCCAGTCAGTCCTCTGAGACATCAGAAATTCATTAATGTGCCCCCCCCCCCCACACACACACACGCACTTAGATAGCACAGTGCAGTTACACAACTATATTCCAAGCACATACCAACTGAAAACAAAATCATGTAATTTTTTTGTTGTTTTGTTTTTTCATCATTTTTCATTTAATGTGTCTTTCACCAAAATAATTAGTTTTCCCTAAAAGAGGAGGTTAATTTTGGTTTACACTTATTCTCATAAGAGTTAATAGAAGCAGTAGATAAGGAGCCAAAATGGCCAACCCTCTACCTTTGACATTATCAGGGAATCTTAAGAGTTTTGCCCTCCTGTAGTGCGAGGGAAAGTGGAGGTCATTGACATTACTTTTACCTATTACCTTTTGGAGTACAGCTGCACAGGGGGGTGAATGGTAGCCTTTGAGGCTGTGAGGCTTTGTGCTCCCCGTTTAAGAGCAGCATGACAGCCTGAGCTGAGTGGGGGCCAAAGGTCAGACAGGTCATGTGATAAGGCATTTCAGACCTGCATATATGGCCACAAACTGCAGAGGCCTGAAAAACTTCCAAGACCCCCATCCTCCCCCCACACCCACACACACACTTTCTCTGCGTCCTCGTCTTTTCTCTTCCCCCTCTCTGTCCCCTCGCTCTCTGGACACAAAATGCCATTTGTTGTCCGTCAGTCAGTAGCACAGGGCCAGGGTCGGCCCCGGTGCTGAAAGCTCCATTCACACACCCTCTCACCCAGGGATGTTTTTGCAATTCAATATTTTCACACGCAGGCAGCTTCATCGTTACTTTGGAACCGTACACTTGGCAGGATGAGGCTAGGGGCCTCTGGGACAGAGGGGCTGAGAGGTGGAGGAGAGGGGGTCAGCAGAGAGGAATCCTAGTGTCGGGAGGGGACGGGTCTGTGCCGGCTAATGGGCCATCTTGAAATGTTTTAGACAAGACCCCCTCCAACACCTACACACACACAAACAAGTGTGCATGCACACACACACACACACACACACATTCTGCCCTACTCATCGCTTCACAAGCAATCTGACTCCAGGTTAACGAGGAGGGCTCCAACTTCCTTCATCAGAATCACTGGGTTAACACGGTCATCGGCTGCTAGGAAAAGTCTCCCTCCATCACACCAGACAACATCTAATACTAATATACAGCCCACAGTCAGCAACAACCAAATGACAATGATGCATCTCAGCAAAAGGTACATTTAAACGTATGTCTCAATACAATATGATTGGCAAATCCAGCATTAGCTGATTAATGATAAGTATGTTTTGAGAATGTGTTTCCATTATTCAACAACTACTGGACATAGACTACCAGAGCAAACAGTAACAGGTCAGAAATCAGGAAACACCACAGAGTAAAAAGTGTTAACTTTATGGAAATGTGCTTCATTTAGACCAAACCATTTCAGGAGATTTGTTCCAATCCCACAACTGTAACATCTAAGGATGTGTTTAGCATACAAAGTGGCTGAGGTGAATGGAGGGCCTGCAATGAGAGGGAGTTCTTAATATATTTATCCTGTGCGCCACACTCCACTTAATGAAATTAAACCACACCAATAGTGGCCCTTTGTCTCTGGGGAAGTTCAGTAATCAACATGCCACCAGTTTTCATTTTGTATGAAAATAAATGGCAGCCGGTGATATGGGCCTAATTGTGTTGCACCAGGGAGGGCTGGGTGAGCTTGCAGTAGTGATGTAGTGGAGCCAATTTTCATGGACAGCAGAGGTGGTCAAATAAGCAGAGGCATTCATCTGGGGGCCGGTACCCCGCTTCCACCCCCCCACTCCCCTTCTCCCTCCTTCTCTTTCTATCCGTCATACTCACAAAGAAAGTTAGCCAAGTATTAAACAAATAGAGAAATGGTGAGCCCTACACACTAGCTCCTGGCAGGGTCACTGGATAATGACAGCTCAATTACGGCGAATCTCCTTGTACAGCCCCCCCCAGTACAATCCCGACAGTCGCCCCACCCAGCAAGGCAAATTTGTCAAACTCACCAAAACGATGGGTCTGACAGTGTAATCGCTAACCGTCCCCACCGACATGAAAGGGGTCTTTATCTGGCCAAATCAAAGAACCTGATCTCTCAGAGAAAAAAAGGGTGGGGGGTGACCAGAGAAGAGAAATGTCCCGCTCAGCCCCTGTGAGATGTGGAGATGTCTCTAATCCGCTTTAATGAGACACTGCGTGCCCATCTTTGTGGTAATAACGAAATCTAGTGTGAAGGACGGGGGAGGGAGAAGTGGGAGAGATAGAATTGAAGATGGAGCCAAGGCTTTGAACCGCCGGTCTGATGAAAGGGGAAGCAGGCGGAGGGACTTTAGAACGACGCTGCTGCCACACAACAGTCTGTTTCAGAGACAGACAAACAGCCCAGGGGACAGAGCAGTTTGTCTGCTTATCATATCTGGACAGGATGAGCCATCATCAGCAGCGCCGGATCAGGACTGGAGAGTGTGTGTCTGCGTGTGTGTGTGTGTGTGTGCGCCCACATTTCAAGAGATGAGCTATAATTTGTGAAATACAGAAGAAGAAAATAGTTTTGCAAGAAATTCAAGATAGTTGGGTGACACCTTTCACCATGTGCGATGATAACAGAATGCATTTCTCAGCTGGTAAAAAGGGTTTCCGTGGTTACTCACAGCTTAAAAGCTTGCTACTGTACAGACATTGAGCAAATTCCCTGAGCCCACCAGCTGACTGCATTAGCTAATTTTAATGCGGGACAGTATTAAGAGGGAAACATTCCAATATGAGTAAATATCATGACAAAGCAATTTTCAGTTAATCAATCCGAGATTCAAACCATGTTATTTTTAAACTACAACTTCCTCTGAAACTACGTAAATTAGACAGGAGAAATTTGCAAAATGCTACAATCATGAGCTCATCATCACAATATCTCTCAGCGAGGAAATGTTGATAAATAATACAACTCTTGTTAATTTACACTTTGTCTTCGTAACGAGACAGTCCTCCGGCTCAGAGAACAGAGTGTAAATGACAGTCCGTCAGTTGGAATAAAAAGGAAAGGGAGAGAAAGTGAGAAGAAAGTGAAAAGGCTAATACCAAACAAATCAGGATTAGACCCTGATAAGACTAGTCACAATGCAGAGCAATCCCTGGGATATCACAATGCGAGGGGAAATCATGAGGGCTGCTAAAATATGCTAATTAGGGACTTGACACATTTGCTTCTTGTTTGGCAAACAACACAAAATGAGGTGACACACAGAGAGATAATCATTTAGCATTAATCAGCACACTCAAGAAGTTAGGATGGGGGTATTTCCTAGCAGCAGCCGTGGTGTATTCTTAGCCCTGAGAGGCTGGCTGGAGTCTGCTGGAACCGGCCCAGCAGTGGTGGGACGTAACTCGATAAGCAGCCACAGGTCAAGACAAAATGCATTTAGCTGCAGTGTAATGGCTTTTCATTTTTTGAACCCCCTTTTCGCCAACACATACCGCTCTTTGAATGCTGCCCGGCTATTTTTAACAAGACCCTGCCCCCATCTGCAGGCTGAAAATGAAGGGAATGAGGAGAGACGAAAAACAGGGGGCTGCGAAAAAAGAAAACATCAGGGATATATCTTAAAACTCTCTCAGGCATGCCACAGTCTCCACTGCCAAATGATTGGGAGATTGCTGTGTGTTTTTACAAACATGGCGGATGAGGTCATGGTGCAAGGCAGAAAGAGGCATGTATTTGCCAACTGGATAATGTGAGGTCAATGTATCATTGGAATGAATGGGATTTAGAGCCATGTGCAAGAGCTTAATGCAATGGTATTTGTATGTCAACTCAAAATTTGACTTAGCCAGCATGAGACCAGGCAGGAAGCTTGGGGCTGAAACGAGTGTGTGCGTGTGTATGTGTGTATGTGTGTGTGTGTGTGTGTGTGCCTGCGTCCAGGTGTAAGGGGTGCCCACCCATCGCTGCGCCAAGGTCAAAGCTCATAACAGTGACAGGACCTCCAATAACTGTATAAAATGATGCACACAATGATTCTGACGCACGCACGCACACACACACACACACGTATTTAGCCAGCCAACAGTGCCAGCTCCTGCTGTTTGGATGACATTTACACTCAACCTTTCTCGTTTGTGATTGATTGGGGTTAAATCCAAACATTGGCCAAAAAAATCTGTCAGCACTAAGGTGTGTGTGTGTGTGTGTGTGTGTGTGTGTGTGTATGTAGGTGTGTGTGTGTGTGTGTGTGTGTGTGTGTGTGTGTGTCCATCCAGGATCCATCTTCAGTATTGTGCATGTATGGTTTCTGTGTGAGCAGGTGAATGTGATAGAGAGCTAAGGAAAGCCTTCAGTGGGTCTCAGTTGACATTAAAGCATCACAGAGACTTCAACAATCTGCTAAACTGCAACTTTAGTTGCTTAATCTAAAAACTAAAGCCAAAGCTCTGTCTTCATATCCATCTCGTGTATGCAGAGAGAGATACTGTAACAGTCTTGAACATTTATTAAATCAGCAAACACAACACTGAATATGGATTATTCAATAAACACATACATCTTAAATTAGTGGCTATCCAAGTTCATTTCATCATTACATCTTCATTTGAAGGGATAAAACTTGAAAGGAAAAAAAACGCATACTTTTAAGGTATTGCGGGGGATCGCAGGGACAAAAGATGGATATAAGAGGCAGCATTTCTATATTTTGTAGGCGCACTGGCATTAACTCAGATGACATTACAATGTCCACATTTCTAAATTATTGTCACAATTTGTGACCTGTACGTCACTGGATTAGAGACATTTATAAAAGCCTTTCCTGGAGATAAAAGACACTCTCACACAGTGTTCGGGGAGAAAGAAAGGGAGTCATTGATAGTGAACATGGTTGTAAAACAGACTATTTATAAAAGAGGATTGTCACAACGCATTTGAACTCTGCTCCCATAAATGAATCTTCCCTAAAGCTTTAGAGAGGGTGTAATTCACAGAATAACCAGAGTCTCATATTGTGATTCATTCTTTCAGTTATTTCCCTGTAGGTGGAATAGAAAACACGTTTTCTTTCATGGCTGCCTGTTTCTAAGATTTAGGACTAGTAAGTGACTACACTGTCCTCTAGTCCTCAGGGTAATATGAATACTTTACTGGGAAGAACATTCTTTAGGAGTCTGCTCTCACAGCAAATTTGAAGATATGGTTACAAAAAGCAATGCATCTTTATTTGCATCATATTATGTGAATCCAATGTGGACCATATGTTACTGAAACAGACAGTGGCTTGACACTGAACTAACTGTAACCATGACCAAGAATTTTACTTTATCCAACTCCCCCCATGCAACCCATTAATATGTTACAAATGGGCATATTTATGGCTGTGTTATGACAAAACAGTTACTGCATTTCATAGAATATCATATATCGGAGAACATAGTTGTCGTTATACATGCACACTGCAAAGGTATTTCACTGGCCAAAGATGAGGCCCTGGAAATAAATATGGAAAGAAGACTAAGAGCCTTACTGCTCACAACGCACACTAAACTGTATCCTGCATGTGTACACACAGGGATGAGGGACTCACATCCCACAAACTTCTATAATCAAGTACTCATGCAGCATATGTGGCCGTGCCAAATGTGGACTGATGCAATTAGTAAGCTACACAATTTTTCAATGCTTCAAAAATTGACACAAATGATCCTGAAATTGGTCCAAATAATAGAATTAAAATGAAATTTACTGAAGCATTTCTCTATCAAAAACCCCATTTTACAAAAATCATTGCAAAGCAGGTGGTCTGACTGGATGGTTAACAGTATATCCGAGTATTGAGAAAACAAAAAAAGAATACTGCACAGAACCAACCCATGACATTTCCTGAATGGCTTCATTTTTTGGGGCCAAATATTCATGAGACTGTGATTATCATGTCATTTTAGACAGAGATGTAAAACGGCAAAACTGGTGTTGCCTGATTCAGAGCGCTGGTAAGATCATTCACATCATCACACATGAATGCAAATAGGTTCTGTGGAACCACAGGAGGCTCAGGTTTCCCACCGTGTTTTATCTAGGAAAGGTCTGCAGCAAAAAAGTAAAGATCTCACAAAAAACAAAAGCTGCCAGTAAATTGCAGTCACGATCATACACGACACTGACTTTACATTTCCTTTTCATTTGATGATCCTATCATTTTTATGTTCAGGCTCTAATCTGTGAACAAGGAGCAGTGCTATCTGACACACATTACAGCTGCATAGCAGTAATACATTGGGAGCATGCACGGGACCCTGAATGTTTAGCCAGAAGTTTAACATAGCTACCATTGTTGGTTTTAAAGTGTTATGGGTTGGGTTTTATTACTTCTGTCAAAACATCAGAGGCTGTTGAGCCAGGCCAAGTTCATGACTGGGAGTCCATCTAATAGCCTCAGGGCATTTAACACAAAGATCAATAGGATATCTGGCAATTAGTATATAGGCCAAAAAAGAGAGAGACAGAGAGGGGTGAATGATAAGCAAACTGTGAGAACCTGTGTGAATGTGTGGAGGGCAATGAGAGGGATAGGGAACATTTTGTGCAAAATCAGCAAAATAAATATATTTACAAAAACCAAGCGGTAAAAAAAAAATAAAAAAAAAAAAATCAACCCACGTGGCTCCCGCTTTCATCTACTCGATCATGTAAACGGCCCCAGTAATTGAAATAGGTTTAGAGAATCACTGACGTGTGTAAGTTGCGGCCAGAATCGACGCACCTTCCCGTTTCTGCGAATGTGTGCAAAGCTGCTGTTTCTGTTTTTAATTCTATTTCTTTAGGTTTCTGTGGAGACGTTTAGCGCTCGGCTGCAGGGTGCGGTAGAGCGAGAGAGAGCTGCGCGTGTTACGTGTTTGTCTCACCTGTGCACATAAAAAATATGTGGGGGGGAAAATGGCAATTAGTCATCTGGAAGTTTTAATTGATTCAACTCCAATATGGAAGTTGCGCACAGAAATAAGCCACACAACTGATATGGTCAAATCCAAACTCAACGCACAGTGACAATGCATTAGGCATTGTCACTGTGCGCACCGCCTATTGAAGTTATTAAAATAAAAGACCACTCACATCAAAACCGATATCTTGGATAAAATAAGATTTGTATGTGTCGGATGACTTCTTCAGAATAAAAAGTTAAATGCAATTAAAAAAAGGGAGATAAAAGTGTATATACCAAATGAAATAATAGATTTGCGGAAAATATCAAGAAATGTAATATTTCTTTCATTTTTTTAAAGCCCACCTGTGAGGGCGATATCAAATTATAATCCAAACACACTAACACTCACTTAATCCTGACCCCAAAGCATTAAGTAAACAAACCGGAACGACTGCATACTGATCAAGAAAAAACACACATATTACATATGCATATTCTACAGTTGGATGGCGGAGTCGTGGCCCTTTAGTCTCTGTGTGCTATCTGCCGACAGAAGAAAATATACACGAGAGTTAAAAAGAAATGATATAGCAGCTGCTGGATGTTGCTGCGGGCCTACAGGAGAGCATTTCGCCTGAACGGCAGGAGAAAAAAGGGAGGGTGGATTATACTCCCACGCGTCGCATTCAAAAGTTGTGGGCCTGCATGTTTTGAATGTTAAGAACAACACAATATTTTTGGTCTGTTTCTCCCTCGTGCCGCTGCAACACAACAGCAACGAGGCCTCTGGACAGCAGAGGTTTCCAGTGGTCCGATGAGAGGGGGCTACAAAGCCAGGTATTTGTGTTCATTAGCACCCGGATCAACAGACTATCAAGGCTGTTTAAAGATCAAGACCAAGAGCAATTACTGGCAAGGAGCAGGATCCTCGACATGTTTAAGTATTTTTCACAAAGTAGCCCATTCAGCATTTAGTTCCTTTTATTTTCTTTTTTTCTTCTTCTTTGACTTTAAGTGATGTACGGGAACTTGAGCCATGTGCACCAATCACGAAGAACATGCGAGAGTAAGAAGGTTATAATAACGTAAACGCGGCTGCAAAAAAAGTGTTGGTTATTCTTTTAATTTATCTGAATGCATGTGAACCGAAACCCTTACTCATTTTATAATAATCCTATCAGATGTAGTAGAATACATTCCTGAAATAGGTTACAGTCCAGGCTCGTAGGGAATTAACACATTTGCTTTGAAAGCTGTGCACACACATTTTTCACTTAGGGTCAGACGTGTAAATATAAATCGGGCTATTTTTATTTTTGTAATAAATAAAATTATGATATAAAGATCGAGGTTCATTGAATTAAGAGGCTTTTTCAGTGGCTTTGCAAAGTTACAAAGTTTTTAAAGGCCTGTAAACATGCAATCAAGCAAGGCCAAAATGAAAACAATAACAGGTATGCTGTTATTTTAAAATCATTATTTTTCAATCAAATTGTTCTAAAAAATAAGATGAATACTCGGCTAAATATGGCTTGTGTTTTAGCTCTGCGTTTCCACAAATCTACAACTCGAACCTCATTATGAATAAAACAACGATATTAACACATAACGAAAGCAAACAGCAGCAGGCCTACAAAACGTGGTCTTACACATGAATTGTGGATAATAAAAAAGCAGATGGACCCACATGGTGGAAAACAGCGTGTATTCGTGCAGCAGTCAAAAATAGACGGCGCGTATGAAGACGACTGGTAAATCAACCCAGCAACAATAAACAAAATGTTAAACAAACACGCTCCGTTTCCGACAACAAAGTAGGCCTGCTCGTGTTCACAAAAAATACATGAATTTTCCGTGTGACGCGAGCGGCGGTCCACTAACTTAGTGCTATATGGGCGCTTTCTTGCATTACGCATTATTGATTGGCATTCCCTGGAGGAGGAACCGGTCTGCAGCGGCGCGAGGGCCGCGGGGCAAAGCGCAGGCGATGTCTTTCTGCGGCTCGGGCGGGATCGACTGCAAAAAAATGTGCATTAAAAAATATCGCTCCTTCGATCTAACTTCGTGTGTCGGCGTCTCGGTTTGCATGGCGAGTGAACGGGTGCGCTCAGCAGCTCGGTGGGAGCTGTGCAGCAGAGCAGCGGTGCCACAGCGCCCACTATTTCAGAAGCCGGGAATATGATTTCACAAGACTTGGAACGGCTCTATAAAAAAAAAAGTTACTATCCCGTTTCAACAACTTTTCGTTGTAACTTTCGGGAAACGCGTCTGCGCCTCCGCCGAAAAGTCGCGACCAGCGAAAAGAGCAGATGAGCAGACCGAGCTGAGGTTTATACGGCGGTGTTTATATCTGTGTAGCGCGTAGAAAAGGAGTGCAATCAACTAAAAGCACCAGCGGCGTTTCTCATCACACATGAAACTTTCTGAGACTGAGAAAGCAGCGAAGCCAAAGACCGCAGCGTGCGGAGAAAACGCAGTCTGGGCAGCCGGAGCGGGACACATTTTTTAAGCAGAAAAAGTTAACCCTGGACAAAGAGTCGCCCCCTCCTCTCTTAAGGATATGACAAATGACAAGGACACAGTGGACATCTACGCGAGCACGAGTTTGGAGCCGGCGGCTGAAAGCGATAAGAAGCGGAAAATGAAGACCTACTTTTGGCCAGTTTTCTCGCCCTCGCCTTGGATCTCATCTTGTCGGCTTGTAGATTCCTCTCGTCGTCCTCCGTGAGCCCAGAAGCAGCAACAACACTATCTTCATCTCACCAGCATTGTCAGTTTGGACACCTTCGCACATGCGCACAGGCCATTCAATCTGACACCCTCGCCGGGGCCAAAAAACTTTCCAATGTATTCATCATCATCACTTTTTTTTGTCCTATCGTCTCCCCTTTAGATCACTTATCTCTTCCCCTCCTCCTCTTCCTCCTCCTCCTGCTCTCTCCTCACCATCTCACCTTCCCTCCCTCCCCCCTTGCCATCCCCTTACCCTCTTCCCCCTCCTCACTAGACACCCCCCACCCACCCCATTCAGCTCCTGCCAGCACCTCCTTGGATTTTTACCCCTTTAACAGCGACAACTTGGTTTTCTCCAACCGGCGGTGGACACATGAGGTATAGTGAGGTCAAGGTCGTATTAGAATAATATAAATTAAATTATTATTAATAATAATATTGTTTCACGAGTGTTGTTTTTTTTCTGTCATATTTTTATTTTGGTCATCACATTTTTTTTTTTTTTTTTACTTTTCTGAATTGACAGAAACGTTTATTTCGGTCTGTTGACGCAGCTGATGTGCCAAAAAGTGCTCGAGTTGCAGGTTATTTTTAACTTCATTAATGCGCATGCAGACGTAATAGGTGCAAGACTCGATTGGAGTTGCACTTTACAGACTATGACTTGGTCGTGTGTGTAAGTGTGTGTGTGTGGCGCGCGCGCGTGTGTGTGTGTGTAAACCTTGTTGCCCTCAGGACCAGCAGCGGCCAGCAGCTGTTTGACGCATGCTTGGAGCCTCCATCAGCAGCGGTCGTACCGGGCAGAAGCCTACAGGCTTTTTCCCCTCCTTTCCTTAAATGTTCACATTTGTAACTTGCAGCAGTTATTTCTCGGGGAAGGGTTTGTGTTTGCTGTGAGTGCCACTGAGCCGCGTAAAGGCACCTGAACGAAGGTGGATAGACGACACGCTTTCTCTTCGTAAGTATGACTTTTGCCTTGCACCTGTTTGGTTGTTTGTTTGTTTGTTTTTGCTGCAGACACGAGGGGACCGCCTGTACGGCAGTCCATGCATCGAGCAGTCTGATGAAGCCTGACGGACTCCAAGGTCCATTTTTTTTTATTTACGAAAAATGTATTTATTCCTATTGTTCGATTCTAATATCTAACAACAGGCCTACATTATAATGCTGCAAAATTAAATTTTATGTTAATAATGAAGTTGCAATTTAGATAATTTATTGTATTCATTAGGCAAATGGGAAACATTTTATTACACAATTTATTAAACTGTTTTTGCATGATTTCAAATCTGTATAAATCCTAATATATTTATGACTAGAATTATAATATGAATTATATTATTATTGTTATTATTATAATACTAATTATATTTGTATGACATTAAATAATATTGTATTGATAAATCAATGTATATTTTTTACTGACGGAAATATTAAAGAATAACTTCAAAAAGAGATGCTTGGTTATACTATATGGGTATTTTATTATCTATAAAAATAAGAAAGTCCAGTTTGAGTGGTGGTGGTAGGCTGGTCGTCATATTCATGTGGTGCCTGGACCTTTAGCCTACATGTCATATGGGAATGGTTTCCGTTTAGTTTGGCTGAATAAAGGCGGCTCTATGTTGGAGCCTATTAAAGACCGGTGGTGATGGAGCAACTGCAGTCTGCTGGGAGAGCTGCAGGGATCAATTCTCTGCACACTTATCGCACCGCACTTTTATGTAACGGGCACTTTCAAATCCATGCGTAAATAATAGTCGTAATTATTTGCATTTTTATTTGCATTATTATTATAATTTCGAAATTGTGGCCTTTGCTGAATATCACATTGGCATAAAACCACTGCAAATGTGTCGCGGTCTGTCTGACATTTTCTTTGGTTTTCTTGCTTCACGGTTGAACCGCAGCTTGTTGCTCATTTATAGCGCGTCAAAAAATTGATTTGAATAAAAGGCTCGAGTTCATTAAACACGTCTCCAGCCCATATTGGACCGAAATTGCCGTGAGATGTTACCCCAGGAGTTGAAGTAAAATTAATAGCGGGATCATTAATCAATAATAATCAGCAGTAATTAGTATACATTATCTGTGTAATGGGGAGTTTGTCTTGGCATGACGAGGCGAGGAGGTTAATTTTATTGGCTTCAACGAAAACAAAGAAGGGTGTGAAGCACACGTCTATTTCCACAGGGAACGTGAAGAGTCGGGACGCGGCCACATTACAGACCTATAACATTTTTTTTGTAGCTTCGTGTGAAAACACGTGTAGTTCAAATACAGTAGCATAGCAACTGTTACATTTTGAAGGCACGAGCCGCACGGCCTTGCAGGCAGCGCGGAGGTTATAGTGACAGACACGGAGAACCGGGTCGATAAACAAATAACTGACGTGAATAACGGCGATGTACAAAGGTTTTGTTTATTGTTCGGTGTCTGATGGAAGCGTGGGAGCGTGACGACAAGTTTTCAATAATCCATTGTCGTAATCGATTGGTTTTATCGATACTTCATCCAGCTTCAGTCAGAGGGAAACCGAAGTAAAGGCCATTCGGCATAACTTTGTCGAAATTATTTCCACCAGACTGTTCGAGCCAGGCCTCCGTGTATTTTCTCGCACATCAGCTCAGACAAATGATTCCACACGGTGCAACACCTTCTTAAGGAGCAATTAGCTGTAATTAGGCTCGCAAAGCAAAGTGTTGCCTCCGACACGAGCCCGTTGGGAGATAATTGTCTGCGTCATTTAAACGTCGACCTTTAAGGGATTTGTGGAAACGGAGAACGGCTGCGCAGGAAAACCTCGCGTTTAGGAGTATTTGCTTTCCTGAAAATGTGGCTTCCCCCCCCCCCCTCTTTTTGTCCCGTGGCTGGAGGAAGAGAAGGCAGCGCCACTGGCTCCGTCCCCGGAAGAGAGGCGTGCTACTGCTGCTGCACTCCTGTTCAATTCGGAATAACCGTGTTTTATTAGACTGAAGACTCATTGTCAGGTCAAAGCCACAAACAAAAACAATACGATCCATTGACATACTCATCCTGTAGTTCAGTTTAGGATTTATTTGATTATCCTTATTTGTTATCAACCTGTAGCATCTCACCTGCGCCTAGAAAGGACACAGTGTGACGTCTGTGGCTGCTATCTATATTATCGACTGCATTGTTCCTATGTCAAGATTTTGTCTCCATGGCTCTTATGTCACATGCAGGCCCTTCCGTGTGCACCGAGGCCTGTTCATGTATGCGGAGGCTAATTGTAGGACACCGGTTGTGTCAAGTCGCTTTAGCTTCCTTAATCTCATATTGATGAAGCGATGACGGCTTCACCTGAACTGATTCTCAAAAAGGTAACCGGCCGTTCTGTGTCACGGCGTGTGCGCGCCTGTTTGCAAATATAAACATAGCAATAATATCACAATATGCAAAGAGCAAAAACATAATACTTAAAGACCTGTTAAGATATTATTTCAGATAATTTATTCGGTTGGAACCGAGAGGATCAGAGGACTGTTTACAGTTCATTTAGAATAGTTATAGATAAGGGGCTACAGTCTGGATTAAACATAATGAGAGTGGAGCGAACACAATTAATCTCAGAACCTCACACAAACAAACAATCTGACTCACTTTCTTCATCATAGGGGCGCGCTGATGATGAAGATAAATGTGTGTGTGTGTGTGTGTGTGTGTGTGTGTGCGTGCGTGTGAGCGTGTGTGTGTGTGTGTGTGTGTGTATGTGTGTGTGTGTGTGTGTGTGTGTGTGAGTGTGTGTGTGTGTGTGGTGGACGGGAGGGGGGCGACGGAAGTTTATCGCTGGGACTGCGGTGACTGTACACTCTACCCTCCCTCCCTCTCTCTCTCTCTCTCTCTCTCTCTCTCTCTCTCTCTCTCTCTCTCTCTCTCTCTCTCTCACACACACACACACACACACACACACACACACACACACACACACACACACACACACACACACACACACACACACAGGCGTCTGAAACCCAAGCCTTATCCACGCTGGAGAAGGCTCCGGGTCTCTGGATTAGACGTTACGCGCAGATAACATCGGCGCACATTAGATATGTGAAATGGAGCACCTCGCGGCCCAGCACGCGGATGAGGCAGGGTCGGCGACATCAAGAAGCCACAGCGGGCCCTTTTGTGTGCGCTGCAAGCATTGTAAATTTGCTAACTGCAATTCTGCCACAGTCGATGTAATGGGAGAGTAAACATGGTAACTAGCTGCGGCTGGTCGCTGGGACGAGCGCGGAAGCACGTGCACGCACACAGGCAGGCAGGCAGGTTACACACACTACTGTACAGACCATAGACTGTATATAGAAAATATTAGTGTATGGTACCGAGGCATGGTTGGACCACCTGCACGGGGAGGGGGCGATGCCACACACAGCTGTTATTTTAAAGAGAAATGACAAAATAAAAAAATATCTCCACCACTGTTTTTTCTCTCCATAGATCGATATGCACAAATTCGCCAAGATCACAACAGCTAATCAATTAGAAAATCCCAATTTTCCCTTTCAGTATTAGTTCGGAGCAGCACTCCACCAGCAGGCCCCTCCTCCCCCTCCTCCTCCCCGTTAATGGAGTCGCCAGGAGCGGTCACTGTGAAGTTACCTTGGTAATTATTAGCCATTAATTGGGTTCAGGACCTTGTGCGTCTAGGAAATGAGAAATCTGACCGCTAATCCAAGACGTTTCTTTGAGGCCTTTTGCAGTGTTGTTAACACGCTGTCAGAGACAGACGGGCGCTGCGCCACAGCTACTGATAGCAGGAATATGACGAGGTTAAAGGGCAGCAGCGCAGATACAGACACACTGCAGGAGGCCCGCACGGGAGCGCACTTTCTGCTGCTTCACATCCGGAGAGCAACAAAGAGTGTCAATGTGTGGGTTGGTGGTTAATCAGACAGATCAGTGTTTTTTTTTTAATTAGTTGATAATAATTTATGCAAATTACAGGGGACTCTTAACCTGGATATTTCGATTCGCATATTTTGCCAACACATTTTTATGGTAACTCTTATGCATTATTGTTTTTCAATTAGCTCCTAAAAGCTAACCCGGTTAAAATTCCCATATTTGATTGTTAATTGTGGGTCAGTTCAGTACTCCTGCCTGGAACGTATTCAGCTGTCGGTTCAGTTACAACACTGCTGACTCGCTGCCTGCTCTCGATCAAAAAATAAACAAACCAACAAAGGCATTTAATCATTTTCGCTTTTCCTTGGAGGCTGTTTTCTTGCTATAATTCTGCCTTATTTATTTTCGTTGACAATTTCCGGTAAATTCTGTAGAAAACGACAAATCGTATTAATGCAATATTTAATAGTGCCAGTAGAAATGACAGGGTATCCATGAATAAAATATCGTATTACAATTTCAACCAACGAATATAGAGCCTAGCATTTTCAATAACCATTATTGTTTGGTTGAAAATTAAATAAAGATAATTATTATTCAATAAACAATATTCAGTCTAAGCGAAATTTTAACCACGACTGTCGATCAGTTTGCAAAATGTTAACAATGAATATGCATAGTCTGATCGAATCTGGCTGTGAATAAGTTCCTCAAAAAAAAAAAAAAAAAAAAAAAAATCCCGCAAAGCATCCCGACCACCTCCCGTCCCACCGTCATCAATGTTGTTGTTTTTAATTAATCGCTCGTTAATGTCGCCATCCATTTCCCCGCAGATCAGAGGAGCCGACAGCCCCGCCAAACAAATGCACATTAAAATATCGCCCGGAGGCTCCAGTGAAAATTACGCCGATGTAGAAATGGCCTTAATATGATGTAATCAATCAAGCTGTCTGCTGGGACACAGAGAATCACAATGTTAATCTTTTAGTTTGGAGGGCGGGGGGAAATAACCTGTCATATTTTACAACTCAGCCAAAAAGCACACGGTTTATGAGTTCAGTGACACATGGAGAAGCCTACTGCTAAAATGTTGTTATATATTGTTTTTATAGTAGCCTACTGGAAAAAAATATATAGGCTGCACATGGGATTTACAGGAAGGTCCACACATTTTGTGTTGCAGGCCTAAAGGCCTTTGGGCCTGTACAGGTTTTTTTTTTTTTAATGCAACCTCAGTGCTAGTAATTTAAGGCAAACATAATAATATATATAGCATTTCAGTGTATGATTAGATCAAATGTCTTAAGTGAAATGATAATAGAGAAACAAATTCTCAAAGTGAAATGGAAACAAACTATTTTCAGGAATATCACAAACATAATTTCTCAAGGTTCGACCAAGATACCTGATGGACACCAATTCAATTAAAATAAAGAAATTCATGAAATTATGAATATTTTAAGAAAATATATCAGATTTGCTCTTTCATCTTTTAATTAAAACAAATAGTCACAAAGCCAGAATGAGGTTCGGTCTTGCTATATTTACAGGGAGATACCCGAAGGGGAGAATGAAAAGACAAAAGGGTCAGCAAATGAGATAAAAGCTATTGGATAAATGTATGATTGTCAAACTCCCCCTTGCTAAACTTGGTGAGCGCTGCAGGTATTATGCAGAATGAGTCTAGGTACCAACCACTGGTGCAGAAGTAATAGCACCAAGAACAGGGCAAACACAACTTGGCAGGAAACAAGGGGCTCACGTGGGCAGCATGATGTGCTGAGGCTGGTGCATGTTATCATTAACCACTGTAGACAGAAAGAACAGGCCGAGTCCACAAGTGTCCATTTCACACCAGCCTGGCATGGCAGCAGCTTAGGACTCCAGAGAGCCATCTACCACCTCTCAGCAGCCCTTTGAAGTACACCAGCTTCTGGGAATTCTGGAGAAGCTAGGGAATGACCGAAATTGATTAACTCATATTTGAAAGAACCCTTTTTGCAGGGTTTCAACCTAAGATTTGTGTTCTCACCTCAAGTAAAGACCTGGATCTGGAGTGTTAATTCTCATAGCGGCTTCAGTGACTATTTAGGCTTTGATAACACAGTGAGGCTTAGGGAAATGTGCAAGTACAAAGTGCAATGGAGGTTGTTGTGTCCCATTACTATATCAATAATAATATACAGTCATGTACAATATCTGTAAAAAATCCTATAATGAGGATGAAGGCTGAATCTTATCACTGACTAAAATTTTAAGGTCACTACGATAAGGTGGCCATTCAAAATCTGTACAAGCACAACATAGCTGTAAATCAGCAAGCCAAATGACCAAAATTGATTCACGCTTTAAATCTGGTGAAACTGAAAACTCCTTTTCATGAAAATGAATATCTAGTAAGATTTCCAAACAGCTCCAGATCCCAGTCTCCATACGACTACTGACACAGCCCTGATGTATTATAGTACTGTATGTGGGGAGTGGCGCCACTGCAGACGGCTACAGTGGGGCCCCACAACAAAACACAACACACCCATACTAACAGTGGTGAAAATGCTTAGCAGGAGGGATGGGAAGGGCTCCGGTTATGGAGAGCATTTCCTCCGCCGGCCTTGAAGAAAAATGGTGCTAAATCATATGGACATATTGGAATTGTCATGTAATGACGCACTCTCAGTTTGCTTGAATAGATACAAGTTAATTGATGACAAATATTCATGAGTGTATCTCATATATATTCAGATAAAGAAGCTGCTAACTGTAGCAGTTATCATCTCTGACCCAAACCCACAAGTCTTGTTGACATTCTCAAGCTAAATGGATTTGCTTCTCAGTAATATGCTTCCACTGCCAAAGTATGCAGACCTGCAGTCCAAGGGGCACTGTAAGGGATTTCAGCAAAACACAAAAAATGACTTAAACTCAACCCGATACACATCCAGGCAGACACACACTCCTTCATGTGTACGCACACACTAACACCAGTACTAGTGCTGTGCTACCGAGTGCTGCGCTGTATTGTACTCTGTGGCAAAAACATTTTCAAGTTAGCCTCTTTCCCCTACAGGAGTGGATGACTTCCCAGCATGGGGAAAAAAAATAACTTGCGCCAAGCAGCACACTTACACTATAAGCCTGACATCACATAGGAAACAAACCGTAAAGCACCAAACACTCCACAACCCAACAAAGACCAATAAAGGTTTCAACGACTGAAGCACAAACACTGCAAGTAGCGAACAATCCTGGCAGCTCCCCTGCACCGTTTCCATTTCCATAGAGATTATTTCCTCATTCTCTCTTCAGACTCCTGTAGCTCGGCAGTGACCGGGCTAAATTATTTATTTGTTTGTTTTGTTGCACAGTGTGTATGTGTGGTGGTGGTGGTGGCCTGTCTGTGGCGACAAAGCAAGTGTATGTACGTCGCTGTACTGACAGGATGATTAATAGAAGCTCCAGCCAGGGGGACTTATGAGGGAGGGGGGTTGGCAGCGATGGCGGGTGGAAGTAGGGGCTCGGTGGGACTCAAGAAACACATCAAAAACAACAGCACTTCACAGGGTTTGCCGCCACTTCCCCCAGTACGACCATCCCGCTCCCTAAAATCCCCTCCACCCCAGCACATAATCCCCATGGAGTAACCCCAGAATGAGCAGACAGAGTTAATGAAGACACACATTCATAGAAACAGGGTGGATGAACTGCATAATTAGTCTGCTTACAGCAAGAAGAGTGAAGGAAGAAAAGGGCAGGGGGAAGAAACACATAAGGGGGAATTTCAATGTGCATCAGAGCTGCATGTTGTTTGTAGAAGGGGCACAGCGAGTGCTGAAATGGCAGATACCTTCACGCACAACCTGGATAAATATTGACTCTGGACCGGTTTCCCTTATGATGGCTCACGCAGGATTTGTAAGTGTTCTTGGCTAAAACAGGGACGGGGGGGCAGGTGATGTAGTGGTGGTGACAGGAGGAGACAGGGGATGGAAGTGACTTTTTGAACTTTAGTTCTGAACTATGAACTTATGTTAGGAATTTAATGGCAAGAGAGGCAGAGAGCAACGGGAAGTCAAAATCAAGCAAATGGGAGGTTTCTTCAAGTTGAAGCGGACATTTTCTTTCTCCTGCTTAAGATAAATCAATGAAACCATTTTCCGATAAGCAAATCAAACAATCATCATAATTGGAGATCATTGACATTAAAGAAAACAAAATTGCGAAGGCCCAGTATTGAGAGTACAATGCAATTAAACGGTAAGGTGGTCTCCTCCACAGATGGAGGGAAGCTTTAAAAGACTGCCCTCCTGTGTCAGACGCACAAACACATGTTGCACAATAGACTCACTCACTCTCTCCCTCCCTCCCTCCCTCTCTCTCTCTCTCTCTCTCTCTCTCTCTCTCTCTCTCTCTCTCTCTCTCTCTCTCTCTCTCTCTCTCTCTCTCTCTCTCTCTCTCTCTCTTTACTGAATTTGGCCTCCTTTAAGAGGTTTTGTGCTGGGAGACAGAGGCCAGTCATAACACAGAATACACCGTTGCTGAGGTTACTGGATCTGGATGTATGCTGAAGTTAAACATTTGTATATAAAAGGAGAACTTTGTCTTAATTTGTGCAAAGTGTGTGTATTTATACAATGCCTGCATGTGTGTCAGGGAAGACATTCTTTGTATTTACTATATGGACCTAAAATCACCTATACTGGCCCTGCATGTTTGTGTGCATTCCTAGCCACACCTAATCACGAGGGAGAGGGAAAGAGAGAAACAAATTTTAACAGGTTGTCATCCTCTACGCCTGCTCTTTTCCGAAGGGAGCTGGCTGCCAAATCCCTGAGCATGCTTAACAATTCCATTACCGCCGCGCAGAACACCCACACTACCCTTTTGAAGCCAGGGCATTTTAGAGGAGAAGAGTTTATTGACTTCAAATTGTTACCACTTGGGCCTTCTCCTCTCATTTAAAAAAAAAAAAAAAAAAAAAAAACAATAACCCTGCATGTCGAAGTACAGCTTGTGTAGTGCCGAGGTGAATTTTAAGTGATGTTTGTTGAGATGAATTAGGGGAGAAAGAGCAGAGAGTGACAGTTGCACAGTGGGACGCCAGCATGCAAATGTCTGCCTGCACACTAATGCTGATTGCTCATCATTGAGAGGATTTTTATTCGGCAGTGTGGTTTCTGTTAACATCCAATGACTTGTTTTACAATGGAGCGCATCTGTGGACCAAATGTGTCACATAGTACGATTCAGCCTTTCTGGTCGTGCTAATAAAGTGTGACAGACGATTGGATTTGCGATCCGCCCCGTCCTCGCTTGCCATTTTCATAAGCCCATATATGTCACATTGTGACATTTGCCATATGGTAAAACTGGACAACTTGCCACTCTATTTTGGGGTTCCCATTCCTCCCCCCACACCAACAAGTAACACATATGCTGAAAATAATGATTTGTTGTGACCCATGCAGTGTAACCTTTGAAGCTGTCGGTTGGAACAAGGCTACTGTGGGACACTTATAGCCTGTCAGCTGCTGGGACTTCAGCGTATGGAAGACGGGGCTTACAGACACCTGTAGGCCTGGGGGTCATGGTGGCACCTCTCAACTTTTCCAGTCCTGTGGGATTTGTGTGCATGTCTGCTTCTGTAAATCTAACCTGAACTGAAGGGAATAACCTAAATGTAAGTAAACAAAACTCTGAACTACATCACCGGAATCTACAGTAACATGGTTTGACTTTGAAATGTAATGGTCACTGCTGCACGCTGGACTCTACTGCCAAACAAGCTTCCACTTAACTAAACATTATTGGAGTGTTAAACTGAGGATTAGTATTCTATCATATGCTCCACAATGTTCACACCATCACTGTGTTATGGCTGATACAATAACTGGTTGCTAGCATTGTCCTTGTGTGATGTCATCTAACAGTTAAGCTACAGTCAACGCTCCAGTGCCAGCGAGGAGGAAATTAAGTGACCACGGTTAACACCAGCTGACGTCTTTGTGGTACTAAAAAATAAATGGGTTTCTGGTGGCCTGCAGTGAACAACAAATCCTGATTGTCCAAAATCTGGCTCTTGATTTAACGTTGTGCAGAGAGTTTACAATCAAACCCAAAGCCGAAATACATATATTTATTTCATCATCATTCATCTTGGTAAACAAGCTACTGTGTCAATTGTTGCCTTACTCGCAATAAAACAATTTGTCATGCAAAATTGCCGGTACACCCGAGGCTTCCATTCTTTTTATTTAAAGATTTTTTTTAGCCATAGACGCCTTTATTAGCAGTGGACAGATAGGAAACATAGGAGAGAGAGGGGGGTGTGACATGTAAGAAGGGACCTCCGGCCAGGATTCGAACCGGGGTCTGCTGCGTATGTACGTTCGTACATGGCATGCGCTCTAACCACTCCGCCAACTGTGCGCCGAGGATGCCATTCTAACAAGACAATTTTTGAAGAATGTTCTAAGTCCATTTTTGGAAACCTGAGGTTTACCATTCAACATCTCTATCTCAATAAAGATGACTTTGAGTTATGTTGATGTATTTTTTCCTTCATTTTGGAAGCTCAAATGGAAAATAACAAATCACATGCAGAGAAACCTAAGCAAACTGAAAAGGAAATGCATTTACTTAATGTTGCACATACACAGGGATGTGTGTACATGACACATGCACACACACCTGGACAGACAGGGTGTGTATGCAACAGCATCAGTCATCATTCACATGGCAGAATACCACGGTCTCCTACCATTCACAATCGGCTGCTGTCTGCTCCCAGCAGTCCTACTCTGCCCTGCCTGCACTGGGAAACTCAGGACCTTCATCCACACTATAGAAAAAAGGCGCAATCAGAGAATAGTAGAAAAATCACACTTGTCTTTGTTCCATTATGCACTGAGCAATAGATCAAGACAGGAGAGATGACGGGAAGGAAGCAGGGGAGGCATGCAATATAGGATATAGGAGGGGGGATTCTGGGTGAGTTTATCCAGAGGATCTGTTCTGCTTCAAATGAAGGAGAAAGAGGTCTGATAGGAACCGAGTGTGCCACACACTTGCACTGAGACACACACAAGTCAGGACTTTGTCAGCCTTACCTACCGCTGAGTGTATGAGCACCCGTGGTCCAAAATCAGAGCTCCAATAACAAACTCTACTGGCTCTTCTGATTGGTCGTGACGAATGCTCTCTGCTCACTGGAACCGGGTAATGTCTGCCACAAAGGGTTTGAAGGCCTGTCACCTTTTAAGTCTGTTACTGTGTGTGATTATGTGTGTAGAGTTTTTTGTCAATATACATGCACACGGGGATATGCATAAGAAAGAAATATTTCTTTGCAGCATTTAAATGGAGGAAAAGAAACATTGGAGAACAGAGAAACTTTACAGAAGTATAAAAAGTCAAAAGAATAAAGCGCATAAGATCCATCTATTTACTGAGGCTGATTTGCCTTTGTCGTTTAACAGTGAGGGGGCGGGGGGTGTGGTGGACTTGTCCTTAATTCTGTCCACCACCTTTTTCAGGGAGGAAAGCCAGTAGGTGCCAAACAGCAAAGTCTGCCGGATCATTATTTGAGTGCCAAAACGACGGGAGAGGAAAAGGCAGCAGAAAGCCGGTCATTAAAATTCCTACCACCTTGTTGACTGCATCTCCCCAACCAGCTTTCATTTCCCTCACAGGGACACAAGGGATGGCGAGGGAGTGCAGCTTGGCTAAAGGCAAGAGAGACAAACCTTAAATTGGACATGGAAGGGAAGTCCTGGAAAACAGCTCTTAACACTGAAATGTATCTGAGAGTAAAACGATGCTGAGCTCAGATGAGTAGGAGATTGTGAGTCAGAGGATGGAGAAACCAACTCAGATGAGTGTGTTGTATCCTCAATTTTTTCAGCTTCAGCTCCAGTCACAGAAAGGAAATAATCAGCCAAGTGTTTCTTATCTTAATTGCACCAGAGTCTCTGCCATAGATACAGGATAGGTGACCGCCAGGAAAAGGCAGAGCTTCTCAGACAGAGGAAATGTGAAAGAGAGCTGACATCTCTTTCGGAGGAGGACCACACAGAGAGCTGGGGGCAGATAGTCGGTGTGGATTATCGGACTGGTTGGCGCAGAAGGGGATTTGTGCAGCGGACCTTGGAGGCTCTCTGGGGGTCTGGTGGTGGCCCTCAGTATTGGTGACAGAGCCTGGGCCACTAACTACTGAGGAGAAAGACCATATGCCTCCATGGTTCACTAATGGCTACAGAGCACACAGGGGAAACCGTGATGCAACATATAATTTCTAAAATTAGAAACATAACTCTTTCACCCAGTTAGCACAGATTTGATGATTAGAAGGTCACTCATCTTGTTACAGTTAGTTCAACAACACTGACTGTATTCGAGTGTGTGGTTAGGGTCCATTTCAAACTAAAATATTTACTATTTATTATTTAAATACTGTTTGAAATAGGTTGTATGTAATATGGCCTGCACATCAGTATGTACTGTAGCAGTGCATATAATAAATATAATAATATAATAAAATAGCATATAATAAAAACGCAAACATCCTCACATTCTCACATACTGTAAGAATTAATCTGAGTATTGATGGATAAACTTGAAAACATACCACCACCAAGGTGGCCCAGGCACACATACGTGTGTGTCTGTCTGTGTGAGTGTGTGGGTGCAGACCTTCCTCCGTCTAAATTACCTGATGACGGACAGGCCAGCGACTGTCAGTGAGGATGTGCTGATGGGCCACAGGTCCACACTCCTCCCCCCCGTTGCCACCATTGCCGTCCCATCAGCCGTTCCTTCCTCCTCGTCCTCCACCGTGCCCCATGATGCGCTGCGGTAGGTTAGGTAGGTAGAGACTGTGAGCAAAAAGAGAGAGGCACACAGGGTGAAAGGGGAGACTTTTATTATCACCATTGTTTCAACTTCACTGATTTCCCCCCCATCACTGACTGCTCAAATGTCCTGTCTTTTCAACACACCTGAGCTCTCCCTCACCCCTCTGTCCCCACCACTACCCTCCTTTTTCTCTCCCAAATCTCAGTCCCGCAAATCCCTCCTTACCCCAACACAACTCCTCCGCTCCCCATTTGTGCCTCTCCTGTTTCTACCTTTCCTCTCAATGGGCTCACCCCGCCTTTGGAGAGTGGGGGAGAAAACGAGCAGGAGAAAGGTAGAAAGAGAGAGGGAGAGAGAGAGGAGGGAGAGTGGCAGGCCTCTGGCTGTAAGGGAGAGTGCACCTGGATGGGCAGGCTTCCTGGACACGCTGTGAGGGGCTATTGTCCTGCATGTCAGCAGCCCCTCTCTTTTAATGGGGCCCGTATATCATCGTTCTGATTATGGCAGATGACTGGGACTCGGGGGAGGAGGGGTGGAGATGGGAGATCTGGGAAAGACGTACATGTGTGTGTGTGAGAGCCAGTGAGCAAAAGAAACAGAGAGTGTATTGCAGAGGGAGGTGGGATGAAGTCGAGGTTTGGGGACAGAGGCTTAAAAACGCAGGGACCCCCAAATCCCCCATCGACTGAAATCCTAGCACTTAACCCCAGCTATGGCATTGTGTGCTGCCGTGGGGATTTTTTCCTCTTTTTTTGTGGCCGTCATTCTTTTTAATGGACTCTCCCGCTCCATATAACCCTCCCTCTCTCCATTCACCCAGCGGATTCTTTAGCTGAGAAAGTTTTTTTTCTTTGGTTTATGACTTGTTTTCTTTTCAGAGGTAGGAGGAAGCAAGGTGAAAGCCAGTCACCTGTGCTCTCGGGGCCCAAACACCCTCTCAGACCTTTCTTCCTATACAAAGGAACTAGGGGTTGTAGTTTTTTTTGTTAAAAGCTCATCTATGAAAAAATGTGAAGTTATTATTCATTTATTTGCTAATTTAACATGCTACAGTACAATAAACTAGCACACATCAGTTAAATAACATGTTATAGTTATGTTAATTTTACCATCAAGGTTATTGTAAATAATAATAATGCTGTACTTTCACTGTGAAACCATGATGTTGGCCACTGTTATAGTATACTGTGAAAATCTCATACCGTTACAAGCCAATTTGCAACCATGTAAATGTCAGACGTGATGTGTATCAGGAGATTTTAGTTTTATATTTGCATGTAAAGAGCACCATTTGTACAACTAAGCCAATCAAATAGCATGTTCACTCTTTTCCCACTACATGTGACTGTGAGTGTTTGAGTACCTCACTTGTGGAAGATCTGATCTAATTCAACAGCAGATCAAAGACTGGAGTGTTCATGTTTTGAGTAACTGAGGAGAGAGCGAGTCATTCATTTCAAGGGGACAACTGGCAGCTAATTGAGTAGGTGTTGCAAGAGCTGGTCTGGATACCTTTCAAATGAGTAAAGGGTCATTTCCCCCATAATTAGCTACCTAAGTTGGATGTTGTACGTTGTGTCTGCATGAGAGTTGGGGCAGAATATATTCTGTGTGTGTGTGTGTGTGTGTGTGTGTGTGTGAGAGAGAGAGAGAGAGAGAGAGAGAGAGAGAGAGAGAGAGAGAGAGAGAGAAAACAGAGGGCGAGACTAAATTAAGCCATTTGGAATTAAGTAAAAAATGTCATCATGTCGTTTACTATCTTTGATGGCGATTCTCCTCCAGCAAACGCAGTTAATTGATGACAGCTTTATCTTTGTCCTTTTCGAAACAGATGACAACAAAACATCTATGATCATGTTTACTGACCAAAGATTTAAAGAAAACGAGTAACTTTGTTCACATTTATCGAACAACACAACAATTAGTGTGTGTCTAAGTGCGTTCCTGTGCATGTGTGCTCATTTCCCAGAGCTGATTAGGTGGCAGCGGCCATACATCACACTGTGACCTATGGTGCAACAAAGATGTAAACAATCACAACTCATGGACTAAAGAAACAACCTCTTTGCTTTCATCATTTAAAAACAATGTTGCATCATAGCATTAAACTATTAGGAAGTCCATACGGGGGCTGATTGAAAAACACCTATGGAATAGAATAGATATTCCTTTTTTCATTTTTTAAGGAAAAGGCTAAACGAGTTAAGAAAAACATCAGGTGGTGGATTTAAAGAGTGTGACTGCATGTCAGAGTGCGTCCTATTTGAATGGAAGCAGCCATGTAGAGGGCAGAAATAAACCTATAATCCATCTATGCTGCTTGAATAGAGTCTTTCTGAAAACAGTGAGTCAGTGTCCGCTCACCACTTGGTGCGTCACATGAGAAGCAGTTAATGTGTCAGTAATTGGACAAGCAGTATTTTTTTGGGAAAAGCCCTTTATAAAAAATATCTGCCCGCAGACTGAGAGAGTGTGTGTGTGGTGCACAGGCAGTGCTTTTTACAACCTGAAAAATAAACAAACAAACAAATAGAAAAGAGATGGGGGAGCAGTGAAGAAAGAAGGTAGAAATAGCAGCTGTATTCTTCTGGTGTGTCTGGTTGGCAGCTCTCGGGGGATTGGCAGGATTAAGTGAGTGCTGCAGATGACATCACGGGTAAGGACGGCCGCTTAACTCGTAAAGTGCCCCTTGGTTTGTGCATCTACAGGCCGGGTGCCAGAGCCAGGGTGTGGGTGAGGGGGGTGAGGGGGATCATTAGTGAGGTTTTATTGGAGCACTGTGGAGGAACCGCTGGTACATGGGTGCAGACGCACAGGAAAACAGGATTCAGACGGGCTATGTAGTGCAGCTTTTTGATTGCTCCCAGACCCTCACAGCAGTGTGTGGTGTGGGTGTGTGTGTGTGTGTGTGTGTGTGAGAGAGACGGAGAGAGGATTGTGTGCTTTATATGGGATTGATACACATGTAGTGAACTGAGTGTGTGAGGGTGAGTTTTCGCTTGTATATATATATATAATATATATATATATATATATATATATATATATATGTGTGTGTGTCAGTGTGTGTGTGTGTTTGCAAGTATTTGTTGGCACTTGTGTATAATTGTCTTTTTATACTTGCCCCTGCATGTTTCATGCACGCGCCCTCCCTCGTGATGGAAACCAGAGATATCCAATAGCCGTGGGGGCTTGATCTGCAAGTGGGTTGTCCAATGACGTTTGCTCCGAGTTCTCATAAAACGCACAGGGCAAAAGCCAGAATTCCTTTGCCTTTTCAGAGCCACACCGCCACCCCCTTTGCACTCCTCCTCCTCCGCCTTTTTGTCCTTATGAGCATATAAAAGACGACAGCAAGGATATCCAGTGCTGGCTCGTACAAATCCCACTCAGTCACCTCCAGATGGGATGGCTGCCTTTCACATTGAGAGCTCAGCAGTAGCCTGTCCTGACTCATTGTTTCACTCCATATAAAATTAAATCAACCACATCTTCTGGGGGTGGCTAAATACTAGCTACCTTTTCCAGTTACAGTGGAACAGATCCCTTTGAGTGATGTGCGACTGCGTCTTCTGTAGAGATTTGTCACACTGAAACGGCTCATAATGACCCATGTGGTGTTCAGTACATGAAGCAGAGCTAGCAGACAGTGGTTTGACACACTTTTTAAGATTTGCTCCGTCTGTGTGTCTCGTCAATGACAGCCCGGAGGAAAGGCAAGAGGAACTGTAGCCTTTCCATCGTGCCACGGCTAGGAAATGAGCCATTCATTCTGCCCGCTGCTGTCGAGCCATCTGACCTCTCAGGGCTGAAAGGCCCACTGTGGTCTCATAAAAAATGCCAATCATAAAACAGCCGAGGGGGTAAGTCACTCTATTAGCTGGTGATACTGGATGAGATTTCAGTAGGTGTCAGGGTGTAAGATTGGACGAGGCTAGGAGGTAGGCTTGTGTCTCAGAAATGCTGAACATGGTGAAAACGTCAGATCATGCAGCGGTAACTTGCAGTAATGAACTTGATCATTTCAGTGCTCCTGTCAATCTTTAATTTACAAAGTTGGTGGCTCAGTCCATTTAACATAAATATGCCGTCCACTTCTGTCCAAAAAGAATGAATCTTAATAGCACCATTCGTTCACTTTTCAAAGTTTGCATTCAAAGACATCGCTATTCACACCTCAGTCTCAAAGCACTTGTTATCAATTGTGAAAAAGGCAGTATTACCTATTAGCCGTTTTAATGGTGCAAACAGGGGCACACAAAGTAAATACTGAGGTTTACGACTTCCCTCACTCAAGAACAGCATATGTTTGATTGTGGTTGCTAATGTTAAACTAATTAGGGGGGCCTGTGCTGAAATACTGTGCAGAACATTCATGTTCACTCATTTGTGACTAAACACTGGCCAATAGTGCGCAAAATGGGAGCATCCATGCTAAATAAAGGCCTTAAAAACACATATTATATTTTGTGTTATCTTTTGTGACTATGCACAGTGAATCAGTCATTCATCAGGAGGTAGGGAGGGGTTTTCTCAGATAGTTTTCTGTATTGTAGATGGATATTATTTTGCAAAGAATATTAAAATGAGGCTTATGGAAAGTAGCAAATTTGATTTTTAAAACATTTTAGCCAATAATGCCAGAGAGATAAAGTATAATAATAATAATAGTATAATAATATGATATAAATATAATGTTAAAAGCTTGTTTTTTTTACTATTGGGGGGGATGCAAAATAGTTTGTCTCAAAAGACTAAAATATTAATATAGAGTGGTGTTTGGCCTCCAATCTGATCATCATGAGGCAAAATAAAAGTTTAATAAGTTAATTGCTGTAAGACCATAATACATATTTAATATGAATTTATATTCATATGTAATACATAAGATAAAATCTACCCCACATAAAAAAAATCACACCCCTTTATATCCATTTTAGGGATTTTTACTGTAGATCATATATTTTACTCCTCAAAGGTCTGCCAATAACAATGTTTCCAAATATAGATACAGTATTCTAACACAAACAAGTTGTTTAACTTGGGTCTCGTGTCAAAATATACAAACATTATTTTTAAACATTGCCATGTTCTTAGGTCAGGTCACAAAAACTGGAGTTATCTTAAAAAGCTGTAGAGTCAATGCTTCAACTGGGCTGGTGTGGTGTGTGTGTGTGTGTGTGTGTGTGTGTGTGTGTGTGTGTGTGTGTGTCTCTGTAGTTTACAGAATTGGTGCCCTGGAGGAGTGACAGAGAAACAGTGCTGGCATGAATTCATAGACTAGTTTCCCACAACAAGGAAAGAAAATAGAGGGGAAAAAAAGACGAAACAATATTTCCAAAGCACTCCACTCAGCAGAAAAACTGCCTTGGTAGTCTATCAGCTGACCCCTATCAGACACACACACACACACACACACACACACACACACACACACACACACACAATTCATTCTTGCCCCCCCACCATTCTCTTAATCCTGTAAATGTTTTTACAACTTGGTCTGTCACTGAGAGCGCTGGACTGAGGTGTTTACATTAGGCTAGCCATGCTAGCTAGCGGCACTGAACGCTGCGTGGTCGTCTATCAAAATGAAAGTGCTCTCATAAACATACTAATTAGGGCTTTATTGTTATTTAGTCCACAGATCGTTAAGTTTGTGTAAACCAACATATTAACCTCTGATTACGTTGGCTGTGCCAACAATGTGCTATCACTGCATCACATTTATCATTGCACTGGAAATGACATTCATCAAAGGGTCGGTCACCTGTAGCAGTGACAAACTACTCATCAATCATGAGTTACTATTTGGATGTAAAATGGTAGCATAGCAGCTCTAAATGTTGGGTTTGCCATGTTTTTTAAACTTCAGTTGAAGCTAGTATGAAAACATCAATGTTTTTTAGACATATATAATGTTTGTACATATATGGGTTACATGAATCATAAATCTGTCTTTAGGTGCCTCCAAACTGCAACATTGTTGTATACATTGTTTACTGTACACGTACACCTGGGACATAATGTGCATCTGCATAGCATTAATTGTGTAAGGGCATATGATCAGATCTGATGGGGAGTGAAGCAGCAGCAAAGAGGAGCAAAGTGAAAAATGGTGGTGTGGTGGGGATTTCACATAGATACTAACCTATATTAAATGACTGGGCTTTAAGGACTTACAGAAATGAGAGCCCATGAGATGACAAGCTGGTGGTACTTTTACTGCAAGACTCCAGCTGATTTCTTCCAGTAACAGTCCTGAATCCTGTGAACAGCATACACAGAGGTTCATATGGAACTACTAAATATTAAATACGTAATCGGCGAGATCATTTATCTCTCTAAATGCTGGGAGTATGACATTTTACTCTACATGTGCCAGGTAAGAAGGCAATGAAAGAAAAACTAAAATCAAATAAATGTGTCTATTTTAGCTTTGAAGACACTGAATGCCTTTACTTTAACACTACAGAACTTAGAAAAAGCATTTTAATGTAATCCTCATAACAAATCAAAGGATGTATGATGGATAGATTATGAGTGGATAGAGTTTTGACATAAAAAAGGACATACAGTATCTGCCTGACTTGGGATTGATTCTAAGGGGAAAAATATGCTGTTTTGGACATTTCCCTAAAATGAAAGGCTGTGCGAACAGAGAAGTCTGGATCTCATATATTACACAAGGCCTTTTGAACGTTTGATTTTTATTGCAAACAGTGAAACTAAGTGACAGATAAAATACTACTTTATTTAGACTAACCGGGAAATGAAACGCTTTTTTGGTAAATAATCTATTTTCTCCTCAATTTGCAAACTATTTATGCAGACAACATGGAGCACAGAAGCCAACACAGAGGCTAATGGCATTTTATTGATGTGGAGAGCAGTCTGCTGTGAGGCATTCATCTAGAGGAAAACACTCAATCTTTAAATTGCAAATATTCAGGAGTAAGCTATGATTTCAATTGTGAACAACTGTATTGTCAACATCACAAATATGAAAGCTTCCCATTCTGGCCTTTTGACAAACTTATTGTTGTGTAATATAAGATTATATGTATATGCAAATGTGCTAAACAAGCAGAAGTTGTAGCAGAACAACACTAAATGATTTGATTCCATTTTGGCACTTTGAAGAACTGAGCAAAAGGTAGGTTTTTCCAAAGCAACTGTTGATTGTTGATCTTTTATATTGTTTAACTGTTAAATGAACTTGACGATTACAACATGATTACAAGACACTTTACAATGATAGCGCTAGCTTTGGGCAGATATGTAAACAGCCTACTGGCATCTCTTAGTTGTCTCTTTTGCCTCTTTTTCTCTCAGCCTCAAACATGCACAATGCCAATTATACACAGAGAGCACAGAGAAGCAAAATAAGCTATTGTATTCATTAATAGGTTGGTGGTTAAGCATTGGGGTTGTTTCCTAAACTTGGTGAGGATAAAGCTGCTGCTCCCTCAGAGTGAGTAAAATATAAAAAAATTTAAATCTGCATATAAACTTATTAATGGCTACTAAACATCGGTGGGCCTTCCACATATTATTCTAATTACCATTTTCAGACTGTTGACATGTTCTCTTGATTGGTTTCTTGCACTGCCACATTTACAAACACAGCATTTGTTGTTTTGAGTCATTTCCAGCTTATTTGCATTGGTGGCTTGATATAATTTGCATATAGAAGGAATGTCCCTGCTAACCTAGCCTCTGAACTTCAATCAGAAATGCCAGATTGCAGTACACCAAGAATTATTTTATTTTTTATTTTAATTGTTACTGAATTTTCGTTGCACCTTTTTATAAATTCAACTGCTTTGCACATCACATTTGGCCAGTTCCAATACTGTATAATGACTCTGTGTTAGTAGCAAATACAGTATTAATGCAGTGCCTGGATGGAGAAGCACATTGTCTGCCTGCTTTGTGTGAAACTTCCTCCTCTCAGTGCTAACAAGAACCTTGGCTTCAGGACAGTGAGGTCATTGTTTCCATTTTTTCACTTACGCTAATCTTATAACAACGTTCATATTTGAACACCATTTTATACATATAATTTGTTGTGTATTCACATGCCATTTTAGATGCTCAGACATTTGACATTTTAGACTAATTTACGCAAGTGGTTCCCACATTCACTTAACATTACAGTTGAACTAATGATGACAAAGCTTGTAAATGCAGTGCTGTCTGCAGCAACGACACAAACGTACAGAGCATGCTATATATAAATGGTCTTTGTCACCCCAACTTTGATCGTAAGCATGACTACTCAGACTTGTCTTCCAGATTCTTAATAGACCTTAAAGTGGCACAAGGATTCTCCTGCCTACTATGTATGTAGAAGCCATCGCCACTGTCTTTTAAATTAAACCAAAATAGTAACTTTGCTGTCTGGTGATACATTTGTGAGTTGGGAGGTGTCAGAGCACAGATAAGGTACAGATCCAACACAGCAGGTTCTCACCTTCAATAAAACCTTTATCAAGCCTCTAGGTCCACGTTCTCTTCCTTCTGCTGGTCATGTCAGCGAGCAAATGTCAAGTAGTGCTGATGGTAACGTTGTTAGCAAAGCTGTGCTGCTACTGATCCTGAATTGACACATTTTTGTGAGAGATAAAGGAATGCTTAAAATTCATCTCATTATCACATGGTGCCAGAGGGCCACAACATATTTGCTATTCTTAATGTGGAGGGTTCTGGCACAAACTAAGCCCTGTTTCTGTCCATTTAACTGGATCATCTTCAAGTCCACAGGGGCTTTCGCCGGAATCAACCTCTGCTTGACGAGTTCAAGGATCTGAACAATCAGAACATAAACTCAAGACAATTTTCTTTGACTCTATGATTGTGTGCACACACTGCACAATGCTGGATCAAAATTTCAACCGTGTTCTCGTGATTTACATGAGCCATTATCTAGTTCACGTCTTCCTTCCTCTAAACAATGAAATCCCCAAATCTATAGAAAGATTACGCTAAATCCCAAAGATGGTTTGGTGATTACAGTAACGACTTCAAATAGCACATAATGACGGACGCAGTGGAACAACATGCAGCAGGAAAAAAGCTTGAGGGTAGAAATCTTTCAGGGGAGAATTATGGCTGACATCACACCACTAATGCTTTTTAAGGACATCTTCATTATCCGCCATGGCATTAATTCAGAGAGATCAGTGGGAAATAATCCAGGTGGGTGAAAGGCCTTCAATTTCCTTTTATGACTGCATAACTTTAGCAGATTTAAGAGCATGTGCATGCTTATGTGAGGAAATGCATGCACAGGTACACAGGACCAGGTCATATATTTGTCACATTATGGAAGATTCAAATTACTATACTAAGGTATAGGATGAGGTATGTGGCACAGCTTGAAGTACATGTTAATGAGGGATTGAGGGAAATACCATCTCCAGTAATGAAGGACAGAGGAAGGCATTTTCTGTCTGGAGTCTTCTTAGATTTAGATTGTGTCATCGCTCTGTTCACTAAAATACCGCAGCTCAGTGTAAATCAGTGTGTGTGTGTGTGTGTGTGTGTGTGTGTGTGTGTGTGTGCATCAGGAGGCAAACTCCAGGGCTGGATGGATCTTTGCGTGACTATAATTGGCGGCAGAGGGAGAATCTGTGAGCTGACATCTGCAGTTGATTTTTGGTGATAATAAATCAGGTTTCATTCTCCGCTGGTGTGCTTCCACACAGCTCTCACTCTCTCCCTTTCTGTCGTCTGTGTTTCTCTTAGTATTACACACACACTCTCTCTCTCTCTCTCTCTCTCTCTCTCTCTCTCTCTCTCTCATTTCCTCAAGACTGTGGAACCCAAGGACTAGCTGAGCAGAGTTCCTGCAGAACTTTGGACTCAGCCTCACTTTTTGGGTGGCCACACAAGTTGAGTTGTGAAAGCTCTTTCCTGGCCAATGCTGTAGTGGGAGAAAAGGGAAGGAGTGTAAAAAGGAGAAACCTGCTCTATGATTATCAGCGAGTGGAGGTGGATGGAGACAACGAGGTGTGAACAGGCCGCGCCTGAGGGGAGCACAGTCTGGCAAAACCTAAAACTGCTTGTGTGGAGTCCAATTTTTGCTGACTGCACCTATCTCCACCATAACACAACAGAGTTAACTGTAAAGGTTTGCCACTGAGCCATTTCTCTCCACATCAATTTCCTGTCTAGCCACAGCCTCGACACCAGATTTAGGGCTGAAGGATGGCTGTTTTGATTATCCTTTTCTTGTTACATAAAACATGATCTGGGGTCAGACTGAGTGAAAAATAAGGGAAAATCCTGTTGGAGCACAGTTGGCAAAGATTTATTTCAATACATATTCCACTGACCATAACAGAATTCATGTTCTGAAACATAATCTGTTTTCAAAAAGATGACTGAAGGTAAATGTTGTAAACATGTTTGATTACTGTGTTTTTCATTAAACAAAGTAACTTATTGAAACAATTCAATGGTATGCTTACTTAAAATGTTTGTCATATTCAACTGCATTTTGTGCAGATGTGGCACAAGGAAAACATTATGTTTACTTTGGGGGAAAAGCCTGACTGATCCTGAATATCCCACTGCTATCGTCGATGTGGAACACCATGCCTCATTCAACCTCTAAATTAAATCGAGCTGTATTGCAGTTTGTTTTTGTGTGTTTTCATAATAAAAGGCATATATATATATATATATATATATAAATCAGTGGTTGTATCAACAGATGCCTGAATCCAACTTCCTACCTCATCTGTAAAAACTTCAAACACAAACATGTATAAAAAAAACTTAAATATTAATTGATTGTATTCCTGCCCCATCTTGTTTCAGCTGAAAATGTTTTAATACTCAGTGAATCCACTGAAAAAATCCACAGTGTCTAAGAAACCAATTGTCACGAATGCCACTTTTAAAGTACACTGGGTGGGGTAGAGGTGGGGCATTCCACAGGGTAAAAATCAAGGCATCTTCATAAAAAAATAATTTAGTGTTCATTATCTCATTATGTGGATATTTTTTTTAACAAATGACACATTTCTTAATTAAAAGATAGATAAGACTTTCACTAAAGGGTTCAATTAGAGGTAAATTACCTGACTGATCTGCATGCACACCTCAGTTGATCTTAACAGGGATCACTAATCAATTGAACACAAATTAACAGGGAGGAGGTAAAGTACTCACTCATTGTCTATGCAATGCGTTTATAATTGATTTCCTCAATTGAGAGTCTATCTGAAGAGGGTATTGCTGTTTTTGTGCATCCAATCATCAATAATTCACAACCAAAAAGCAGCATCATTCCCTCAAGGCAACTGTAAACATCGGGCCTCAGCCTGTCGACGCTGTTGTGTGTTTAGACATCTGTTTCAACCGCAACTTTGCACTGGTCGTCGGTATCATGTGGCTGTAGTCTGGAGTTACTTCCGCACTCCCAAATACATGTTGTCTATTACCACATTTGGATCTAATTCTAAGGAGTGTTTAGCGGTTGCAGTGGTGAAAGACCTATCCTCTCTTGTTGTTCTGAAATTTGTAGGAGATGGTAACCATCAGAGCATGCATGTGGTGCAGTGTTACAAAATTAGTTATGTGTTCTCCCAAGGATATAAATTAAACTGACAATACACAAAATGTATCATTGATACTGCAGTTGTAAATTGTTCTGTCGGTAATGTTATGTTAAACACAAATTCAGCCCTGGAAAAAAATACAAGAATTTGCAATGGATTCCAGTTGAGAAAATTCCTTTTTAAAAATAAGTTGAATGCATTTATTTAAAATCAATTTCCATTACAATCCAACTTAAACTCCAATCAGTAAAAATGTGATTGCATAATTCAGCACCGTCTTTTGAAAATACAGTAGTATCATTTAGAAATAAAGGACATTGAGTACTTGTCATTGGACATTGAGAGCAATGACAAATTCATAGCATGTAAATCTACATGAAGACAGAAAATACCTTCCCTTTTTCCTCCATTACTAGGGATGGTACTCATTAAGATGCATACGCCAAACGCACTAGCAGTACCTCAAACCTTATCCCCTACCAGAGCTGAATCTCACATAAGAAGAGAAATATATGAGCTGGTCTAGTGTACCATTAAAGTATATGGCGCATTACCCATACTGCACATAGGGGCAATGCTACAGTTTTATTGCAGGTTTAGTGCTCACTGGTGGAATAACAGCAGTTTGTTTCCTCAGGTGGAAAACTGGAAAAGAGAAAGGGAATGGCACATGTGTGTGTCCCTATTAGGACCAGGTGTACTATATGGAGCTTGACAAAAGATGATATTGCAAAAATGTCACACTTTGTACAATATCAAGTCTGCTATATTTGCTAATATTTATTGCAAACTACAACAAATCTAAGATATATATTTATACATAATACAAAACATAAAGCATTCTACTTTGTTAATGCAAATCTACTTTCAGCCACAACCGGCAGCACAATCTTTATAGACAAAATACTGCAAATTCAAGTCCACAATATTCCAGTTTGACTGAAAAATTTAAACAATTTTTTAATTTAACACCAGAACAATTACTAATGGTTTAACTCGTCTGTGTAGATGATGCTTTCACTTAGAGTAGGAAGGGAAGTTATTTTCCGTTAAGTAGACCCAAATCCTGTTGTAGATTTGGAGCATTTCTGAGGATTGAAAAAGATGCCTTCTGTGTAGATATGTAACTAATATCAATAATCACTTATCGCAGTGAAACTGCCAGACTGGTGTCTCGGACATATGAAAATTGACCCTATATATTGCTCAAGAGTGAATTTCACTGGTCCTACAGTATGCAACCACGTTCATCTCTCTAATGATCTCAAATAACCTTAGTGACTTGGAAAGCAATACCTGTTATAAGCCTTTTTATATCTATACAATGCAGGACTTGTGACTTAATCGCACAATTGAGGCTGATAATCTATATAGAACTAAATCAATACTGGTGGGTAGCGTAGGGGATCAATTCCCTGAGGGGGAGGTTTGCCATTGAACACGACACCAAGGGACGAGCGTGCCTAATCTACGTTTGAACTTTAAGTGAGCGTGGGCCTCTCTCTTCTAAACATGACCACTCCATTCCAACCGATCCCTCCAAAGCTGGCTAGAAGACATGGTTATTCAGTGATCAAGAGTCAGTGCCCATGTGTGAGATGGTGACTGGACCAGCCTCTGCTCAATATCCAATCATTCACCCAAACGTCTACCAGCTTCCTGAGAAAAACAAATTTTCCTTGCGCTTCCATAGTTCCAGGTGTTTTGGTCATTAGGGCCTCTGGCTATTAGAAGCACCGTGGTGCATGCTTAACGGTTATAAGGCCAGCCGTCGTGCTCGGATCACACCTCCACAGCTGTAAAGCGCAGCGGGGAGGGGTGGCAGCCGGGGAGGCATGCGCAAGGGGGGACCAAGCCAAAACGCCTGCTTTGTTCTCTGGGGGCTCCGGTTACCCCCTACTCTCCCCACAGCCCGTGTGACATTCAATACTGCAACTGTAAATTTTACATTAAGCGTGTGAAATCACAGATGCACATGTCACAGCAGTATCATAAAGTGAATTTACTTAGCTCGACTTCAGCACGCACCTTAACTCTTTAAGTCTATGTAGGGGGTGGTTGGGGGTGGGGATGGTGGACAAAATTACAGCGAATCATTTGTAAAAATGGCTCCCAAAAAAGGCACTATATGTCAATATGTTCCGGGTGCACACCTGGTCCTATTCACCTTACTCGCAAAAGCCTGCCATTATACTTTTTTTGGTACTGCATATTAAAGAATAATTGATATTCAGCCTTGGCTTACAGCTTGTTAAAGGTTTAATGGTCTGTGAATGTGAATAATAACTATGGGTGAAAACTAAGAGAGTGAGAATGACCTTTACAGTTAACACAAATAGCACGTTAGAAGTGCAATGTGTAAACATACAAACAAACAAGAGGTACAATTCAGGCACAGGATACAAGAGTGGAATATATAATAGACCGTATATTTTATGTGGTAGAAATGTTGGCCTATGAAATCCATCAATTACAACACTATATTTCAGTCTAATAGCATTTTAAACATTCACAGACAACCAAGTGCTTACTGGTGACAGAGCCCTGAGCCCACCTGTTCACTCTCAGATCATCCCTCCACTAAAAATACAAAGAGAGGAATCCAGACAAGTCTCAGTCGTAAACAGCAACCACGGGAGACCCATACATAATGTGCCTCCATACTTGTGTTAGGCAGTGATGACTTTGCAAGTGCCACAGCTATGCTTTGATTATGTCACTCATTACAAAATCTGGCCACTTTCTCTTTTTCAATTTTCATATACAGCATTAAGTTAGCAGCATCCAACATGTGGTTTGCCACACTGTGTGCAGCTCTACATAGACTTGAGATTTAAAAAAAAAACAAAAAAAACATGAGGGTCAATCACTCCCTCAATCACTCCCTCCTTTCCCACTTCCTATGCATAAAATGCTGAATATGACTAATTCATGCATTCTCGAACCCCCACAGTTCATTTGTCAATGGCTCAATAAATTGTGCAGAGCAATCCATGCTGCCTACCCTGTAAGAGTATTCCCCTGCTCAAAGTGTAAGGGGGAGGCAACATTAAGACTTGTGGCTTGTAAAGTGAGCTGGGAAGTTTAATTGATCTAAAAGAATTTAATGTGGCGTAGTGAATCGGGGCAGACAGCATGGATTTATATCGCAACCCTGCAGAAACGAACATAATATTGCCAGGGTTTTACAGCAGGAGGGGGATTTTTTTAATTGTGGACACAAAAATGATTTACTTTGTGTTGAGTAAAACTGCAGTTCAATAATAATAAAAATAGTAAAATAATAGCCCGTTTTATTTCCCAGCCTTGCATAAAAAAAATGTGGAAGGTGTAAGACGACAAACTTCCGACCTAAGAAAGTTACACAGAAAGATAGATTTGTAGTATTGTGTCAAGATTTGGGAGATTTATTCATCAAACATATATATATATACTGGTACGCATAGTGAAAATAAATTAAAGCCATCCCACTTGCAGAAGACCATTTTTTGGCACTGACCCATTTCACACATCACAAAGCAATATTCACGCCTGAGCTGTATCATTTCAAACTAAGCTCTCGCTCTCTCAAGTGCTAAGTCCATCCTGCATGGACGCCTATGAAAGCATAGATATCTCTGCAATGTGTTAGAGATTTTGAATGTGAAACCAAGATTACCACACAGCCACAGGAAAAGTGATTCAGCGCAATCCCCACAGGATGTGTAGCGGCCAAGTCAAACAAGAGCGCAGATAGATACCGTATTTACCAATATGTTCTGTAGCCTGTGGACAAACAGATATACAGATGCACACAACGAATAACAGATGGATGTTAATTCATGTAATTCTCGTTTTTCTGACTGTAAATTCATGAAAAACCCTGTATGTCATGTAAAACCCTGGAATGGTATTTTATGCATTAATCAGAAGTGTAAAATACGTACAGAATATCAGCTGGAAAGGTGAGCATTATTTCAAACAAGCTTGTTATTTTGTAGGTCTGCAGTTGTGTATCAACAACATTGACTCAAACCTACAGTATGTGTGTGGGATATACACTGGATAGTGTTAAGTTACTGCTTTTCTAACTTTTTCTATTTTCTAACTCATCCTCAAGTACCGATCATTTAATGTGGTTTAGATGCTTAGTGAATAATAAACTTAATTTTTAAAGGAGAGTTAGATAAAAAACAATTTAAATCCATATTTTTTAACACAAGAATCATAGCACAGATCCAACTGCATCTTTGTGTGTTTTCTTTCATTGAACAAGTATCAAAATGAGGTGCTTTCTTAAAGATCCCACCTGACACAATATGTGCAAAATTGGTTTGTTGTTGATTTGTACTACTGTGTAGTGAATCTACAGGCTACAGAGAAACACCATCTTATTATTAGTTATTAAAAATGGTTTGTTTGAATCATTCTAAATCGAGATTTATTTCTTACTTATAGTACTGTAGAACTGTGCACTTTTTACACATTACGTGATCTTTAGCCCCCAAAGAGTTGATATTCGTTTTAACGCATGTTTGTACTGGCTGGACCAAGTTTAAAACCAAAATGAAAAGGACTGAGAAGTGGCTGATGTGTGAAATTTTAGCATGTTAACTAAACATGATCTGATGCTTGACTAAGACTCTTGTTGACTTTGCTTAGCCATTCTATCTGAGAAAAACCAGAAAGACCACAGCTCAGCAAAACATGTTTACATTACGGTAGGGAGGACCGGATGAGGAAGATTGAGTCAGGGAAAATGTACGATGTATCATAAAAAATGTGATTCTTCTCAATGAAAAAAAATGTTCCACGGTGACTTCCCGTTGGAATGATTTTCAGACAGACACAAGCTCAAGGGAGGAAACCAAGCACTCGTTAAACCTAGCAGACCTGGCTCAGACCACACCTAGACCTGGCCATCCATCAGACTGACTGGACAGAATTTACAGTGTGACCTGATCGGTCATCATTTATTACTTTTACTGGTCCTAAGTGGAGGCAATCACCGGCTGGTGTTTGTGTAAGAGGAGACCTCCACCTGCGAGGGTCTCCCATTAACACAAACCTAACTTGGGGGGAGATATGTCATCTGTCGGCATTCGCTTGGGCCTAGCGTTTTTCCTGACAGAATTCTGTAGGGGATTTTTCCGAGCTGCTCTGTATCTTTACTCAAAAATGATGATTGACTAATTGGGTAGTGTACTACAGTTCCTCACTGTTATGTCCTCCCTCATGTAGAAACTGCGTTTTGAACAGTCATCTGGAACACTATTAAAGATAAAGATGTGCAACTGAATTACCATACCTTAGCATTTAAACCACACACAAATAATAATGGGTAGGAACTGCAGAAAAGAAAACCAACCATGTGTGTAAGACACTAGCTCTAAACCAGCTCTTATGGTCTTATCTTCTCTAATCAGTGAAAGATCTAAGGGGGAGGTCAAAGTGAAAAAACACAGCCTGGATGATAGTGGAACTACTGGAGCCTAGTAAGCTGTCACCTCAGGGGGTAGAGGTAGACTGTGGCTTTGAAGTGCTGCAGATTTTGGCTTCTGTTCAAGCTCATGACATGTCCTGGATGCTCCATTGAACTTGATAAGTCACTCAACAAATAAATGTACAACGAAAAAGAGGAACATAGAAGGAAGCAACCGTGAAATAACAAAACAAGGTTGAGACAAACCGTGAAAAGGTTCACAGAAGGTCATGACCTTCTGGGTAATTCTACAAAGTTCATGTTGAACACAGCTCATGTTTGAGTCAGGGAGCTAATGTTCCAAGTAGGGAAAGGGGGGAAAAGAGTAAAACAGAGAGGGTGAGACCCGGTTGCCAGGAAATTTGATGAAAACATGTTTGGTCCTAAATACCATCCCTGTTTTAGCTACTCATCTATTAGCCACATTTGACCAAATGCCACATGTAAAGCTTCCCAGTGTGTGCACCCTGACACTGACTTCCCAACATGGGGATAGTTATGCATAATGGGCCTTGAGGGAATATGTGAGGGGCTGTAGGGGCTTAACCAATGGGGGTGAGAGACAGAGGGTAATAGAAAAAGAGAATATAGACAGATAGAGTCCACCTGACGCTCACCTTCAATTCTCAGTCTAATCACTACCACATGCTGATGAGAGGCACATGGGAACATAATACACATTCTTTCTCATTCACCTCACTTCCCAGGTTTGGGGATTTTCAGAAAACAATTTATATCATTAAGTTACTCAGTGTATGCACACAAAATCTTGAGTTGTTGCAGCGGTTGTGGTTAACATCTAATTTCAATAGCTAATATTAACCAAAACAACTAATAAATTACAGAAATCAGAACTGGGATGAAATGGTATTGCGAATGACTATATGGGGAGTAAATTTCTTTGACTATTTGGTATCATCTACAGGTTATAACCACTAAGAAGGAAGAAAGGTCTCTTCCAGGCATAAAAAAACTTACCATATGCAACCTTATCTGTCCCAGTGAATGTGTGGGAACCCAAACCACAACCTGGCATTACCGGGCTGACAAATAAATAGCATGCCCTACTTCAACTCTCATCTCATTACAGGTATGGTTTACCAGCTATGGCTTATTAGTGTTTCCTTAGCAAACTATAAAAACTAATGACACCATTTTGTTCCCTTGGTTTTCTTGCACGAAAGTTCTTGGACAGCGTAGATTATTTTTAGCCCCAACAGGGGAGAGTTAAACACTCACAGCCACCGCTAACGTCTCCCTTTTCTTCTTCGTTCTTTTTCTCCCTGGGTCAGCATTAACATCCTGCAGAGTATCGCTTTGAGTTTGAAGACACCGTGGCTGCTTTGGCTGAAAACTACATGGAGCATATTTGTAATAAAGTAATACCTGTGTGTCTGCTATTGCACTCCTACATTTTAGAAATATAATCAACTGTATGTTTTGATAGTGACATGACAATACATTTCAAATGGATGATGAATATATATTTTTAAACAAATTCACCACAGAAATCTCTCACTTCTCATAACATCACACATTACATGTGTTCCGCATTGTGAACTTCTAATAGACTTGCTCCCCCTAGTGCCAGGGGCTTTAACTTCAGTCAGAGCTGTTCTAAATCTGCATCACACTTTTTCTTTGATGTCAAATGCCTGATTCTACTAAACATGCTTGCTTGACACAGATCATCGTTTAAGATTATAGAGATTAATATAAAGATTTTAGGCGATTTCACCTCCTTTTTGACTTGGTCATTTGGCAGGCCTCTCTAGATCCTAAATTGGAACTTTAGAACACTAATCCATGGCTATAGAGTGCCAAATGTATTTAAATACTGTGATACTTTGGCCAGACATAAAGCCAAGGACACCACGTGAGTGATCAGAGAGCACAGGCTTGTACTCAGTTTCACTGCCACAGGTCATACTTGAGCTGTGTGTGAGTATCAGGGTGTCCAGACACTAAAACAGGCTTGAGTGACTTTAGTGCTGTCCTCAGGGCAGCCGGAGTGCACTGACCTTCCCGAACACTTCACAGACAGTGCTGCTGAATATTTTGCAGGCATGTTCATTAAAGTTTGGTTCTGCTTGGGCAGGAATTAAAACAACACAATAATAGAAAATAGGCAGAAAGGTTATCATTACTTGGAGTTAAGTTTGAAATCAACCCCTTAAATTATTACTGAATTATTGTGGGGATTTTTCTTTTCCAAGTAGGTCAAGAACACACAAATAAATATTTGTGTTATAGCATTGTAAGTTGTGTATGCTTTGAAAAGTAGTAAACACATGAATTTCTCATGCAATGTTCACAGATGAGCAAGCCTACCTGTGTGAGCACTGAAAAGGGGGTTTCAACAATACATTAAGATTAGTCAAACATCACTAAAAACCACAGGCAAGCAAAACTGTCAAAGTCCTTTTGTCTAGAAAAGCATGTGCAGGTAGTCTCAAATCCATTATCAAACATTCATCACCATCCATTAAAACATCTTGTTTGCTTGTTTGTTTACTTGTCTCTGTAGAAGCCCAAGGGTTGTCACCAACTCGTATACATTCCACCCATTCAGTGGTGTTCCAATATTCACAATGATGTAAAACATGCACATCTAATATATTATTTAGTCATATTCCCCAGTAATAAAACACATTTTTGATTCTCTCTGGTGTGATCCCGACATTGTATTTCCATTATTTTCTCTTTAAACATTAACCATGGCTTTGCTGGGGATGCATTCAATCTCTTCTTCTGCTTAAAGATTCAAATAGCCTGCCGTTCAGGACAGGACATAATGTCTAAACAGAGCTGCCAGAGGAAGCAGAAGAAGGAATGGTTTGCCTAAAATCTGCTGAAAATGCACTTTTTCCAGGCCTCTCTCTCTCCCATTACGGTACAGTGCTATGGCTGCAGTTTAAGGCTCACTAGTTGCTGAGTGGGGACTTTTTTGTCTGTCAGGCTTATAATAAACTCACATAACACGCATGCAGTACATATTGTATGTTCATTGATCTGTATTGGAAAATGAGCCTCTCACTTTAATTGTAGAAATATATTCAGAATATTCTACATGGTTTTGGATTTATTTCTTTTTTTAACACCTTATGGCATCATTAGATTCTAAATGCTATACCCAAAAATGTCCCATTCACTCTTAAACAATGCTATTTCCTGAATCCCTTGACTGAGGTAGATCTTGAAAGTGTCAAGACCACACTGCAGGTGGAGGAAAAAACTTCCCATTCTGTTTCAGTGATTAAAGAAGCCATGGGTCTGCTGGATATTGCCTCGTGCTGCTAGTTGGCTGATTGGCAAGCTGCTCTAAGCCTTGCGCACATGGTGTCCTGACTGAATCTGAATCAAACTCTGATTAGATCAAATTGCAAAGAGAAACCTGTGTACCCCTGTGTGCCCACCTTTGTACTGCCTCAGTGCCAGTAGTTAAATTGGAGCCAGGGAAGGCCTGTCTGTGATTATACATCGACATATAGGATATTAAAACCTATAGGGTTTTGTATCTGCCTGTAATGGATAGAGGAGCTCAGATTTAAGGTGTCAGAGATTGGTTCCTGCTGGCTCACCACCAATTCAATCCCAGCTGGCAATGGATAACAGTATGGAGGGATACAGTCCAGGCAGACAAACTGGAAACTCAAAATATTGCACAATTACTTCTTAGTCTTTCTATAGGCCTTGACCTATTCTCAATGACAAAGCAGTGGCCACACTCAATTAACAGGCTTTGAGGGGAGGGGCAGCCAACTGACTGCCTTGTCAACATCACAAACGAGAGATGTGTGTCTCTGTCTTTTCATTTATCTGTCAGGATGTTAGCGCTGGCTTTGACGCAGTTCAAGCACAAAGAAGACCAAACTGAGTTTATAGACCAGAAAGGTTAATGTCTAATGGGAAGAGGAGGAGTCCCCTCGCTATAATTCTTTTTTTTTATATATATAAGTGCAGCTCATTACCAGCAAAAGTAGACAGGAGGGTAATGAATGACACAAATAGACGTCCTCTGAGGCTGACAGCTATGCCAGGATGAAGGAGCGTCTCCTTGGGAAAGAAACAGGGAGCAGAGGAGAGTGTACTTGCGGGTATGTCTATGTGTGCGTTATGTGTCTAGCAGACATTATTACAATTCTAGGTCTTCAATTGTATATCAACCACAGTATACAGTAAACCTGCAATTATAAAGCAGTTAAAAATATCCAATTGTTGGTATGTCTCAGAAAGAGGAGGGGAGTTTAATGTAGGCAAATTCATATTTTGTCTTCACAAGCAATAACACTGCATGTTTGCATATTTTCATCTGTGCCTGTGTATCAGAACGTGTGTGCATGTAAAGGCAAAAGAAAGTGAGTCATAGGTCGGAACTGAAAAAGGAGACAGGAGTAGAGGAAAAAAGATGATGATCGTTAGCTTTTGATGGATCTAATGACCAAGTGGATTTATGTAAAGCAGACCTGGATAATGGCAAAGAGGCGAGAGGAAAGAGAAAATCATTTCGAAGAAGAGAGGAGGAGGGGGAGTATATCAATGGCCCGCTGAAGGGCTAACGACAACAAGCTGAGAGGCATCATGAGCAAAGATATAGATCAATAACTGCTCCATTATGTTATGAAGAACATGGAGATGAGAAGAGGAGGGGTGGCAATGGAGGAATGATTTGCTTGATAAATACACAGGGGAGAAGAGCGTGTATGTAGAGCAGGATACTGACAGAGTCACATAAACAAGTGGCAGCAACTCTCCCCAGAGGACCAGCAGTGATGATGAGGAGAGGAGGCGCGGCCGAAGTCTAGAGGGGTGAATGGCGGGACGCGCTCCAGCAGCATCTCTCTCTTGGCAGGTAAAAATAAAAGTCAACAGGAAAGGGCTGGCGCACGGGTGCTGCCGTGATAGCTGCCATCCGTTACGGGTAAATTGAACTGTCAACCCCACTGTGTCATTTCCATTGCTGGATGAGAGGGAGAGGTAGAGGCAGAGAGAATTATGGGGGTATTCACGAGGTGATCACAGTGTGCAGCGGGAATGTTCCGGCAAATTAACTCCGGACGGGGAATGGGAACGATGTTAGGGCTGTCAGAGAGATAGAAGGATGGTAGGATAAACAGGCAGAGGGGAGGAGCATATGTTTGCCAGTATGTTTTGAAATGGTATCTACCCTGTTTTCTTTCTCTTCATTATGGTGTTAAAACTCATTTTGTCAGTGGATGCATTTGGTTCATGTTAGCACACTGCATGCAGCTAAAACATGGATGTTTACATTCTATCACTATGAACACCTAACCTGTGCTTGCAGTGTTTACATAAAAGCATTGTAGCTCCAAAGTTGTCCGCCTATGATTTGAGATATACACTATGTGCAAACGTAAAAACATTCAATCATTTCAGTTAACGCTGGCCGAATAGTGTTATTTTTGACACGCACATCTATGAAAATACACATTCAAAAGTTAATGGCATAGAGCAGTCTATACAAAATGTGGACATACTCCTGCCTTTTTTTCACTATCAATCTGCATGAGTGGTGCATATCCACCAGTGTTACTTGTATGCACTCAGTAATACACACAGCTCCTCTGACGTCTTGCCCCTACCTCTCTATCCTCTTACTTAAATATTTATTAAGATTCCTATTATTGTATTAACTATTTATTGATTTATAATTTAAAAGATTTATACTGAGCTCCTAGAACTGCAGGGGAGAGTGTGTTTCTCCTATAAAGGGTAGACATCCATGGACATTATTTTTTTGCCTCTTGGCATTCAGAAGCAGAATCAAATACACTCAAAGAGAGACATACACATAGGAATAAAGAAATAAAATGAACAGGGAGGACAATCCAGCTCATTAATGGTCCTGTTTAGATGTTGGTGAGCTATGCACCGTCTCCCTCTGGAGCAGGTTATGCCCTGGCAGTCCAGAGCCTCTGCAATGAAAATGTATTACATGGCTCCGTCTCATATTGCTTAACTTATCTGAAAACTCTTTGGAGGAAACTTGTTCTTCTAGGGCTTTACCTCTGGTGTCAGAGGAACAAAGTATATACTGAGGGAAAAGGATACAACACATGTGCCTTGTGAACAACCCACTGGCCACCGAAACATGACAATAATAAAGACTTGCTGCTTAATCAAGATTGATCTGTCAGGGCTCCAGACTAACTTTTTGCATTGGTTGCACTGGTGCGCCTAACTTTTTTTTTTAGGTGCACCAGCACAAAATTTAGGTGCACCCACATTTTTCATCGTGTCGCCTTTAATGCCAAAAGGTCACCTTTTTATTGCTCTCCTTTTACATAATGACACCCCCCTTATGGCCTAGCTTAACTGCAGCACCATCAGCACCCAGAGGAACCGTTTTCTGCAGCCAATCTGCGCACTGATGCCCAAGCGCAGTAAATGCTTGCTTTGTGGCACAATAAAAAGATCATACAGGTCACTAGCCTATAGATTGCAAATGGAAAACTGTTTATGTGATCTTAGCCTAGCCTACTTATATTTTTACTTAGGCTATTCATTTTTAATAATAATATTAGGAATAGGCTACTATACAATTTCCTATTCATGATGACTCATGCTGTAATGTGGGCCTTCAAACACTGTGCGTGTCCATGCTCCACCTCGACATGTCCAATTAACATGTTGACCGGCCTCCCTTTACGTAAAATGCAGCAGTAGACAATAATGCACTCCTTCATAGAGACTTCTGTGTCTCCGTCAGTCATGAATGACGTGTACGTGGCGTTTCCAACCTCCGCAGCTGTCTTGTTCTTTAGCGTGTCGGCATTTTTTTCATCAGAATCATTTCGGACTTAAATTTAGTGAACGGCAACTCCTCCTTTGCAATATTGTATGGGACGTTGAATTTTATAATCATTTCAGATTCCTCAGCGGACCTGATCGATACAGCCTGACGCTGAAATGCAGCTGGATGAGGGGCCACTTTATTAACACACTTATCACGGCATGTAGTATGCTTTTTGGACATATTGCGCTTTTTCAATGTCTCGATGCGAAATGTTGTTGACTCCTCCACAAACACACTATTACCGGACAAATTCTGACCGCACTCCCGACAATAAATGCAGTGCATTGAGTCCCTTTCTTTATCGTACATCAGACAGGGAAATTGCTTCAACCAGTCCGGTCTGAAGGCATATTTTTGGGCTTTTTAATTAGTCTCGGGGCGAGGCTTTCTGCCTCTCTTCATTTTCAAAGAGAATCGAAGCGCTCAGAGTACCTGCTCAGCTCGCTCGCATTGTTCGAACTGACACAATTTACAGCAGTGAAAAGGACCACAGCCAATCAGAGGCAAGGACCCGCCCCAGCTCCGTCTCTTATTGGTTTAGACCACGATGCCATCAGGAGAACATAAAGAGATACTGCGCTTATGATTTTTTTTTCACTCGAGCAGCGTTAGGTGCACCAGTGCGACCTACTATTTTGGTCGCATATGCGACCAAAATGGTCGCACTCTGGAGCCCTGTCTGTGTTGCCATATCCGTGGTTAAATAAAGTCAGTTTCACAACCGTAAGAATAGTGCAAACTGTGCGAATCTATGTTGTTTGTGCATGCGGTGAAATCTCCACTTGCACCTCCTATTTGTTTGTTTTGTGTGTAAAAGTAATGCCATGCACCTGAGATCCTGATAATAATATTTTACAAAATGACTAGGGAGTTGTTGTAGAATATGGATACCCAATTCATAGAGTGGCATTGAGAATTGAATGCGGAGGACATTTGTGTAAGAATAACAGCTAACGCAGAGGTTTTACACTATGATGCTTTGAGGCTCTTTTTGTTTGTATAGTTGTTTGAATGAGATGTTTTCACAGCAATATAAAATAGATTTTAGAGACAATTATGAACCATCTGACTTCCTTGCAGTTGCCCTGAGCAGCTAATAACACAATTGAACTTGGCAACATTTTAAAATCAATAAACAAACAATCTTGTATTTCCTAATCAATTCTGTTTTTTGTGTAACCACTGTAGATGACAGAATAAATTAAGATATATTTGATGATGATGATGATAATAATAGTAGTCCATATTAATAATCATTGAAAACGAGAAACCGTGAAAGTAATCATTAAATCAAAAATTAATATCTCAACATCCCTCCTCTTCCATATAAGCTGTGACAAAACCAGTGTATCACTGGTATTATTACATCATGTGACATGAGGAAATTGTGAATTTTATTTTCATAAATGAAGTGTTTCAGCCAGCGTTTTCCCCCACTTTTGTTTAACATTTTTGACTGCCAAATTACTTTCAACACTTCAGTTTGTGGGAAACAAAATAACTTATGTTGAGGTATACAATACGAGACAGAAGCACAGTGAGTAATTTGTTCTGTCGTTAGGGAGGAGTGGGAGAACCTCCTAAACCAGACAAAGGGCAGATTCATCATAAATCAAGGGCTCAATCAAAAGACAAGGGATGAGGGGAGAGCATAAAAGAAGAGCTCTGTGGAGGAAGGATGCTTGGGTCTAGGAGTGGCGGGCTAGGGTTGGAGGGATGGTGCAGAGAAAGAAAGGTGTTGGGAGTGAAAAGCAGAGCGTGCTTTTATACAGTGCTCGATGAGTGACAAGGAAACCATTAACGGAGTAGCACTGACCAAAGGGATTAAGTCCACACATGCACGGCTATTATTCAAGCTAATTAAAGGTTTTTTCTGGGAGGCCAGGTTTACCACCACAACAATGCTGGCAGAGAAAGAAGCAGGAAACAGCTCAGGCGATTTTGCTTAGCTGGCAAATCTTTAGCATATGTTGATCGAGGTGGGACAATGATTTGAACAATTTGCAGAACCTTTTCTGTTCTATAGTAGAAATCTAAAAGACTAGCAGTTTTTAAGGCCCCCAAAAGAACTGTTTTTTTTTCTCTTTCATTCAATCGGATACAATATGTATGTTGTAATCCTACATTTTAATATATCGCTGCTGTTGGGCAGAAACCGTGTATGTCCAAAACAGTTCACTTTCACGAACACGGTGTGTAATTGAACACGGCATCATCAAAGTGTGTCTTTGAAAAAGTGAGCTACTTATGTCATTACACATGTCAACATCAAATATCAAATAACTATTTACACTACTCTCTTCAGCAAACATTTCTATTTATAATCCAAATGTGAACATCAGAGCTGCCCCATAGTCAGAGCGGCGAGCCAGCTTGACCCCAGCCCAAAAAAGCCGACCTAGAAATCGTGGTCGCGGCGCCACACAGAGGAAATGAGCCTGATGAGAGCCAGCCAGCGCCGGGGAAAGGTCTCACTGAGTGGCCGTCCCTGACCCACAGAGTTGAATTCCTCTGGCAGATTGCTGTTGAGAAGTATAAAATATATGTTTGGTTCATTATTAAACCGGGGGGAAAACAAAGTCAGACGGAATCGCTCTGCCACTGTCCACCTTCAGCTCTGCTTTGAGTGACGATTAGATTTGATAATGATTCAAAGGGTCATGATTCGATTATTAAACGATCGATTCAAATCTTTCTCCCACCTCTACAAACAGCAATGACTTATGACAAACAATGAAAATTATGAAATATGGAGACAAGTTTTCAGCCCAATTGTACAGGAAAACTTAATGTTGAATCTAGCAACATTACCTGAACAGGTTGAGTGGCAGGGCCTATACTCACTCACCAATCTCCCTTTAATACACTATAATAACACTTAACTTGGTCATGATGACTCTTTTATTATTTGGTTATTGGCATCTGCACAAGAAGCTGCCGGCAGCATGCTACAGGTGCAGCTTAACAAAGCTCTTAATAAAGACAATGAAAATGAGTAACTGGCCTTTTCATATGGTTAGGAAGATATAGATTTAGGGTTGATAGGATAGTGTGATCCAGAAAAAATTTGCCTCTTGCATTTGAATGCAATTGGAAAAAGGGAAAAGGGGGGGGGGGGGGAGGAGCGGGAGAATAGATATGGGGGATGGAATATGAATGGAAAGCAGCCAGTAACAAAAATGGACCGATAAATTAAGTGAACAGAGGAAAAAAATTACATTCACTGTAAGACTAATTTTATTGCAGAAAGTCTGTGATACAAACGGGCTATGGCATTTAACGGAGTGGTATTATGGGAAATGTAGGGCATTTGTAGAGCTTGACTCAAAGTAGGGCTTAATGTCAGGATAAATTAGACTCTGTTTCAGGTTTGATCATACTTTTTTATAAAAAAAAAAAAAAGTATCCTGACTTTATAGAAGCAAAAAAAAAAAAAAAAAAAGAAATACTAAATCACTGGAGTTAACCATGTCTTCTTTTTTTAAATTGCCATTTTTGCCATTTGAACTGCTTGTTATTCTGTATCATTTTATGAATACAATGTAGTAAATGTAACGTATTGCACAATAAGTATGAAATAACATATTTAGTTTTGAAGATAATCTTCTGACATTCAACACGTCAGTCACGAAAGCACCACTATGGCAGCCTGGTAATCCGGTCAAAAAAAAGAGATGACTGCAACCCACTGCAACCCATGAATGGCCTGTGAGACCCAGCTACTCACAAACAGCAGGGGTACAACAGTGGGATCAGGAGAGGTTCTGTCCCTAGTGGCTCTAAATGGCTGCCAAGTATCTTTGCTGGCGGGATTTCTCCCTAACAGCTCCTTGGAGACTGCTGAGGGCTTGCCGGGCCTCTCAACAAGCAGGAGCTTTACCAATGCAGACAGCTCCGGGGACTGAGGAGGGATGTGGGAGAAAAGGAGCGAGCGAGCGGGGGACATCACTTTACTGGTTTTACACCCACGCACATGCCACGGTGGATCAGTCAGTCGGGATTGCACCTGACACTTGACATGCAGCCAACAAAGCAGACAAGCATGGCGGGATGAGAGAGAGAGAGAGAGATAGCGAGAGAGAGACAGAGAGAGAGAGAGAGAGAGAGAGAGAGAGAAGGGCAAAGAGAGAGGGAGTGGATGTTAGAGCACAGTGAATGATAGACAACAAGCTGATGGGAAGAGGCGGGTGTAATGGGGTGTGAAGTGGAAGACCTCAGGAGATAACAAGAGACCATCTGCCTGTCAGCGCACACTCTTGTGTTACTCTCTCTCCCTCCATCTTTTACTGTCTCATTCAGTCATTCAGACACCCCCCCCCCCCCTACACACCCACACACACCCACACATATACCCACTCACTCACACACACACACACACACACACACACGGCAAGAGAATCCTTGTTCATCTCCTTACCTGCTGACACTTGTTGGAAATAAGCCGTCAGTGAACACCTAAACAGTAGTAAAAAGCATTATGGACAAAATAGAAACAAAATACTGCATTTTGGTTTGGATCTGACTATTAAGGAAATAACTAGATGAGAAATTGTTACTCCACTTTATCAATATAACAAATTATCAATCTGGCTTGGGTATCTGACATTATTATGAGATTATGAGAATAGCTGGTCACTCTTTCCTCATATCAGCATACAGTATACGACTTTCTCCATGGAGTAATGTCTCAGAAATATTAATTGATTTGCAGTACTGCCTCATGTGAGGCACTGTAGAATACAGGCCCTCCCGTACATAGCTGCTAGCAATGTTATGTTTATCCAGTCGTCATTTAAAATTTTAGTTTTAGTTGCCATGTGTTTGTTCTAGTGTTTGTTCCAATCAAAAAGTGGTGATATGTAGCAATATCTCTTAATAGGTTTGAATTTAGGAGGGTTGTGTGTTTTGGATCGTGGTGGAGGTTCAGGTTCAATCAAGTCAATTTCTTCATCTCCTTGTTGTCTTGACAATGTAAATACTGGTCTCAGTCAAGTAATCCATGCTCAATGTTGACAAACATATTTTTTTCCCCATCATGTAGAGAAAGGTAAATGGTATTCTTTGGTACACACTATTTTCCAACTCTATCAGTCAACTCTGTCGTAGAAATATTTTTTCCCTGTACATGGCCTATATAGGCCATGGTCACTGTGGACAGCACTTCACCTTTTCTTTTCAAATATCTCTGCTATGGATTTCTCAATATGTATGGCATGAAATGTTTACATCTTAATAAAACTTGATATAGAGTTTATTTAAAAGTTATCTTTAATTGCCCCACATTAGCAGGTGAGTATGCATGTTCCATTTTCCGAGTGCAAAATACTATTGTATTACTTACTATGTATTCCTATGTTGTTGTTATGCTGCATAGTGATATGTGTATTAAAATATAAGAAAATGGCAAGCCAATAGGCAGACACCCAAATAGTGCTCAAAATAACTACATTAAAGTGTACAGCAATTAGCTGATTTAATATCACAATATACATTGACAGATGTATCATCATCAATACTTTCCTAATGAAACATCATTAAATAGAAATGTATTTGCTGAAACGATTTATGTTGTAAGAAAGGTTGTTGTTTATTGGTGAGCCATTCATGGCTTCTACTGATGGGTCTGTTTTTGTGGCCTAATTACCTCTCTCTACCTTCTGTTTGGTCTCTTCATCTATCTATCTGCTGACTCTCTCTGGCCGTGATAAAAAACAGTAACACGGGAGGGGAACCAAACTGCTTCTTAATTTTCCCTGACAGCCTCCTTTAAACACACGGGCCCAAATCCACTCTCTAATTGAAAGCACATTCCTATTCCAAACAAATTAAGCACAATTAAGGCCCCTGAGTTATGAGTATCTATCACTGTGCGATGTTTTTGTAAAAATCACTGCGCTCTAGATCAAAGTCTCTCGACCCCTCAACTTAATTGCCTCATTAAGAGCTCCCTTCTTTGTGCTACGGGCTTCATAAATACAGGCTCTGCTCGTTTCATTTGGGAATTACACTAAAAGACGCCCCTTAAACTAATCGTTTCCACGTTTTCAATAAAAGTTCATCTGTTTTTAGGTAGGGAACAGAATGAGATTTTCTTCCATTTATAGAGCATAATTTGCAAGGCCCTTTTAGCTCAGAGTGTGATATATCATTTCATTGTGTCTGTGACAAGGCACAAACCTCTAACCATGTTTAGCTACTTTATAACACGTGTTAAAAAGGCTTCCATAACATTTCAAAAGTATGGCAAAAGTAAAAGAAACTGCAAGAGCTCATAACCCTGGTTACATTAGCTTTAGAGTCTTAGGTGTGGCATTTGACACATCATAGCAGGTGACAGGAAGAAGGTGTCACCACCAGGAACCAGCAAATCACATGACAGGAAGATGATTGTGTGCAGCTGAAACGGTTCCCGCTCCCATAACCTCCCTCCTTCTCCTCATCATCACAAAATGCCATCCGAGCATGGCTGGCTTTTAATTTAATCTTATAAATGAGGTGCGCACTCCTAGACAACATGCTGTTCCAATTTGAAATGGCTGCTTTATAGGGGGACAGCGACACAGGGGAGAGTGGGGGGGCAGAGAGAGAGCGGGAGAGATAGAGTGAGAGAGGAGGGGGTTTCGATGAAAAAAAAGAAAGCCAGGGGAAAGACGGTGGTATGGAACATTTGTTAGTAATCCAATTCCACATACCATATGGCTTCATTACCATTATGCGGGAGAGAAGACTTCAGTCAGTCTGAAAATAAAGACCTACTTAGCCCCATCCAAACTGACCCCAAATGAGACATGTTTGTCTCCGTGTGACAGTGTTAGTGTTATTGCCCTGCTCTTGCATTCTTTGTGGTTGGTTTAGATTGAGCTTGCAGCTGTGCATGGTTTCAATGTGTGTGTGTGTTTGCGTGTGTATGTGTGTGTGTGTATGTGTGTGCATGCACGTGGCCGTCTGTGTCTGGGTGTGTGTAAGATAGGGATCGGGCGGTTTCCCAGTGACTGATTATTACGGAAGAGAGTCCTTAGTCATTACTGTGGAGAGAGAGAGAGAGAGAGAGAGAGAGAGAGAAAGAAAGAGGGAGAGAGAAGAGAAGGCCCATAAGCCAGCTCCATTCAGATGTGAAGATGACTGATAATGCATGAGCAGCAGGACCCCTTGCTGGGTTCATTGGCCCCTAAGTGCTCCTTTGCTGAATGTGTCCCTTATCTTGCCCTGACAGCAGTAATAGAATATGCATAACTCTATTAGCATACAAGGTAATGGCACCCTTGAGGGAGGGCACTGACATAAAACTTTAAGTAGAAATCAAAACATTGGTGAAGGCAGAAGCAGAATAAAAGGGGTTATTGTCACACAGTGCAAACACGGCCTGAGGCCTTGACTGTGGCTGCTTGCAAGGTATGCTTCCTTTACGCTTCCATGCACATCTGTCTGTACACACGTGCACACGCTCACACACGTGGATACACAGAACATTTAATAAGCTTGGTAAACCCATTCATACAAATATGTGTCTGTTTTATCATACATAAAAACACATTACATATGATGTACACTTTTTGCATAAACACTTTGAATCCTCCTCCTCAGGGCATCCAAGTTAATAAAATGAAATGAAAAAAATGCCACTGTCCCATCTTACCTCAAAGTCTTCAAGTAAATGAGAATAACAGTGAATTTAAGGGAAGAGAAAAAAAAAACATTTGCCAATTTCATGAACATTCACACAGTATAACAGACCTGAGAAATCTCAAAATCTCTGCTTAAGTGCCAAAAGGAGCTGTAATGAAAAGGCATTTAGAAATAAAACAGCCTCAAATGAAGTCTTAAGAGAAATTTGGCTGATACAAGAGGCTGACAAGAGGTCAGGTGGGGAGGTGATGGTAAGGCAGGGTGATGAGAGGGTTTGCACACAAATTATCTAACTGTAGTTTACACCAAAACCCAGGCCGCAGCTATGACATTTTGAATCAAAGCAGGTCAGACAAACAACAAAAGGCTGTCTGCAGAACGAACATTCAGCATAAGAAAGCAATTTACTGCTCCTCACACGTCACCCGAAAAATTATACAGAGAGGGGCCGGGTCCAGTGAAAAGTCTAATTTAGTCTAGTGGGGCAGAGCAGGAGAGTGTTAGCTTTTCCACATATTAACTTTTATTAAAGATATTAACCTTGAGAAAGAGGCCAAGGAAGCTGTGTCAGTGGAGGTTAAGAATTAACGCCACCAGGGCAAGCAGTTAAAGAAGTATAATAATGATCACGTACAACACAACCTCTTCCTTTTCTCTTTTCTTTGTTCAGCTTTGGTAAGTGTGCGAAACAAAATCAACACTAATAAGGCAATAATACCAGTAATTGCATCCTCAATTGTAATTATGGTGATTATGCAGTCCTCTTTGATATGCAGTTCTGCTCCACTGTCGATACGAGCCATATGTGAACATGGGACTATTATGCTAATCATTCCACATCCAAGCATGTAATTCTAAAGTGAAATAAAGTTCACCACCTTGAGTAGGAAAGCCCAGTGAAGAATGCCCCCCTATGTTGAAACTTGGACCCTTAAGAAATAAAAATAAGGGTATGGTTAGCCATCAGTGTAGGTCTTTGAGGAAGGAAATTCAAGAGGGACCGACTAGTTATTGACTGTTTAATGTTAATGACCATGAAGACATAGGCTAGATATCAACTAGAGCAATACTGACGCATTCCAAAAATACGTATTATAAGACTGGCACATAATTAGACTTGGCCCAACGTTTATGGGCCATTTTAGCCCCTGCTAATGGCTCTGTGCTCGGACTCAAACAGACCAATAAACATAGCTTAGCGTTGTAGACTGGCCATTATTAAAAAGAGGCAGACACTATTAAGCATCATCAAATACATCTGAAACTGGTCAGCACAATTTCTTTGCTAAAACAAAAAGACAGCCTTTTCTAATCTGTGGTTTATTTAATGTGTTTATTTCATGGGTGGCCAGTTTAATGAGCAGTCTCTGGGCTACATCTATTCAAGAATATAATAGAGATTCATTCCAGCAAGAATCCACTGGGCAAATACAGCACAACAACTGCGTAATGTCGAAAATATTTTGTCTCCATAGTAACCCCACAGCATTCACATCCGCAGTGAATGTTCACTGAAAGTGGCTTTTTCATTCTTAAGGATCTCAACATTCAGTTCAGTTGGGGTCTCGCTGGTTGTTCAGTTTAGTTAACGAATGAAAATAAAGCAAATACGTATCTGACTTTCCCTCTGGTCTATACAGATGGTTTGGCAGGATGACAAGACAAACTGAGCCTGGCATCAAACCCTAACCTCTATTTCATGGAGGCTTAGCACTTTCTCTCTCACTATATTATGCTTGCTATGTTACGAGGGTCCAGCCCTTCAGACTGATTTACCAATCCAATGACCAATCCATTTTGCCAGATATTGCGGAGTGCTAGAGAAAGGGGAGCAAATAAGAAAAAACCATAAACGCAGCAGTCCAAGTCAATCCACAGCTTTCTTTATTTGATGAAACTGCAATTCATTTTGAAGGTGTGGCATTAATATCGAGAATGATCCGTTGATTAAACCCACGACTGCTAAATGAGTGTGAGCTTGACTCGTAATTGTAATGCGATATACACTGTGAGAATGACCGAGTATGAGCTTTTCTCTGCATGGCCTTTCCTCCAGGCCCAGGCGAAAAGCCACTAACACATAAAGTGCACAGTACACACTAGACATGCAGAAAACATACTGTATCTTTTCACAAAATGGGACGAGAGCCTAGGATTTCCTGGATCTTTCTGCGGGTCTCTTTCTCCACCACATACACATGCATGAGCGCCCGCACAAACCACATGCGCGCACACATGCAGGCACATAGACAGATTCAATCAGCAGAGAGGCAGGCAGAGGAATGAGGTGACTCATACTGGTCTTTTAACTGTAGCAGAAGAAATGTGATGGTGCCTCAGATTCACACTGACCACAAACCAACATTGGAGACTAAAAATGAGACGAATAAGCATAACAGCATACCTGATGGCATGGGAGTAACAACCTCTCGATGTGTGTCTACTGTGATGCCAAAGATGAATGATGACTATATATTTTCTAGAAACATTATTGCTGTCATTATGCTAGAGGAGAACAGAGCAGAACTTCCTCATTAAGTCTAGCACAATTGATTTATATAAATATGTGAGTCACTGAAGGATTAGGACCTGTTGCCTTTTATGCTACAGTTGAATGACATCATTTCAAGACAGTGGTCAAAGGATGTGTCATTGTATCATCAAAATGTAATCCTTCAACCAGATTAGTTCTTTTCAGATTTAATCTCAAGAGAGATGCACTGATTGTCTTTCAAGGCTAGGCTCCAAACTGAGTTATTTAATCTGACTATAAATCAGTGGAAACCCTCACAAATTTAATTTAAATACTTACTTTGATTAGAAATCTTGGCATTACTAGTATTAATTATTTATTATTATTACAAGCTGCTAAGAGTTGGGTTTAGAAAGTAAAATCCTATTTTATATTGCTCATATCCTTAAAAACCTGTTTGCATGTTTGCAACGCTGGTTACGCCATCACGAACCGCACGCACAGCAGCTAGTGATGAGCAAACAGAGCAACATGGAGCAAGTGCTGGTTAATTAAGCCATTGTTTGTTGGGTTTCAGGCAGATGCTATATTTTATATTACATTTTAAAATTTGCAGTGCACTTTACATGGTTACAAGTGTTATTTATTTATTTTTGCTGCTAATGTACACTTTGTTATTTGTTAATAAATAATATTAAGTACATTTATATCTGTGGCAATGTCACATGGCAAGGTATACAGTTCATTCATTCATTCAGTATCGGATCGGTATCAGGCATTGGTCGATATGCTCAGCCGATTGGAAAAAAATCGGTGCATCTCTAGTTGTTATTGATGGTAGCCTGGCTATTTCAAAATTGTCCGTGCACATTGGTGACAATTCTCTCTGATGAATCCGTGGTCTGCAGTGTTTTAACTCCGTTCTCTTGGAATGGCTCAGCTCCCTTGGAACCGCGACTGAGGTGGTATTAAAGTACCAGGTACTGTCCACAACGGAAACTAATAGAAAACCAAAGTCGAGTTGAGTGGAGCAATGTAACATGCAATGGAAACGTGGCATATGATAAAACAAGCATCGAAGTAAACTAACCATCGAAGCCCCTTCATTTTGTCTGACTCTCTCATATTCTCTCTACCTTTTTTTTTATTTATTCATAAAAAACACCAGATGTCCAAAGGGGATTCTGCCCGAGCAGAGCTATGGCTCACTTAACCATGAGATTGAGTGGAGTATGCATACACACAGAAGGTACTATTTTGATTACTTATTACTTAACCTGTAATGTATTCTGCCCCCTTTTGTCTGCATGTACTGCTCCCACCCCCCATTGCTCTCTTCCATCCCCCTCTAAATAAATGGAAAAATATTCACTGCCCTGGGCTACTGCTGAACTTCTCACTCTCTGCATCCAATTTGAAGCGGAGCTGCTGTGATGTCACCAGAGCGTCCAAACAGAGAGAAAGAGGAAAGGGAAGGATACCGGGAGGGAGGGAACAAGAGAGAAGAGCTGGCAACCTTCAGACCTCCAAGGTCACACTTCTTAACCCCACTGCTAAAAATCCAATAACACTTTATGAATGTTTTAGTTAGAAGTCGTTAATGCAGCCGAGCATCTGTTTCGAAAAGAATACAAATGAGGTGCTGTCTTGCTCTGCACTTTCCTAGCTTCCCTCACACACATACACACTTATACACACATATATACACACACACACACACACACACACACACACACACACATTTTGCCTCTGGGCACAACATCCTGATGTTCAGGGAAAAAGTGGCCCCTAGGACCTGGGCTCCACAGTGCTAAGCCAGAACCATCTCTTTGGATTTGACTGGCCGCATATTTAAAATCACTAGTCAGGTTAAACATCTGGCCCTTCAAATTCAAATATATGCAGTAATTCTGTGACAAACCAACTTGCTGTCTTGCATTACCTCTTACTAAAGTTGCAGTTCAAGAACAAAGGGTCTGCTATATATTGACTGTTTAAAAGCCAATGTTAAAATGACACAGGTTCCGAATTTGCCATTCATTCTAAGTGTGAGCCAGGTAGCAGAGTGAAAGAAACTTGGCCTCAATGTGAAGGTCAGCTGAAATATTCTTTGGTGAAATCATCCCAGAGGTTTTAGTGGCACAGGCTTTCAGCAGAGGTCTGAGTACTGCAGACCTCAGAGTGGATTAAGTGGTAGACCCATATTTCCAGATAGAACAATCTCTCAAGCATGACTCAATACCAAACACTCCCGACACACTCTGCAAGCTACATGCTCAATCCAATTGGTCAAAATAAATTCAATTCAACACTATAAGAAAGCCTGCATTAAAAGGAGGGAGTTGGAGGTTGTGCATCTGTGTATTGTGCAGATGAGCACAAATGTGAGTAAGAAGGCTTAGCAGTTTAAATAAGCCAACAGGGTTGTGTACATTCCTATTTACCCGCGTGGGAGCTTGTGGTCACAGGAGTAAAGGCCATGGGGAAGAAGGGAATAGAGGTGTCGCAGTGGCCATGATGATGATGGAGTGTCTACAAATATGACTCCAAACAGGGTCATTTTGATTTGGGGGCAATACGCAAAGGCTAGCCCGTTAACTCCTGACCTTTTGAGTGTGACCTGTGGGGGAGGGGTCTATCCGCCAGGAGAGGACAGAAAGAAAGGTAGAACGAGAGAGAGAGAGAGAGTGAGAGGGGCTGTGCAGTGTCAGGCCCATTATGACCCGCTAAAAACTCGGGCTGCTCTCCAGCGAGGAGCCATCCATCATCTGGGCCTCTCTAATCAGCATGTTTGTCACTGTAACTAAACAGTGGGCTGAGCCACATCGCCACGCTATTGGCCCTGACAGGGAGAAATAAATCTGCTGCCGGCCAATGGGCTGCAGGCAGCCGAGCGTGACAGGAAAGGTGACAGACTCTTGAGGTCTCAACTAGTGCGAGATTAAGGGGAACTAGCCCAGACTCTGGGGCGGAGGAAACATTTGAACAGTTTTACTGGTCTTTAGGCAGCAGTAGGGGCTGGGGCAGCAGTGGCGTGGGTGTTGAAAGTGAGAATGTCTTTGTCCCTCTCTCGCACAAGACAGGTCCATTTGTTCAGTTAGGAGGAACTCTGGTTCTCTTTGTAAAAGGTAACTGATAGGTGTTTTGTTCACTTTCCCCATGACATCTCAGGAGTGAAAATCTTTTCTGTGGGGTCACACAGAATTAATCCAGGCACGCTGTTCAGCAGAGAATGTTTCGCTAAAACAACAAAGTTGATTACAATGATATTACCACAAAATCATCACAAATCTCACTAATCATCACAACTTTACCTCTAGAATATTTGAAATGCCATATTTCCATTTTAACGTAAACAAAGGGCTCTCTGATAATATCACCTTTTGGGGCAAAAATGGGTTTACTCAGTCTGTGCATAGGCAATCCAGTCGGTTGAGCCTGCTTGCTGTTGTTTTGTTTTGTCTGGCCCTTGCTTACATCTCAGCAGGCGGGCTGCACACAGAAGCTGAAAAGCTGCTGGTTATTTGACCACTTGGAGCAGGGTACTTTTTCCACTCACAACAGCTAACAGCCCAAAAAGGATGAAAACAAAATGTCCCTGACGATGCAACGCAGTTTACTACCAGCAGCTTGAAAAAAAATTCTGGGAAATCTCAGGAAATCACAATTGGCACTGTTATTTTGAAGGTTTGATGGCTTACATCATAACATTGTACTTTTTGCATTCTCCTCAGGACTTCAGCAAACTTGGCTGGTGGCTGCGCTGTACTGTACTATGGTTCCTGGATTCCTCCCAAACATATTTTACTTGCAGCCTTCTGCTTACACGCTGAGAACACTAATGCACATCAGTCCTTTCACAGTCTGTCATAGCGTTGTAGTTTGCAACATTTCTACTCTACAAAAACACTGCATGGAGGAGGCTAACCATTTCTGAAACATAAAGCTTGGCAAAAGGGGAACTATAGTTGCACTGCTTACGTGCCTTAAATTCATAGTGTAGTAAATATAATTTGAAAGGTTGGATTTAAATGGAAAAAAATTCTGAAGAACTGAGCCCTAGTCCAAGGTCTTAATGACGTCAGACAAAAAAAAAATGTACTTGAAGAAAACAGAACACAGACACTGTCTACTGCTCCTTAAAATAAAGTATGATTTATGTACCGAGAATGTTTGAAGGGGAAAAAAGATGCATGACTTATTTATCTAATCGTATCATCTTTGAGATTTTTTTATGAATCAACATAAACCTAAATATTTGAACCTCAATTGCCTTAAACTCTTTCAAATGTCATAACTGCTTTGTAGCACAAAGGAATTCCTCATGAAAATATTTTAGCCAGTCTTGATGAATGTAGATTTTTTTTCCCTGTATTGTTCAACACCTGTGTTGAACAATGTAGAAAGAAAAATGAACAAAGAACAGGAGCCAGGGAAAAATATAAGGGTAATATGCAGACTTTACAAGACGTACTTCGTCTTATCAAGTATAACGTGAAAGATTCTCAAAGTGAAAAAATATCTTCAAGCTCCAATCCATAATGTTCGAGTGGTAGTAGATAATCATTTAATACGAAGTTGGGTTTTTTTTTAACAGGACTGGTAGTAACCCTGGATCATATTTCACACTCCATGGGTAACAGTGGTGGTGGGTTTCAGAAAGGGGGAGAACATGCATATACTCATTTCTGCAAAGTAAAATGACACTATATCAAATCAAGCATTTCCATATGTGGACTGTTGCTGCTGTTGTGGCTCTGGCAGTGTAGGGGCAGGGCAATCCACCCAATCCAAAAGATGGGCTGCGCTCTTCGGCTCAGAGAGACAGCGAGAAATTTTGTGATCTCTAGAGCCTCCTACTGAGGAAAAGTATGAACTGCCTCCCACCCCATACTGGGCTGTCCCATAACTAATGTGTGTGTCTGTGTATGTATGTTATATATATGGCAACAATCCATCTCTGGTCCTCTCGTCTACAGACTCAAGACTTGAGGCATACAGATTAATACTGAAACAATTTTGACATACCATAAAACATCACAGCTACAGAAAAGATACAGTGATACAATTACTTTTGGCCCAAATCCCCTGTCCTGTAGAGCAGCTGTAGCCATTGTTAATCAGGCAGTTAACATAAGCTTGTGCAGACACCAAAATGAGGGGGGACCTGGGTGCATGGGTATGAGAGACAGGCTTACTTTGAAAAGTTAATAACTTCTACTTTACCATTAGACGTGGGAATTCGGGCCATAAATCTCAAGGGCATTCAAGACTTGTCTGGAGGCCAGCTAAGATAATTGGATGGTGTTCTGCAGTGTTGGCCTTTCTACAATAAGATGATGTGTTTTGTGTATTAGGAAGCCACATGTTGTCAACCGTTGCAGATTCGCAGCAAAGGTGAGCATGGCTCTCTTGCTTCTCATCACAAGTTTTCTGCATGGGGCAGAAAAAAAAAGCACATCCAGGAGAACATCTGGGTAGCCCCAAATTTTCCAAGATGGCATATTTTTTTCTTTTCGTGGTTATAGAGACATTACTGCTTCCTCCTCCCATCTAAAATAAATTAAATTAGCCACTTTGCCGCAGTGTGGGTCAGTGGCTTAGGCAGTGGCCTTTTACTGGAAGCTCCCCTTTGCCAAACTTGTCTGTACAGACATAAATTAGGCCAGGAGTGCTTGGCTAAAACATGTCAAGAGGCTAAACGAAGATTGAGTGATGAGGTCGAACAGGGGAGACTGAGGACCAAGAGGACTGGTGGAATGGAGAAACTCTTGTCCTCCCCACCTCCCTCACTGACCCCCCCCCTCATCCCATATAAAAGGGGTGCTCTAGTTCCCCAGTACATGAGTTGGCACAAGTTAGAGCTCAGGAAGTCCAGGAGACGCCTCTGCCTGCCCTGAGAGTGAAACCTAAAACCAGTGACATAGCCAATGCATGTCATATTCTTTCAGTCAAGAATGGTTTATTTTTCAAGGAATTTCAACCTAAAACCTGTTCTTCATAATTATCCTGATTTGTTTGAAAAACTAAGGTGGATAGGTCTGGCCCAATTGCCAACAAGCGACCAGTGTTATGTTTGGTTGCTAAAAAAATATATGCTTTTCAACAAGACACCATTCTTCACATTTCCAAAACAATGACAAAATGTCTTGTTCTGCAGTGGAAGAAGTAAATATCTTCAACAGCAGTTATCTTTTCTGAGTTCAGCAAATCTGTTTAAAAATATTGGGGAATCAACATGCATGCAAGCAACCAGGGTCACATACATTCAGTCCGAGTGCCTACGGGTGCTTGGAGCTATTCCAGGTGCTGTTCTCCATCTAAATAAGCCCAGTCATTGAAAAAAAGACCAGGCAGAGTCCAATCCTACTGCTCCCTGCTTTTGGCGGAATCTCGCTACAGGACTCAAGGAGACGTTTTTATGTAAAGGAACAACAAGAGTTACTGGACATTCTCCCAGATCTGTGTTGAAACAGATTGTAGGAAGCATATTTAAACTTGTGCAACTTAAGCGTTTAAATTGTCTATAAAACCTGATTCTTCTCGTTTTCAATAACAAACACAACTAACCTTATCTGTCAATGAACTGCTGTTTTGTCATGCTACAAATATTTACTTCCTATAAGTTAAGCAATGTCAAAATGTGATTATTCTGACCACTTTGCCAGTCTTTATGCTATAGCAGAAACAGCATTGATTATTGTTCAAATTTGTTCAGCAGTAGTCACACGTTGGCAGCGTGTAGTTATAATGCATAGCCATGTGACAGCAAGAAAGAAAATCATCATACTATACATATAAGTCCACACATTGTTATGTTATTCACCGGTTCAGGAGAGCATGCAGTGTGTGGCTCTTTATTTCTAATTGAATAGTTGTGCTTTGCCATTTCAGCCACAACAAGTTCATGTAAAATTGTACTTTTCTGGTGCAGATTGTAACCAACTGAATACCCCTCCACTTCACTCCTTCCTGCCAGTTTGGTTTATCCTTCTGGGCTCAAACAGAAATGCTAATTTATTCGTAGTTTCAGGTGATTATACACTAATGAAAACATAGTTATGAATAATACTACGGCTGACACCTTCGGTTGGTTGATTGGTTGGTCATTAAGCTTGTGCTGGGGCTACTTTATTAGGAAGAAAAACACTTCTTAATACATTATTTTTGAAGCGAGAGAGATGAATGTGTGTGAGAGAGTAAGAAAGAGACTAATGTCTTTAATGAAGGGTTACTTGTTTTGCTGCTATTTTTCTACAATAAAGGACAACATAATTTTAAAATGTATTTAGCCTAGATATTCCAGCTACTGTGGACGGAGGAAAAAAAGTGCACTCTGGACTGCTAAAGTTGCTCTTTGCATGAGGAGAGCACAGAGAAGCTCTGCATCTCTGTCCTTGTCGTTTTGTTTTAAATAAGTGTTATTGATAATTTGTTTTTACTCTTTTAATCGGTTTATTCAAAATCTAACTGCAGGCACTACAACAGCAAATTTCTTAATAAATCCCCCAAATCTACACACTGGTCTTTTAAGAGAATGGACAGTCATGTGAAAACATGAGTTTGTTTATTCAAAAGAAAAACATATGACATGCGACATACTGCTGAAGCTCAAACATCAGAATGAGAGGAAGTCACATTAGAAGAAGCTAACTTAACAATAATTTAAATGTCATAATAAGAATATAAATAATGATAATGATCCTAGCTCTGTGCCTTTAAAAGTTCCCGTTCCACTATTTACACCAAGTTGGTGAAGCTTGGCGTAGAATGGGGGGGGGGGGGGGGGGGGGCCTCCGCTCTTCTGTTTAAAAAACCCTGAGGTATTAGGGTGGACTAATCTTTAAAAGGTTAATTTATTCATAGATATTTTGACAGAGATGTATGGCTGAACCAACATCTCAGGCACCTCTTCCCAGAGGGAGAGGACTCGTGCAAAGGCAGAAAGGGAGAGGAGGGACTTGGAGGTGGGGGAGCTAGGCAGAAAAATGGAGTACAGAAGAGAGACAGAGTGGGAAAGTCAACAAGCTATAAACACAAACACAATTACTTTAGAGGGGCTGACAATGACTCTGGCCTTTAACCCAGTACACTTGGAGTTCTCTAGTTTTGTCCTTTTAGCTCAGGAAGAGAAACGTGTAATCTATACTTATACATAATGTTTAGATAATAAAAACAGACCAGAGGTTTTGAAGGTGTCAGAATGTTGTTTGTTGCAGAGGGTTTTTTCTCATTGTCTCTATTGGCAGTTTAATATTTACAGATCAAGACAAAAGGCTTCCATTACACAAAGGAGAGCCATTCATCCTCATTTTCAACTGCAGTGCCACACAATAAAATTTATCAAATAATAGAAGACATACAGTTTACTGTGATTTTCATGCTATCCAAACATGAACATAAATTGATGCCTTTAAGGTGGGAAAATTACAGGACATTTTCATTGAGCAATCAATCTTGATACTGGCTAGTATTTATTGATTCTTTCTGGAAAACTGGAGCTGTGATCTTGCTATCCTGGATGCCCTAAAACATGAGTTCAAGCCTTTGTAAAATAAAAGTGAATAAATAGGTTAATATGCATTATGCCACTGTCAGCTGTAATGTTAAAATAAATATATTCTGCTTTACCTCGCCCATCACTGCCTTGCGAATCCAATGTGTTAATGTATTCCAGGCCATATTACTTCGCCACACACTTCTACCAAAAGCAATCCTGTCAGCATTCTTGTTTTTAAATGTTATAAAAACAATCAGATGTGGTCACTGACATGTCACTTTGTAACTGTATGACTCTGGACGCAACCTACAGTTCTGAAAAGTAAAGCCACATGGAAGTGCCTTATAGTTTCAAATGACCATCAGGGGGAGACTCCACTGGTCGCAAAGAAAGTCAGATATTATTGATGAGAAAATTACCTTTGAGATAGACCAAATATCTAGAGTGCGATGATTTCCACAATGCAAAAAACATGGGCGGAATCATAGTATTTTATAATAAAAATGGAATCAGCTGTAAATCATGAAATATAGTGGAATTTGTCAAAATGTGGATACAGTGTATGAAAATCAGGATTTTACTCACCATAATAAGCATTTTTCACACGGCCTAAGCCAAATGAAGAGAAGAAAAAAAAATGCCTCTGCTCTGTGTCAGTGTTTGACCGAGGACGAGCAACTCTTCCGCACACACGCTCTCACACACACTCACTCTCACACACAGGCGCACGCACATGCACACACACACACACACACACACACACACACACACACACACACACACCAAAGAGGCCCTCTGAGACAGCTAGTGTAGTTTACATTAATTTAGATATCATTTCCACTCTTTGATAGATTTTGGAGTTTCCCAGATCAGAGGTAAATTGGCATGGGGCTGAGTGTTCTCTGTCAAAGATGCAAGCCGAGAGGCTGGCCGATCATCAAGCAAGTTTAATATCTGAGCTTTCGTGGAGATGCAGCCGATGAGAGCACATCAGTGCAAGGGGAAACTTCACCTATTAGTAATCCAGGCGACTGAGGAATTTGACACTAACTAATAGGTTTTCTTTTTATAACTGTATTGAGTTTAGTCTTAAATGTAAGGGAATTAGGAATTAGGAGTAACTCTTTGTACTTATGTACTAATGAATACGGCTCCACTTGTAAAACTGTGAGATTCAGATTTTATCATGTATTGTTCTGTGAACAAAATTTTAAGAAGGCATTTAAAAATTAAAATAATTAAAAATAGCCATTTCCTGATTTGTATCTGTATCTGCTTAAAAACAAAAACACTCTGCTCTATTTAATAGCAGAAAAATGCAGCTGTCACAAACATCATTTAAAGTAGTACATTTAATAATGGTGGTTAAATATCCAAGCCTCTTAATGTAGCAACACTTCATCAGGCATAGTGAGAGTTTATGACCTTTGGAAAATTATATACAAATGCCCATAGGATTCAGCTTTTAAAGTAGGCAGGAGCGGAGCGGATTGCAGGAATGAAACTGCATGCATATAAACCCTTCAGTTTAAGTTAAATGATGCTGAAAGCATAACAGAGATTTTGGACTGTCAGTCTTTTATGGTGAGGGGTTTTCTCTAAAACATTTAGGGTCTGTGAAAATAAACAGCAAATTCTAAACAATCAGGTCTTTTGGATGGCTGTGCCAATGAAAACCTAAACACAGGAGGGGCTGATGTGGCATTTTATACAAAAGGCCAGTGCTCTGGATCGGCAAGTCTGAGGAATGAAGCGATGCCTTCTAAGACTCCATTTACAACATATGTGAGGGTTTCAGACTCATCAGCTAAATTTAGAGTGCTCACAATATCCGAACACTCGTCTGCTTATGGAGTGTTACATTTTGCAACATTCAACTATGAATTGTATTAGCCAAGTCTCTAATAAAATGTAAGCCAAGTAAAACGTAAAGAAAAAAAAGCAATCTACTCATCAGATATCTAAAAAAAAAACCCCACCTCATCAGAAAACACCTGATAAAATTCTGTAAGTCAGTCATCATTCATTAAGACATAACTCAATTTAAACTGTGTGTGTGTGTGTGGGGGGGGGTCCCGCATCACAGCACACGGTTGCATTTTTTAGCTTTCCTGTTCTCTACTTGAATTATCTTGTGTTGTAAACTGCCAAATCTTTCCAACTGACTGAAATATTCAACGTTTCAGACAGTTATCATGACTAACTTCTTTCACTTTTTCCATATATGACTTTTTTAATTTGACCTTCTCAGTTTGGTAATACATTGTGAAACTAACTAAATACAGAAATATGCCTGTGTTCTGTTTGTAAGACAGACAGCAAGGGAACTGGGCAAACCACAGGCAGAGAAGGTTTGTGCATTTTTACAGCTGACAGCCCATCAATGCTTATGTATCACAGCTATGATGTTAAGAGGAATAGCTCATGGTCATCAGGTAGACTGGCTGCAGAACAGACTGGTGACAAACAGTGCGTGCAGTGGGCAGACGGCCCAATGGTTGTCACATACATGAGTGTCATGGCTGAAAAGTTCCAGTTCCAGAGACCAGTTACATCTGTGCTGCCTTAGCTGTTCAGACTGGAAGGGTCGTGATAAGACCGGCATGGAAAACCTGGTCCAGTGTGACATCTCTGATTATGGCTCATGACACTGACACATACAAAGGACATTGAAAGCTGTTACAATTTAGCCTGACACTTCTATGGTTTGAAGTTTACACAAAGAGGACATACAGTTGTCATCAAGGGCCGTTTTGGGTCGAGCATCACTAGGAAGAAAAAGAAAGCTTTTTCTACCTTCCCTTAATGAAAGCAGGTTAAAAAAAAGCTGGTAGTGATGCTTTCATTATGCGTTATCGCTTAGGACATGGATCTATTGTGCTGCAACACACAGCCCAGACTTTGGCAGTGACATGCAGGAAGAGGAGGTGGGAAGATGACCCTAATTTCTCTTTCACCTTTCCTCCTTCCTTTGACCAGACATTTTTTTGGCCGTGATGGTCTCTCACCCTCCCTGTCTCCCCAGTACCCTTGCTCTGGGCGCATCTAATTGAAAGCGATCTCGGGGCTGAGAGAGTTCCATTTCTTCTCTAATCCCTCCACTGGGGGAGGCTCACATGGTCTCAATTACCCCCACCCCACCCCAGAACACTGGGTCCCCTCTCTCTGCTCTCTCTCTCTCTATCCGTCTCACCGGCCTGCTCCTCTGCCAATGCACCGGCCCGGGCCCTTTTTCAGCAGTTTATGTTATTAAGCACACACTGCCGAGTTCCTGTCCTTCACAGGGGCCCAAGATATTATCTCCCCTGTCGCTGTATACAGTTACCTCCAAAATATTCCATAAATTAGATTGAGATTGGCAATTCGGAATATAGAGATGGAGGCTGAGGTGGTCAGGGATTGGCCGGGGAGGGGAGGGTGTGGGGTGGGGTGGTGGTGGGAGTGAGGATCAGGAAAGTGCGGTGTAAGTAATAGCATAGGAGGATCTCCTTGTGTTTATACTGGATGGAGAACCACTGGGAGGTATGTCACTGGCAAAGTGAAGGTGAACAGCGAAGAAGTGGAGGGTGCTTAAGGGCTTTGGGATAAGTAGGAGAGGAGACCAAAATCCAGTTCCTATTTGGATAGAGATTCTTTCGGAGGTGGAGTTGATGAACATCTAGTCTGAAAAGAGTTAGACTGGGCATTTATTGGGCTTGGGGGGGTTATGTGCTGTGATACGCATTCACCCCCCCCCCCCCCTATAATTAAACAAGGCTGTATTTAAACAAGTGACTTTTCAAGCCATACACAGCTCTGTCAATCCCCAGAGCATGGAGACAGGTCTTGAGCCAGGACACCCATGGCCAATTAGATTAGGAGGAACCTGTGAGGTCTCCAAACAATGGGCTCTCAGAGGATCTGCAATAACACAAACATGGCCCCTGACACACAGTTCCAGCATTTCAAAAGAAACCATTACCAGTCTTAGCTGAATAAATTGAAGACACATAATAACAATTACAAATTTACTGCCCTGGCCAATCTAACTGCAAAGGTTCAAGGCTGTTTTTACCCCAAAATGATTTGTAGTCCACTAAAGAGCTTTTCTTAGACAAGAACTGGATTCATAATTATTTATTGTTTATTAACCAGCCTAGATACACAGTTGTTAAGGTAACATCTGTCTTTCAGTTACTATTCACCTCAAGGCCTTAATCAACAGAAACAAGACACTGACACAGTAACCTGAAACAAATCTAAAAAAACTACACAGAGAAACATCAAGAAGTAACTTCTATTGATTATAGCCATACCGTTACCTAATCTGAGCTAAGAAATAGTATTGAAGGATTGAGAGACAGATGGAGAGAAACAAATAGAGGGAGAGAAAAAAACAACAAAATGTACAGCTAAGCCAAGTAAAGAAGTTATGAGCAAGCTTTAGATGGAAGAGGGAAATGGGGGCACTGGGTCTGGGTCAAGGGTTCAGTCTCAACCTTGGGGGCTGACCGATCTAAATTCTGTTACCGGCTTGACTCCACGCATAGCTAATGTGGCACACTGTCCCTTTTAGGGCTGACCTCCAAGGTAGTTTAAAGCATTTCAAGATAGAGCACCTAATGATCGGAGAAGGGTAGGAAATCAATTGAAAATTAACTCCTACCAACTTGTTAATTACTACAGTGCACATATGGTAAGAGCTCTATGAGGGAATTGTAAAACATTATTGGACCGAGAGAAGAATGGAAACACCACTGAATAACAGAAATGAATCAGCAGCTTAAGCCTGCACATGAGTTTTTTGAAGGAAAACACCAAAACTGACACGTTTTCCAATAATTCCAGCCATCATTAAACATTTTTTAGGAGTTTTAGAAGGATAATTTATCAAATGTAAATATCATCACTGTCAAATACACACCTAAGAAAGCTATATACACTGTCATATCCACCTTCATATCAATCATCCCATATTTAGTCCAGACACTTTTCCACTATTTACCACTGCATTATAGTCCTACTGTTACTGATTTCATTAGGTTTCTTTCTTAAAATATTTTTATGGATATTTATATATATACACTCAACAAAAATATAAACGCAACACTTTTGTTTTTGCTCCCATTTTTCATGAGATGGACTTAAAGATCTAAAATTCATTCCAGATACACAATATTACCATTTCTCTCAAACATTGTTCACAAATCTGTCTAAATGTGTGAAAGTGAGCACTTCTGCTTTGCTGAGATAATCCATCCCACCTCACAGGTGTGCCACATCAAGATGCTGATCTGACATCATGATTAGTGCACAGGTGTACCTTATACTGCCCACAATAAAAGGCCACTCTGAAATGTGCATTTTTTTGCTTTATTGGGGGTCTGGGGACTCAGAACCAGTCAGTATCTGGTGTGACCACCATTTGCCTCATGCAGTGCAACACATCTTCTTCGCATAGAGTTTATCAGATTGTCAATTGTGGCCTGTGGAATGTTGGTCCACTCCTCTTCAATGGCTGTGCGAAGTTGCTGGATATTAGTGGGAACTGGTACACGCTGTCGTATACGCCGGTCAAGCACATCCCAAACATGCTCAATGGGTGACATGTCCGGTGAGTATGCTGGCCATGCAAGAACTGGGACATTTTCAGCTTCCAAGAATTGTGTACAGATCCTTGCAACATGGGGCCGTGCATTATCTTGCTGAAACATGAGGTGATGTTCATGGATGTATGGCACAACAATGGGCCTCAGGATCTCATCACGGTATCTCTGTGCATTCAAAATGCCATCAATAAAATGCACCTGTGTTCTTCGTCCATAACAGATGCCTGCCCATACCATAACCCCACCACCACCATGGGCCACTCGATCCACAACATTGACATCAGCAAAGCGCTCACCCACACAACGCCACACACGCTGTCTGCCATCTGCCCTGAACAATGTAAACCGAGATTCATCCGTGAAGAGAACACCTCTCCAACGTGCCAGACGACATCGAATGTGAGCATTTGCCCACTCAAGTCTGTTACGGCGACGAGCTGGAGTCAGGTCAAGACCCCGATGAGGACGACGAGCATGCAGTTGAGCTTCCCTGAGACGGTTTCTGACAGTTTGTGCAGAAATTGTTTGATTATGCAAACCAATTGTTTCAGCAGCTGTCTGAGTGGCTGGTCTCAGACGATCTTGGAGGTGAACCTGCTGGATGTGGAGGTCCTGGGCTGGTGTGGTTACACGTGGTCTGCGGTTGTGAGGCCGGTTGGATGTACTGCCATATTCTCTGAAACACCTTTGGAGACGGCTTATGGTGGAGAAATGAACATTCAATGCACGAGCAACAGATCTGGTTGACATTCCTGCTGTCAGCATGCCAATTGCACACTCCCTCAATGCTTGTGGCATCTGTGGCATTTTGTTGTGAGACAAAACTGCACATTTCAGAGTGGCCTTTTATTGTGGACAGTATAAGGTACACCTGTGCACTAATCATATTGTCAGATCAGCATCTTGATGTGGCACACCTGTGAGGTGGGATGGATTATCTCAGCAAAGCAGAAGTGCTCACTATCACACATTTAGACAGATTTGTGAACAATGTTTGAGAGAAATGGTAATATTGTGTATCTGGAATGAATTTTAGATCTTTAAGTCCATCTCATGAAAAATGGGAGCAAAAACAAAAGTGTTGCGTTTGTATTTTTGTTGAGTGTATATCTCTACATGGTAAGTCAAATTGTAAAATGTTTACCTTGTTCACCATTTTTGTCTTTGTTTTAAGCTGTATTTCTACATCTGTGTATGTAGTCAAAGTCAATGTAACCTTCCTTGCTTGAAACTACGACCAACAACTTAACCGTAGTTGCAGAGGAATAATATAATAGCTAAACCCTCTCCCTGCTTACTTGTTCAAGCCACTTTGGGATTTACATCTCAAATACCAATCTGCAATATAAGAGATTATATACTGCAATCCCGCATGAAAAGAGCTATATATTTAATGTGATCTAGAACGAACACTTATGGCCTAAAGTTGTGTAAGGGTTACTTTAAGTTATTCCTGATTGGCAGTTATGTTTGGTGTATTCGGTAAGTGTATGTGAGCCAAAGGCTATTGTGAAGGATAATTATTTGAATATCTACATATGTGATTGTATACTGATAGATAATGAAAGGGTATATAAGGTGTAAATTAATTTCTTTAAAACATCTGTTGATGAAATGTAAAAAAAAAAAAAAAAAGATTCAGCAGCAAGTTTCATGTTCAGTTGTACTCTAAATGTATCAAATCATACCCTTTGCTCTGTTCTTTTCTCTCAAACACCTATCTGCATCATCCCACAGCATTTTTGCCAGGGACAATCTGTTTTTGATTTAAGGTTCCTGATACATATAAAATGCACAATGTTGAACGAGGGTGTTGCATCAGAGTCAAAAAGGAGCCCCTGATGATAGGGCACCAACTCCTGATGTGGAGCTGCAGAGGCGGCCTGTGTTTGTCTGTCCTCCACTCTGGAACATGTGGTTTTAGTTACAGAATGTTTTACTGCTCAACAATGTTTCTGCCTTGGAGCTCGGCACACTGCATAAAGACTACTTTGTCCCCTGATGCCCACACGGGAAGAGTCTGCCTCATTGTACACACACGCACACAGGGTGAGGATGACATCAGCAAGGCCACTGAGCCCATGTCGATATAGGTACCATTTTCCCCCTAGACGGTAACACTTCAGTAGTGCATTGCCACACTGTACCCCTTGTTAAACAGCACAGCTAAAAGTCAAAATACTGTCCATTTCCACTGTGCTGATATTAAAGTTGGATTTTCTGCCTGCCTGTCCGCCTGCTATCCACTGCAGCACCAGTGCAAACTACAATAGCACATGGCACTACCAATTCCCAGGACTATGACAGACAGATCACTGAATAAAAGCGAAAACAGACGTGCCACTACGCCATGTGCACAGTGCTGAAACTAATAAAGATCAGACATACCGAGTAATGCATTTAATAAAAATAACAATGAAACAAGAACTCAGAAAAAGGAGAAATACACATGGACACACAAAAGCAAATAAAACCTCAATATTGAACAGTAAAAGACTGAATTGCAACAACAGGATCTCATCAGCCATTAATCCTGTTTGGAAAAGTGTACAAAGTCAAGGAGGTGACAAGTGAACACATTTAATGTCACTAACACAACATCACACCTGCAGCTCTTTTCATTCACAGTGGTCTTTTACAACAAGAAAATGTGATTGTGATCTCATGTCCCTATTTGAAGGAGGTGATTAGCACACCCAGGAGTGCAAAGTGAAAGGCTATGGGCGAGTTGGAGGATGTCTGGCATGAAGTCACTGCGGTTGTCACTTGGCACACTAAAAATCATGTTCTTCAGAACCAAAGTGGTGCTAAACATGGTCCTATGCATCGACAGAGCTGGTGCAGCGGGGCCATTTAACAGCTTCTGCCCTAAACTATATTTAAACTCAATTTCCCGGCAGCAAACCCACCCTGGCCAACAAGCCCTCACTAATACTGGATCAAGAAGCACTTAATAAATTGCATTTCCTTTTTTTTCTTTTTATATTGCTGAACTTAGATGTCACCTGTCACTTTATTTGGAAACTTATTACAACAGGAACGAATCGATTAACGCAAATATACAAACAATTTTTAAACTGTGAATGTAAAGAGTGCAACCTATGCCAGATGAAATGATACACTGCTTATGCAGTTGGTTCAACTGTGCTTGAACTTGAAAGGTTCGTAGGCCAAACGTCTACCCTCACAGTTCATCACAGCATCTCACATCCAAAACATTTTGCCCACACCCTGAGGCCAACAACATGTGTAGCATTTGGTAGCCTTCTAACCCTGGACATGGTAACAGATGGGCGGGGGTCTAAGTCGAGTCAGACAGAGCCATCCAGGAATTTTAGAGAGTGCCAAAAACATCTCATCACAGTGCAAGAGAGGCTGAAAGGTTACATTTGTTGAACATTACTGCCTGTTGGGTTCAGTGCATGGACTGGAAACCTCACACCTGCTGGTGTCCAAGGCTCAGGTAGACACAGGGTGTTTAAAGTAAATCTGTTCAACAACAGTGCAAATGTTTGTGTTTCTGCAGAATGAAGCTATTTCTGTCAAATCCTGCTTTGGTGACCCTATATGTTTATCCAACAATATGTTTATGAAAGTATACTACAGTGCCAGCAAAAGAATGTGGGAAATATTAAATTATGTCACCAGTAAAACCAGAGCACCTATTGTAACATACAATGTGTGTTTAGCTTTACATCATAGTTGTCGCAGATCGTTATTGCAGAAATGGATTTCTTCATTAAAGACATGATTGTCATTGGTTAAAATAATGCATTAAAAATGTGTTAATCTTAACACAGGTATTATCATTTTAAGCAATATTTAAGCAATACATGGTTAATAATATTTGTCAGTGTGGTCCAATTTCTGCTTACTTTAACAGTGCAAATGTGTAAAGAAAAAAAAACAAACTCTTATTTAGACAATACAATGGTGAAACAGCATTTTCACTATGTGAAATGGCTCCCAGACAGTAATATGTCGCCATCTTGTGGTAAAAGAAAATAATTTTCAGCGCACTATTCAATTTACCATTGATCCCCTGCCATTATTCAGTAAAATGACTAATTTCAGTTGCCACGGTGTCATAGCTTATTTTTTCTTATTATGGAAAGAGACATGTAAATATATGCTGAGGAATGTCCTACATAGATTAATTATATCTAATGTTTCCTCTGTGAAATGACAACAAGCAAATCAAAGTCTTACCTCTCTTGCAAAACTCCATTGGCATCACCCCAGTGGAGAGAAGTGTTCTTTCATGAAATTCCACTCACTGTAACCTGAAAATACATAAATCCAATTGATTACATATGAAGCTCATATTATCTATCAGTTTTATGATAAATAATAGTCTTACTGTGATCACAGTTGGTGGAATTCCCTTTAAATTGAACAAAAAAAAAAAAAATCAGACTTTGCAATAGGTTATTCACCAATCTACCCAAAGCTAAATATATGTTACATAACTAATATAATCCATATTTCTGGCAGTGTTACAAATATTTAATTATTTATTTCAGTTTAAATCCTTTTACATTAGGTGTTCACACCATTGTTTCTACCCCTCTAAAACACCAAACACACTTGTCTTTACAACAGTCCAGGTTTCTCTTCAAAGATTTTCTGGCAAATAAATTGATAATATGACTGACATGTGTATTCCAGTGTTGATCTAGCCTAAAAGCATCAAGTCAAATTATACATTAGAACATTTCTATCAAAATAATGGGTGTGAGCATGGCTAAGAACCAAGGTGAAAGCTTGTGATCTCAAGTAAAAAAAAATATGATGGAAGTCATCTGAAAATAACAGATGAGAAATGCAAGATAATGTTTCCAATTTAACTGCCATGACTTGTTTTCCTGTGTTGCTAATGATAATTAACATGCAAATGAGCCCTGGGAGCAAAATGGGGGCACCATGGTTTTCAGCTAATAATTACTATGGAATATCATGGTTATAAATGAGATCTTTTCAGGTACAAGACAGGACAGTAATTGGGGTTGTGACTAAAGAACCTGAAACAGAGAATTTGTACTGGAAAGTGGATATGATAATGGTTTCTCGTCATTTTTCCAGTCAGCTCCCAGGGGAGTCTATAGTGGTTATAGAAACGTATCATAATTGCAGGTTTTGGTCTGAAGTAGTACCCTTTACCTGCATTTTAGAAAACCCTTGTCACGCTTCAATTCAATTGTATATATAAAAGCTTGTCTGATACACTATATTTGGTAGACCTTTAGACTTCTCATTTACAAATAACCTTTGTTTTAACGGCGCGTGAATGACTATTTCAAATATAAGGATGTCTTGCTTGACACGTTGTCAAAATTGGTACGAAAGCAGGCCCAACATGAAATGCCGATATAGTGTTTTTGAGGACACAGCAAAGAAGCTACTTTAGTGGTGCCAAGTTGAGTTACTTCTGCCAAACGTTAATATTCACGATTCCTATCGGCCCATTTACCATAGTAGAAATCACGTAAAGCTACACGAATGATAGCACTACACTTTAGACAAAATACGATCTACAAATGCAATAGTTTTAACCCTCATAGCCGACAATTAGCGGTTGCGTTAGCTAAACTGATAGCATCCTTTCAAGCTAACGCTAGCTTAGGACAACAGTTATTTCGTTAACATTCAATGTTTCACCATGTAATATTCCCGAGTGGCAAAATAAGCTTTTATTGTAACATTTGGAAACAATGAATTCGCTTTAAGGACAAATATAAATAGACGAACCTACTGGGGCAGGAAGACTTCTCAGTAAGAGATAAGTAGGTGCTGCCTCGAAGATAACTGTGTGCGCACGAATAAATACACCATTTACGTAGCCGAAGTTCATTCAAACAATCCAAGATGGCGATCAATTTCTTCCTCGCCAAACGCCAGACGGAAGAGGGATAGCCTTGGAACAGCGACACGCTCTGCAGCAACTTTGGCATGTGGACATTGTCGGTATTGCAAGTCGTTTAGTCTCCCCGTACACCAAGTGCAAAACAAACCGCAAATTAATGAACAATACCAGTACCAATACAGTAGGCTACTGAATGGGGCATCATAGTACCATTGTTTTTTAATTGAAGTTTTTAAGCAATTTAAATGGAAAGTAAGCACTTTGATCATTTCCTCATACTTGAATTGTTATATTATAACTGTATATGTGTACATACAGTGTATCGGTATGTATAAAAAACTTGTATGACTCAGACCATGTCAAGTTATTTTATTGTACAGATTTCATTTTAAAGAAAGTCGAAGGGGGGGATCACGTTTTAACTCCTATTGAATCTTTTCAACCCTGAATACAGGATAAGCGGTAGACAATGGATGGATGGATGGATGGATGGATGGATGGATGGATGGATGGATGGATGGATGGATGAATCTTTTCTGCAAGGTTTACTGACATTTTCAATGTAAATCATATTCAGGATGACTCTGATTATGACCAAGTACAATCTGAAGTTATTTCACTTGGTCCATCTGACTCCAAACTAAATTGAGAAGTTGGCTGCCCTGACTATAGAAAGGTTTTACATTAGATTTCTTTGACATATTACATCCTCGCGTTCTACAGCGACATCTAGTGACCACATGTGGTCAAAGCAATCCCAGCAGTAGCGAATGCAATATTTCTAGTTTCCACTACGTTTTGTTTGTGTGTTTGCTTGCGTTTTGTTAATACATACACAAACATACACGGCACTACGTCATCATACATATATCATGTAAGCAGATATATCTCTCTATAACAGAGGCAGGGTAGGGACGGGGCTTTGAAAGGTTTCTGGATAAAGGGAGCAAAATTTATCTTCATATAGTTATTGACAGGATTTTACAAAATCGATGCAGCAGATGGCGGTACGCACATTTACATTTGGTTGTGGTCCGCGAGCAAACAGTGTGGAAGATAGGGGGCCCAAACAATCCCAAAACAGCGACCCACTGAGAGATCACCTGGGGACGTCATGACGCGAAGATGTCGGGCTATGAACTGCTCGAATCGCGCTAGTGATGGGTGGAAAATGTTCAATATCCGAATAGAGAAGCACCCCTTCCAGTAGCAGAGGGGAGGGCTGGCTGCAGGCGTTAAAGAGATGCGACTGGGGTCCTGATGGATCCAGGAGCGACGTGAGTCTGTGCAGTGCACACTTCATCTCAGGTGAATAATAATACAATATTAATTACACATAATAATTGCTTAAAGATACCTTTGACTGTTAACAAGAATAGAAGAAAATGCAAATAAACAATAGTAGCCTATGTTAGGAAATACAGGTTTTATTTTGTTATTTGGTTAAACCGCAACACTGACATAATTAACCCTTTCATGCATAGAGGTCACTACAGTGTACACCTTTTCAAAAGCAGTTTTTTTTTTGTATATGCATGAGTTTTTATGGCATAGTTGCATAGCAGCCACTACAGTGGACTCTATTGCATCATCTCATACACTTCCACTCAGTGGCAAGCCATTGCAAGTGCAAAAAAACCCAAGTCAAACCAACATGCCCGACAGACAGCCAGAAATTCCAAGTTGTTCATTTTCTTCTGTTCAAAACTTCTGTAAAAAGAGACCCTTGCAGGTAAGAAAAATATGGTGACATCAAGTAACATCTAAGGAGTCATCCAATTGCTAAATTGCCGAGGTATTGATTTTATATTGGGAGGAAATTGTGATTAATCACATGTCCACTGTAGTGTACATCATGCATCATGAGCTATATTTCAAGTACAATTCATAGGCTACAATTAGTCTATTACTGCTGCTGTTCTTGAAAAAACTTCATTCCCAGTAATTTCCTTTCCCTGTAAATCAACTTGTTTATGTTTTTAGAATGTGATTTGAAGTTTTTGTAAATCTTTACATTTTGTAGAGCTCAGGAGCAGAGCGTAATAGACAGGCCTACAGGATAGTGGAGGAATTACCACAGTCAAGTGAGGATGATGATGATGCTAGTAGCAGTGAGGAGGAAGGGCTGCCAGAACAGGAAGGGTTATCAAATGCTAGCAGTAGTTACATTGGAGCTGAGGACACTGAATCTGGAAAGGATGCTGAGGAAGATGAGGCTGATGGAGCTGAGGATGCAAATGATGGTGAGGGAGTTGAGGCTGAGGATGCATCCATCACCATAGAACTCAAGGGAAAAGGACAGGCATTGGCCTGGCTTATAAAACAGTATGTAGAGTAGGTTTCCTTGCAGTAAAGCTTGCCATAAAAACATCCAGTGTAAGTTAGTGCTGGATGAATCGTGAGCAAAAGACTTGGGAATCTATACAGGAGAGTGAATTCCTCAATGGTGTTTTAGTTATGAATGAATACATTAAATTATATTATAGTTCACACGAAAATTTCACATTTCAATACACTATATTATATAAATGTATTCATTTGTTTATTAAATACGTTTCTACAAAAACGCATGCTGTCCACCTGAGTGTACATGTAATTATATCTTTATTACATATGGGTTGAAAAAAAATAAAGTTCAAACCTTGTATTTCATGCCTAAAGATGACTAAAAACACTAGGTAAAAAAATCCTGACTGAGGTTATCATAATTCATGCATGAAAGGGTTAATGCCAGAATGTACACAGAAATTGGGGTAGATGAATATATGCTGGGAGAAAGGCCTATTGATTTTCCATATTCCCTGAGGTATGGTATAGTGCTATATGGTTGCACCGATATCGATAAAATACCCTTTTACCCCCTACTCGTTCTTATTACTATTTTTGTAACCATGCTTACATCATCTGTGTTTTCTGTCAAACCTCTGATATCAGGCAAGCCATCAATGGACAGTGACAGCCCAGATTTTGTACCTTCTATTTTTAACCATCACGTCCAGAAGAGGTTGGTTGTCCTGTCGGTTGACATTTAATCAGTGAGTGACGTTTTCTAAGTTTGTTTGTGCACTTTGACCTCAGACTGAGTCATTTTTTCCTGCACTACTGTGATTCACAGGGAATGTAAACCAGAAGGGGCTAAAGAAAGCGTCCTGGTGCCACTGTTCCACCTGAAGCCATTCAGACCACATCCTTTGAGTTTTATACAAGCATGCAAAGCTGCGACAATATATATCACATGTAACAGTTTGTTTCCAGGCTCTAAAAGCTCACAGCTTGTTTTCTCTTCAGTAGCAGATGAATGTGACTTGGTGCCGTGGCAACAAATGGACGCGCTCCTCCTGCAATACAACCAGCTACTTAATAAGTATGAAGCACTGAAACAGCAACTGATGGTGACACAGGAAGAAAACAAACAGCTGAAAGAGCAAATATGGAGAACAAACTTTGGATTTGATTCCATAAAGGACGAAGACTCTCAGGTCCAGTTCTATACGGGACAGACGTCATTGCAAACTTTCATTTGGCTGTTAAATGTCGTTAAAAGGAGCGCTGTTGCTCTGAGGGACGAGCTGAGCTTGGAAGACCACCTGCTCGTGGTTCTCATGAAGGTCAAACATGGATTCTCTGACAGATACATTGCTGAGAAATTTGGAGTCAGTCTTTGCTGCGTCGGGGATCATCAGAGAATGGATACCTGTTTTGGCCTGCGTCCTTTTGTAATCTGGCCAAGCAGGGAAACGACAAGAGCTGATCTCCCAAAGTGTTTTAAACCCAAGTATATGGGCTGTCGGTGCATCGTTGCGGGGGCTGTTTGCTTCCTTTCAGATGGATTTGGGGGCCTTGCCTCAGATAAGATGATGGCACCAGACTCTCTAAAACAGCAATGTGGTTCTCACTGACAGGAGGTTCCTCCTGGGAGAAGAATTGGCAAGTGTTGGAGCAACATTGAAAATACCACATTTGACACACATGACTGTTGAGAATCCACGTTCACATGGAACGAGTGATTCGTCGCTTTAAAAGCTTGGTACACATCAGCCAGACAGATCTCCTGGATGACATCGTAACACTGTGAACAGGTCTCACTAACATTAAGGCCAGTATTCCAGTGACCAAAGAAGAAATGGAGGATTAATTGACAGGAATCTCATGATTGTGTCTCTGCATATATAGCTCTATGTTTATGTGCATTGTTGTTACATATGTGATGCATTTTGCCCGTTGTCTTTTGTTTTTCAATATATTGATGCCCGTTTAAGAAAAGACAGAAGATACTGGATTCTTTATTTGATGAAGAGCAGCAACCAACAATGACAAAAACCATCCAACATTTTAGTTGCTGGTCATCACCTGAAAAGAAAGAAAGAATAAAGAGAATATTTAAAAAATACTCCCAGAGGCAACCTGGGCTTCTCAATCACTCAATCCCATTGAACTCTTTTGAACTCTTCTGAGTAACTCAAGTTAAAATGCAAATTCAGATGATAGTAACTATTTATAGTTTCTGGAGAATTATTTAAAGTAGGCAGAATATTTGTACAATATCATGTTTATGCTCCCAATAGACCTATTCTGCACTCTATACTTTATTGTAAATTGTAAATACAAACAAAATTCACTGCTGGTAATATTTTGTATAATATCATGTTTATATGTATATAACAAGTCTACTCTATTTCTATTCTATTTTTTACATTTTTTTAAATTGATATTGTTAATTTTTTTATTGTTATTATTACTATTGTGTTTTTTGTAACATACTGTCCTTTGGCTGCTGTGGTAAACAAATTTCCCCGTTGAGGGACAATAAAGGAATTCTGATTCTGATTCTGAAATTACATTGCAAAAAAAATTGTTTGCCCTTTTTGAATAAAAAACTTTCTCAGATCTGTGTTTTCATATTCTAGCCACTACTTAATATTTGTATATGTTGTCTAAAAAGAGCAGTGTAATAAGCACAAAGGTCTGTCTACATGTAGTTTGAGGTCTTTCTGCGTTTAAACAATGATGATGGTGTCTAAAAACAGTCACTGCTGTCTGCTCAGGCTAAAATATTTACAGAAATATATCTAGTGGATCATGAGATCGTTTGGACACATATTTGGTGATCCAATGCCTTTTCACTCACGTTGTTGATCCAGTTGATGTAGGCGCTGACCCGAGTGAAGACGGAGGGCTTCTTGGGGTAGTTGCAGCCCATGCTGGAGCCGAAGCTCACCACACCGTGGACGTCCCAGGAGCCGTCAGGGCTCTGGCAGTTAAGGGGACCACCGGAGTCTCCCTAAAGAGGAACACACACAAGAGTAAAATATTTGGCTCAAAAAAACCCAGCAGAAAATGTAAATTCTTTAATAGGCTGGGATTCAAACAAGGACTGTTGTTAAACAGGCCATGACGAGTCAGACTCACATTGCAGCTGGCCAGCTCTCCGTCTCCTCCAGCACAGACCATGTTTCTGGTGACCAGGCTGCCCCACCAGTCAGACCTGGAGCAGGTGGAGTGGCCGACCACGGGGAGGAGGGCCTGCTGCAGGATGTCGGCAATGGGACCTCCAGCTTTAGTGGAGTACAGGGTACTTGGAGTCAGGGCTGCAGTCTATTCAAGTCTATTTAAAAACTAGGACCAGTTTCGAGTGAAAGTTGATGAAAACCAACTTTCTTAAGCATAAGAATGTTTTCTAAGATTAAGGATTAACAGAGAACATAGATCCTGACTAGTTGAATGAGGACTCAGAGGAGAATAAGATGAATAGATGGAATAAGTTGACGTTCTCAAAACCATTTTGACAGGGAAATTGATAGAACATGAAAATATGAGAGAACATGAATGCTGTCAGCCTTGGTTGACAGTTTCTCTCTCTTTTAACAAAAAAAAGTTGATAGGACTTACTCCAGAGACGACCCCAGCCGGTGACGTAGCAGGGGGCATTGTGGGGCAGGAGGTCACCAGAATTGGGAAGACAGGCGGCCATGATGGCGTCAGAGAAAGTGACAGGAGTCGACAGCTTGATCAGGGCGATGTCGTTGCTACGGCATGAACGCAAATATAGCACATTCAGAAACAGAACCAGCATTAATAGCATGTGTAGAACACAAAATAGTCACATCAGCATAATGTCTAGACTGAAGGATGGAGGGACATGACGGAGCCCACCGGATTCTGTAAGAGTCCCAGTTCTCGTGGACGATGATCTTGGCGGGGCTGATGGCGATGGAACCTTCCTCGTTGTTGGTATCCAGACTGTGCTTTCCCAGGTAGACTCTGTAGGTGCGACTGCTGCTTGGACACAACAAAAACACAGAAACACAGGTCAGCCATACCATATTCCTTCCATTATATTATTAATATTCTGATTTATATAAAATATATCTTTCTGAAATGAAACAGGATAGATAGGCGTGACATAATGTTAGGATGAATTTAATTTCAAAAGATTAGCTCATGACCTCGTGCTCTTTGCAGTGCCCAAGTTCCAGATTGATTGATGGCATGATATTATTAGGTGATGTAAGATTAGGTCATATTTTTGATTTCCAGGAAGAAAAAAATATGTGATTTTGATCTAAAATGCAAAGAAATGTACTTTCTTTTCGGACACATTGTTAAATCGGTGCAAAATATGGATGTGATCAAAAAAGGGTTTAAAATATATTTTTCATTTCAGCTCAACTTTAAAGACTACAATGCATTGTTAAGCCAACTCTGTGTCAAGTATACAAATGTATTTTGTAACTTTTTAAACACACCCGATGCAGTGAGCAGCAGTGAGGACCCACTGTTCGGAGATCAGAGTGGCGCCACAAGTGTGGTAGTAGTTGCTGCCACTCTTGTACTGCAGAGACGCCTGAGGAGAACAACAACATGTTTTGTGACGTAACCGGCAGCAGACACAGATTTTAAGGAGAAGTCTTAAAGGGGCCATACCTGCCAGGGCCAGCTGTGCTCACGGACGTCATCTCCACCCACCACCCTGGTGATGATGGGAGGGTAGGTGGGCAGGCCGCACCCGTAGGCTAGGAAACAACAAGTAGACTTATGATGGTTTAATACGAATAATACAAAAACGCAATGTAACAATCAAAAGTATTTCAAAGTGGGGTTTTTTTTGGCATAAGGATAAAATCTGAAGACATCAAAGTTGCTGCTTCATATCAAATGTCTAGATGTGGATATTTATATGGAAAAATGCGATTGAATAATGGTATGGTCAGAGATTAGTATCAGAGCTTACCACCAGCGACAAACAAAGCCAAGATCACGAACTTCATTGTGACCGTCTTCAGTAAAAGTTCAGGAGGACGTGATCCTTCTTATATAGCACACGAAAGGACCCATTTAAAGACCCAACAAATATGTGTTGCTTATTTGCCTCGGAGCAGCCAGGAAAAGGTTGGTTGGAAAAGTAAATCAACCTTGGAGATAAGCAACCACAGATATCCCCAAATACACCTTATCTCTCCCAACTCAACCTCTGTGTGAACCTCACAGATGTCTCACTGTGACCTGAGCTGGTCAGGTCTTTTATCTGATGATGTTCACATTCTGTGGTTAAACGCTCATTTGAAAATACCTGAATTTTTCTTCCAAAGAAAATAAAAGGTGCAGTCCCATTTTTTATAGAATATACACCCATAAAAATAAAATGGAAATTGCCAGGCTCTGTTTTAAATAATCTCAAAGAACTGCAAAACATATAATAAAGTCTGCACATCAGCATTTTAATGTGACTATGAAAGGATTAGTCACATAAAACATGATGTATTTGTAGATGTAATTATTAGAACCAAGTCTAATTTTATTGATGTATAATTCATTTTTTAGCAAGGTCAGAAATGTGTTTAAAATTTAGAAATCATGTCATATAATCTGGTGATAAAGGTGGTTGGTTTATATACATAACAAAGGCACCAGAGTGCAGGAGATACATAAGCTTACATTTTTTGCAGTGCTCCAACAAAAAAAAAGAGAGATCAAATGCTGTCACTGCAGTATTTTTTAAGTAGTAAATCATCCACAATACATATATTGCAATCAAACCTTATGAATCAACCGTTTTTAGAGACATATGTTACTAATAAAGTATAGCAACAGGAGACTTTCAGTGCTTTTCTGAGTGATTACTTCAGCTATGGGAGGAGGTTCTAGTTTCTTTGTAAGGAAACCACAGGAGGGGCTACATTTGATATGTAAGCCTCTTTGGGTCAACTCCAGCTCTCAAATGATAAAAACTAAAAACATTCCACTGTGTTGTTCAACAAACAAGTTCCAAATTATACATGACTCCAGGATACGTTGACCTTGGCCCAGTATTCCTGGTCATTTCTGGCCGTGTTGTTATGGCCACTTAGCCCCACCCCAGTATTACAATGTGTCAAAGGGGACATATCTCTTTAAAGTTTTTGTAGGTTGCATAACTTTATGAAAGGTATAAATGTGTCCGATATTTCACTGCAAACTGTGGAGAAAAACGGACACGATGAAGTTTGTGGTTTTTGCTCTCTTTGTTGCTGGTGGTAAGAATCCTTCACACACACACACAACATGAGCCATGTTCACATGCAGTATTTAAGCTTTCTCTACAAACTGAACGCAGATTAATAGTTGCGTTTTAAAATAATCCATCTCTTGGTGCCCTTTCAGCCTACGGGTGCGGCCTGCCCACCTTCCCCCCTGTGGTGACCAGGGTGGTTGGAGGAGAGGACGTCAGGCCTAACAGCTGGCCCTGGCAGGTAAAACATGTATATCAACTGTCTGAAAGAGACACGCTGACTTCATGAGAGAAACGTAAATGATAAGGGTTATGGTTAACATATACAGATCAGATCACAATATCAATCAGAAAGAGGCTGTTTGTGTAGCATCGTTCAAACACGGAAGCAATTTAGAGTTTACATAAGGCCAAGAAATGTATTAAAACAAAGTTGAAACGGCAATAAAAAGGTTAGATTAGATTAATAAAATAAGGTAAAATAAATGCACATGGACAAAAGAAATAATAGAGCACGATCACATCCCCAGAAAAATGTTCCTTTGTGGTTCCTTGACATGGATTGAGGTTCTTTAGAGGTTTTCTAGGGGTTCCTTTTAATAAACTTAACTAAGAATACTAAAATGTTGCCATGATGAACCATTTGACAGATGTGCCGTATAGCACATTTAAAGACCGGATCCACATAGCACCAAAAAGCGCTCCCCTTTGATTACCAGCTAAAGAACTGCTTTAGGGTACCATTTAGCACCATTATTGTTTAGCATATACAGTTTTAACTGTATATGCTAAACAATAATGGTGCTAAATGGTACCCTAACGTTAATAGTGCAGTACAGGGCAGTACATTTCCCAGAATTTGATAAGGTAAATAAAAGTGCAGTACAGAAAATAATCAGTCAAAGACATAAAAACAGGAGAGTTTTTTAATTCATATTTGGGAACGACTAAAGTCAGGGCTCATTTAATATTGGAAAGAGAGACTCAAAACAGTAAGTCTAAAAACAAAACTAAGAGTAAGTGCTTGTTCTCATGTATATTTCAGATTTCCCTGCAGTACAACAGGCAGGGCGAGTGGAGACACACCTGTGGAGGTACTCTGATCTCTGACCAGTGGGTTGTCACTGCTGCTCACTGCATCAGGTACGAATCAGACTGAAACCATTCACGACAACAGGTTGTCATGAATGCTGTATATTGAGCTTACTTCAGAAAAGCATTTGGAAATGTAATCTCTGAAGAGGATCTCTAAGCTGCTTCATATCCGTCTCTCTGCCAACTTGCAGCAATAACAAGGAGTACAGAGTGGCCCTGGGAAAACACAACCTGATCGAGACGGAGGAGGGTGCTGTGTTCATGGCCACCGCTAACATTGTTGTACACGAGAAGTGGAACCCCTTCTTCATCCGGTAAAAAAAAAAAAAAAAATCTTCTCTCTAAGTTGACAAATAATGGTGAAAAAAACGAAAAAAATCTTCTCTCTAAGTTTACGAATAACGGAACTTGACTGAAAATCAAGCAGTTACAGTTGCAGGTGTGTGCTGAATCTAAATGTGTGTTTCCTCTCCAGTAATGACATCGCCCTGATCAAGCTGGAGTCCCCCGTCACCTTCTCTGACAGCGTCATGGCCGCTTGTCTCCCTGCCGCCGGCTTCCTCCTCCCCCATGACGAGCCCTGCTACGTCACTGGATGGGGTCGTATCTATAGTGAGTGTCCAGCAAAATCTGTTTTAATTTAATTCACCACTTATGATATAAATATGATCAGAAAACTGCAGTAAATAATGTTTTCTGAAGATATTATACTACAAATAGAATACAGTTTATTCGTCTTTAGGTTAGTATATATTATCTTCATATTGGAGGGTTTTTTTTTTGGTTATTTTTGTTGGGCCATTTTTGCCTTTTATTGATTGAGAGTGAAAGGGGGAGAGAGATATGGGGATGACATTGCAGAAAGGGCTGCCGGTTGGATTCGAACCCGGGGCAGGGAGAGGGTTTTTACAATCCTGCCACGGCCACAGATGACTTTTTTTTTTTTATGTCAGAGCATTTCATTTATTCATTGCTATCGGTATGTTACAAGGATTTCAAGTAATACAACACCAAGTGTTTCTCAATAGAATCACCTACTCAACCTTTAAGGTGTGTGAACTCTACTACACAAGTAAATGTAAATAAGAATTTTTTTTTTACTGCAAATTGCTCGGTTATTATGAAATAAAAACGTTTTTTACAGGGTGGATTCAAAAGTGTTTCCCTCAAAGCTGTCTGGTTGAGCTTGTGTTTCTCACCACTAGTCTTTTACCTGAGCTGAAGTTCAGCTGTTACGCATCTCTCGTCCACACAGCTGGAGGTCCCATCGCTGACATCCTGCAGCAGGCCCTCCTGCCCGTGGTGGACCACGCCACCTGCACCCTGCCTGACTGGTGGGGTTCTCAGGTGAAGGACACCATGGTCTGTGCCGGCGGAGATGGAGTCGTGTCTGGCTGCAATGTGAGTCTAACATAACACAAAATCAAACATCAGCTCTCTAACAGTAATGTTTCCTCCAAACCTAACATAACACAAAATCAAACATCAGCTCTCTAACAGTAATGTTTCCTCCAAACGGTTATTTCTGTACGTTACAAATGGTCCACGTAGTTTTCATTTCTATATTCACTTTACACAACTTGTTACACAAAATATAAGCAATGTAACATAGTACAGTTGTAACCATTACTCCTTTAATTATTATTATTTATTATTATTATTATTATTAATAATCATTTGTATATTTACTGGTTTCTGGATTATCAAATGTGGATGTCGGCTACTTTTCTTCAAGACTTCTATGATATTTAATTGAATATATTTTGGTTTTGGACTGCTGGTTGGACAAATGATTAATTTCTTGTGTTAAAATATGTTACAAAATAAAGTGATGTCTATAAGTACATAATATATCATAAGTAATGATGTAAACACTAAGTACAATCACTGAGTGTCTTTCAAGAACAACAGGTTACTGTTAAATGTTGGATTTGCATCCTCTGCTTCCTCTCACATGACTCAGGGAGACTCTGGTGGTCCTCTGAACTGCAAAAACACCGATGGTGCCTGGGAGGTCCACGGCATCGTCAGCTTTGGCTCCGGGCTCAGCTGCAACTTCCCCAAGAAGCCCACCGTCTTCACCCAAGTCAGCTCCTACATTGACTGGATCAGCTCTGTAAGCTCCTGACCCTCTTGCTACATCGCTCCTGTTTTATTTGTCATTTATTATCCCACGCTGCACTAAATCTAACATGTCTCTATCATCTCTCCCACAGAAAATGGTGGCCTACTGAGATGACAGGCTTTTAGAAACAAACAGTAAATAAAAAATGTCAAGATATTGTGTTTGTGTCATTTTTGTCAGCCTGGATGTTAAGTTTTATTTTGGTTAATGCATTATCTATTAAGTTTGCTGAATGATTAAAAACCTTAAATAGCAATGTTCACCACTGGGAGTTTTGATGGGAAAATCATTTCTCCAACCATCTGCTACATTCTCCGTCTAGACCACTTTGACTTTCTGCATGCGTGTCAGCCGGGTTTTCCAGGACTGTCTACTGGTTACCATGCAGTATAAATACAAGCCAATACAAGCTTTAGGCACACGCTACATACTCCAGAGTCATGAGGAGGCTCGTGGTTCTCGCTTTTGTGATTGCTAGTGGTAAGACGGTTTCCATTCTTACATAGGTTACTTAAAACTAATTTGCTGTTGTAAAACCCAGATGAATAACCTTTTATAAGTCTTGTAAATCGTACTAATAATCATATAATAATAATTTTATTTGAAAAAAATATTAATTCTTCAAGCATCACTTGACTGACAATCAAAAACTCATAAAAATACATTTTGATGTTTAGCCTTGTGTAAATATGATAATATAAATAATATAAATATACTGACTTTGTCTCAGCATATGGATGTGGCCTTCCCACCTTCCCTCCTGTGCTGAGCCGGGTGGTGGCAGGACAGGATGTCAGGCCTCACAGCTGGCCCTGGCAGGTAAGGTCTGGTCTAAATGTGTGTAAAAAAAAAAAAGAGGTCGTTTCATACATTTACTCTCTTCTAATAGCACGTAGTAGCATGTTGGAGAGACATTGTAACATGTAGTGATGCACAGCCTCCTCCCTCTGCTCGGCTCAGATCTCGCTCCAGTCAGACAGCAGTGGGCGCTGGAAGCACGTCTGTGGAGGCGCCCTCATCTCTTTTAGCTGGGTCCTCACCGCTGCACACTGCATCAAGTACGTTGAACATGATCTAATCACAGATAGGATACAGCATGTTCTTTTTGAAAGGCTCACCAACCTGGTGTGTTGCTTATGGTGCCATACATGTATATCACTGGTTGCACCAGGAATAATCAAGTGTTTAATCTATTTGTTAAATTGATGATCCAGGACAAATTAATGTCATTAAGAAATTTTGCTACGGTTCATTATGAAGGTATACACACTCAATATACTCAGTTAATGAAAGCATATTTACTTTGCCATACCAAAAGGTTGTGTCAGGAATTAATCCTCTACTCAACAGGAAATTATGCGTTTTGTGTTTTACGGCTCAATTCCAATTCAACCAACTGACCTCCACTCCGTTTGTGCCATCCCAAGCCATTAAGTGGGGAGTGGAAGTGGTTTTTAAATCTTCCAATAGTGAGTCTTCATCGATGTTGACTTAACCAGCAAGCCTTACTGATCATGTGCAAATGCAGTTATTTTTTAATGAAAGACTCTCTGTACAAATGTCCAGGGAACCATAAAAAACAAAAAACATTTCCTTTAAACTGCTCAAACTTACAGTTGTTGTTGTTGGGACTGTTGCAGGAAACACACCGTTCATAAACAGTAAAAAACGGTTTTCGCAAGGGGTTATTTAGTCCCGAAGCTTGCCACTGTGTTTAGACCATCCACCTTAAAGAAGGGCGCTTCACGCAGTTGTGAGAGTGAATACAAACAGAGTACACTCTGTGCGAGTGTGTAGGAGCCGGATCATCCCCATAGGCCCTGAAGCCTCAGGGACTAAACTGACGTCACCTGGTAAATGGTTGTGTGGGAGGCTGCAAGGGCTTGAAATGGCATGAATACGAGTGGGACAGCACTGAGTGGGACATATGACATGATCTTGATGTCACCAAAACATGCTATTAGTAATTGTGGGTCTATATTTTATGTGTATGTGTATTTATGCGTTTTTTTTTTTTATCTGCCTGATTTGAACATCTTCCGGGACTCATTAAATGAGAACTAACTGTCAAATAATCCATACAAATTTTTGTCAAAACAGCTTCAATAAGCAACATGGTTGATGGATAGATGATGTGTGTAATATACCCTCCTAATTTTTTTTTATGTACTATCTTTAAACCTTAATGTTTCTGTGTAAATTAAGTAGGTCAGGCTCGACAAACATATGCCATCCTCTTTGTTTACCTTTGGACTTGTCCTGGTAAACTTGTGTTTAACACTAGCTATGAATTATGGGTAATTCCCTCAAGCAGAGTCGACAGAAATGCAGACTTACAGAAAGGGTGCATAAAGGGCTCAAAATATCTGCAAGAGAGCCATCAAGCACTCGACAGAATTCACAGCGGGACAGCGCTAAACACTCATGGGAACATGACTCAAAGTCTGTGTGAGTGTGGGGATTTGGGATTGGGCCTAAGGGTTTTGGGAATCAAGAGGGTAGTTATTCAAGCATTAGCAGCAGCCATGCGTTACATCAACGGGACGACCAAGCAGTTGCAATATTCTCCATCAGCTTAATCACAGTTTTGTACAGACGGGCAGGAGAGTCAATACCACTGTTTGAACCGCGTGTTATCTGCCATCCCACAGTGACCGCAACAACTACAGAGTGGAGCTGGGTAAACACAGCCTGAAGACGAGCGAGGAGGGCTCCGTAGCGAGGAGGGCAGCCACAATCATCACTCACGAGGACTACAACACCATGCTCAGCCGGTAACAGCCGCTCACACAGCTCACGTGAAGGCCGTAAATTAGCACGTGTAAGCAGAGTGTCGGTGATCCGTCAACTGGTGCCTTTTGTCATGAGGAAGTCTATGCAGTAAACCGTTAATATAGCATAGACATGGTTGTTTTGTTTTTGAATGCCGATGTATTGTTCGGTCTTTTGCAGTCACGACATCGCCCTGATCAAGCTGTCCTCCCCCGTCACATTCTCTGACACAATCATGCCGGCCTGCATCCCAGACCGGGGCGTCGTCCTGCCCCATGGTGCCCCCTGCTACGTCACCGGCTGGGGTCGACTCTCCAGTGAGTACACACGCCTAAGCAGAATTAATGACTGTGGATCTGCTTTACAGTTTCCACCCAATCAATTTAGGTTAAAGGCAGAGTCAGGAATATTTCACAACATGCACATGTATCCATAAGCCTGCTAAATAAGTTATACCTCATGTAGGGATTTCTTTCTTCCTGCAGCTGTCAATTAAATCTTTGATTATTTTTGTTACATGAATGGTATGTCAAAAGAAATCAAATGTATTTTTGTGGGAAAGGAAAAAAAGATGCAATGCATTCATGCTATTAAAAGGTCAGCTTTGGTTGGAAGGAACCTGCTGCACAGTCTCACTTGGCTGAGTCACAACTAGGATACAAAATGGGAAAGGTAGTCTCAATGCGTTCTCAAGCAGATTTCAATTTTTTTTTAAATTAGGTTTAACATTCAACAGACTTGGTTTTGTTCTGCTTACTGCCTTTGGCATAGATGTTGTAAAATCTGAGCTTCTTGTATTTTAGTCAAATTTGAGGGCCTAAACATTCTTGTACCATAGGTCTGTGTACTACTGCAATCTGTGAAGCTGCGTTACACAGTAAACAACCATAAATGGTAGTGGTGAGTTGAAGTATAAACAAGGTAGCACTCTTGCATGGAAATTACTCATGATGCATCCCACTTGGGAAACCATTAGTTTGGGTATTAAATGCATCATCTGTAACAACAAAAATGATCGCCTCCAGCACTGGAACGGTCCCGAGTGAACCTCCCTCAAAGCAGATAACTTTGTTTCTTACCAAAGTTGAGCCTGTTTTCCTCCCCTAGCCAGCGGTCCTCCGGCTGACATCCTGCAGCAGGCTCTTCTTCCAGTGGTTGGCCACGCTACCTGCAAGCAGCCCGACTGGTGGAGCATGCTGGCAACGGACAAGATGGTCTGTGCTGGAGGAGACGGCATCACTGCTGGCTGTAATGTAAGTTCATACAATGCAGGGTCATCTCGATGAAACCGTAATACAATGGTCAATTATAGCGATGAGTTATGTCATCTGTAAAATTTCCATCCGGCACAGAATAAAACATTCAAGGAAAGGAATTTTACTTTGAAATTATGTAAAAGGAAAATTCAGCAGGACTAAGTGATCATTGGTAGTCATAGCTCCTAAGGGTAGTGTGCATAAGCTGCTAGGCAACAGTGTGTGTGCTGACCAACAGGGAGACTCTGGCGGCCCCCTGAATTGCCAGAACCCCGATGGCTCGTGGGACGTCCATGGCGTGGTGAGCTTCGGTTCTGGCCAGGCCTGCAACGTCCTCCAGAAGCCCACCGTCTTCACACAAGTCAGCTCCTACATCAGCTGGATCAACAGAGTAAGGAGCATTCTCATTTTGTGATTGCCTTGCTAGCATGAACAATGGAGCCTGAAGCCAACAAAAGCATCGGCTTTCAAAAACAGGAAGTGTATCATAATTGTGTATTCTATTGTTTGCTCTGCAGGCTATGACCAGCTACTGAAGAGGCCATTCAAGTTGTTTTGTCTACGATTTCATCATGTGTTTTGTTCATTTTAAAGCAAAGTAAAAATGGGAAATGCTGTTAATCAATGCAAACGTGGTATGTGGAGTCATTGTTTGTTAGTGGCCTAAGTACTGTGTCCATGTCCAGGACACAAGCAAGCCTCAACAACTACATAGCATTCAGGAGCTCCACATTAACTAAGCACAGTGACAAAGTTAGAAAACATAGATATTAAAATGTCCAGCGGATAATGCTTCAGTTACATACACAAAGACACACAACTGTGTAGCAATCAAAGCAAAACACACTTCTTAAACACTGGGTTAATTAACAAATACTTCCTTTTATTTCTCATAAAATATTCATGAGATAAATTTACTTTTACTCTTCAGAGAAAAAAAACACATTTTCCACAAACAGTTTAAAATTGATCATAGAAAAGCACATTTTCACAGTACATATAAAAGAAATAAAGATTGAAGTCCTAAAAAAGCAATAATAAAAGAAACAAACTGTGCCTTAGTAAAGCAGAAAGTGCCTGCTTAATCAAAACACTCATTTCAACGATGTAAAACATTTTGACTACGTAGAAATAAAATCAACCGTGTCGTTGACTGGTCCTTTGCAAATGAGGTACGTTGACGACGTCTGCAATACCCAACACGACAAAAACTGAAGTATGAACACTGTGTGGCAAGTTTCAACTTCGAAAACCAGTCAGAGAAATGTGGACATGGAAATGTTGAAGTTAAATGGAAAACCTGAAGTGACCTCTGAGTCACTTTAGTTTTCTGTAAGTTTTTTTGCCTTGTCATGTTCTATACACGTTCATATAACATAACATGACCAGCAGACAATGACTGTGCAGGTTTTTTGCATTAATCACATGGAATTTTACCAAAACACAGTGCAGAACTGGGGGATGAAGTCACCCATGAAACCACATAAACAAAGGAGGGGAATAATCTCTGTTACGCAACTTCATAAAATGTGTTTTGCTGAAAATGCTGTCATTGGGCTTCAGCTGTTCATATCAAAACAAGTTCAACCTGAGGAAGGAGGGGGTTTGCTGACAGGTATTGGTGAATTGGAACAACCGATTCCCTCTCCGTTCTGCTCATTCTTCACATACTTGCAAGTGAAAACTGTAGTTCAAGTCAAGCTGTGGCTGCAGGAATGATGATGAGCAAGCGAGTGAGCAATAGTTGCCGTTGTTAAGGCGCAGCTGTGCAGTCAAAGAGTCTTTCTGTTGGTCATCTCGGGTACGAGTAAAAACAAGCCCAGAGAGGAGCAGAGACACTGCCTTCACAGCTCAACAGTGTTCTTCATGGCTACAGGCAAATGGCTTTCAACTACCAACAAGCTCCCTCCATTATACTCTCAAGTACTTCATTCTCTCCCCGTTTGCCAGAGTAAAAGCAACCCAGCATTGGAAGAGCAGCATTACAGCTCAGGTTCAGTCATAAAATGGGTTTGAAAATGTTTTAGAAAGAGCAGTAGTGTTGTTACAAACACAAAGGCACTTAACTGCAGTCAGTTAGCATTAGCACTCCTATAGGATGAGACCATTAACTTCCTAGAAAGTATTTTCTACTTCAAAGTAACCTAATGGTGACCATTGGTACTGCACTGGTAAGTATAAATGAGACTTTTCAGCCATTAAGTCATTCGGAGCCCCCTTCATTTCTCTCCCTAGCTGACATCTAACTAGTTTAAACCTCTGCATTGGTGTTTGGTCGTACGTTATCAGCCAACTCTGAAGCTCATAGTTTAGTTGACTGCATGGTCAAGTCTCATGAGACATGCGTGTCGTAAACATGCTGCCTGACAGGCACAAAGCGGCGCAGAACCAAGTAAGCGTCAATAGTGAGCTAAAGACCCAGCTAGGTTTCTCAGGAGTTGGTGGAATACAAACCCCAGAACAAGCCTCGTCAGCCGTGACACATTGATGAGCTGACGCCACCTCAGATCTGTGTTCCTGTGCGTTTCATTTAGTGTCTTTATGACATTTACAGGTCAAAAATACCTCAATACAGCTTTAAAAAGGAAGTAAAGATACAATTTCATGGTGTATTTATGAAACTGATGTGAAATGCAGCAATTTAGTGTTTTTAGACCACGTGCTGCTCAGTAAAGGAATATCCATAACCATGAAATCATCAACAGCTGAAGTCTTAACCTATTTTCAAGCATCCAGTGGATTTCACCAGACCATGTAGCCGACTGCACAGGGTTCTTTCTGAGGAGAAACATAACACTTGGGGTTTCTCTTAAATATACTTCTGTATTGGACCATAACATTTGAGTGCAGACAAAACTAATAATTTGTTTGAGCACAATTCCCATCAGGTTTTGGTAGCATGCCTATAGTTAAGAGTCATGGGATGATAAATGGGAACAAACAATGTTTTTTTTATTTTAGTCCAAGGTAGAAGATTCTTAAGGTGAGGTCCAGTAGCTGCATCCTCGGAGAATATGTAAACCCAGTGCCATATTTCAGACTGATACTGAACCAAAACCTAGTGCAACAGAAGCTCATATAGAAGTATAAAACAAAGTTGACTCTCCAACATCAGTCAACATATCAAGAGGACCAGGAGACTACGTTGAAAACGAGGGAGAGTCTCCATGTAGTATACCACATCAGCAGAGTGCATACTATGCTCAGTCACTTACCATGGAGCCTGCATTTGGTAAACCGCCAGCACTAGTAATCCAAAGTCTCCCAGGATGAGACACTGCCCAAACAGCAGCTACTTCCCCTAAATGATGCTCTGCACAAATCTATTTAAGTGTGCACACAGATCCCTATCCCCCTCAACTCACCTGTACAGTCAGTGCACTGTAGAGTACATAAAGACAACACTACTTTGACATAAAGGAGAACTGTATTTGGTGTGTGCTTTTAATCCAATGTGCGACAGTGTGAGAGAAACTGTCACATTGAGGAAGCTTCCAGATGTCCGTCACAATCCGTCTGTATCAGTTTCAAAGATCCAACATTTAAAAACAATAAAGGTTCCTCTGTTCCGTGCTTTGAAATGAAGTGACAGATACTGTATTCATTATTTTTTTTAAAAGTGATAATTTTTCTGCAAGAATCATCTTTAAGTCTTGGTTTAAAAAAAAAATGCAGATCCAGATCCACGAAAAGTGATCAAGGAGGATTCAATGATTTTCAGTAAATTGTTTTAAACATGATCAACTTGATCTTAAAGCGGAGGCACTTTATCCTCATACTGCGGCGGAGGAGTAAGTGGTTCTATACTGAATCCAGCTGCTGGCTGAGAGTTATCAACATTTTTCATGTGCAGCTTCTCTGATTTAATCCTGCGGATCTTGATGGGGAGGAGCTTGCGGCTATTTTTCCCAGGTCTGCGGTTCGATGTGGAAGCGGCAGCAGTGGAAGTGCTGGGAGCCGGAGCAGTTTGTGATCCGGCAGTTGTGACCTCTGACCCCTCGACTTCATACTGTACACCGTCAACTTGGACAAGGTCGTCGTAGGAAGGTAGCTGGGAGACACTCGGGCGGAGGTTGCTCTGACGGACGGGGTACTGGCCACTGCCCACTGCCTCTTCATAGCTGGGTACAGCGTAACGGTGGGCTTGTTCCTCAGCACTGCAGACATTTATACAAACATATAGACATGAACGATGGATGTAAATCAATACGTGTTCTCTGTCAGGTACTTGAGCTTATAAAGAATACATTGTATTATTATTTCCAAATGTAAAATATAGAGCGTACTCGCTTTGTGATTATTATCATATATGTGGTAACGTACTGAGCAGTATACAAGACTAATCGGCTGCCAACTACTTGATGTCAGTAATTAAAGAATGAGTAAACATGGACGCTACTAATTGGATAATGTGAATTTGTTAGCTCTTTTTTTTTAGCTCAGAACTTCAAAGAGGCAAATGACCTCAGTGGTTTGATAAAAGACTACCAGACATATTTCTGAGTGTCATGGATTTTCCATCTAATAGCTCGCTTTCATAATGCTCTGAAAATAATTGACCTTATCCCTTGATATTGTCTCCATTTCTGTGTAAGAACATTGATGCAGAAAAACTGATTTGTATCTTCATGCATACTTTGACAATAAAACTGGTTCTGAGCAGACAAAAGAAATCGTATCATATATCAAAGCGTTGTTTAGCTAGAAAGCTGGCGATTGGACTCACGTTTGTCTTTGCTCCTGCTCCCTCGTTGCCACTCCTCCGTGGTTCTGGGCCTCCTGGAGCCTCTGCTGCTCCCGCTGTTTGTTCCTCATCCCCAGACACAAGGACAGCAGCAGCATGACCACACCAGAGCCCACCAAGACGAAGGCCACCGAAGACGCTTTGTGTTTCCTGACATTTGTGTCACCAGCTCCACTGCTGCTGCTGCTGTTATTACCGGCCACGTCAGCAGGCACCACGCTCCACACGATCATCACAATGCCGAGGGCAATGAGCCCAACTCCCAAAGCACATAGTGCATACTGGGAACCTGAGTTTCCACTGTTTTCACTGCTGTTGCCGTTATTGTTGTCGTCACCAGTGCCTTCTCTGCCAAGGGGGCTCGGCGGTCCATCCACACTGGAACGCATCTTATCAACTCTCTAACATTCAGTTAGACCAGCTCCAGTAAGGTCAGACACTGGAGAGAGAAAGGCATGTTAGTCTGATTTTCTCCACATTGCTCCTTTCTACCAAAGAATGTTACAGAAAGCAAAACAACAATAAAATACAAAAACACAAAATATGCAGCCTTATTCTGATGTGGCATGCACCGGTCAGTCTGAGCTATCCCGTTAAGAAATTAAGAAATCAAACACGTGTCATGCTCATATTCGTTCTTTATGAGAGAACAAACACGTTTTTTTTTTTCAGTTAAAATGACAGGACAGTAAAAATACCCGGAGGCTTGTGAATAGGTGTGTTGCATGGTAAAACATTTTTTACAACAGACTTGCTTCTCAAAGTCTCGAGTTACCCAATACTAACACATTACAAGGGTAGATAACGACAGTCTCTTGGCTATAGAAATGTTTCCTACTTTCTGTCCCCCCATATTTTGAATACACCTTATTGACCGTTACGTGCATGTAAAACCAAAACCAAACATGGAAGGAAACACTATTAGTTTTGCATTAATTTAACCGTTGCACGCTGTGAGATGATTCTTTAAAACCAATCAGCTAATAGTCCAACTCCAATCAGGCAACATGCTCTGACCACGCCATTGACCACAAGGCAATCCTGGAGTGTAACTATTTTGTCTTTGCTGGATCTGATGAGGACTGCCAGGGCGGGACCTATAAATAAACTCTAGACAAAAGTCCAAGGAATTAACCATCTATACATAACCTCTGAGACAATCCAATGACACACACACAAACACACACACACACACACACACACACACACACACACACACACACACACAGAAAGTATGTCAGCATGTTCTCTGCTAACATGCTGATACCTGCTGGGAGTGAGGAGGGGTGGGTGGGACAGTCCCAACTCCAAGTAGATAAATCCCCAGCTCCAATTTAGGAATGCTCTCTCACTAAAGAATGCATGGCATGCTTCTCATGGTAGCTGGACACATTACACACTGTCCTGTTAGACTGCTGGACACACACACACACACACACACACACACACACACACAGTGTTGGAACTATATGGAGGATACATCACGTTATGGAGCTGTGTGGGGCGTGTGACGGTCCAGCCTAAAGGTGAGGTTTCACTGCATGCCGGGTTTTTACAGTAAAGTAACACATTGACATCCGTGCTAATAAAAGCCTCGTTTCCACAACACGGACTCAGCGTTATGTTTGAAGCATTTCACCACAGCTGGAGGCAGCACTTTACCTCTAGGGTGACTCTTCACACGGTTAAACAGTGACTGCTAAACAGTGGGCTACTCTGGACCCGGGTGTGTGAGTGTGAACAGTGGAGCCCGTTTTAAACTCTCCTCAGAAACGCGGTTACTAAAGACACAGGCCGGCTTGCTTACGTTGACCTCAGCGGGATATAGAAGAAAACTTTCCACCAGATTTAAAAGAAACTTGCTCTCGTGTAACTTTTTAGGCAACATTTCAGCGACACAGTACTGAGTAATTCCGCAAACGGGCGCGTCCGCGTCACACTTACCGTTGCATCGTGTTGACGACGCGCTGCTCTTCTTCTTCTTCTTCAAGTCAAAGCGGGGAGGTGTGGCGGTCACGTCCAAACCCCGGCGACGCAGACAGCAGCGTATGTAGCATAATAATAAAGCGTTTATCGGGAACTTTCCTCGAGCCGGATGGGCCCAGCAGACAGACAGGGAGCAGGAGGGAGGAGGAGGAGGAGGAGGAGGAGGCTCACTGCTGCGCGCCCAGTTTCCCAATTAACCCTTTCGCTCTCGAGCTGGTTGATAGATGGAGAAAGGTATGCTGGGAAATATTTTGTAGTCATTCTTCAGTCCTCAGAATCTCTCTATGGCTTTGATTTAAATTCGTTTTAAAGGGATGTAATTTGGCACTAATTGCATGCAAATTAGACGAAGGATGAAGTTTTCATCAAAATATTACTAATAGATGGAAACTTTAAGGTTTAAATGAAAACCAACAACTGCTTTAAAAGGTTAACACATATAACTTTTATATATATATATATATATATATATTTAAACGCTGTTAGACTTGTCTGCAGTATGAAGGAGGTCAGTTGTGGTTGGTGTTTTATTTTTGTTGCATATTTTAGCTGGCAGACTCATTTGCTGGCGTCCCTCCTAGACAGTGGTGTACTCAGATATTTCACTTAAGTAAAAGTAGCTATACTACAGTGTAAATATACTAGTGTTACACATACAAATTCTACATTCAAAATGGTACTGAAGTAAAAGTACAAAAATAGTAGCATCCAAATATACTTAAAGTATGAAAAGTAAAACTACACATTATGCAGAATGGCCCATTTTAGAATAACATCATATTACTGGATGAGATTAACCTATGTAGCCCTTTAAATTTTGCAGCTGGTAAAGGTGGGATCATTTGATGATATACCACTGGGTAGAAACTATACTTATGTACAGTACTTGAGAGCTACGGGAAGACAAGGTGCACTGTGTTTTCAAAAGATGTGACAATGACATCATCAAAGACCTTGAAAAATCACTTGCAGAGGGGAAACAAAGTAGTAATGTGATGAACTGAAAGGAAATCCGAATATTTTTTGGTTGACGTGACTTGAACAAATCTGTAAAAGTTGTTATTCAGACAATGAGACGGTTTTCCCTTCAGGTTGTTTTCCAGGTGTCATTCTGACCAACACCCTTGTATAACATAGAAAGTAGAACTGCTGTTTACCAACGATTCTCAAAGGGAAGTCTGATGCCCATGGGTGGAGATCACCATGAACATTAACAATAATTTCCTTCTCTAATTTCTGTTTTGTTTTTTTTTGTCCACAGTTCGAAAGACTTGAGTAGAATCTAACCACAAAATGGTGACCAAGTTTTTCATGCCTTTAAAAAGTAGATGGGACCTTCTGTCTTACACCGTGAATAAAAACCGATAAATAACACTGAAAACCACTGACTCATTGTGGCCTCAGTACTTCCTTGTGCTGTAAAAGCTTACCAGTCAGTGGATTTCACATTGAGCGTACGGTACGCAATCTAATGTCTACTTCCTCTTTGTAAATTTACCACCTGGCCGTCACTCCTTTAGAGCCCTTTGGACAGCACCAACCACAGGGGCCGACCCCGCTGACATTCACACCCTGATTGTCTTCCACCATGTCAACAGTGCTGTGTTTGTGCTTGTATGTATCTAGGTAACTTGTTAGAGTTAGATTAGACAGTAACAATGTGGGAGCGCTTGGCTCCACTTTCTTGTCCCTGTGTCCCCCTTTTGTACCGGCCTGCTATAACTGGATTATTCCACAATAATGACGTCCCAACACTTTCGGCTGCATTGTTCCTCTTGAGTAAGGCAACCCTGTCGATCTGGCCTCTGGGGAGGCTTTCTGCATCCTCAGCTTATGTCTGGTTCCTCATATTTACTTCATGCACACAGTGAACCAGCTTTCATTAAACAGGAAGTCCTATCACGGTCTGCCTGTAATCAAATTCAGCGACAAGGCGGCAGCTACAAAGTCAATATGTTACGGTGAGATAGGTGAGCTTGACTTACATGGCCGTAACCTATATTCTACTGTAGTGTACCATTGGCTCCAAATAAAATCTTACATAACTCTAATAAAACAACCCGTTTTTGTAATCCAATTATTGATGTTGGTTTTATGGCTGCTACATGAGCAAGCGGTTATATTTCTCTACTCAGCGTTTCCCTAATAGGTAACTGAGGTTCATTTCTCAGATGGAACTTCGACACACCTTCCCTCGCGTTACCACACTGTCTCAAATGGGCATCGTATACTGGATTGCTAGATTTCTTTCCTCAAACGTGGGTGTACAACTCTGTGCTGAGTCATTGTTAACTTGCTGCAATGACCAATACTGTGAGTAAGAGGAGGAAGTTGCACCGTGTTGTAATGCGTATACAAGTCTAAACAGTGATGTACTCTGTAATCTGCCCAACAGGAAGCCAAGAGTAGAGATAACTGGAGTGACTCACCAAATTAATATCACATGTACAGAGTCAGTATTAACACACAAAGGTAATCACTGAGTTTAGTATGGAGCCCTCATTACATTACAGTAGAGGCAACGAACCATACACACATCCTCATGCAAATGAGTTCATTAAGGAGGATCGTTTCTCTCACATTTACTCTTAATTAATCGAATGGGGAATTTCTGCAGTCTAATTCCCAATCCCTGTTGCCTTTATTAGCGTTTCTTAACAGTTCCTCGTTCTCACACTGTCTTCATACACTATCTTCACTTTTTTTTTTTTTTTGCCTTCAGGGTTTAGAAAAATCCAAATATCACCTTATAAAATATCATCCAGCAGTGCTATGTTAGTTTTCATTTGGGTTCGCTCTCCTTTTAACTCTGGTTTGGCTTCCTTTAAATCCTGAGAATGATTTCTGTCTCTTTAGCTTCTGATGTGTGACTTTCTTTCACAGCTTATTGCAAATGTTGTTGTTTGGTGCTGGACAGGCAGCTTACAGCAGGTTTACTGGAGGTTTGTGTCATGTTGAGATCTATAACACTGAATGGGGTTAGGAAAACAAAACAATTAACTGAAAGAGTTGGCTGATAACTCTGGAGGAGCAATTTTATTAATTCTGGAAAAAAACATATATTTATTGAACTTTCTGCAAACCAACGTTTATTTTCACATGTATGCATCCTCACACCTTTCAGCCCCAAGGCTTCTATGGACATACAGCTCTGCAGTCATCTTTTGTTGGCATTGCTCTATTTTTTTTCTCTCCATTTTCACTTCACAGTATAAACCATCAGAAGAGGGTGCTACATTTGTTTAGACACAACTGTGTTAATGTGCAAGATGAAAAATGACTATCAAACATAAATTCTACAATTTAAAATTCAATTCAAGTGTTTTTTTTTTTTTTTGTCCACTGTCCTCGGCTACACTGACAAGGCATCACAGACAGCAGAACTTAATGAAACAATAACAATTTACACTGATATGACACATTTGTCATCAAGTACCCTGTATTATACAAACAGTCTTTTTTTTTTAATCTCATGTCCCTCAGAGAAACAGTAAACAGAAACCAGTCAACAACAAAAAAATCTCCAAAGTCTCATCCTGATTCACAAAGAACCATTTACACACAAAAATAGAAAAATAATTTAGCTTGAGTCCTTTTACTGCCCTCAAAAACATCAAAATGCCATGTTTTCTTAAACCAGGAAACTTGTCAAAAAAGAATCCTGTCCCGTTTTAAAAAGTGCAATCTGTCCTGTAAATCCTCATCTTTAGAAAAAAATATGACATGTTCAGGAGCACATGACAAATGTCCATGATGTAGATGTAGTTGTGATGAAGCCGACGAGTTTTGTTTGCACTGTGATGACCTCACACGTTGGTGACCTCGATGCTGGTGTAACCGTGGATCGGGCTCCCCTCGGCTCTGGGCGGAGTCTGGTCTCCGACCCTCCCGAGGCAGGGAGCCGTAGCTGCTATGGCAACTCAAGTCCCGCCCACTGCGGGCTTTGGGGCTGAACCCAGATGGAGGCTGAAACAGAAACATACATTAATATATTAAGTCACACACTAAGTTGCAGATAAAGACTGGGAATGTCTTCCAATTTAGATTGCATGCAGGTCTCCCAAGCAACCCAGCCAGGTGGCATTCTGGGAAGATCCACTTCTTGTACATTTGATAAAATTGCGCCTTTCAATTTCGATTTGGGCTCTAAAAAAAGTTGATAAGAGAAGACACCTATATCTCTTCAGGGATCAATTATGTTTACTACTGCTCAAGTAGTCTGTGAGTAACGGAAGGTTATTTTGGGTGGAAGTGTCCCAACTGACCCTAATCTCCCCCTATCATGGGAGGAATATTCACTGTTAAATATCTGTGACCAAGCCTGATTTTGATTCTTATATGAAAGCAGAGGCTGAGAGGAACAACTCATGAACTCCCCCCACCACCTTGACAGCCCTCCTTCTCAGCGAGCCTTCGTCGTCAGTGTGCCGGCCGGTGGAGCTGGGCGGTCTGCCCAGGGAGTTCTGGCGAAGCAGCGTTGGGGGCGTTCCCAGACCCAGGCGCTCGTAGTCCTGCTTGGCATCCGTCCTGCAAGGGAAACACGGGTTGTGTTGGGGACAGCTGCAAATAGCATTTAAACTAAAGACGCTTGAATACAAGTTTTTTTCAGGCATCTCTTATCTGATGGAGGATCTGTCTCCTCTCACCTGGCCGGGCCAATCAGGGTTTTCAACTCCTCGACAAGGTGTCTGCGAACCATGTGCTTGTTGCTAGGGATCCCCAGTGCCGTTGCCATGGCGTCAGTGTTAAAAGTGGGGTCAAGCACCATGACAGCGCCATGAACCCCACTGCTTAGCAGACTTTCAGCAAACTCCTGCACAGGTGGATGTGAAGAACGGCGTTTCATTCATTAGATCAAACCTAAAACCCTCTCATATAATACTGTACCCATTGCTAGCTAAAGGAAAGGGCTCTGAGTTCTAGTCTCACTAATTAATGATGTCAAATTTGCTCTTAAACAAAGAAAATACTGATGAATTTGTTGGTGTGAGTATAAATTCACACTCCCTGAGGATATTAACAGGATGTCAGTCCAGAGGGTCTTATCTCTACGCAGCCTCATAATGGAAATATGTTGTCCTGCCAAGACAATGTTATATATATTCATATTGCAGCCTCACCACAGAGGCAGTATCTCAAAGGCTTTGTAATCAACTAGATGCTTAGAAAAACAATCACAAAGACCCTCTGTGGAAATAGGGAGCAGTGAGTAAACACAAGAGGCTCGATCACGCTCAGTATCCCATGATTGTGTATTTATACCACCCAGTACATTAAGATCTCCTGATTATTAGTATTTAATCTATAGTTTCTTTGTTGCAATGACTAGCTCCTGTATTTTTATCAAGATGTGAAGTTTGAGCTTGCTCTCTGTCCCCACCTTCAGGTCAATATCTTTGACCCACTTTGTGACCCGATGAGAGGTCCATACCAACGGATCCACATTCTGGTGCTCACACTGTATCCGGCGAGCCTGCAGTGCCTGGAAACCATTTCAACAAACATCTTTTACTCAACTGTTTTCACCTACTGTTATATATCTGGGTCTATTTCCTGCGCTCTGCTCGTGAACACGGTGCAGAATCTTACCTCCTTGTCGAAATTGAGTATGTTCAGCAGTTCGATGCCCAGCAGCAAGCTGACCTGGTGGAACTTCTTGGTGATGTTGAGGTGACGTTCGAGGTCACGACGCGTCAGGGAGTTCAGCAGACGTCCGTCTACCAAGTGGTTGTGAAAGGCCTGCGAGTATTGAGGCAGGCCCACGTCGCTCAACCAGGCCTTGGCCACCCAGTGGTGGTCCATGTCCGCGGCCTTGGACAGCCTGCAGACAAGCAGCTTGTTCAAGGGTCACTTTAATGAGATCACAAAGGAAGCTCACGGAAATATACCATTGTCTTTATGGTCTGTCAAACTTGACTCAGATATTCATATCACTTTTAGGATGAATTATAAAAACTTTGGTGACTTTCACAAACACTATCATCAGATCAAATCTATAATTTAATAACTAAGTGACTAAATGATTCCAACAAGGGCTTAACAAATACATTTCTTTTACTGACTGACTGATTTTGCACTTGTGATATCATTCATGATGGAATGATCTCTAACAGCATTATTCTTGAGAAATATGATTATGGTGTAAGATAGGGGGGATCTGTACTAAACAAAGATCTTTTCCTTATTCCGTAGAATATGATGTCAATATGATAGGAGGGAAGAGGATGTGTTGTTACTATAAATGGCCAACAGATGGCGCACTTACATCACCACATGATGTAAAAGTATATACAGGAATCTGTTTCACTTCCTCACCCTCTCCCGTTCTCAGCATCTCTGTAATCCTCAATGGCCAGGCGGAGTTTCCGGCGATGCATTAAGCTGCTAACACCTAAACCCAGCTCCAGATCTTCATCCGTTAGTCCAAGTAAAACCTGCAACACAGTTTAGTGCAACTGAAGCCCCAAAGTGTCCGATGCACAAACAGCATGATCATCTACACATTAGCAATCATGCACAATGATGCATGCAAAGTGAGTCCTGCCTGTGATTTAATCCTACCTTTCCACTCTTGACATTTTCTGAGCAGGTGCGGATGTACATGGGCATCGCCATGACAACCTCCAGCCAGGCCTGCACAGTGCCCGCCCTCCACTGGGACATGGGCGTCGTCCTGGCCAGCTCCACCTGCTGGAGGCGGTCCAGCTGGTCCTCCGACCCGTCTGACAGGCTGAGGCTGTGGCGGGTGGGGCTGGAGAGGCTGTCCGAGTCTGGTGGGTGAGTGAGTGGGTGGGGAGGGCAAGCGGGTGATGTAGTTGAGGGTGTGAGTGAAGGCAGAGGTGGTCGTGGATATAGTGAGCAATAAAAAACAAACAAATGTTAATTCCAACATAGTACAAATTCAAATCGCTTTAACATAAAAACAGCTCGCTGGGGGGAAGGGAACTAGACTGAGTAATTTCTTCACAATAAACAAGCGTTTGGCTGCGTGTCAACAATCCACGCGATTGCCAGGGATGCTGTAAACAAAGTTGCAGCTTTTTTATAAACAAGCTCATCACTTAAGAAGTCCATTAAAGAAGCAGCTGTTGCATCAACATGACTCATCTGTCTAAATTATCTGGCAGCAACAGCTCCATGGGAACAAAAAGGCTGCAATTTGGAAAATTGTGTTACATTTTGGATGGGTTATAAACTATGGGGTTGCAATGTTTCCTTTGAATGCTCCTTATTATTCCCTTTGGTCGTGGTTTGTTTGCCTGTTATGTGAGTAAGTTGGGCCAAATGTTTCCTGTTTACAGTTTCATGATTTCAACATATTGACCAACTTCATTTCAATGAGAGACGTTCTCTGTCTTGACCAGCAGGTGGCAACCTAGCACCAATGTTTGGGCTTGGCAGTTGACAGAGCATCATTTAGTGCTGTTAATATGGTAATACGGTCATATGCAACATTGTTGTGGTTGCTCAACCTGCTGAGGTGTGAGGGGTTTTAAGAGAGAAATTAAAAACAGCATTCACAGTGACACTTTGTTTTTCTATTTGATGACCTAGAAATCACCCGTCTGGTCCGATACTTTCTGAAAACTTCAACTTTAGCACAAATACTGGACTTCTCATGATGCATTCCTCAGAATATCCCAATATTCTGTGTCGTTTCAATAACGAGACGGATTGAATGATGCTCTCCATTTGAATGATTCAGTGAAATGTTGCCTGGAGTCTTCAACCTTTCAACAGACCAGAAAAAAATAAATCATCTTTGTGTTTCCTTGTTTCTAGCAAAGACAGATAAACCTTACTTAATGACAAGGCAGTACGTGTTTGCATTTAAAAAGATTAAGTATTGAATGATTGCACGGGTCCAAAATAAACTGATTTGGGTTAAACTCCACTTCGGAGATTCATCTCAATCTGGATGATTTTATGTGCTCTCCTAAGAGCAATACGTAAACGGAAGGTACACTTCTAAGAGGCCCTGGGAGAGCTATTCATATTAAGCTGAATAAATGTACTCTTTGGACAGAAATGCACTCTTGTCCAGATACAAGGTCGGAGTTTCACAGCAGAGAGTCCTTTCAAAGGCACATGGTATAAAGAACTGCAGAACTGACTGTCTGACATCCAGTTGAAGGCCAAACTGTTGGAGACTGGACTCTCTGTGACCTCAGAGTCGGCTCACCTCCTTATTCCTCTTATAAAACAGCACAGAGAGTGGAAGAGGGTCAGGCCTACAGAGATGTAGTTGTACTAGTGGGAAGAGTTTTGTTCCTTTATCTGAAGCCATGAGTGTTAGGTGGGTTTTTCTACAGCAGCACGCACACTTCCCATGAGACACATGGGCGGTTCGGTTCAAGCAATCAATCCTCAAACGTGTCCTTCAATAGCTGGCATAATGGATGTTATAGCTGCACTACAGCGGCGCTTCTGATGTGATGTCACACTCAGGATGAGAAATGGAGGAGCAGGTAGTGTTGTGTACCGAGATGCACATGACACATTTGTTAGAAATTGGACATTTTCCAGATTTTTGCATTGAAAAATGTTTTACGCTTGAATGGATCAAGAGCCCAGACTGACATTTAAGATAAATGATTACATCCGAGTAGGTGCTGTCCCTGCTAGCTATCTGGCGTGAGAGTAGAGAGCCTTAAAGGAACAGATCCACACGTTGGGAAATGTGTGTATTTGTTTCCTTCAACTGCTGTCTGTCGCTTGATTTTGAGATATTTAGGAACATTCATAATTTTCATGCCGAGAGTCAGATGAGGAGATTCCTACCATGCAGTAAATATGAAGCTACATTCAGCCTGTTTCCAGACTTTTGCTCAGCTAAGCGGCCGCTGGCTGCAGATTCATATTTCGCTTTCAGACGTGAACGTGGCATCAACTCTCCAGAAAGCAAAAAAGTGTACTTCCCCCAAAATGTCAAACTTTATCTCCTAGATTCATGAGTCTGTGTTGAACTAATATTATGCATATTAATATTCTGAATGTCGTAGAAAGTTCAGGAGGATGCTGTTCTCAGTAACAATAAACAAGAAAAAAACACTTGCTGTTGCCCACAACAGCATAAAATATAAAGTCGCACTCGTTGTTTTTGGTTGATTTTGCTTGAGAATTCGATTGAACTTGAAGAAGTGCTACGCTCCGAGGTCACCGTGTGGTGTCGTGTGAGAGTTAGAAGGCATCTGCAAACACAGCTTGCAACCCAGCAGCACAGCTCATTTTAAAGCAATTGGAACTTGTGTACCTTTGGTCTTACTGAGTCTGATTGATTACTTCTTGGGTCACTTCACTGTGTTGAGAGTCCGGTGGAGGTCAGGCAAGAGGGGGTCAGTGTTAGAGGTCAGGGGTCAAATCAAAGCAGAACATTATTGACACCAAGTGCTGACACATATGAGTTCTGTTCCAATAATCTGACATGGCTTCCTTTCCCCTCGTTTTCTCTGATTATTGTTTGGATATCGAGGAAATGCTTTTCAGGGTGATTTACAAATTCAGATCGGGAAAGAGAGGAGAGGAAGCCATTTGGAAGCTTTTGGGATGCAGTCTTCTCACAGATGGACTTGCAGGGCTGAGGGAGTCTAACGCATATGTTAGAGATGGCAGCGCCCCGAGCATAAGGGGACGAATCAGGATTAGAGGCACACTTACAACAAATGAACACATGAACACACAAAACATTAACACAGGGAAAGAGAGGACAGCCACGTGGAAGTTCAACGTTATTTATTTTTATTTTAAAATAATCTTATTCTTCTCATTTAGTTCTTTTGAGCGTAATTTTGTTGCCATGCCTTTAAAAGTTTGCTACTATATCCACTTCTAAACATCTCAGGACCTCACAATAGAAGTCCTCCACTGAGGCCTACATCTTTGACTTTAAATAAAAACTCTTTAATAATATTATTTTTTTTCTGTAATGTTATCTCATTTACAAAAAAGTAAAATATTTGTGGAAAAAAAAACAAAGAAAAAAAACAAGGAGACCTTGGCTCAAAACATAAAAATCATACAATGTTTTTCCATTTGATATGACCCCCCCCCCCCCCCCAGCTCCATCAGCAGAGGTTGGTTAAATGAAAAAAAAGAAATTTAGATTTCCATACATTTCATTAAATGCTTAATGAAAAAAAAACAAACAAACAAAAAAAAAAAACGGGTTGAGCTGTTGTTCTTATACATACAATTGAATACATGGTGATGTATCTATGAATTACCCTCGTGATTCACCTCTAAATCAGAGATCTGTGAGCCCGAGTGCAGGTCGAGCTTAATGATAATCCCTCTGCTGCTTACTTGGGCGCTCTTTTGATGAGCACTGTGGTTGAATACAGCTCCACTGTAACCTGTGACTCTTCTGTATAGTGTTTCAGATGAGACAAATACCCAGTGTTAGTTTAATATCAGGGAGAGAAAAGATTTCCTGGGGGTGGCAGTGCAGACTCCGGCTCCATCCAATAAAAGGGTTGAAAATAATCCAACGTCTCTAGTCATTCTTTACTTGAAGAAAGGCTATTAACCTTTGGCACAAAGTTAATTGCTTTTTTTTTTTCAGCTGGTGGCTTGAACTCTGCATCACGATTTGGGGGGGTCGTGGGAGAAGGTATGAATTTGCTTCCATTTGATTAGTCTGATTCTTAACCTCGTGGGTTGGCACTTGCTATTGTTGCAGCAGTTCATTTAATGTCCGCTCAGCGCTCAGGCCTCGAACTCAAGCTACGATTTTCTGGTTAAATGACCTTATTCCTGCGCTTTGAAAAAAGGCCTTGACCATCAGTCTAATATCTATGATATCGTACTCATGCTTTGATAAGAGCTTTCTTTTTTTAGATAAACATTTCCCAGAATAATTCTACTCCAAACAGCCTTTTTAAATATTCATGAAACAAGAAGAAGCTCCTGTAGTATCCTACAGTAAGACAATGGTACAAAGCCTCCTGAATAAGTGGAATAATAATCAAATCATTCAAAGCATAGAGCTGGGCCTTCTTTGTGACTGTTGACCTTGCTGACCTTTCATATTTCAAAAGTCATTTTGCACAAAGAGCCGATTAAAGCGCTCTATGTTTAGTTTGGGATGTTCAGCTCTTGAACATTAAGCAAAACTTAATTTTAAATGGAGGAAATCATGAATAAACATCATGAAATCAGTAACTGACCTCTCTTTTTTTTTAAACACCTTCTCGACAACATTCCCAGAGAAAGACATTTCTGTTTCGTCCGGTTCGTTTCAACATGCATTTGGGGGACTGGGACTATGTGCATGCATGTCACACACGTATCTTAGGCATGTACCTTCTATCTTCACAGATAGAAAACACATCTTACATTTCCTGTTTGGCTTCATGTCGCCGTGGAACAAACTGTTCTGCGTCGAAAGTTTATTCCCCGCTTAGCAGCGTCTTTGAAGTCTCATTTGAGCGAACATCAAGGAGTGCAGTTTTTTTTCTTGGCGGCTGAGGGATGAGTTGCACGACCGAATTAGAGGCGGATTTGAGGAGTCTGCATGTTGCCGACAGGAAACTGTTCTCGTCATGGCAGTGTGAAAGGAGGGGGGGATGGACCAAGCAGGACAATCAGGGGGGGGTTCAGGTTAAAAGGTAGCGAGAGGAGGGGGAACACATGTCAAAAATAACAAAAAGGCATTCAGGACAAGGAGACATTTACACGAACAGAGTGCACATCAACTGTTGTTATTTACAGGTACAGCAGTCCTTCAAGTTTCCAGTTGAGTGAAAACAAAAAGTAAAAAAATGGAAGGAACAATTAAAAGCTCCAATAACACAGCCGTTTTGGAGGGCAGATACAATAAAGCATATCCACGTGGTTCGCCGTGTCACACCTCTATTTACATACTGTACATACATACAGGTGCAATTCACTCACACGCCTCTTGGCTTCTCGCTTGGCCTCTGACCCCCCCCCCCCCCACACACACACACCGTGTGTGTGAGACTGTGCAGGTACACACATTATAATATCTGTACACACTGACAAACACACACACTCGTCCTCTCACATACACACACTCACACACAACACAGTGCTGTCTTCTGATAACGACTCTCCAAGTGGTTTCGCTCGGACATGTGTGCTTTACCAGTCTGCATCTTCCTCTATGTAATAATCAGGCGTTGAAGTACCATCAAACAAACCAGGGTCGAGGGACTTGCGCTGCTTTCCCCGGGCGAAGACGCGCGACAGAGAGCCCAGCCCCATCTTCTCTTTCTTCTTCTTCCGCTTCGCCTCCTCCAGATCTTCTAGGGACTAGAGGAAGAAAGGGAAAAAGGGAGGGCAAGAGGGAAGGAGGAGAAGAAGAGATGCGCAGAAGGAACACAAGAGCGGAGACGTCAGGGAGGGGGTGCGGGGTGGGCGATAAAGACCAGGAAAGATAAAGATCACGACATGCACTTATGCAACAACCACAATGGGTTTTCACATCAATTCAAATCACAGCTGTGCTGGGCCAAACATGAATTCAGCCAGAACGATGGCGGAGAGGAAGCAACAGCGGTCAGGGAGCAGGACATTCCTTACTACACAGGGGGGGGATTACTTGGGAGGGTGTGCGGTGGGTGGGCATCTCTTACATTGCAGAGGGAGTGAGTCCGATGGCGAGGTGAGTTGATGTCGCTGGGTGTGGATGACCGGTCTCCCTCCAGCGCCGAGGCGTCGGAGATGATGGAGGGCTGACGCGAGTGGCACGGGCTCACTCGCACGGCAGCCACTAAACGGGACAAGAGGGAAGACAGAGAAGACTTGTTTTCTTGTTGGGGGGGGGGGGGGGGGGGTGTTTTGGCACCAAAAGTAGTGAGCAGGGAGCGTCTGATTCCACAACATCTTAAAAATGAAAATGTATCTGAAAAAAACCCCTGACCAAAAGCCTGGAATTATTCCCAATCATCTGTAGTTGCTAAGCAACAGGGAAAACAGCTTCACAGAGGTTGAGCAAGTGTGTGCGTGTGTACCGGTGAAACGGATACATACGGTACAAGCAATTGCGTAGCAATTTAGGGGTTCGTGACTGTTCACACGTCCTCCCTGTTTTTTGTGGCCATGTCTGCTTCTTCCTCAAGATGTCATCAATTAGTCAGCAATCCGGTTACACCCGTGGGTGCCCTTTCAAACAAGGGGATTGAGATGGACGCCTACTCTGGTGGAAGCAAGGCTTGTGAAGAACTTTAATTTTGGGCTGGTAGTCCTTAAGTTTAGAAAAGTTTAGGTTTAAGTTTTAACGTTCTGACTGACTCGTTCATCCTACAGAATAACCATTTTTATCATTTGCATGTTGCTCACTTATTTGACCAAATACTGGACATTTGCAGCTGAAAAGAACTGCAAACTGTTTTTTGTTTCACTTGAAACACAGGCCCCTATTTTATATTAAGATAAGTCATGAATGGCTTGGCACAATTCTGTTTTCCCATCACAAGGTGTAATAAGTAAAAGTGGCGGAGATTTGCGAGGGAAATATGCCTGTCAACTGTGTTCTGAATATCAAATGGGAGTCACCACTATTCATGCTTCGGCTGGCAGTTTGCGATGCACTTCGACTACAAATGTGTGCCGGTAAGGTTAGAGCATAGAATGTTGTTTCACTGCCTGCTTCTGTGGTACAAGTCATTCAAATGTTGAAGTTACAGAAACAAACAGGGGGCCTGAAAAGTAGAAATAAGGGCCAAAATAAAGTCAGGAGGGAAAAAAAAGCTGCAAAATATGGATAGGAAATAAAATGTTTCTCTTAGAACCTGAGTCTTACTGCAACATCTCAGACAAAATGCATGAATTACCTCAAAGTATTGGTGAAATTACATTTTCACCAAACATCCACCTGATACTGTTGCAGCAAAGACAAATGAAAGCTGGAAAGCCAAAAAATATGTGGACTGTAACTGCTACATAAAGCGCATGAAATGTGACAACCGGAGCATCGTCAGTGGCCAACAATCTGGTCGTACTGAGCAGACGGCAGCAGTGAATGTGTGTGAAGCCGGTTCACATGAGCATGCAGAGGCAGACTGTGTGGACTCATGGTGGTCCTACCTTGTCTGTCGGTGGGGTGGCCCGTGTGGACGTAGAGGGTCTGCTGACTCTGTCTGATGGCAGCAGTCAGCGGGAGGTCAGCCTGCATCACCCACTCCTGGTTGTTGCCATTGACAACCGTTTCCGTGGGCATGGCCACAGAGTGCCGCTTGGGCACGTCCTTGGTGAGGGTGGCTAGTGACTGTTTGGCCTTAGAAGAAGAGAGAGAAACAGGGACATGTTTCCAGCTTGTTTTGAGCCAGTTGGTGATTTTTTTTTTTGCTTTCCCTACTGTCGCTTCCCATCTTTATTATTATTATGTGTCGTATGTGCTCTCACGTGTGCAACTTGAGTTATGTATGCAGAATCCTACAACTGAGTCACAGAGTGCATGCGGACAAGTGAGTTCTCCCTTGGGCTCCTCGTGTGGTTGTTGTCTCATGAAAAATGCAGCTGTATTCATGTTCGCCTTTTGTTGTGTGAAAACTCTCTTTACCACTCCAGAGAGCACAGAGAAGGAATTAAAAAAGAAAAGAAAAAAATGTGTGTATGTCTGGAGGAGGTTTTTCCCGTTTGCTTCCTTTCAGGGAGAAAGTTAGTGGTTGTTGGGGTGTAAAAAAACGGAGAAACTGGAAATAATGAAGCTTAACTAGATGTTTAATGAATCCATTTTCTCCAAAGAGTCTCATCACAAAGCCCAAGTCACCTTCTCTAAACAGGAACCACAACACCGCCGGGGCCTTGGGAGATGTGCTTACGCAAGTGTATTTTGTGCCTATCAAAAGTTTTGTTCCTTTCTTTCCTGATTAGCCTTGACGCGTCAGTGTTTCACAAAATGCTCAAAATGTTGTTGTTGTGCAATTCCGATCATGCCAAGAGACGGCAGGCTGCAAATCAACGGCGAAGCAATCAGCTTCAATGCAATCATCTCTACCAACTGCCGGTCAGAACGATTATCAATCATAGTCTTTGACATGCAAAAAAACACAATCACAAACCTTTGGACTAATCATTAGCCGTCAGAATCATTTCCCCCCAAGCAGTTTATGGCTCAATTAAAAAAAAAAACCCATTCGGATCAATCACAGCAGGAATCAGCGGGATCACTGATGTTAGGATCATTGGGATCAGTGAGGGTCGGCTGAGGGTTAGTCAGAGACGTGCAGCTGAGGGGTGGGGTGGGGTGGGGGGGCTTTCCAATTCCACAACAGTAGGTCACAAGTAGGACAGATTTACAGGGAGCGGGAGGGGTCAAGAAAAAGTCACATTTTGAAGCTGGGGGGCCCATCTTACCGCCATGACCCTAGGAGAGCAGTCCCTGTCAGCAACCCGCTCAAACACCCGGTACTCCATTCTCTGATTGACACAGTTACTCATCTGGGGGGTTGGAGACATGACGGAGGGCTATACTGTACATTCAAAGGCTTTACGTGTTTCATTAATGCAGTAAAGAGACAGACAGACATACTACCATGACACAGTCATTTGCTTGATTATTTGAATTTGCGTGTACTGCTTTACTTTGATGCTCTCTGTTCTTGTCAGCAGTTTTCTTTAGTCCAGTATACATTCAGTGTCCCTTTACACTGGCTCTTTTATCGGGGACAGTATTCTATACACACAAAGCTGCATGCAAACATCTGGCTTTTTAAAAGCACTACAGAGAGTCTGTCTCTCCACCTGTCTGTCTTTCCGTCTCACCATGGCCAGTTCAGCCTCCAGCTCCTTGATGCGGTTCTCCTTGAGGTCCAGCTGGGAGCGCAGCATCCCCGTGTGCTCGGTGGCTTCCTTGGTCTGCCGCCGCAGGTCCCACTTCTCTCTCTCAAGCAAGTCCTTCTCTTTGGCCAGTGCCTTCACCGCATCCTCGCTCTCCTGGTGGACACAGAGATCCTGATGGATTGATTCACACGTCGTCCCCGTGAAAAATAAACTGGATAAACTGGCAAAACTGGCCAATTTCATGACTTCTGTTTTTGTCTTTTTGGTGATTTTTCAAATGATTGTTTTGCTTGAAGGCTAAAACAGTCCCTTTGCTTGACTGCTGGGTACCACAGCTGTGTTAAAACTGCTGTTAAGTCACAGATACTTCGACGTGAAAACATAAAAACAGCAATACACATGAACATTCTTATCTTAACGCCAAGAGAAACCCCTAATGGGTCGTCATATGCAGAGAGACTGTGGCTCTCTTTACACTTGAGTAGATAAGTACACTTCACACATCCTTAATATATTCATATCCAAAGCATACACCCACATTTAGTTTAAAGACTCATTTTCTGACAACAACAAAGTGCTGACTTTGTGCTGTTTTTTATTTTTTTTAACAGGCCTTTCTTGTGCTAATGATCCTGCAACAAACCAAGCTTCACAAGAAGAGCCTCTTTGTACGGATCCTTTTTGGTGCATGCACTTGTGTGCGACGGCTCATGGCCAGAACATGGGTGCTATACTTTTCTGTGCTGCTCATAGTTGCGTATGAAGTCGCGGAGCTGCTCCTCCCGGCTCTCCAGCGTGGCATAAAGCTGCTGCATCTGGTTCACCAGGTCTGCCTTCTCCGCCTTCAGGCGCTTACGGTCCGACTTCATGGCTGCAAGGAAGGATGAGAGAGAGAGGGAGAGAGGGAGGGATGTCAGAAAAAATGGAGACAATAATATTCAATGCTGCCTCCGCCAGTTACTGTGGAGTGATTTTGATAAGAAAATTATTTGACATTGGCTAGGACTTCTCAATATGACTGTTTTTGTCTAATCACAATCACATTCATACATATTCACTGCAGAAAAGTGATTCATGTGCACTTTCTGTACTCAAGTACAGATTGTGGCAGTTTTCTTCATGCAGAATAATGACGTTATTAGGCAGATAAGAAGCATTTTAGGTAAAAAAAAAACCATTAATTCAACCTGCTGGACTAATGAAGCGTGGCTGCGTGTTGATAAATGGGTGAATCACACATGAACCGTCCTGTCAATCTCCCTTCTGCTGCCGGATTCTCCTTCATCTATCTCTCTGCCACACACGGTCTCTAATCCACTGGCACCTCACCCACGCATCACGATAAAGAATGTGGTTCAGTGTAGCTATTCACAAGCTCTAATTTCCTCAAAGACAACACATCCCTTTTTCTCTCCTCTGCACTCCGGCTTTTCTCTTGATTTTTGATCGCTCTTCATGCGAGGCTGTTTCCAGACATCTGCTGAAAGCCCGAGTTCCCCTCCAGCTATCTTCCCAAACTGAAAACATAGGCTTTATTTACATTTTATGTATTCTCACTGTGTCTGTCCACCTTTGTCTTCTTCACTTTGACGTATATTTCCTCCCAGCACAGACGCTCTGGCTGCTGGATGTTTCTTTACATCACACGGCTCTCCAATTCCCTCTTGATGCTTCTTATCATATGTTCACCTTTTCTTTTTTCCTCCCCCCTCCGAGCCAGCTGCGTGTCATTAATTAACTTATATCACAGCCCGGTTAATTGCGTGACATTCACAAGTTGTTGTCTGGGGAATATGCTCAAGTGGAATGGAAGTGCAGTTTTACAAGGACAGATCCACCCCCTCTCCTCCCCTCCTCCCCGTCACTCGTTCATATCTCTGCCTTTCACCCGTTCTTTAGGGGTGAAATTCCCAAGCAGGAGCAACATCCAAGCCAAACTAGCCGCTGAATGAAGACAAGAAACGTCTCTCATTGGCCAAAAGAAACAGGAAACCTCCCAGCACCTGCCTCGGGAAGTGAAATCAAAGACGTCTTTGAGATGAGCCAAAAGCACTGCCGCCGCCTCACATCCTGCACCTGTGACCGTTTGGCAGCATCAACCCTCCTGGTGTTGGATACGAAAAAAGCACTCACTGTGACTTGGTAAAAAGGGGTCCATTCACAAATGCATGTCCGCACTGTTATTTCCCATTTATAACCTACATATGAGCACTTTTAAGGAAACAAAGTCGGTGATGGGGCTCATTGCGGTTACCTTACACTCTGTAGGCGATATGGGGAAGCACTATGCTGACAGCCATATTGAGAACTAACATACTCCATGGCTTAGTATATGCCTCCAAGAGTTATTACCAGATGAAACAGGAGGGAACCACCTGGGAACCAGAGGCGAAGCTAATGTGTGTGGAGCTGGAGGAGGAGGAAGACATGGAGAGGAAGCTTCAATTTAATGGTCATTTTATGGAAGAATGAACTCCATGCAAGCACCTTCTTCTGTCTTGCCATTGCAGTAATATATTTGGTGTATTTGAGTACCTATTCGATCATATCTAGATTTCCTCTATGTGTGCCTGCATGCAAAGGTACTAAAAGCAGAAGAAGAGCAGATCAGGGCTAAACATTCACCATTAAAAGTCCAAACCACTGTTCCCAGTGCTCAATGTTAAAAACACAAACACCTGCCCGTATCACACACTCCTGACATCCTCTAAAATCTGCATAAGTGGTTTTTAGCTCACCACACAGAGGTCCTTCTGCTACCAGAGCCCTTGAGCTAAAAGCATCTGTCTGCTGGGCTCTTCTGTGACGAGTGGGCTGACTGATTAGCTACTACATTGGTCCTCATGGACTTCCTATGGGCTGGAGCCATTTTTGTATTTTAAAATAACTTCAGCTAGCAGTTATTTAGTCGAGCGGTTTAACATTTTGGGGAAATATGCCTACAAGATGGGAAGATTGATACATTTGAAGCCACAGTAAGCAGCTGGTTAGTTTAACCTGGTGACATCATGGTGATGAGGAGACTCCAGGAAGGCCGAGACAGCGATCAGCTGTTTTTCAAGCCTGCAGGCGACCATTGTTTTGGTACTTGGCAGGCGAACACTACATGAAAATATGACATGTCAGGACTAAATCTCTGTGGGTAATTCTTGAGATAATAGAGAGTCAAACATTATTCCTCTGCCATCTCACCCATTTCACAGCTCTGGTTAACTAATAACCCTCATTATCTGGTCTGCCCCATCTATTATGGGACAAATATAACAAGATCCCTGGCCATGATTCAGCTGAATAACATTTCCTGTCCTTTTGTTTTTCAACATTAATCAAGTTTTCCTGTTGGCCTCTTACTGAGGAAGATGGATAAAAAAGAGAGTATGCCAACAATACAGTGTTTGGTTGGGTTTAATGTTTGTATGTAATATTTATGCAATCCATTAAAGATTGAGTTTGAGCAAAGACCGCTACCCAAGTTCAGTTCACCTGCGAAAACAGTATCACAGAGACAGACCCACTTATCCGCACTCCCTCAGAAAATCCCGTTCTTCACATTAATGAAACCACTCCACACCGACACTAGCCCATATAACTCCGGTCCTAAAGAGAAAGGACAGGCTTTTAGTCGGCTCTTAACATAATTATTTGGGGGAGAGAACAAAAGAGACACTGGCTCATTGGAGGGAGTCCATTGTTCACGGTTTGGGATTTTAAATCTGCCAGATGAATAATGAAGTTGGAGCCTCAGAGCTGCAGAGTGTGCACACCTCCTCACTTCCTCAGCAAAAAAAAAAAAAAAGAAAAGAAGAAGAAATGAGGTTGATATCTGCATTGGTGCTATTTAACATTCACGTCACCACCGTATCAGCATTAATTAAAGTTAACCCCAGTGGTGGCATTTCACCTTTGTGTTAAGTTCATGCACAACCAAGAAGCCAGGCTTTAAAACCAGATCAAACGCTGCACTAACAGGTGATCTGTGCCTGTGAACTAGTGTGTACGCGAGCTGTTTAAGCAGCAGAGTCGACACACCGGGGAATCAAGGGAGAGGATCACACTTTGATCCTATAACAGCATCTCATTACTCACCTCGCTGTGTTCACCGGATTCCAAAACAACATTTAGCGGCGCTGTAATCTTTTAAGTGGCTGATCCTAATTGTTCAGGTGCGAGCCGCGTAGCAGGCGAGTACCAAACCGAACAAAGAGCGGGGTCGGGTCGACTTAGATTTATGATGGTAATGATGGCAATCTCTCTCTCTGTCTAAGTGAGGTTGCACGTAATGACCACTAGGAGGCCGAACACATGTTCTCATTCAGGACCAGTTAGAACAGATTGAGTTGCAAATTGAACAGCAAAACCAAACCCCTTAATGACCTGTGATCACGTAGCTGCTGCCGGCATTGAGGAAATAAAACACAAATGATTTGAGGAAAACGCATCAACTGAGAATGACTTTTTCCCGGTGAAGAAAACGCCTTAATAAAAGACTAAAACCACTTCAGTTGCTTGAATGTAATGAGGTGATGTAGCCTGATGAGATCCGTGTCTGTTTATGTGCGTATCGGCGTTGAAATGCCTCATCAAAGAAGAGGCCTTGTAGCCAAGGACAGAGCTACGATGTAGCGTGAAATGACAGTGAACAGAGCGGGCGGACTGTGCTGTGATGACACATAGCAGTCTGCTGCTTTCATTCCAGCTCTGGATTTGACTGGGAGTCCCTCAGCGATACTCATTAGCCAAAGTGGAAATAGCTAATTAAAAACAGCAAAGACGCCCAGCTACACTTTGAAAAATTCATCAAACTTTGAAGAGAAAAAGTCCATTTAAGAGTCGAGTAAACACCTTTCAGCAACGGTCCGACTGCATTAGCCTTCACGTCAGGCTTTGGAGATCACAGAGACAGTTTCAGTTCATTTTCACTTGTGTACTTTGAGGCCGGTGGGGATGAAATGACTCCAAGCAGAGGCTCTGGGGTTTGGATCGAGCGTCCGCAGGCGTCACAACAAAACCTGCTATTGACAAGAGGTTGGCAATTACTCACTGCAATTACAGTGCTCACAGGCTCATGTCTGCCACACAGTGGGAGCGAGCCCAGGCCTCAACATTGGAAGGCAGAGGGGGGAGAGAGCGAGGGAGAAGGTGGAGAATAACAAACTGAAAAGTAACGTCCTCCATTTTGTATTCATGGGCGGCAGAAAATCCAAACGTATTTACCCGGAGGAAGGAGCTTCTGTGTGTCTTTGGCATTTCATTCCCAAAGCAGAACCACAGGAAAATTAATAAAAACTGAAAAAAAAAAAAAAAAAAAATCATAACACAAAGCTGCTCTGCTTCACAATAATTGTTGGTAGCACTTCAATTAAAGGGATAGTTCGGAGTTTTGGACATAAGACCTATTTTCCAAGTGACCCGGTGTGTTTGAGACGTCTGGAGACGTTTTTAAGAAATTTCATTCAGTTCTAGACAGGCATTAAAAACAGTCTTGTTTTGTCAAAAAAATGGATGATTCATGCGATGCGAGGTTAGTTTTGTTTCAAATTTTATTCTATCAACACATATGTACATCGACAGTCTAGTGTTTTAATGGATTTGCCTCGGGTGCACTGTGGAGTGGGCAAGACTGTTTTTAATGGCTGTCTAGCTAAGAACCATTGACTTGCGCTAGCCATAGCAAAAGCGAACTCGGCAACTAGAAGAACTGAATGAAATTTCTTGAAAACGTCTCCAGACGTCTCGAACACACCGGCTCACTTGGAAAATAGGTCTTATGTCCAAAATTCTGAACTATCCCTTTAAAGCCACCCAGGGCGCTTAAATCCTCCAAACATTGCTCTTATTCTTCAAGGAAAGCACTTTGCCAGAGCATCTGGTGGGATGTTCACAATATGCCAGCCTTGTGAAAACTTGGGGGAATCAAACAGAGTCGACATCTCACCGTATTAATGGGCAGCATACGGAAATTTAAATTTCCGTATGCTGCTTGAACCGGGGGCCGCTGCATTGAGGCCTCGGTACTCGGCTCCAACTCTACCGACTGAGCTCTCCGGCACCCCGGATTAGTTGTTTTTTTTCATGCATGACTCATTTCCAAGAATGAGCACATCTCTGGTAAACACAACATTTAAAGTGATGCTTTTGGGCGATTCTTTGCAAAGAAACTCAGTTTTACAGATCTGTTGATTAAATCAATTAGTCGACTTTATTTAATTCATTTGGTTGAGGGCAGCCCTTATACTAAAGGCTTCAGTATGCTGCTTATGATTGTGTGTTTGATTAAACAGCATCTGAAAACCCATCTTTAAAGAGAATCAGGGGAGAAGCGCCAATTTCGGCTTCTATTAATGGTCACCACGATGAATGCCTCTGAGTGCAATTTCCCTTTGTATGATTCATTGCATCTCGTCCTTGGGTATGATGGCAGGCTCTCTGCCCTGCACTTCACTTGCTTACATACGTGCTTTTAGATGTGGCCGGATGTGGTTGACCTTTTTCAGCTCTTTTCAAGGGGCAGATGGGCCTCTTTCTATCTCAGAAACATGCTGAAAACAGTCTCAAACGACGTTATACATCTGGTTCACAGTAAACTACAACAGCAAGTTTTTTTTGTTTTTTTTAATCAGAAAGGAATTGCTGGCTAGTATATTAGCTACATAGTTTCCCCACCTTCACTGTAAATCGCTGTCTTATGTTGTCGATTATCAGCAGCACTGTCCAGGAACACGGCCAACACAGAACATGACTGCATTTGGCTGAAGAAATGTGAAAAATGTGTTGCTTTGTGTTGCTGACAGAAAGCGCTAAAACTCACTGGCTGCTTCCCAACACATGCGACCAAAAATGAGTCTCCTTGAGTCAGTGTCTAGTGTGTGAAGATGGAGTGGACTTACAACAGAGCTGGGCACCACCTACTGCTGTTCAGACTAGGTCATGGGGAAGAAAACATTGAAAAATATTAATAATTCAGAAATCTGGCTGCTCTCACCAATGAATGCTAATGTATATTCTATTTTCCCACGGGTCACTCTCAGGCCAAAAGCTCTACTGGAACGCCAGCTTCTGCTCCACTGCTTATAAAAAGCAACAGGAACGTCTTCTCAGTGAAGTTCAGGGATCCATCAGTCTGCGTCTAAACTTGAATACGACAACAGCCAATTTCCTCCTGTCCTTCCACATGCCCCATCTTAATTGCAGACCAGATCCACCCTGCTTAACATTTCTGGACCTCATAAGCCAACCAAAGTCCCCCTTTATAAAGCTTTCATTAGCTGCTGGTTGCTGTTGGTGCCTGCTGGGCTCTGTAGGCTTTGGCCTTCATTAACAGGCCTGAGTCATGAGCTTGTGTGCAGTCTGTTGTGACAAATCGTGACAAGAGGAGATAAGTCTTTTATTGACGCGTCGCTCTATTTTACTCCGCTCCAGTCTGTTTTGTTTTTGTTCAATTCTTTCAACAACAAAAAAAAAGCGTAGGCTGCAAGTGTCAAGTTTAAATATCGCAGCAACAAAATCCCCTGACAGCACGTCGTGTGTTCGTCTGATACCGAACGGCGTTTTTTGTGCTCTGCCTTATTCCATGGCGCTTATTCTCTGAAAAGAATGATTCACCACCACACTGATGACGTCTTTGCTTGATGCCCTGTAATCCACGGTGCACTGCCGAGAAGAACTTGTTCATTACTTTACCCTGTGTAAATATGAAGGCAACACAGAAGTGTACTCCCATTTCTCATTCAGTCGTGGATTAAACAGACACAGAGCAACAATTACTGTGGTGGCCGGTCATTAACAGCGAGGAATCTGTACTCTGCATACTTCATCAGACGATCCAATGCGCTCACCGCGGTCACCAAGTCACTCATTTTCAACGTGAAATATACAAAGCACATCCCTTGTTTGCTTTGTAGTCTTTTTGGGGTCAAGCTAAAGTCAACCCTCAAGTCTTTCAGAGCAAGTCCAACTCTAGTAATAAGCTGATCATTTCAATACATGACATTTAGTATGTTAAGTGGTTTCTACTTAATTGAGAAAAAGTTCTGCAGCATGGAAGGCCTGCTTGTTGCATTTTGAATTTATCCTAACATTCATTCATTTTACAGGGTCAATACATAAGACTCCAAATTAAGAAGGATTTTGGTGACACATAAGTCTAGTCTTAGTCTGAATCTGCAGCTCTGGTGGTTCGTAAGCTTTCTTTCTTTACACCGGGGCACGTGGGCGATCCATAGTGGGAACACAGCTGCTGGGTTTGGTTGCAGCGTGGAGCGACTTTTCTGAAAAGTCAAGGCATCTGTGATCACTCTCACCCAAAGATACCCCTCTATCTAGACACTCGTGGTAACACTGAAGTAAAATCAGAAGCAGCTTGGAGCAAAATTGTTACAGAATGATTTGAACAGAAGACAGAAATGCAGCAAGCATTTCCACAGTACATAAATACTTTTGTTGTATCTATCAAATAAGTTTTTTTCAAATATACAGACAAGGATGTAGTGTTTCAATGACACACACACACTGGTTGACCATTAGCCAGGTCCTTACCTTGCAGAGCCTCTTTGGCTCGGTCCAGCTCCTCCTCCTTCTGGGCCAGCTGTACGCGGACCTCGGTGGCAGACAGGACGTCGGCCGAGCAGCCTCCCTGGGTCTCCTCCAGGTCCTTACTCAACATGTCCTTCATCTGCCGCAGCAGGTGCACCTCCTCCTGGAGCTGGGCCACCTCCTCACGCAGCAGTACTAAACCACACAGACAAAAACTGAGCTTTAGAAGGCGGAGATCAAATCATGAACCCTTATATGAGTACAAATGTGTGTGGTTTGGATTTTGCCAGACAGGAATTCTAGGGATCATCTCTACAGGATGTCTAAAACATAAAAATGTATTTAACATCACCATAGGAGGTTCTGATTGCAGTTCTCATTGAGATAACTACACTTTGCAATTTGCATTGCTAAATGACTGTGGGGTGGGTGGGGTCCAGCAGACGGGTCAAGACCACACATTGGTATTATCATGCAATGTACCTTTGCCGCTGTTGGAAGGAAGCATGAGAAAGGGAGAGAGAGGCTCATTGAATATTCAGGGACTGGCTTCAAAGAGCTCCTCCACGGCGTTGTCACAAAGACGCAAACAACAAAATGAAAACAGCAGCAGAGAGAGAAATAGTTTGGGGTTTTTTTTTTCCTCTTACAATTTGAGTCACTGGAAATGTTTGAAAGTGCGTTCAAAGAGCCAGCAGAAGAGAGAGGACTTCACTCGGATTTAAAACAAGCCACAACAGACAAATGTCACACTTCAAGTTCTCACATCAAACCTCCAAAAAGAAATATTTCATCAAAAAAGAAAGATGATTTTTTTTTTTGGTACTCTGAATGTGCCTTTCTTGGTGGTGCATATGTGGAGTTATTCATATAAGGATGAGCAGAGCCATTCTACTCATCTCCATGCATCCTCAGGGCCAGGGGCTGGGAGGGTAGGGGGGGTGAGGAAAACTGCTCCGCCTCATCTCGCATGGCTACACTATCAAGTGCCTTGCATAAATTACACTTCATAGTCTCACATCCCAGCTCCAATATTACTGTCTGGAAGAAAAAAATATATAAATTCAATCAGAGATGAACGGGAGAACTGAGAATAGGAGACGGTGCCAAAATACTGTGAGAGGAGGAAGCATTCAGGACAGAATACAGATTGCATGCAGACGCTATTGTAAGGATCACCATACAGAGCTGGGAGTGGATTTTCCAACAATGTCAGTCAATTCATCTGCTTTGCATTCTGCAAAACATCAGTGTAAATAATCCTTCCACGCGGCACGCCTGCCATCATTGCCCAGTTAATACTGGGTGGTGTCTTTCGCTACTATTACACAATCAGTGAGATTAAGAAATCTGTAAATGATCATTTAGAATACATTATGCTTTACATTTCGAACATACAATGCCTCACTATTACAGTCTGATGCTTAGAATTAGCAATAACTGAGTCACGATTTGTCATTTAAGATTTGTCATTTGATATCTCAGAGAGGACAGTGAACTAAGAATTTATTTTTTTCGTGCATATGACAATAATCTTGGACCTTTAAGTGCAGACTGGAGTATGTGCAGTAGGCTATCTTTTCCCCCTTAAAACTAGTGGACTATTGCCACAAAACTGGAAGACTAACTGAGCAGTAATCCAAAAAGCTTTATTAGGTTTTCTGATTTGTGGTCACTTTTTAAGTGCAAATTAGGAACAGGATTAACCACGGATGCATCACTTCTTATAAGAATAAAGCATTAGTCTGTCATCTGGGGGTGTTTCTATTATTCTGTCCAGACATAATGCAAATACAAAATACCTCCCCATGACAACAATACAACGAACAAGGACTTAAAACGTTGCACCTGAAGTGAACATGACAAGCTTTTCACAAATGGATTTCTAGTTTTCTGTGCGTCCCCTGAACGTGTCACCTGTGACATATAGATATTGTTGACTGTCACCTATGTGAATGAATGTGTCTTTATTCCAATGGTTCGGCCGTGACACCAACATTCCTCTCACAGCAGGCCTGCTGTTAAACTCCCATCTTCACCCACAGTCATGATTAATGCTACAAAAGGACGACAACATATTACACCAGAGGTTACGTGGTGTGTGAGGCCTTGCTCTGATGCGTTTACGGCGTCACATGATCACTTCAGCTCTCACCTTTTCGTCCCCTGAAACTAAAACAAAGCGTAAAGGCCAGTGCACCGCTGTACGACCTGCACCTACTACCCCGGGCTTTTAAGTCCTTTAATTTGTGTTCACTCGCTAAATGTAAGTGGCTGAGGATAAGGGCTGCCCGCTAAATAACAAAAAAAGAAATGTAAAAGGGGTTATTAGGAGAAGGGTCGAGAGAAAAACGTCTGCGAGCGGAGTGTCATTACACAGAGGTATACTTAATGGAGCTGATAATAGAACCACATTTTACGGAGCAACTCGAGCGGCGACACCCTTATTGGCAAACCAAACAGCCGGCCGGTTCTGGAAACCACCGACTGCAAGATACAGTTCATTGCTTTGTAAAAAAAAATCCTATTATGTCACTGACTCTATTTGATTACTTATTCATTAGGTTTGCATGCATTGATTGGGCAATGGCAGCCATACAGGGAGTCATAAATAAAGGGCAAAATGTGGGTTTTACCTTTAATAGCAACCCAGACATACTTTCTAACAGCTACGGTTTATAACGACACATAGAATTGAGTTGCTTCTTTGATAACTGGTGTCTCATGTGTTATGTAACCAGTAACACCTTTGAAAGTATAGAAACATAGATTTTAAAACTCCTGCAGTAAGTTATTACCACCACCATGAGAACAAACTCCAAAAAACATGTATCCAGCTGTGGAATTAATCACTGGCAAGGACAGATAATGAACCAAAACTAATTATATAAACATTTATTTTACCGCTTCAACAAAAAGAGGAAACTTAATTGTCATTCCAAACTGTTAAGGTGTAATTTTACACTTCCTGCTGTTTATCACAGTGGGGCATCACAAAATTGTAAAGAAATAGCTTTTCAACAAGGTAACAGATGGGGTAAATGGTAGCTGTTTGTTCACAAAACAAAAAAAAGTACTGTTTAGTTTTCATGGAACATGAAGTTTACACAAACATCTAGATTATAGAGCACTTTGACTGCTCAGAACTTTTCTGTTCTCCACTGTCTTTCACTAAATCTGAAAGGGAACATATGCCTGTTTTCAGGTTCATACTTGTATTTTTGGGTTTCTAACATTTTACATGCTTTAATGTTTTCAACAAAAACATTTTTTCTCTTCACCCAAAGTCAGCTCCAGCCCCCCCCGCGACCCTGAATACAGGATAAGCAGTAGACAATGGATGGATATTTTTCTCTTTAAATGTGTGTCTTAATGGGTAATGGCTTAATGTAAAACACTATGAATTACCCTTTTGTATTAAATGTATTATATATTGACTTGCCTTATTAAATTTCAGGCCTGTCAATGTCAATGCAAAACATTATTCATATTTATTATTCATACTTTCCGAACATGAACCCCTTGCTTTCAAACTGTAGAGTAGGTGTGATATAGCAATTCAGCTCAATTATATGGCGACCTGATAAAATCTCCTGTGTGCCCCCGCTGGGTATCGACCCAGTCTTTGAGAACTATTGATGCAGAGAATATTGCAGGCAAGTATACCAATTATCACTCCTTCTCAAAACAAACACGAGGACACAGATGGAACATGTTAAAAAAAAACTATTGCTAAAAAACAAATTAATTGGACATCCTCATTCTAATTTAAATGGATCACTTGGTGACTCAGTTAGATGTCATAACCCTGAATAAGACAACATGCGGTCTGCAGTGGAAACTGTTTTCAGCGATGATGGTTAAATTCATCCACTTAAACCGGCAAGTGGACCCTGAATATCTATAAGAGGAAATGCAAGATGAGCTGTCATTAGCCGAGCGCCTGAAGTGGAAACCATTTTATTGTCTTCAGCTTCGTGCAGGCAAGCTCGGTGCTGGAACTTCCTAGATAAGACAGTCGAGGGGTTTGGGGGGGAGGTTGGGGTGAGGGGGTGAAGACAGCCACCTATATTTCAATGTATGCATCATCTCCGGGTTGGGGAGACCCATACGCTACAGCTCTGCATTGCAAATGACAGTTGGAGTGGAAGCTTCCTGCTAAGTGCAATCTCCCCTCCAGGACTCCGTGCAGCTCGTTCCCGTGGAGGGTCCGCCCCGCAACATCTGCCGGCGTTTGAGAGGCTCATCATTTAGCAGGCTTATGAACTGTATATGCAAATTAACATAATAATCTTGTTACTAGTTTATGGTATTGCATTTTGCCTCTCATTTTTGACACACAGGCACACACACACACACACACACACACACACGCATGTAGACACAATTTAAAATGCAAACGAAGGCATACATTCTAACTAATTATCTCGGCCAGGAGGATGCTGCGATCGGTGGGTGTGCACTGGTGAGTGAGTGTGTGACTGTGCACCTCTGTGTCTGTCCACAGATAATAATGTGCCCTGTTATGGCTACATGCTAAAAGACAGGGGATCCCCCGGGGGGGTCGGGAGACGCCGGTGGGGGGGGGGTCACAAGATGATTTCCATTACTTTGAATGAAATATTCTTACGGTAACATGGAAATTAAAGTATTGTGTCAAAATTGTGCAAAATCAGTTTGCACATGACAGCAAATGTTCACTCTTAAGTTACATGGAAATTACTTTGACTGATATATTCTGCTATTCTGCTTTTATTTTCTAGTAAATTGTTGATGTAAAACCTATCATGGTTGTCAGGCTGTTCTGTTCATTTGTGTTGTTGTTATGCCGTGGCATTCTTAAGTTTCACCTCCGGGGATATTGGGGTCACCAGTCTCTGCCGCTGTTATTTTGGGGGTTGCGGGCTGAAAAGTTTGGGAACCCCTACTCAAGAACACTTTTGTGGTTGCGGTGACCCACACTTTCTCAAAAAACACCTTTTTCCCCCAGTTATATACTGCCATTGACCAGCCGCTATAGTGATAATAGTGAGTGCACTCACTTTTAGTGTTTTTGACACTGTGTTTGGCTAACAGCTGACGGAATATGCAGTACACACATTAGTCAGTAACAATACATCTCTGCCACTCAGCTTAGTGCTTCATTTTTTTTTTTTGGCAAGATTGTATGAAATGTCTGAAACAACACATACAAAGCATGTATTGCCGCTTGTTTCTGAGTTTGAGTGAAGTGTGTTTTGCCACACTTTACAGCCAATGCAGACACACCTGGCAGTATCTGCACTCTACTACTGAGAAGCCGCTTGATGCACATTAAAAAAACTCACTTTTATTGACTGAGAGGTCTGGAAGAATTAAGTACCATAACAACGTCATTGCAAATGCCCTTAAAAACACAAGTACAATTGTATTAGCTTAATAAATGGCTGCTATTCAAATTAAATTAATTTGCAATGAGTTTGTCCTTGAGTAAAACAGTATCTTAAATAAAGGTATTCAGTGAATATTAAAAAAGAATATAACCCTGGGAGATAAATGATACGAATACTTTTGCATTCATGAAATCCTTTCACCGCAGCAACCACAGTCAAATGTTACACATCTCAACCCCGGCTGCTGTTTTTTTTTTAGCTGCACTCCTACTCTACTGTCAACACAGACATTTCGGGCCATAATGACTTCTCTTCTCTTCTCAAAAAAAAAAAGAGGTGACAAATATAAAAAGAGACGTCTCTGTCAATGTGTAGGACTGTGGGCACACACCACATTTGACAACACGAGGCTGTGTTTTCGTTCGCAGTGGTGTGACTCTGTTGCCATCACAACCTCTGTACTAGCAGGGATGAGAGGATGCATCAGGGTCGGATGTTTGCTGACTCTCTGCTGTTAGCTCAGGCTTCAACACCACCTGTTCTCCACTGGCTGACAGAGCAGGACGCTGTCTGCCCCTGACTGGCATCTATCACAGAAGTCTGACATACAATACAGCATATACACATTTAACTTGTAGGACATATCAAGTAGAGTACTACAGTTTGCCAACTAACACTCTGACGGCAGTCTAGTACAGTAGGTTCAAGTTGAATAAGTCTTCCACCTGTAATGAAAGTTTAAAACTGTAATATTTATTTGGCCATTTGGGGGAAGCAGAAACAAGTTGCCAAGACATCACCACCTACTTATGATGAACTTTATCAAATAGTTGCTCATTTACACATCCAGCAGTCAAGGGGAAACAAAAACATTCTTCTGAAGTCATGTTTTTGGATATCTGATAGATGCAGGCCCAATATTCTCTCTCTTTCAGCTCTGCTTTTGGTCTCTACCAACTCCCGAGGGAAATACCTGGCTCTCCAATTAGTTACTGGTTGTGTCTTCCTGTCATTTGGTGTTAAGCAGGAAGTGTAAAGTGGGCTTTTAGAGGGTGTTCGCTGAAAACAGCTGGCTGCTGTGACAGATGACGACAGTATGAGAGCAGTGGGACAAAACAGTAATTAGCTAAACAATTAGCTTAAACTCGCTGTAAAGCTCCGCAACAACCAAGAGGAGCTGCAGAGGCGGCTGGTTCATCACCACAAGCAAAATACAGCTATTTACAATAAAATGAAGCGAATACCCCACGATATGGTAAAGAAACAATTAATAAAGGGAATAAACACATCAATAAGTCTTCTATTGCAGCATTCCTTAAAATTAAACTGACGTTGGCATTTTCTGTTCCTAATACCAAGAAACACACAAAACTGTGGACTGGGAGTTTCTTTAAATAGTACAGGCTAAATGTGTTTCTCCGACTAAAGTCTTATGCAACTGTGAAGAACCACAGGGATTAAACTGAGGCTAATGATGACTGATCTTTGTCTCTGACTGGTTGGTGAAGAAATATGTGCATTCATTGACCCTCCCCTCCCTGCTGCCGCCGTTCCGTTCCAATCCCCTCGACAGGATGGCTGGTTATTATGATTAAACAAAACAGTAAATAAAATCTCCATTCCCGGCCACTGATGGAAATGACAGTTTAAATGTGTGCATTTGCATAATAGCGGCCGTGCATCAGCTGACATGCACTTGGTACCAGTGAATTATGAATCTGATCAGTGTCATTTCCTATTTGTATGATTTAAGGAAAATGGCTGAAATTGTCTTCCTAAATAATCCTGCAGCCTTTGTGTAACATCACTCTGTGTTAGAAAGCAGTCATAAACGTCCTGGACTTAATGGTGCAAAGATATGAGGAGAAAACATGCCTTTGTTCAAAGATTACAAAGGCTTCTTCCTACTGTGCATTAACACTGTTGAAACCATTTGTCTTGAAAGCTGCAAAGAATATTCAGACGTATTCAGTATATTCCATATTAACACTTTATGGTCATGCTCTGTCTGTGTCTGTCTGCAGCTGCGGAAGAGCAAATGCGAATTAGGGCCATTTCCATCTACTGGTTTGGAGCAATTCAACTCTGCTACAGCATAGTTTGGTAAAAGACTGGTGCTTTAGGCTTGCATGGCTGTAATTCACCAGGAAACAAAGTAGAAGCAAAACAAACCAAAGAAGACACCGACAGTAGAGACAGAGGATTTAAAGAGGAGTTAAATGTTCGCTACGTCAGGATTTATTCGGCAAATGCGCTTCGACAATCCATTTAGTGCTTCGACTCTTTTTGGATGAAAACAAAAGCCACTTTAGTCTTCCTTAAACAACTTTTTTTCACGATTGCGGACACAAATTTTTGTTGTTTCAATAAAGGTTTCCACACGCGAGACTTCAAAACATGCATAAGAATAATCTTCTCTTCCAGTTCCTCCTCTCCCATTTCTGCAAAAACAGCAGGACTCAGAATCCAAAGGTTGCAAAAGGAGCAATCTGTCAGAGAGTCCAGTGACCGTGAGGCAGCTGAAATTGGACTTGGCCGAAACGGGATTGGAGGTCGAAAATTGATAGGGAATGACAGTAAGTGTCTGGAGGGGGGACGGTTTTAGATTGGTTCTACCTCTTCAGAGTGGGTGGCGGGGAAAGGCGGGTGGGGCTACCGGAGGACCAAATCAATTAATGGGCCTATTGTTTCCACAGCATTCTTATTCAGCCAGCTTGTAGAGCGAGGACATACAGCACAGACCCACTGTAGGGCAATGATGGCTGCTGCTACATAATGAGTGCATTGACTGGATGCAGGCTGCTTAACAATGTATAAATAATAGCGCAGACACACGACTTTGATATTTATTTCACTTAACTACGTGATTTAGACACATTATGGGTACGTACTGCTTTAATTACTGCAATTTAAAATCCCATTTGACAAAATAAATGCACCACGAGACAGCAAGTCCAGCTACTGCGCTCCATAATCGATTCCTTCACACATACATCTTCATGAAGAATGTATGAAACGACAGAACAATGCGGAAAGGAAGTGCAGCACTCGCTAGCTTGCAACATCATTTTTCCAGCAAAGACGAATGGGTCTATATACAGTAAAACCTTTTCCAGTGTGCCGCCTGAATGCAGTGCATATTCTACAACAGCGATGCATTAAATCAAAAAAGGAAAAATGAAAAAGCAGCCAGGGTCAAGTATCCGAGCAGCAGGTGCTTTCATGACGGAAGGGGACAGCCCACAACCTCCTTTTTGTTTTGGACTTGGCATCAAAGCCACGGCCCTGCTTGAATACCCATTCAGAGATGCCACGCTGAGGTAAAAGCTTAACCCTTCTCAGCACTCCTTTCAAGATACTTAAAAGAATAAATAAATCATTTATTTGAGAACACTTATGTGGGGAAGACCTGAGAGTCAAGTCAGTAAAAGTCTGTTCTCAATTGTTTTCCCTCCAGTATTCATGTTTTCAGAATATTTAGCTGAAAAAAGGTTTACCAGCATAATCTTTCTAAATTGATTTTTAAAAAATGTCTCTGCACATGAAGAGGCACAAGGAACATATTTTGTGTTGGCAAGTTATGTAAATTAAAACTCATCTGTAAGAAAAAAAGAATGCTTTTAGTCCTATTTAGAATTTGGTGTAGTGGCGCACTTCAGCCTCTTGTGGCCGAATTGAGTATTACAACAACACACACTAAACATGATGCTGACAACAACAAAAATTCACCTGCCAAAGACAAATAAACTAACTCAGAAAATGTTCCTTTTCCCTTCTGTTTCATGGATTTTAAAAATAAGGTTACGGTTAAAATGATACATGAATCACGGGAGAGAAAAAACATTAGATCAGAATTCTGAAAATCTGAAAATGGATCATGAGGATTTATTTTTTAATCAATTGCCTCTCAGGCAAATGTGATTAAGATTTTTCTGAACAGTTTTGAAAACATTCTTCTGTAACCAAACGTACTCAGTCAGAAGGCAGCAAAAACGTTGAAGCTAAGTCAACTTATCCCACCCAATTAAAAACCTGTAAAACGTTACCTTTTTATAAGTGATTACTGCAGAGATAAAAATTAAAAAAAGATAATTTACTTCAAAATTGTGTTTGTTTTTAATCTGTAAAGGAGCATTCTGTTTTCACTCTCTACATGGAGATGCATATCTACAACACATCACAAGCGGAGACTTCATGTTCAGTCGGTATTTTGACTCCATTCTTCCTGTTGCCTCTAAAATCTTTGTGACAGAGCAAAGAGCAACCAAGCCGGCTTTCTTACCAGCTAGACTCCTTTAAAATCTGTGGAGTTGTTCAGTGGGAGACCTCATGCAAGAAAGCCCCAGGCTTATGCACAAATTCTGACACAGTTCCATTTCCCTGTAACGGTTATATCTCAGAAAGCAAACACGGATTCCATGGATTTATCTACATTATACATTTTAGATTCTATAATGAAAATTGAGTCAAGAAAGTGTTGGAAATACTATGTACTCAAAGTTATATGGATGCCTCCAATCCATTATATTTTGAGAACATCAACTTTTTATCTGATGAGTTATTTAACCTTTTCTTTCTAAACTCAGTGGAAAAGTAAGACATTTTCATCTGCGTGAAACATTCTCATTCATACTGAAATGCATGATGGGATACTGATTAATGTTTGCCCTTTACAGACATGAATGCAAACAGCAGACATCATCTGACCTTTATTTCCTTAGGAATCTGAGGAACTAACTTTGAAGAATGTTACACAGTTTTTCTACTTTCTGCTGTTACTTACACTGTCTGGAGTTTTGCCCTCTGTAAGGTAACACTCCATCATAAGTATACGTTCCATCATAACGTACCATATTGAAGATGATGGTTCTGTGTTTCCACTGTATTCTTTGAGTTTCACTGATTTCCATAACAGCAAATATTTCTGTCCAAGTTACTTAAGACATCGATCAGCCCTTACCGCATTACCACACAAATCGCAACACTTGCAACAATAAATGCAGACTCACTCTGCTTACTTTGATGAATTACACAATCCGAGCACGTTTCAAAGATCTGCCGATTGATTTTCATATCAAAGACAAATAAATGAAAACCAAGAGTTGCATGGATTGGTGTCCCTTTTGATAAATGATCATATATGGTGTGTATATATATATATATATATATATATATATATATATATATATATATATATATATATATATATCAGTAGATAGCACGCAAGTTGTTCTTTTAATTTGGTGATTTGAGTTATTTAATATTATTTTAGTGTTTAACACATCGACAACAAAAGTACAAATGAGGTGTTAAAAAACTCATCCAGAAAGGCAGAAACGGTGAAAATGCATCACTTTCACAAGCAGCTCGTCATGAAAGGGAAATGCACACGTGCACACGTTCACATCAGATCCGGGCGGATTTGCCAAAATGTATTTCATAGTCTTTCATCCCGAACGAGATGCAGGAGTCATTAATAAAAGTCAGTATGTATGTGTGTGTTTGTCGCTCACACACACACACACACACACACACACACACAGGCGTGCGCTCATCTTTATGGACCATTGATAGCAAATTCATCAGAGGCTCATGACAGTATTAACGCCTGAGCTCTGACTGATGAAGGCAGCCTGCAGTGTCCGCTCTGGCTGGGAGTGCTCCGCTCTGGATTAGCTAGTCAATTCTCATGAGCAGAACAATCTCCCCGCGACGCCCGAGGAGATGACAGGGTCACGCCTGATGAAAACGGAAAAAAAGGAGGAAAAAAACAAAAACGGATCTCGCCTTGGGGCACTCCATCATAGAAATCGTACTCTCATATTCTGTATTAACGGAGACAGTGATGAAGAGATATTGGTATTCAGGATAACACATACGGGGATGGATTGCTATTTATTGATGAGCACACCAGTGTGGAGGCAAGCCTCAAGTCTCCAAGGTCTTTAGCCTGATATAAACTCCTGATTGCTCTAAAGTTGGAGGATTAAAGGGGAGACTATGAAGATGTCACTGAAGCTTTTAACATGCTCATGATCATTTAGTCTATAAAATGTTATAAAATGGCCTGAAGAAATCTTTGTTTGGTCCCAAACTAAATATTCAATAAATAATCATATAAAACAAAGAAAAGCTGCAAATTCAGAATTGTTTTTCTTGAATCGATGCCTTCGCCGTATCAACCCACAACCTGAATTCCACAAGAATTTGAGGCCGTCACCGTTAATTCACATCAAAGTCATGTAAATGACAGTGTCACTCGCTGCATGGCTCCCTCCCTTCCAGTCAGCCAGTGTCGATCAAGCAGCGTACGCTTTAACATCACAGAATCTGACATCCACATGCTGGCAAGCCTATTTCATGCTCCAGGTCCTTGGAGCAATGGGGGCTGAACTTGTGCGAGAGTGGGGTTAGAAGAGAGCTCAACTTAGGAAAAAAAAAAAAGATCAGAGAGAAAGATAAGACGGTAATCTCAGCCGCATTCCACCACGACTCGGAATCTGTTGTCTTAAAACCCTCTCGCGGGTCTGTGGATAGCATCAGCCGCGCTGGCCAGAACTCGCATGCCGGTCCACAGACGCGTCCTCTCAGACCGTTACATAATCAGCCCTCGCTCTCGTTTCACAGCCTGCACTTCGACCCAAATTGACAGCGATCTGTCAAAACAATGCGTTTCTTTTAAAGCCCTTCTCACATCTATGAGGTGGAAACCGCAACCGGCGAGATTGCCGTCGCTCTCAGGCTTCCGATGGACAGATACGCTTCAAACGTCTTTGTCATGGAGATTAACAACGAAGTTTCCACCAAACTGCAAGCTCCTCGTGAGGCTTCCTTCATGCTCTTCTTATTAAGTCTACACGTTTTATCATCCCCCCACCCCGCCCAAACATTTTGTATTAGCAGGCATTCAGGTGGCAAATACACGCTGCAGAAATACACACAGAGGCACTTCTTGGATATTGTAATAGCAGAAATATCCACTATGTGGCTGTTTTAAGGAGATAACTAATGATGTGTACATTGCTGTCTGAGGTGGTGCGCTGATGAATTGGTGCTTTGCTGAGGCACTTCCTCCTCCAGGTCCTTCCTTTTCTTCTGGATAGCTTTCACCAAACACCATGAGCATGTTAATTGGTTGCAGCAGGCCGAGTAATAATTGCTGCTGGTTATGCTTGATGAGCCGCGCTGGTGAGAACAAGTCACTCATACAGCCAATGATACAGAGTAGCATCTATGCACATTCACAAGCTATCAACAATGAGCTTGTTTTTTTTTGCCGGCTTTTCCATTTTATTGTTACGTGTTGTTAACACAGCGCTATTGTGTTTATCTCATTTCCCCTGGGTGTTGCTATTAAGCATATTGTAAACAAATGAGCTGTTATTTTAACAGAATAGACGTGTCCTGCATGAGTGGGAGTCAAGCAGATAACAAAGCCACGATTTCTGATGCGGCAGGAACAACAAATACGCTTTTGGAGCCAGATCGGTGCACAGAAAACAAATCCGTATCAGGTGGAGGAACGGGTCAGCTGATGGCTGGTGTGCCGGCCACGTGTGTTTGTGTGCATATAGTTGAGAAGTGACCTTTGGTGCCGAAGGCTAACAGTGCTGTTATTTATAGTCCAGGCCAAATGGGAGGGCAGATACTGTGTCGCCATGGATACTTCATCAAACTGTGGAGTCTACAGACACGGAGGCTGCGTACCTGTATATGAGATGGCTCCCACCATTGTGACTAACCTCTGCACTCCCTCGAATCAACCAAACAAAGCCATCAACAAACATTATCTGTTGCCAAAAATAAATGGTGCCGGCTAGAAGAGTCAAGGCAAGGTGACAATGATGATTTGGCAGACAAATTAGAGTACGGCGGTGCTGAATCAATCCCAGTTCCCCTCCTTGGATACTTGATAAGATCCCGGGACTGAAATATGTAACTGATGGTTATGGATTTACATTCGAAAAAATTGGAAAAGTCCATCACAAGTTCTGCAGTCCACGTGGATATTTGATGATTCGGAGAGGAATGAACGTGCGGCGTCTGAAAACAGCGGCCCACTGCGGGATGAATCTGATTTGTGATGGAGTCAAAATAGGCTGCCAAATTAATCGCCGATTTATGCTTTGGAGTAAATGTGATTAGACGCCGGTGTGCTCAGACAAAGAGAGAGGGATAGCTGGAACGTAATAAAGGCTCATCAGTCTGTCCTCGCCGTGATAAAAAATGACTCCACGCTCTCTGGAAGGATTCGCAAAAAAGAAACCTGACTTAGCACGCCTCCCGATCATTACAGTTGCTTCGCCATTATCTCTGACTCCATTCTGACGGGCAGCTGATTATCTTTTAACGCGTTCCAAATTGTCTTCCGCGTCTGCCTCGACGGGAGGAAACTAGCTAGCACCCGAGGGGGGCCGCTTGCTGCATTCACCTGCGGCGCAGTCAGTGAAAGAAGGCAATTACACAGCTAGGACCAAACTCAGCTGCTCACGCAATTATGTTGTCAAACCGAGCCTGCTGGAAACACATACACACACACACACACACACACTCATCCATATGTTGATTGACAGTATATGCGCACATGAACATGTCCATGCATTTGGATGTAAATATAAACAGCTGATCTGAACCTTCAGACAGCAACAGGCTGCCCAGCGAACACCAACAAGCTTCTACTTTATAGGCCGCTTGGCAGAAGGTGTTAATCCACAGCATTAAACCCTCTCTGACATCATATAACTCATCCGGAGATAACATTCCTCTGTGAGTGACGGCCGTGAGACATAACAGCGATGCAATGGGAAATGATTTGGGGGCGCCGTTGCCGGACTAGCAGGTCTGACAGAGAAGATCCAAGAGCATTTCTCCGTTATTCTGCCGGGGGGGGGGGGGATCAACAGCGGGTGTGATAACACGTAATCTGCTGCTATGGTTACGAGCGATAATGGCTGCATGACTAACGTTGTACAATTTCAGTATTGCAAAGATAAACCGCAAATGAACCAAGTGGTAATCACAGAGGCCGTCACAGAAATGTGAGACGCAAAGGTGAGTAACTAAGAGCACAGTTGCAAATACATAACCACACCTGCGATAGTAAGGGTGAGGCAGAAGACTGCCATCCATAGCCTCCAGGTGTTTGTTTTGCTTTGAAAGCACTAATTGTGTCACAAACACACCTCGGGTGTTTAAGCCTGAAGGATTTGTGACGTGCTCCAAAGACGCAGCTGACAGTTTGACCAGTTGAGTGCCACATTTCTGGCTTACAAGCACATGACATTTGTAGAAACCACAGCAGGCAGAACACAGTGGGTTTATCTGTCTCATGTGAACTTTTACCTCTGGTCCGAGGTTGAAGGGCAGGTGAAACACCAGCATATAGATAAAATGCAGGTATTTGGAAGCAAAACAGAGAAGCGGTTGTTCTCACAATCGTGACACGTCTCACCCGTTGTAATTTAATGCTTTTCAGTTCAAATAATCTGAAACCGGTCTGGCTGACGCAGCTAAAAAAATCCTGTGTGAATGTAAAATGTGTATTCAGGCTAAAAAAAACAACAACCCCAGGCCACAGTGTTTACAATAAAAACAGGACACAGTGCCTTCTTTAGGTGTTTGGAGGCAAACAGCGGGAAGGCGTGAATCGTGGCCATGTTTTTCTATCTTTTAATTTTATAGGTCAAAGGTCAGATCCCACCATTAATAGCCAGGTCTCTAACGGCTCATTTGTGTGAATGTCAGTTCGGTCTCAGCTCAAACTGACATTAAAGACAACTGCAGTGCAGAAAAAGTCAATTAATGGTGGAGTCTGTGCTCCAGCACTGCTCTGAGGTCAGTGCAGGTTAAAGTCTCCCAACGGCTCAGCAGCAAAACAGGTGACTGGCTGATCCACTATCGACCGTGACTCCTGCCAACATGTGAACATGTCACTCTGTAAGCTAAAAAGACAGGCCGACTGTGCTTCCCCTCCTGGGATCTGACCCTGAATAAGCAGCTTTTGCCTTTTCTCACTTTGAAAGTTCAGGACCGAAACTCAAGCTCTCGTCTGCTCACGCTGCTGCACTTGTCTCTTGCGCTCACTCACCAGACCTTCCCGGCTCCCCGTCCGACTTCATCCCCTCCCCTGAGGGGAGTTTTCCAGAGGATTCCAGGATTCCAGGATCTGTCAGGTGTGTGCTGGAGACTTTCAGTAAAGACACAAAGACAAACTCCCCCCAAAAGTCTTCCTTTCTCGAGTAGGTCTCACTCAAACTACGTCCATTTTCTATTATTCCTTTCCCCCACTAAAATCAGGCTCAGCTGACACCAGGAAACACATTCAGGAGCTGCCCCTCACTGAGTGTACCTGTTCAAGGCGACTCCCACGGCTTCAATGATACAGTACACCCGGCCCCTCCCCCCTCTGGTCGGATGGTTTACTAGGTAAGGGGGAGGAGACCAGCAGGCCTGTCACAATGATTTTCCCACATTCAAACGTACAAACACACGTATGCGGGGGAGGAGCCCGGCCAAGGTGTGGGCAGGTTAGTGTCGGTGTGTGTGGTTGAACACCGGCAGGCAGAGCAGCGACAGGTCTGCCAGCTGTTGACTAGCCCGAGGGTCTCAGTAACCTCATACCTTTAAAACGACTCCAGGGGTATCAGGAGCACCATTCAGGACCACTCTATGTTCTTTATTCAGACGGAAAAAAAACATTAAGATAGATTGTTCTTTGTTTTCTTTCAAGGTCAATGTGGACACATTTTTTAATAACTTGAACAAACTACACTTAAAGAGTCATGAAGAGTTAAGTAAGAAAGTAAGCCACAATATTGGGTGGATTTAAATCTACAAGCACGGGATTCACACAGGATATTGTCATCGTTCTGTGGATTAAACTACGGCTCACTATTAAATTGTAATAAAGTGGATATGTTTACGCTTCAGAGTTGAAGTTATCTTTTAAAGCCGTCTACATTTTAGGTTCATTACATAATTTGAATCCTGTGGTTGGCGTGGAAAGTAAGCAAACAGACCCTCCTTACTTTCTCCATTCGTGAAGATGTGCATGTTTGTTCATTTCTGTGTGCTTGTTTTATTCTCCTGCAGTGACATGGTGATGTACACGTACTCATACAGAAGAAGACCTGATTTTAAACAAAGGTGTTAAGCCTGTGCAGTAATTATGCATAATTAATCAGCTTGCAAGGTCAATGATAAAACCTCTTAAAAGAAGCAGAATGATGAGTCCATAAAGGGAACCTCTACAAGTACATAGAGAATGAAATTAGTGTAGAATTAGTCATAAAAAGGAATTATAAAAGACTCATCAAGCACTGATTGAATGATATTTTAAAGTTATTTCCCTTTCATAATAATTGTAATAATTTAGAATAAAGCAGTGTTTTCTGCAGAGCCAACTCAGTGTGTGAGAGGCTGAATGTAATCAGTGAATATTACTAAAAATAATTCCTATTTTATCAGGCAAGGTCCCATTCAGATTGGAACAATTACTTATCTTAAAATCGAATCCCACTACACTCTCACACACGTGTGAATCGTACTATATTTACATTCAATATATGGGTCACACTGCCTGTGCTGCAGAAATACTGTTCAGTGAGTAACAGGAGCTCTCACTGGCCTCCTGGTGGCCTGTGCTGAAATTCTCCCAAGCTCTATTAATCAACGTGGGCCCCTTCAGACTCACACTTAAAGAACCTGCCTCCATTACATTGCAAAACAATGCAGGGTGTGAATTTAAATTGAATTATATAACTACTGAATAATCGACCTGTACAGGGTGAACCCTGCCTTCGCCCAATGACAGCTGGGATCGGCTCCAGCCCCCCCGCTACCCTGAATACAGGATAAGCGGTAGACAATGGATGGATGGATGGATGGAACTATTGAATAATCAAAAATATGCTTAATTTATTACATGGCTCATTGGAGACGTCATTGTCCTAAATGCACTTGTTGTGATCAAAAGGCCGTATGCACACTTCAGTACAATGAACCAACTATATTTGGTCAATATGCCAAAAATCTTGATTGGGTGCAGAGATGATAAGCATTCAACGTCCGTCTCTCCAAGACAAAAAAAGCAGTGAGAGAAAAGAGTCCATTGTGTCCGTGCATAATGGATAAAGTGAGGAAATTGAATACTGCCTCCTCAAAAGGGGTGTTTGTGGCCCGTGCAGGTCTGCAGCTCAAGCGATGCGTGGCAGATTAAAAGCTGACGGTACAGGCACAAGACGACAGCGAGAGGCTTTGTGTTGTGAACATGTGTGTGCATGTGAATATACAATGATTTCACTTCACGATAATGCCTAAAAGGGTGTTCAGCAGAGAGCGGGGGGGAGAGTGCTGCTAAACTAGATTGTACTACTCAGTTGGAATCCAGTCCTCCATTTAAAAAAAGAAAAAAAGAAACAGAATTCCTCTTACACCTCTCACGTCTTTTCATGAAAATATTGCAAACGCCTCTCCAGCCATATAAAGCGTAAGGCTGCGTTGGTGATGTTGGCTATTCAGAACATCATGTGCCTCTGCCTAGAACCGCTTGGTTTAGCATTACAAATCCAAGAATGAGAGTTGACTCAGCAGTCAACTCCCCGTTCTGGAGGGGAAAAAAACGAATATATAATAGTGCCATTTATCATGAGAAGCTGTGGGTTGTTATTTAAAGGAATACTTCACCCATTTGCATTAAGCTTTGTATCATTAGAAACCCGGTAGTATTTTTGAATGGTCGTGCATCATTTCCATATTTCCCAGAGAGACGGGAGATCTCCGTATTTCTATTAGAAAAAAGAGATGCCGCAAATATTGTCATTTTGCGTCATCGGAGGCTGCTTTGGTGTGGCTACAGACCTATTACAGATCAGTGGTGGGACCTCCCTTCAGACTTGGAGTGTGAGTGGAACTGGACCTTTCATTTTATAATAAAAATGCTGCTCTGCGGATCAGTGGGAGTGGCCTGCGGAGCTGTGCATTGTGGGAGTTGTTTCTTCCATCCACATGCGAACAAAATGTCACTGTCTGCTTTTTCTCGATCAAGAAGGCACCACATTCGTAAATGTATTTTACATTTCGACTACATATACGACCCACTTTAAATACAGATTCATGTTTCCACCTGAAGAATTGCTTTAAAGAATTGTGCTGGAGTGTGTGTGAAATGATTGCAGGGCATCTCCCTGAATGCTTGATGCTCAGGAGAAGGTCATGTTTATGACAAAGGGGGCTTTAACCACCTAAAATGATGTTGAGCTACAATAACAAGATACTGCTGTGATTATTATCATTGTGGGCGTCCGTGCTGCCAACAGCGCAAAATAACACACACTAACTTTGCCTGCTCAGTAGATGGCAGACTACCGCATATTAATTAGCCTGCTCTCACTCCAGACCTGTTGGGACACAGAGTGTGAGGTAACTAGGAAGTGGTCCAGCTGTGGCTCGGGCACCGACGCTCATGAAGATGAAGCGCTTATCAGCAGGTCTGTTGGGCTCCATAATTAAAAGAGTGTACTTGGCACGTGCTGGCTATTTATACTGCATTAGGATGGCATATGAAAAAAACACATTTCATGGAGGTGTGGCTTGGAACGCATGAGGACATCGTAAAGAAAAATAAGTTTTGGAATGTCTGGTGCTGATGATTTGAGAGCATTATCCCTTAAATGAAAAGCAATGGAAGGAGACACTCTCTCTCTCTCTCTCTCTCTCTCTCTCTCTCTCTCTCTCTCTCTCTCTGCAGTCAGTTTACACAATAGCTCAAAGGACAGCAGCACTACCTCACGCTGCCAAGAAGACGTCATCCCTGTCTCACATAAACAATGAAAGGTTGAGAGTCAAACAGAGAGACGACAACGATGGAAAGATTCGAAATTAATTAAGTGTGTGTGTGTGTGTGTGTGTGTGTGTCGTCAACTTTTCACTGCAGTTCTGTGGCTTGTGAACAATGTGGTGTCCATCTTTTTAATGCCTTGTCTTCAGACCCGCCTCACTGCCCTTTGTTCCAACACACACACACACACACACACACACACACACATGTTCACACACACTCTCTCCTCATTCACACTTCCCTGTTTTCCTGTACTGTGATTTTTCCCCCAACACTGCAGCTTGCACAGCAAAACCTTGAAACAACCCCTGCAGGAAAGATCAGCCCACGAGTCACAAAGTGCGAACTAGTAGAGAAAAAAACAAAACAAATAGCCAGTGAGCTGTGAAAATGACAGAGTAGAAAGGAATAACGGTCTGGACAGGGTGTAGTGATAATGGCAAAGAGTGAATCACTTCTGGGTTGGAGAAAATTGCAGTAGCGTTCACTGTGGCTTGAATTTTCAAGTACTTCGCACTTGTAGCCACAAACGAATGTGTTAGTCTGTCAGGAACCAGCTTTGCTCTATATGGTTCAGTGATGATTTGCATTTTAAAATACAACATATTTCTGTTCGGTGACATTTGATATTTTGGGACTTTATAATGTTTATTTATCAGACATAGTGAAGTGATACTTTATAGACATGGAGCTGATTATACTTCTTGTTTTTAAGTCAGATTTTGAATGCAGACTTTTTATTGTACTGATGCTACATTTATGTAACATAAAGACCTGAGTAGCCTCTCTCTTCCACCTCTGGAGAAGATGTAACACAAATGAGGAAGTCTAGTTTGGATAACACATTCATGAGCTTGAGGACTCATCAGGTTTCAAACACTGGACCAGTTCAATACACTGGGAAGTACTGGGAACATAAACCTTCCATCCTCCATGGACAGTTTCAAGGCGAAGAATGCCGTATCGCCATCTTTCAAGGCATTCTCCCTGGAATGTGCACTTGCACATATTTGATTGGTCATTGCATTATGTTACAAGATGAGCTTTCTGCAGAAGTAGATCCATTTTATGCTGTACAGCCCGATTTTTTCCCAGAGCCCCCTCTGTGCCAGGGTAGTAGTTTCACTGAAATGACAGAGAATGCTGTTTTTGTCGCAGTGCTGTTAGTCGACGTGAACACGGTGTTAGACAGGTAACGAAAGGACTGAGTCAGCTGACTTCTGTTATTGAAGTTTCTTTTTCAGGTAAGTCGTACTCTAGCTAAGTGGGTCACCCGTGGATAACTGCAGCGGTGTAGCAAGGAATGTCGAGGTCCTGGATTTGTCATGACCTTGAAGATGTACTCCCCTACCTCAGGCAACACACATTCATGGGAAGTCTTCTGTTTGAAATGAGACCTGAGGGTGTGCAACCTTATATTGTCCATCTACACTGAGTCTAAAAAGGATCTGCCTTTCTGCACTCATTTGCTTGCCTGTCTGGATTTCCCTACTGCTTCTACGTCTTCTCTGTTCAGTGATCAGAGAAAAGGATCCGGCAGCCACCAGGTACCACTCAGCTCTCTTCCAGATCCAGATCTGACAGCCACCGTCCCTCTCCACCCTCACCTCCGCTACCAATTCCCTACTGCCAGATGCCAGCTCAGATTATCTGCCCGTGGGCCTTTTTAACAGCCATTTGAAGGGCAGGCAGAAGGTATTACAACTGGTGACCGGGTTTACCAGTTGGCTGGTTGCCTTGTGTCAGACTCCAAGGTGGAATTCAGAAATAGAGGACACACCTCGAGTAGATCCTTGGCGCAGTGCTGGGTGGCTGTAAATCCAGAACCTAACGAGGTGTTAGCACGTTTCTGGAATGGTTTCTGAAAGTGCTCAACACAATATATGGAGTGACATAGAATATAGAGTGTGTTTCACTGTGTGCACCACGTCTCTTCTGGATGTCTGAATCTTACTTTCCTACTTCATCCATTTTCTACCGCTTATCCTGTATTTAGGGTCACGGGGGGGGGGGCTGGAGCCGATCCCAGCTGTCATTGGGCGAAGGCAGGGTACACCCTGGACAGGACGCCAGTCTATCGCAGGGAGACATGTAGAGACAAACAACCATTCACACTCACATTCACACCTACGGGCAATTTAGAGTCACCAATTAACCTATCCCCATCTTGCATGTCTTTGGACTGTGGGAGGAAGCCGGAGGACCCGGAGAGAACCCACGCTTACATGGGGAGAACATGCAAACTCCACACAGAAGGAACCCGGGCCGACCCGGGAATCGAACCCAGGACCCTCTTGCTGTGAGGCGAGAGTGCTACCACTCACCGTGCAGCCCCTTCCTACTTCATGACTACTGATATCCAACAGTAAGTTCTACAAGGAAAACATGAAAGGTACCTGAAGTCTATTTTAAATGTTATTTTATATACAATTAATGAAAAACATATCTTTAAAGTAATTTTAATACACCAGGTACAGCTTAACTGGTATAAATTGAATGCAACGTTTACACTTCTATACATTTAAATGTACACTCACAAGATATATTTCAACAACGTTCACATAAATCTATATTTTCTATTTACTTATTCATCTCCTGTGAGCTGAGAAATGTATTTGGTGAGACTCTGTGATACCATCACCGACGGATCGAAGGCTTGCTGTGAATCAGACGAAGGTCACTGAATGCATATTTGCCGTTTCCGGTCCATTTACAGTACTCAAGCAAAAGTGACGGGAAAACACGAACAACTTGCCGGCCGGCAATTTTGAATGCATTAACAGTACATACACATCACATGGCATTCACCTTTAAAGTGGGCACATTGCTAAGCAACCGTCCCTGTAATAAAACGATTCAGGACACGTAGTGTGCTGGAGGGACCCGACATCGTCTGTGATTCTATTATTCTGCATTTAGTAGAAAGTATATGAAAAGCCTCGATTAATTATTTGAATGAGCACCGATCTTCATTTAGACCACGATTTGATATGCGGCAAAGTTAAACGTTATCTTTGATGGAAACGTTTTTATAAAGAAATACACCTCTGTGGTGCAACCTGCCTCTGAATGGATTCTAGTGGGAAAAGAAAGAAGAACAAAAGAGGCTCAGAGGAGAGAGATAATACAAGTTTGTGTCTCTGGGAATTTGTCTCATGTTTTAATGCAATCAAGTGTTGCACGCACACACACACACACACACACACACACACACACACACACACACACACACTGTACCCGCATAACTCCTCTGATGACTGCTCTAAGTGAGGCTTAAATCTGGACCCCATGAAATTCATCTTTTGACTTTATGACCTTTGAGGTCCCCTTGTCAGCCGCCTCCTGTAACGAAGCAGTTTGAGAGTGACAGACGGCGGATCATCAGACTGCTGCTCTGCTCCTTTTGATAATTTCAACCTCTCTGTGGTCCTTAATGGAAAAGGCCAGAGGCTCACGGGCACACAGCAACTTCTTTGTCTTTGAACATTGCAGCACAATGTTTGAGATTTAATGAGATCCCAAGTCTGTGGCTCCACGGTGTGAATCTCCCATCGTGTGACTGCAATCTCAAATCTGAATTAGATTTTCCCTTCTTCATCTTTTCTTCGGTCATAGGAAAAGTCTGGTTATTGGATTATGTCAACATTCTGGATTTCGAAGATGACAATACAGACAATATTTGCTAGTTGCTAATTCTGAAGTAGGTGAATTACAGTGGTGAGGCCTGGATATAGTCACTCTCCCGATGGCTACAGGAGGGCTTCAGAGGGGGCAGGTGTTTTGGAAAGTGTCAGCACATGTGAAAAATGGGAGTGCTCAGCAGGGACCGCTCCACATGCACCCACACCCACCAACCACCACCCATACACCTTCACATGCTCCCTTTCTTTATTGTTCTTTTGCTCATTCCTGTTTCCCTTTCCTCCCTCCTTCACTGGATTCTCTCCCATTAATCAGAATATATTCACAGTATGTCCCGAGGCAATGTTTCACCTCTTCCTCCTCACGGTGCTCTTCACCATTCCCCCTCTGATATTTCCCCCTCTCCTTCTCTGTTTCTGCTTCCCTCCTCGGCCTGTTTTTTTTCCCTGGATGCCCAGACTGACCTCTTCGCACCGACCTTCCTATTTACACCAGCCCACATGCCGAGCTTCACCCAGATAGTGATATCATTGCCAGTTAATGTGCAGAAGCAGCACCTGTCTCCTTAATGATACAGTGCTCACTGCTTTGTTTCCCCTCTACTTCCCTTATCATTCAGTTCAGTTATCATTCTGATAAAACTTGTATGATATCAGCACGTGGCCTTGGCCAATGCAGGGGTTGTTGGTGTGAGCGCATGTGGTTTCTGATGGATCCTGCACATTTACAGCACCCAGGAAACGACCACGGACCGAGTGCACCAGCTGGTTCCTGTGTAGGTGTGCACATTCAAGTTCTTTTTGCACATAACGAACCTCATCAAACACAGTATCTGCATGTTTGACTCCCTAATGACTCTCAAACACACATCTTTTACTATCTTTTTAACTTCTTCAATTGAATATAAAAAAAGCTGACTTCAGATCAGCACCGGTGAAAGAAATAATGAGATCTCTAGAAGATATCCATAGAAGTACACATGAATATTACTGATTCAATGACATGTCATTTTAACAACTTCATACTGTGTTGGGTAGTTTAATCTATAAGTGCTAGAACCACGAGGCAGAGTACACCTCCGAGTAGCCCGGACCAAACCTCCCCCACTCGGACTGAACATTCAGGTTTGGCCGCTGAGGAGCTGAAAGCTGATATTTTATCTTCCTTGAAGGGAGAGATTTCTGATATCATAACGGAGGAACTTAAAAGTGTGCTGACAGACGATTTTACGATGAATTGAAAATGTCAAGGTGGACATTGAAGACATGAAGGGCAGATTATCAACATGGTCAGATGAGGTGGTCTCACTTCAAGCTACGGTAACCAGCCTCCAGAGTCGGGTGGTAACCCTGCGCGTTATGAGGACATATAGGTAGGTATATTCGGAGGGTAGTCATCCCTTCTACAGAGGCCGGAGACTGAGAGCATCCTTCCCTACTGGTCCAGACAGTAACAGTAAAAATGGCTGATTATGATGACTGACTGATACTTCTATAAAGTGTCAATACAATGTTCTCTCCTTTTTATTTATTTAGCCCGTAATGTAGCCTTATAATATAGCCTAATTATAGCCATGACAACAACATCCACCTCAACAGCTCTAATATAGGAGACTTGTTTTTTTTCCACTGTTACTGTTTTAATAGATTTATCATTTAAATGTCTGTTTTCCCATGAGGAGCTGTTTGACACAATGTTTTTGCTAGGCCCTGCAGCAGCCTTTTATATTCCTTATCTTAGCACACCGCAAGCACAGTCAATTTCAATCGTAAGACTGTGCGCTTCTGCTGCTTGTCTTTGGGGACCAGGTCACACCATTCTACTATTAATGTTAGCTAGGTCTAGTTTTACTGTCTGTGGTGTTTTCCCTGTTTTGATGCTCGTGTTCCTTGGGGATCCTGCGTTAAACATGAAAACAACAAGGTTGTCATATTTCTCCTTTATCCAGCTAATCGCCTTTTTTGGAGTTACAAAATGATCCAGTATTCATTTCCACCCACCATGACTCACATTACAATATACATGATCCATGCGCCAAATGTATGTTTTTGCTTCCCATCTCTTCCTCTCTGCTGCCAGTACAAGGGGATTAAGGTAAAAAGAGTATGTCGTAAACTTTGGCTTAAACACCAATCCGTAGAAGCAGGCCTTGTAGATATGAGACTACACTTTTTATCTTGAATAAAAAGTGTAGACACAAATCCTACCCATGAATCGATACCTCTGTACCCCAAGGTGGAGTTGTATGGAATAGCAGATATTGAGATACTGCTCACAACCATACATAGGCCACAGACCAACATCTAAGCAATGGAGAGTCAATGCATCCCTCCTTAATGATAAATAATTTATATAATTCATCAAAAGAAGAGCTCAAGATATTTTTAGATAACAACACGTCTTCTATATGCTCATCACATAGCACACATGTAATATCATCTACCATTTTCTTTGTTTCTCTTATTATGCTTTTCATCTTCTGGATGGGTGTCTTTTCTTCTTTCTTCTTTTCTCAGAAATGTATATACTGCATAGTGCATGATGAAAACCAAATAAAAACAAAGTTTTTGAAAAAAAATGAAAAAAATCACGGTGCTTGAGTAGGATTTTAGTACAAACTTGTTACCATACTGTGGCAGCAACACTGTTCATTCTTTCACAACTTGTCATTTTTAACGACTTGTGAGCATTCTCAGTATCATCCCGCCATCGACTGATGCTAATAGGAAAGCAGAGAGATCTGGCAGCCAAATAGACCCCTAAGCAAGACACTCTAATGAGCAAAGGGCCCCTGGGGGCTCCTTGGGTGACACTAGAGATCCATACTGGAGCTGGCAGTCGTACAGGATCCACAATCCGAGAGAAGTGTTTGTACTGGTGCCATCGTTGGCTACTTTGATCCTCTCTACAAGACTCCAACTCCCTGAAAGAGGCTTTTGTCATGAAAGAGCTGGAACGTGGAAACAGACGACAGATAAACGACTTTAACTGTGTTTGTTTGGAGAGCTGGCGACACCTACGCGAGACCCGTCTGACCACCCAGTTAGATAGTCTGGCTGAACGGTTTATAGGCTGCTGTCTGGGGACGGCTAACAGCAGAAGTGTAAACACACATCACTATGGACCGTGATGTAGTATTCACTGTATTTGGAGCATTGTAACATCATTATATAGGAGGACTTGAAGGTATCAATGCATTAAATGGAAAACCAGTAGCAGTCCAGATCGTCCTCATAAGACATGACAATGTCTCCGCTTGCTGCAAGGTCAGCTCACTTCTTTGTGATACACTTACATCAATTTCTAATTCACAAGACAGGCAAGAGGCGGAGAGGTAGTAAACGTAGGATTATTATGTGGTTGTAGTAGAGTCAAAGAAATACCATGACAGCATTTGCACATTGACCATGCAGTCAAACTGAGTTCAGTGATGAAACGCACAAACCTTGGAAAATGACTCTGAACTTTGTTCGACAGCCTTAATTTGTGGCTGATTCTTACTTTAACTGGTGAATAAACGGTAATGAATTCATCACAGGATAAAGTTTAAACTTCTTAAATGTCTCAATTGAATGAATAACAATGTAAATACATTTTTAACATTTAGTAACAATACTTCTACAACTCCAAATGGTAAAATCAAAGTGAGATTCACATGATTCACATATGAGTTGTTTCAATCTTCTTACAAATATAATTGAGGTATTTCATTATCTAACGTATTATTACTGTAAATACTGCAGTGAGAGTTCAGTTCTACCCTGCGGGTCCATTAACATGAACAAACATACGTATGCTCTGACTTCCTCCCATAACGACTCTGCAGAACACCATGTTTACGTGAACCAGCTCTTCTGTCTTACCTTTGTCTAGGGAAGCATCTGGAGAGTTGAAGTCCATCAGACTGCTGATTTCAGTCTTGTAGCAGAGGTCAGTGGTCGGCGGCTTCTGCCTCTGGTGGGAAGAAGGATCTGTGAGAAGAACAAACGACACACAGAGTTAACTTCCGTGACATATAAAGGAATTTAGAAAGACAACAAAGATAGACAGCAGTTCATTTGTGTTGGCGGAAATGCTATTCGAGCTCAAGCATGTGGAACGAGATCATGTGAAAATGCTAAATCATTTCAAGTAAGAGAAGGAAAAGGACCTCTATGATCTCATCACAGATAGCATCATTTGTGTTTATGCGTGTAGATTATGTTTGTTCAATCGTGAAGGAAGTGAGCAGTAAAATGGGTTTCTAACCATCATTTTAAATGGCTAGGCAGACGGGAGGAGCAACAAGAGAAAGAGCAAAAAGCTCTGAGTACATCCAAACTGCATGGTCATTCACGGCATCCCTTCTGTGCTCAGAATGCATGAGAACAGAATGATTAATGCAGCACACACGTCCCTACCAATACAAACACACGATGAACTCCACTTCCTTAACGCTAACCCCACTCGCGTTCATCATCGTGGCTACTGTCTCTGGGGAGAGCGTGAACACCCTGCTGTTGCAGAAACAAACACAGTCGCTACTTTCAGAGACCGCTGCATGTAAAATTAGCATTTTTATGGTGCGACTTGATGTCTGGTGAGGGTTGGAGGTTTCTGATGTAGTAAAGGCATATTGAACGTGATTCCCCAGGTCAGCTCACTTCAAAGTTTTTGTCACTTCAATATTTACCATCCCGGCCCTGTATGCTTTGATTCCAAAGCAAAATTCACAAAAGGGTCACATGTGTCACTTTTTGAAAGAAAGTCGTCTTTGTTGATACGAGATTAAATTCACATTGCAGGAAACTACATCTGCTCCTCCCTGGCCTCCTCCTCCTCCTGTTCCCTCTGCCGTCAGTGTACAATCCAACTACTGGTTGAATTATTATTTTTTTTAGTCCACATATGTGTTTGGCTAAGGAGCCCGAGGTCTCAGGGTCGATGGCGTCATCACAGCGAGATTAGTCATCACGCTTGTCGAGATGGACTTGAAAGGGCTTCAAATGAGGCGGCAGCCTCTCCCCACCTAAAGTGATTCACAAGAGCACATGAGGGGTGTTTTTTTTATAAGCCTTGCCATCCAACTAATCTATAATTTTTCAAATTTGCCCACGGTGTAGCCTTTGGCACCAGGAACACAGTTGTCAGGTTGGTTTTTTTTTTTAATAATATTAAAATTCACAGGGCATATTTATCTGCTAGCTTCAAGCTGCTGCTGCCAAGTAGCCTCATGAAAATGTTTTATCTTCCCCGCATGGGGCTCTTGACAGGCTCTCACCAACATTTTAAAAAGGGGATGTGTGGTGGAATAAATGCAAAGGGATAAGTAAGCCATGGCGGTTGCTTGATGGGGACGGGAAAAGAAAAAGCAGATCCGGAGGAGAGCAGGGGAATATGCTGCAGGATGACTAGACATTTCGTTTACTGTAAATGCAATGAAAGTTCAAACTAAAATATTAGGGCTTAAAATGTACTAAATCCATTTTTGGCGTTGACCTTATAATAAGAGAACTAAAATGAGCATAGAATAACAAGTCAACAATATGTAAACAGTACCTAGTGTATGTTTATCTTCATAGAATAGAATGCAATGCCAACATATAAACCTAATACACAATACTATGGTGGCTTATGTGTCACCATATTGATGATTGATATCACCACTGATGCAATCACCTATTTATAAACAAGCGTTGCTCATATGAAGACATCGGCTGATCATATAACCTGCAGCTTCTCTAGAGAGATTTCCCACTAATGATGCCACCAAACGTGAAAGCACTCCAAATCATAATGTGGACACATTAAGGGAAGAATTATGGAGAGGTGGATGTATTTCGACACTGCAGACCTAGAAAGTGAAATCTGAATTGCAAGTATTTTTAAACTGATACGGAGAGAGAGAATGGCTCGGCTGCTGTTCTTATTATTCTTTCAGTTTTCCAGACCTCACAATGACGTGAGCAGCCATGTGTATTGCTGCAAGTGCACTGCTTTTTTTTTTTTTTTAAAAAAAGAGAAAGTTATCTTCTCAAGCAGGTAATTGTAATGTTTTCTGGGTCACTGTCCACGCTTCTGAATCAATGTCTTTTTCAACACACTGAATATGGTAACTGGTAAGGTCCAATTGCTTCGTATTGATTTTTTTAGTCTCTCAGCTCACTCAAGTCAAAAAAACACTCCAGGCAGTGACACAGCGTAGATCCAGTCAGTGGGTGGGAGGAAAGACTGCATGAGATATCAGGGGCTTTTGTAAAAACAATCAAAAAACAATCTTTTGCATCTGCTACACTGCACTTTGCATGGGAGCAAAGCTTTACCTTTACTTCTGCTCGCTGTATAAATCATGTTTTGGGGCAAACTATCAAGGATTTGAGATAAGAGCATCATTTCCTTGCTCTGCTTCTATCTCCTCTCGGCTCTTTCCTCATTTCCTCACATGCCGGCAGGAATATTATCCGACGAAGACACAAGCTATCACCCGACTGCCAACGTGGACGTCTGCCACACAGTTTCAACTTGGCAGAAAAATAGAGGATCAATATGTTTGCAGGAACCTAAAAACACTGCATATATTAAACGTGAGAATGAGAACACGTTAAATGCAGCAGGTTGGTTTGGAAAGAACGACTCTCTTTAATCATTTCATTAAAATGACTGGGAGCTGAACATCACATAAATCAAGCATCTCAATCCCCTCATTTCAACTGCAAAGAAAACCAAAAGGCTGGTGGGGAATCATTTTATGTTCCGTCCTCTTTGTTTCCTCATGTTAACTTTTTGTTTTCTATACACAATAGCAATAAGCATAACGATACTAAACGTTCATGACAAACAACAAAAGACGCTGGTGAGAATTTATCACACTTCATGGCTTGGTTCCATCAAACCTCTTCAGTTGACTTTTCAATAATAAGCTGTTTAACAAGCTGAACACACAACTGAGGGATCAGGTAATTCTGCTGAGATGAATAATGATTTGGCCCAGGGACTAAAACAACTGCTGTACCCCATCTGGCTTTGTGATGTAATTATCCAGATCGCCGTATCACCAACAAACAGGGTTTACTTGCATGGGAATAAATTTGTCACATAATTGTCGTAACTTAAAAGTGCTCCTTATAGTTAATACCACTAAAAGGAAAGGAGGAGGGCCTTGTTGTTCTACACAGGTAAACACACATCCTATCACCTGTTTCAGCCTCGACTCAGGAACCCAGATGGATTATTGGGGACCTGGATATAAGTATATCACTGATGACAAATTAATAATAATAAATGTACAAACTGTATGATCTTTTGGTTTTGCCCCAAATGAAACTGCACCATTCTGTGACCAACAACTCCTACATAACCTCAGTGACCTCAAACTTCTTCCGTTATGAAACAGAAAAAATAAAAATGCATACTGAGGCCTTTAATCTGACGTGCATACAGAGAGTTACAGTCTTAGTTCCAGCAAGACAAATATGTGAGTCTATATTAACTTATTGCAGATCATATCATCGTCTATGTTTATGTCCCCCGATTCAATTATTAGAACAAATAAATTGCAGGACAGAAATGCCAAACTAGGTTAGAGGAAATGTGCAATAGATGGTGGGATTGAAATGTGCCTCATCCCACTGGTGGTGTTTCTATGACCGTCAAAACTGTTACACAACAGAAGTTTATCTACAGCGACCCGACTACCTGACTGTGGATTATGGGAGTCTGCTGCTAACCTTAGAAGTGTTGCAGTAAAACGTACATGCAGGACTCAGCCAGTCAACACGAGCCCCCTGTTGTTCCACTTCTCAGCGGGGATGAAACACAAGATCCTTGTCGGGGAGCAAAGCATCTCCCAAAATAAACTATTCCTGCAAAATAGAGGGACCCAAGCCTCCTTTTCCCTCCTTTAGTTCAAAATGCAGACTGCACTGTGCGTTTTTCTTTTTAAGAACTCAGACACTTGCTTGCGGGGATCCACATATATAGTAGCAGGTCAAAAGCTAAGCAGGGAAATATTCAGTCACTCAAGGCGTCACCGCTCTGCCTCACTTTGGTTATTATTGCTGTGCCGTGAGAGCCACTGAAAATAGGTCTTTAATATCTATATACGTTTCCCAATGCACAATTTAATTAACAGCGACTTCAGTTTACTTCTATTACCATAACAGAGGCCCATATGTCCATCTCTACAGGACGAACTGACAGCAGTTTAAATGTCGCAGTATATTTCTCTGTAATTGGCAGATGAACACGGTAATGATCAGCGGTGTAGCCGTTATCAGAGCCAGTTAGCTGTTATGGTTCTCAGCGGTCGCCACAAACACATGCAAAACATTCCTCTTCTCTTTTTTCTCTCTCTCTGGCGAGTCCGACCACCCAGGATGACGTTCCTCTAGATTAACCAGACTTTATCTTATGGAGGCTCTGCCACCTTTACATAGCGGGACGAGGACCTCGTGCTACATTAACAACTAGAATGACTGAATAAAATGCACATGTAGAACGCAGCACCCTACATAAACGCGGCGTTTGAGTTCACAGGTTAGTGGAGATTATTGTAGGGGTAATTAAAGCAGTCGCTGTAATGAGCTGAACTGCGTGTCATTATGATGTAAGACTTCTCATATTGTAAAGCTCTTCTGGTTGAAGGTTCCAGCAGTCCTGAAGGGAAGATGGAGATGGATTATAGTCTTCATGGTCAGGCAGTTCTCCCTCTCTGCTTCTCACGGACCCCATCGCCTCCCCTCTCCCTCGAGTCCTCTCTTCTTCCTTAGCCGACTGACTCCACCACTCCAACGTCACCTCTCCTCCCTCCCCCCACCCCCACTCCATTTTCCCATCCCTTCTCCGTCGCCATTTAATGGGGTTCCCCTCGCTCTTCTGAGCCTGCCATATTTTATCTGCTGGCACAGCGCAGGAAAAAGACGACGGGTGGAACAAAAGAGGGCCCTAATGAGTAGTGGAGGTGATTAAGGAATGAATAGGTGCTGCTGCTGGAACCTTCCCCGACTCGGTCTGCAATCTGTAGATAGGCACTGCCTCTCGCTCTCTTTTTTTTTTTTTACATCTGCCAACCGCCTGTAATTGCACTGACATTCTCTGGACCTGAGGCTGCCGGACTTGTGATAAAACCTGCATATTTGTGCATTAATCACCACAAGCCGGTACAGCCCCCCCCCCCCCTGCATCACCTGCCTTAAGACCCCAGCTCAAGGTGCCCCTATAAATACCCTGCAGATAACTGGAACTAATGGACCAGGGTGTGATTGTGAGGGAGCCAGCTCCTAACGTTTTAGACGCCCACGTAACCATTGGCGATCTCAAGACGACTCGTTGTCGATTCATATTGTAATAAGCGGCTACTGAATGTGCTTGGCGGGCCATTGAGAAGAAGTCTGTAAGCTGAGGATGTTATTAGCTGGCGTATAGAGGACTCGGGAGAAGATGGGCTGCGGCCCTGAGAGACGGGATGTTGGCTTTTGTTAGTGTGCGATTCCCACAGTGGCCATCAGAGGAATGGACATATCGCCGCTGCACGCAGAAAGAAAAATGACCCATTTGCTGCGCTCCATGACAGACCAGGGACAGGTGCCTGCAAGCACTACAGCTTTAAAATGGCCTGAGCACGGCCACTCCAGCACCTTATTTATCCCCGGAAGCAAAGCACTTTGGGAGATGGAGAGCTGCGTGACAGCTCCTCTCTGGAAACTGAATGATGATAAAAACTTGTGTCCTCTGACAACACGCTGCATTTATATCTCATTCGATAGGCCGTTAAATAATATGTGATGCCGTTCCACTTCCAGTATGTTCTTCTCTATTGGTGACCGTCTCCGACAGCCTGCTGCTGCCGTGAGGATGTATACTGTATAGGTATGCAGGCTTAATGAGAGATTAGAAGTGTCTAAATTAACGACATGTTAGAAGCTGCTGTTATTTGACCTGCGAGTGTTCAATTGTAATTACAGCATGTGAAGTTACATTTAGGACGATAAAGAGAAAAGCACGTTTCTAAATTGAGGTAAAGGACTAATTCAACATTTTGGGAAGTAAACTGTTTCTAACAGAGAAGAAGATGAGAAGATCAATATCATATCTGTCCATTAATCCACTAAGTGTATTTCACAAAACTAGCCTTCAATTCTAGAACAGTCATTTTTTCAAACCATAATACTGCATTAATTATATACTGACAATAAAGCAAAATGCACCCTGGGCATTGGCGTTACGCCACATAAAAAAAATGTGTATTGGGAATGAATATGCAGCTATTTGAATAATTATACCAATGTAATTACCATATGCAAAAAATCTAGAAGGTCAATTTTAAAGTAAATCCTTAGTGCCCCCCCTCCCCCTCCCCCCATACTGTTAAGAATCAATTAAATAATTATCATCTATACCAAATGTGTTTCAGGAGCAGCTTTTAAAAGCAATTATGACTCAAAGGCAATGCACAATTATTCAAGTGTAAAATTGTATTTTTTATGTTCCCTTTCCTTGGCAAAGCACACCGGCATTATGTACATTGTTTGCAGCTTATATTTTAGTGATGCTGTGCGTGTTGTTTTATAATATGATAATCTGCAAGTTTGGGGAGAAAATGTAATTTTCTACTTTTGTCACTTTAATGAGTTTTAAAATGAGCGCGCTGCGTTAGCAGTATCGGTCTCAGAGCAAAGGTTCAGCCAAAGAAAACAAAGCAAAATTACTTATTGTGGGATCCACAATAAATCCAGATTAAATAGACGGTGTTTGTTATTACAAGGCTGGTGTCTGCCTGAAACCAGCCTATTGTCATTAATTGTTTTTATTATTTTTGATTTCTTTATCAATGCATCCAAAACCTTATCATAATCCAAATCATTACTCATCATAATGCAGAAATAAAGGTGCACATGTTTGATTGACAGTCGGCTTAATCCGCCGTCTTCGCGGCTTACTGCCACATTTCTTTGGGCGCCATTATCATGTTTTGGCTGCAAGCATAGAGCCATACTTACACGACAATAAATGCTGGAATAAAGATGACTTATTATGTTGACTTATTATCTTCGTCAGTGAGTAGACTAATCTGTCATTTGGGTTTCAACTGACTACCATTACTTTAGTAGCTTTTTAGGCTTTTCCATGGTGAATGAACACATCTCTGGTCAACACAAGACTTAAAGTGGTGCTTCTGTGCGACTCTTTGTGGAGATTATATCATCTAATCGATTAATTGATCAAATTGTGTTGAGTGTTGGTCAAACACTGAAAAGCAATATTCTTGGTCTTCATGGGCAAAACTATAAAACACAACAAGTCTAGATAAAACCACATAAATATGCATGCATGCATCGTTGCGCATATTAAAAAGGTAATCCTTTCTTCGACAAGACACACTTTAATGTTGTTTAAATTTGTTTCCCTAAACTGATCATCAGAACAACCTGAGTAGAACAAGTGTTTTAGGTATGTTTGACAGAAAATAATATAGATTGATAATAACTAAAAGATACCTCATCCAATACTGATGCTACTGATGTCGAACTGCTGTCATTTCAGGAGCTTTATGTGGAGCTTATGTGCACATCTAACTGAAGATCGTATAATTTCTCTCCGATGATCTGCTCTTGAATCCATCCTGCCTGTCGTTATCGATGTCATCATGTCATAAATTGCCTCTCAGCCTCTCTCCTTCCCTATGATGAAGAGTGTGGCACGTAAAGAAGGGCAGCAGGGGAGCGGCTCCGGGGCTCAGTGTGTCAGCGGACGTTAGGGGACAGGCGGACGGAAGCGTGCAGGAGAAAGAAATGAAATGAGGGCGGCGATGTCAAGTGGGAGCGTGAGAGACGGGGAGGGGAGAAGGAAAGAATGAGACACAGGGCATAATGACCAAGTAGGAGGAAGGGTCAGTGGCTACGAACCCATCTCAACCTACGACATCCATCAATCAATCAATCTGCAACTTCGGCTCTGCACGGATCTGGAGGTCATGAGTTAATCTTTCCAACGATCACATCTAATTCTTCTCAGCGTTATGTCCCACCTGCTTATCCTGTCTCACACAGAAATATTTCACCACAAGGAAGCGGGACGCTCTTGAAATGCTGTTTCAGCTCAACTTAGGGAAAGATGGCAGGAAATAAGGACGGCACGGTGAAGTTTCCATCCCGTCAATCAAGGAATAATATAATTACAGAGTGTGTGGGAATGGTGGCAAGAGCTCAGCCGCTTAAATGGAGGGGAAAAAGAAGAAAAGAGAGAAGGGACAAACAAAAAAGAGTTCACTAATTATCTTTAATGGAGAGAAAGCCAGACATGTGTTTGCCTAATGACTAACAGGCCTTTACTTCTATATTTTGGAAAATTATGACACATCCTCAACACTCAGCCTCCTTTTTTTTTAATAGAACTACTCTCCAAAAAACTATTTCTAATTGATTCTATATTACTGTGTCTCATCAACACAATCCTCCCAGCTGTTTCAAATTACAAGCCTTCCAGCAGCTCTAATTGCCTTTTGCTTCACCTTTTCTGATCGGCTTTTACCGTGAGAGGTGTGTAGGACGTGTTGGGCTTGGTGATTAGTGAAAGAGAAGAGGATTTCTGTATGTATGGGATGCACACAGTATTCCTGCAGGTGCATTTACTGTGAGCTGATAAAAAGAAATATGTTCCCTCTAATAGCAAAAACACTTAGTCTGCTACTCAATTGCTCTCAACACACAAGATTCCCATTATGACAAAGAAAAGCTCCCACTCCTCCCCGACTCATCCCTTCAGTCTGAAACTCACTAACACCTGACAAATCCGTCCCCCCACTTTCTCTTCGTCCGCTGACTGTGGATCGTTTCTCTCACTCCCTTCTGCTCACCAAAGGATCAGCGCTCCCACCTCCACCTCTCGTCTCCTTGTCCGTCTGTGCTTCCTCTCTCATCCATCTGTCTGCCGCTCACTAGGTTACTTCTCTGTCTTCCTCTCATGATCTCTGCATTTGTCTTTTTTAAATTCCATAATGGGAAAAAATTGGAGCAGATTTGCAGGAGAGAGGTTTGCAGCAGCCTTCTGACACACAAACAAACAAACACATGAAATGTCTTTCTCTGTTTATCTCCAACATGCAACACTCCTTCTGTCTCCGGCAATTTTTAGGGGAATGAGGCAAGCATCAAAAGCCAATACTGAGTGTTGACAGTTAACTACCATCCGGGCACAATAACAACACAATATGTGAAGATGAGAACAATAAGCCTGGCAAATTGGTGCCTTTCTTTTCATGGTGTTCATATTTATCTGCAGTGGGAAGGCACTTTGTGAAAACTGTGAATCAATGCAGAGTGTGTGGACACATGTGGAGAATCTTCTGTGGCTCTTGACAGCGTTGCTACTGACAACCACATCTGTGTTGTGCCCCCTCCAGCATGCAACACAGTGTCCATTAGTGGCCCTTATCTCTGAATTGACTGCGGATGTTGGCGCAAACACACTGTTGCATAAGAGGAAATATAAAATAGGTCTAAACTCCCTTTAAAGGAATTGGTAAGTGGCCTCAAACAGCAACAGATTCCAGTTTCTTACATTCAAAACTATTCAAAAAGCATTTGTCCATTCCCAACCCTAGTTTACATTATGCAATTTATTTCTAAATCAAATGAATCAAAAGGAAGTTGGATCATTAAACTGGTATGGTCCAATGGGGGAGTTTTAAATTGGGCTCGACACTATTTGATTGGATGACGGTTCAATATTTGTGCACATTTTGAAATGTTACACTTCTGTTTTTCCATCACATTTCATAATATTTTAACAGTACATAACAATACTCGCCTATTATTAACGTCCCACTCTGGCTTGGTGTTCAGAGGTCACAGAGAGTTGGGTTGGCTTACTGTTGTTGTGTATTCATTCAGTATGATATCTGCTCATGTTTCTGCAACAAGCACACAGACATAATTTGAATAAAACTACAATAAAAAAAAAGGAAGCGTCTAACAGCTCAAACAAAAAAAAAGACTCGTCTCGGAATGAGAAATGATCAAGAGGGCTTCGGGCGGATTCACTCTTGCTGTGAGTGATGCACATTGTCAATACAGAGAACGGCGGTAGGCACTCGCAAATCTTCTTCCCAATTAAGGCTGCAGAAGTCGACACGGGAGGAATCGCTCCATTCAGGGATCGTTATACTTGAGAGTCTGTGTCGATGTTTCTGGGATATGCGTGTTGTGACAGCGTTGCCCAGAAACAGCGACAAACGTTCCCAATTATAAGACGTGTGAAAACTGACAAGGAATGGATGAAAAGGAGAGAGATAGAGAGAGATAGAGAGAGCGAAGCCAGAGGGAAGTATGTAACATAAGAAGTGTGTATTCATGTGATGTGACGACATGCTTTACTTTGATGGCTGTGTATTTTGTGGCGTAATATTAAAACATTATTAAATAGTATCCGTTCATCAGACGAACAGCACTGTACAACAGAGTGATGATGCTGCGTTTGATGTGTCATTGTAGCCACGAGTGATGTGGCTTAATGGGAGGGACGTGGCTGTATCAGTATAAAAATCTGGGCCAAATCTAACGTGTTCATGCATGCTTGCCTGTATCTGAAATGTCTGTCAGTTTAGACTTCAGACCGAGCTGATGAAGGTTCATCAACGTAAAGACGGTCCGTGCTCCACCTAAATGCAGCTCTGCATGGACGCAAATTCATTAATGAAACCTTTTCAAATGGTGTGAATACAGCGGCCAGACATAATTACAACAATCGTCTGCTTAAAAGGAGTAATACTTTGTATTAACATATCAGGTTCATTTTTGCCTCAAGATTCTTATCTGCAACCAACCAACTGAAATACATTAAAAGCAACCTGCAGGCGTTAAAACGATCAAATACAATCATCGCGCAGTAACGTTCCACATCGCAGAGCACTGACACGGTCCGAATCAAATCGTTCGGAATGGCAGACTGCTTAAAAAGTTAGCGTGGTAACAAATATGGATTCTGCGTCAAGATGCACCATCAAATTGGTCTCAGGAATGAGGAAGCACACTCCTCTTCCAGAGAGAGCAACGCCGTGCAGATGCAACAAATCAAACACGTTACCGAAGTTCCACGCGGCCCACGGAGCATGACGGCGGTGCTATGCTGCTTACTCATTGCCTCAGATTGCAAAACAAATGGCTAGTAAAGCATCGCTTTCCCCGACTTCAGGTCCAACCAAGTAAAAATCGTTTGGCAACTCAGCAACTCGGCATCCTGCATCGTAAATACCAAATAATAATGGTGGTTTACCCACAGAGTTCTGTGGTATTTCTGACCGGGGACAGGTGCTGGAAAACACATTCCTACACATTATATGACTGCTGTTAAAACACTTAAATTAAATCCATGCATTAAGATGAAATATCCAGAAGTATATAACGAAAAGTGCCGCCAGGCCCCACATGGGGACAGCTGGGATGAGAGCGGGTCAAGGGGTTCAGATCTTAGACTGAAATGTGGGTGAGTTCCTCCTCCGCCAACAGCTGCAGCTGAGGTTGTGTGCAACAAGCCACTTAACTGCGTGCTGCTGCAGCAGAGGGGTTCAACAGCCAGCAGAAGATAGCTGAAGAAGCACTGGACAACTCCCAGTTGCGTGTAGAGGTGGCAAAGTGTGTGTGAGTGGGAAGAGAGGTGAGGCTAGCGACGGACTAGAGTGCTTAATAGCTTCATCTGGCTATGTCTACATAGTAGTTATTCTAAAAGCGACCATCAGACCCTGCAACAGGACAATTACAGGTTGTCTAATGGGAACCTGGTGATCGAAACACAACCTCTTTGGTCCAGAGAATGCCAAAACCCATGTGAAATTTTTTCTGTAGCTTTATTTTGAGTTGATCACAATTTTAATGATCACAGTTTTTCATTACCACTGGAGGGCTGCCTTCTTCCAAGTATCTTTTGGGGGTAAAAACACATTCAACATTCAGATAGTCTTTCCACTGAAAACTTTTATTTTAGAAAACAAATTCAAAGGGTAAATATGTCCCACAAGGCACCGGGAACATCATTCATGTGGACTGACTTGACAAAAAAAAAACCTCTGAGAGGGATGAATATTATGAATGATTTGGGTCATGGGTATAAAAATGTCCTGTTGGATTTAAACAATAACCAATTTGACAGTCTTATTGTGCTTTTTTATCTTTCCCACACACAGAGAGAGAGAGAGAGAGAGACAGTGAGAGAGAGAGAAATAACTCCAACAGCCTTCTTAAAGGTTCGGCCATAACCACACAGCATCTCCAGATGCTCGTGTGATGGCTATTAGGTTCCATAAAGCCTAACAAACCCTCTTCATCACTCCACCAAAGCACTCAGCAGCAGCATCGAGACGGCAACCACTCAGGTGTGCCTTAGAGCTTTATCGATTGGCTAATGGGGGAAGGAGGGGGGGACTTAGCAGGGGGCAGTGGGCTGGGACGGGTAACAGTCAACACCAATCAGCATCTGAGGTTGAGCAGTGTTCTCATCCTTGATGGATCGATCCACAGACAGTGTGCCTAGCAACAATGCAGACATCTTGTTTTCAATATATCTGAATTATGGATTTATATTTGGATGCAATAGAATATAATTGTTTCTTTTCCTTACAAATAACTGTAGAATTATATTCAAAACATTTTTCAGTAGGACAGAAACATTTATTTCCAATTCATCATTTCAGACATATTTTCACTTTAAAAAAACTCCCTGTTCATCATCATCAAATGCTGCATTATGTATTCGTGAATGGGCGACAGCAAACAATGGGTTGTTGCTTAATGTTGAGGGCTCACATCTAGAGGAGGCAGTTAGGAAGAAGTAAAGAAAATCGCTAAGTCTTTCAGCTTTCAGGCAACAGGCGAGGGCATCTGGGTCACTGCAGGTCCGTGGCTAACAAGCTCCCAAGAGACATATTGGTTGGAGGTTGGCACTGGAGCGGTCACATTAGTCAATGTGCCATGAGAGAACAGAGTGGAAAACTCAGTGGCTGTAAAACCTTTCCTTCTAGAAAGACAAATGTACGACACGACTGGGCATTAACCCGAAACTCTGGAACATCTAGCGTCCCCACATAACCCTCAACATCTAGTATCTTTGCTCTAGTGTCGACAGAGCCTCCAGAGGGGATATGCTTATTTTGCATGCATCTACCCCGACTTCTCTTTGACGGAGCCGACGTTGGCTGAAGGGCTTTTGTTGGATATCACCACAGCGGGACCAAAACATCTGACATTTTCAAACCAAATCAGGCAAGTTTCTTATCTCCATCTCTTGTTTTTAAAAAGCAGTGATTCATGCCACAATCGGTGAAGCACGTCCTCTTGTTCACACATTTAGAGGTGACATGGCCACGACCCGTTTAAAAAAAAAGGCAAATGTAGAAGTCTGATGAAGCCTGATGAAACGGTCCGGATGACATAAAGGGCTCGATCACACTCAAACACTTGACATTTACTGTCACCACAGCCGGGAGCTCTGTGATTTACTCAAAAGCTCTGAGAACAAGTAATTAACAGAGTTGTAATAGATTCTATGGCTGCGGGATGATTCCCTATTATCTCTCACCCACAGTCGGTGGAATCACATCGTGCTGATATATTCACGTTATTGTTTTATTATTTGTCCAAATGAATCATTTGAAGCAAATTGCAATTACAGCCTCAAAATGAGTCGATGACATTTTGCTTCCTTGCAATATTATATTCCATTGAGCATCATATGTTACTTTATGATTCATGTATAGCAGATTTGATTTAAAATCAATGCGCCACTGAATAGCTGTGAGTATTCATTATGTGCTTGGTGGCGTTCATGTGTCTCTGCAACTTTGTGAGCATGACTGTTATAAATTGCCGTACCCAAAACAGTAAAATTGTCATCATTCATGCCATCCGGGAGTCACGGGGAAAAGGGGAGAATGAAAGCCGGCGGTTCATTCCGCTATCTAAACCAGAACACTCGAAACAATATTACGGTGGGAAATTTAATAACGATTGAAAAAAAGAAAATAGATATTCACGGCTAAGTGAATATTCTTATCCTTGTGGACATGATGATAGTTGAATTTACAGTGAAAAGGAGCAGATTTAGGAGTCTTATGAGGGGTAATTAGGCTCCCTGTTGCCTCACTTATGTAATGAATGGCACAAAGCTCCGCTCCTATAATAAATACACGTCTTTAAAGACACGCACCACCAATGTTCATGAGAGATGTCATTTACCAGAGACAAGGACCGTGAAATCCATGGCTGCTGCGTGGAAGTGAATAAATCAGATCGTTAGCTGAACGGTACGAGGACCTGTATCACACAGCAGCATAATGACCCCCATGCAGAACTGTCTGCCCGGCTGGAACATCAGAAACTATTCACTGAACGTATGCATGTGTATGCAGCCATCGCACCAAAAGCATTCATGGCAGGCACACGCTGATAAATAGATGTCACAGGATGGGCCTAATTGTCACTTTTCTCATTCCATGCGCTGCCTTTTTCAACATGTACAGATACCTGCTGAGAGGCTTGTGGAGGAGGAACTCTGCCAGCCAGCGTGGTGATGTAAGCTGTTGCTGCAATGTGTTGCTTGGCAAAGAAGTGGAAGGGAGTTTCTAAGTGTTGCAGTTGCTGGGCGTTGACGTTTTCTGTCCGCCTGCCACCGGTGAGAAATGCTTTGTTGAGTCAACATGGCCAACAGCAGCAGGAGACAGACCTGGCAGAGAGCCGGTGCTCTTTGAACCTCAACACTGACAGGTTGTTGCCAAGTTGCTCCATATTTGCCCCCGTGCTACTCTACAACTGTCCTCGTCAAGCTGCTGCCTCGTCCTGCCAATTATTAGTCTCATTTAAGTGACAGCATCTCGTCCACTAGCGGCTTCAGAATGTGTCCATTTCAATCTAGATTTGGGCGATCTTCTCTTTATCGACACCCTAATAGATCGCCAATAATCCCGTGGGGGTTAAGGGTTGGCCTGGTGGTGGCATCGCGGCCTGTTTATCTCATTAGAAGTTGTAGTAATAGCAGTAATGTGATTTTCTCTTGTTGTGATGATATCGATGTAATTTGTGGTGGTGTTTCTGGAAATCCCCCTGAGAAGCGAGTCGTGAGCGTCCTGTCATCCAATCCACAGACTCCGTCTTCCGTAAACGTCTCCGTCTGTCAGCGGCTCGCTAACCTGCCTCCACCAGGCTGACTGACAGCAGACGTTTACTGAACCAAAACAGTTTTCGTGTCGGCTCCGGTGTTTGTTGGCGTATGTATTGATTAGTTGATTTGATTTCTCTGTCCACGGTGGCGAGGGAGGCGAATCTGCCTGTAGTGAAACAGGCGAGGTCACAAACAGAGGGATAGATGTGCAGTTAATGCAGGCGCGTGCAGGAGAGTAGGTGGAGGAAATTAATGTCAGAAATTATTACATCCATCTTTTCTACAATTGTGCCTTTTGGACTGAGATAATTATGCAGCGCTTAGTGAAACAATTAGTCGGTAATTACATTTTTCACTATTTCCTGACTTGATTTTGTTGACTATTTAATCAATTCATCCTCAAAACATTGGATAGATACATTTACAATCATATATCAATATTCAACGATTTCCGGATTGTTAGAGATATTTTTGACTGATGGGTAAAAAAAATGAAATAAAATGAAATATTAGCTGGAAGATTTGAGGTACTTATCATATTTGTAGTTGCCTGGTAACCTGAGGACTGAGACAACAGATCTATCAGATTTAAATTTAAATATACACAAAAGCATTCCTCTCAGGTGTGCACAAGACATTACCCTCATTCTTCTTAAAGCTAAACATACATTTAAAATAGAAACAGCCAACATTCCTGCAGAGTCGCATTACATAAAGGAAAGCGAGCGGACTGAGTGGACTATTGGAAGAGGAGCAGCCGATCCTGCAGTCCGGCCACAAGTCATCTACAGGAGCGTCTCTGCTAAATTAAGGGGGTCCCTCAGGGTTAAAAACAGCTTCTTGTAACAGATACTGCAGCACCACCACTGTGTTATTTACATGACGTGGCTGAAGGGTGTGTTTGGTAACGTCTCTCAAATGAAAGCCTCTGGTGTTAGAGAACATGCAGCATGCACATGAGTGGCTGGTCAAGGTTATACAACAGGTCAATCAGCCTCTCTGCAACAATCCTCATTTAATGAGAAAAGTCTCTTTCTAAAGGAAGTACACCTGTGTCCTAGTTGGTGGGCCTAAATATGCCCAGAATAAACCCAGAGCATGGAGTCAGTTTGCCTCACGAGCCACAGGAGAGCACCCTCACCCCCCCACAGACCAGCTCTCCTCATCCTCCAAACTCTAGGTGCATTCCCATCCTGTTTGAATGTTTTTGATATTGAGTCTGAAATGTACTTTAATGCAAGCAAAACTTCAGTCTTTGCATCACACGCTGTTTGTTTACGTTCAGCACTCCCTCAGCTCCGGAGGTCAGCCTTTCTATTTGCATGTTGGGTACTGTAGTTGTAGTTATGCCCTCGAGCACGTTGAAGGGACCCGGCAATAGAGGGAAACAGCTGTGTGTCTTTGTAAACAAGCCCAGGGTCTGACCCGGCATCATTAATCCCTCTGCCGTAGGTTTGCAGGGCCCGAGGCTCTCTCTCTCTCTTTTTAGGTCTGTCATACTTTCCGTTGTCACTTTGCCTCTCCTGCTCTTTAGATCTCTCGTCCTCCTTTCACCGCGTCTCGGGCTGCCTGTCACTCCGGGCTCTCCTTCACTTCAAGGATACTCTTCCTACAAAGTCAGCATTTTGTGGCAGTCGAGGGTTTTTTTTTTATTTCCTGTTTTGTTTTTCTGTCAGTTTACCTTGCCTTACCTTGAGAAGTTGTCATCTGCTGTCCCTCTAACTTTCTTTGCATGTTCTCAGCGTTTCAGCAGAGGGAGCAAGCATTGATGGAGTTCAATATCCATTGACTTTCATGTTTATTTAGAGTATTTGCATTAGGTTTGTTTGGGCAGGTTTTCTTACATTGCTAGAGAGGGAGATGCTTTACGTCTTCTACTTGGATGGCTTTCTTGTATTTTATTATGTGATATACTGCTTCACTTCATCCTATAATGGACTGTGGATGATCTAGATACACTCCTCTGTAAAGGCATACAATTTTAAAGAAATTAACTGGAACTAATGCTGCAAACAATTACGCTGAAATTGAATATCCTCCATTTGCCATAATTGGAAATGGGGTAATACGAATGTTCAATAGGTATCACTCCTTAGAGGCAAGAAAGCTAAAGCTTTTACTTTAGAGTTGTGGATTAATGAATGGCTTTGATACCAGTTCAATAGGTGACTCAGAGCAGGCAGAGCTCAGATTCCATTTTCATCAGCTCATCACATTCATACAAAAAAATTAATACCCTGTCAGTGGAGTGATTGTGCTGCCTTCAGGCTGAACTTTGAGGAAAGTTCCTCCCCCCCAGGGATAATCTAATTTCAGTAGGTATTTTGTGATTAATCTTTATTCTTAACTCCTTTTTCTGTGTAGCCACTGATAATATGAACATCTTAAAAATGTATACAAAAGATACTCAATCTAAATCTTTGTAAAGCTCATAACATTTCCAATTTGAGCTCAAACTGTGTCAGAGAGCATTTGAGTTCATCGTTTGTGATGAAGTGCATTAAATTGTATATTGTTTTTGAATGACAACTTCATGTGATATAACTTAAACAAACATTACAAAAACAGCATTATAAGTTTCACAGATATATGGATTCATTGCAGATGTCCAGTATCTGACTGCAGCATGTATCTTATAGTAATAATACTCCTTTTAGTAACAGCAAAAAAAATGTGTTTGTCCAGAGAAAATATAAATGATAAACACATTTCAAAACCAGACTGCAGTGCATTCTGGACTACTGAGGTTACTATCAGGGGACATTTGATATGTCTATGAAAATAAATGTTTAAGCAATGACATAACAATTGACATAATAGCTGCATCACACAATGTTCAACATTGATTAATTCATCTCTATAAAACCATTTTGTATATAAAACATCCAGAAATAGTTTTAATTTACTGTAATGTAGGACAAGGGAAAAAAGCAAATTATGACATGCTGGAATAACAAGTAATTTTTTGAATATAAAAAGTACTTATAGATAGGGCTGGGCGATATGGGAAAAAATCCCAATACGATATTTTTTTTCATATCAGTCGATATCGATATATATCACGATATATAAATCAAATTACTATTACGTGTGCTGTGTGCGTCAACCTAACTTGACGTGGCTCTATTCCAGCATGATTGGTTCGGTGCAGCGCTACTTAATTATGATTGGCTATTCTTTCGCCAGGTTCACACTGGACGCGGAAGCGCCGCGAATAGACGCTAGCGGAGCCCGCTTCCATTCGGCGCCCCTGTTAAGCTATGGTGTCGTTCACACTGGACGCGGAGCGCCGCAAATACGCGCGGCCCTCCCGCGCCGTGAAGCGATCGTTTCGGCGTCTGCTCTATTTTTTGCGCGTGCCGCGAGTGAACACGTCAATTCTGGCAGGAAATCACACGGAGAAACACGAAACAATCCGGTCAATTTTCAAAATAAAAGCAATTTTCAAAATAAAATACCGCGATTGACAAACGCGATCATATTTGTGTATCTCAACTCGCACTGTCAGAAACAGGAAGAGACAATACATTTAATAAATGTGAAGAGTAGATAAACAAAGATGTGTATTTCAACGGTATATCTGCACTACTACTGTCTACTACCATACATACTCTCTGTCTGTGTGTGTGTCCCTCTCTCTCTCGCTCTCTTTCTCTCGCTCAGAGAGAGAGAACGGATAAATACAAGAAGTGTACAAACTTCTTGGTTACAGAAACATGGCGTATTAATTTTATGGGGTTTAATGGGAAAAAATAGCTCTGAATGAACAACAGCTGAGCAGAAGCGCTTGTCGACCGCCGCGGAGAAATACGCGTCTGGTCTGAACGGGGGTGCGCGGATCGGCGCTTCCGCGTCCAGTGTGGACCAGGCGTTATGTGGACCTACTTATAGACATTGACTCGGATCTTGTGTGTGTTTGTTTGACCAGAATATGGAAAAACAAATGACAAAACAAACCTAGAAATGCAAAGTGCATCAGTATCTGTATCAGTGTGGGATGTTTTACCTTTAAATAACTTAAATTTTCGTAACCTCTTTGTCTGTCCATCTGAGTTCCATCCTCAGTTCTCCTCATATCTCCTCTCCTTCCTCTGATTTTGTTTCAATTGATCGTCCCGTCTGTCCACTGGTCTCTTATTACTGCTCTGTCTTCCCTCCCTAAACAAGCTGTTCTCATCCACACTGTGCATGTTCATGTCCGACAGGTTATCATAGGAATTAGAGAATGATAGCTTCCCCTTTCTCTGCCCCGGCATAACCTGCAATTATCTGAAATCAGATGATGGAAGCCGAATGAAAAATCTCACTTCTACAGTTACACTGCCACAAGGATGACAGTGCATAACAACACGGATCAAGCCAGCTAATGATTTCCCTATTAAATCTGTCAATAACACCAGCACATCTAATCATGCATGATACAAGAACCCTGGCATGGAATTCATAAGTGATATTTGTTCAGGACAAAACTGACTTCTTAGCCCCTTCGCGTCGTTTAGACAAGTGTTTGACAGATTACTCCTTTTGTGAAGATTTAAAGACTTGAAATGAAAGCCTGAGCCTGTCGAAAGTCAATCTGATTCCCTGTGTGTGGATTCTAATTACGGTCGGTGCCAGCTGACACCTTTTGACAAAAAAAAGAGGGAGACAGAGGGTGTCTGGGGACAGATGATTTGATGAATGAAGCTCTATACGCTGTATATCGGCTTTAAAGCTGGTGTAGAGGAGCAAAGAGGGGCCTCTCCTCTGTTAAGTCTCAAGATCCAACATCACAGGCCGGATGATTCATTGTGTCTCCAGCAATTAGATCAGAAAGGTAACAATGAACTCACACTGTAGAAACAACTGGTTACAAAAGGTCGTCCCTCCTAAATTGGGGGCGAAGCAGTTCCAAGAACGATTCATTTCAGCAGAATGTCCTCCGATAATCCTCTTAACCAAGTAAAACTGTAGGACATGCAGCAGTACAATTAAACCAGGAGATACAGAGCACTGACAAAGGCATTTGCTTCTGTGACAGAAACAAGGGCGTCAGGTGCAAATTGTTCACAGACATTCAAACCAGATTAAGAGTCTACAGCCAGGCTAGCGGCTCCGAGGCACAGCAGAGCTTTGGGCTATATGCTAACGTCTGCATGCTAATATGGTCACAAAGACAAAGCAGGTCTAATGTTGTCGTGCTAACTTTGCTAATTAGCACTAAACACTAAGTAAGGTTAACTGTACCGATATACAAGTGTGCATTTATTTACCATCACAGACACAATTCACTCTCCGCTCACAAGGGGTAATAATCAGCAGAAGCCCCTTAAAGCCCCTTATACTCTCATCAGAAGATCCTATCGCAATTTCAAACATTTTGCGTTATGCTAAATATATACCATAACATTGCAATTTCAAATTATCTGCTCAGGCAGGCAAGGCGTCCTCCATTCGGAAAATCTTCATCTCCTCCAGTCCGCATGCCGAAGTGTCCATGGGCAAGCTGTGACATTGTTGTGTGAATGGGTGAAAGTTGGCATGTAGTGTAAAGCTCTTTGGGTGCTCGAAAATACTAGAAAAGTGCTATAATAATGCAGGTCCATTTACCAAACTGACCATCTCTCTGCCAATCCTGCTGACTTCCCCCGGGACCACAGCAGGAGAAAAGTAATAGGTAACAGTTTATATAATAAAGGTCCAAGTAAATATCACAGTAGTATGCTCAATTGATTTCTTTACGCCAACCCTACTGTTCACAATCCTAGATTTACTGCTGAATTGATTTTGCCAACAAACCATCAGGCAGGTAACCGGGATATGGGCACTCTGTGAGTTCAGTGGCCAGCCTTATTGTGACAGCCAGCCATTTAGTCAATCACTTATCAGAGCGTGACTAAAGGCTGAGGCTCTGCGGTGAAATCAAGCCGGCTTAGCCGAGTGAATGTGCTATTTTTCCTGGATAAGAGGCAAAGAGGAGTTGAGGTCAAAGCTCCATGGCTGACCTGGAACAATCCTGTCATCCTCTCAGCGGCCACAAATTGCAGAGTTTGGGGGAGAGGGCAGTTTGGGCAAAGCAGAGTGCAACTCATAGAGGAAGAAGAAGAAACTGTCTCCACTGATAAGCCATGGCATGACTCCAAATTGTAGTACATTTTCACCGCCGCATCGTGGAGGAGAATGTCACAAGATCTTATTAGATACACCAAAGCTCAACTCACATACCGCTGGGAAGCATGCGTCTGAGATGAAAGAGGGATGAAGAAAAGTACATCCATCTGCCCACGCTGACTAACCTTTAAAGAAATCAGAGAGGAAGAAGGCGAGAATAGAAACGCTAAATAACAAGCTGGAGAGCGAGGCGCTACTAAACAAACATGAATTTTAATTAAGAGAATGAGAAGAATACAACAGCGTGATTACAAAAGAAACACCTGAAGTTGACGTTTAGAGGGAAGAACCTTGAGAATGAAAGCGACGTCTCTATCAGACATCCAGAAGGAGAGGATGAACATTAAATGAAGAGGAAGATGACGGACGGACTCTTCAAACCTTGTTTTCTTTAAATAGCAATCAACAGTTACCCAAGACAAAAATTGAGAAAAGAGTCTGAAAAACACACAGGGCCAAAGGGGGTCTTATAAAAGAAACCCACATCAACACACTGCAATGGGAGAGAAGGCTGCAATGTCTGACTTTGTTAAAGCAGTTCAATAACAGGAAATTCCCATCATCAAATAAAAACCTCCCGCCTGCACCCGGCTGAGAGAGTACAACGCCTTAAGGATTCTATGTTATTTCCTTACTTCATTTTGGTGGTTTGTTGTTATTAATCGTGCGTGAAATTAATGTAAAACTATGTTCCGGAGCAAACATAGTTCCAGGAACAAAATTGTATTTACAAGAACCCAAAGCTTGATGTAACTACATATATGTTTGGTTGTATATCAGCGATTTGTTCTTCCCACAGACTTCGCATTTGGGTAATCAACAGTCATTTGTAATATTGCGCAGACTGTTTATATTTAATCTCCAAATTCATTAGGCAGCAACAAAATTGCTCTTGGAAATATCAACAAACATTGTCACTGTGGATTACACCACCAAGACTGATAGACGGAGAAGAAACACACCTTCAGTCTCACTTTATTTGCATGAGTCAGGTTTACTGACGGTTTACTCGAGACTGCCTGATAAGACACTGACCACAGTGAGGATCATTTTATACATGCATGTTAGACCAGCCAGTTCTGCAAAGGTGGTCCATCGGCTGGTCTGTTTAATGGGGTCCTCGTATAATCTAATGCGTTTTCATTTGCTGCACCACTGGTGGAGCAGTGTAGCACATTAGTGATCAATACCAACGTGATCAGCCCAAGCAGAAAAGAAACATGGGTCGAATTTGTTTGAGTCTGAGCAGTGAGATTATTTGTACCCAGGAGTCTTAGAGAGCTTTGCATCCGTTCTGCAATGAAGATCACCATGGCGACACAAGGTTTGGTGTGTTTGACGGTGAACGTGTCAAAGGTGACAAATGCAGCCTCTTGGCTCCTTCTGTAACAAATATCTGAGGCTGTTTTGACTGCTGGAGCCACTTGAGCCGATAATAATGATGATAATAATGCTGCGACGGGTTAGAAGAATAAAAAAGTGCCACTGCTATATGGGATACATTATTGACAAGAACTGTCAATAGTTTACGTACTGTCCTGAATGCCACGTTGAATGTAGGTCAACAATATTTTAAAGTCACTCTAAGAATACAGCGATCCTCATATGTGTGCTATCTTGTGTCTTATGGGTTCTGCATGGAAACTATACTGCATACTGAAAAAGAAAGAAGATAGAAGATGCCGCCGATCAAACTGATGAATTTTACATCATGGATCATCATCAATCGTTAAATGACAGTTAATGCTATTATATATTTACCACGTGTGTCCATGTCACATTAAGATGCATGGCTTCCCTCGTTCACGTGCACCTTACAGCTGTTAATAAGACCAGCCATTTATTTCAATAAAGGCAGCCGGCATCCCCTGCGGTGGGGGAGACGACGTTTGAGGAGGAGACCCAGCTGCAGTCCAAAATCAGAGCCATTGATTTGGCCCTCAGCTTTGCGGGACAGTTAGGCTCCCACAGGAGAACAGCACAAGGGCGACCGGGGCCTCAGCTGGGCCCCTGCATTAGTAATCATTCCAATTAGACAGAAAGTGACCAGATGCTCATCTGGTTACATAATGTCCCGTTCCTGACCTGACGGACGAGCACCTGGATTTACAGACGCTGCGTGGTTTGAGGATGCCATTTGGGCTGGTTTCACTCTGATGGTCTATTAAGTGCTTATTCCTTCTTTCTGTCCATTTGGGAGCCGCGTGAATTAATTCAGCGCCTCCATCTGCCGGCTAACTTGCAGATAAATAATCAGATTACCTGCTGCCCCCTCAACTAGTTTCCGATTGTGGGAGGGAGCCTGGAGAAAGAAAATCCTCCATCACATTCTAATAAGTTAAACCTTATTTTGAAAAAAGCATACAAACTGAATGAAGTAAAGGCTCTTTTTGAGTTAAGCCAGTGGAAGAGGAATATGTCGTAGTACTAACAAACGCGTACATAACACATCGTTTACTTTAGCTGCACTCGTGACTTAGTTAGACTATTACTATGTCAAACATTAAATCACAAACAAGTGTATAAGCCTTTATGACAAGAAAAAATATGAAATGGGGATGTTTCTGGCTGCAGAGGGTGATTCAGACTTCAGACACCGTTTGCGTTGTGAGGCCTACTCAGTGCGGCCGAGATGGTGACCACATATTTGACATTTTCCATACATCTTTCTCCGTACCTCTTCTCACAGGATACCACATCAAAACCAACTATTTTCTCTGAAGACCAGAAAAAAACACCTGAACAGCATGTTACATTTGTGAATTGTATGCAGCAGAATCTGTGTTTCAGGGTTTTTTTTGTCATCTCTCTCCATGCATGTCTGTGCTGCTAGAGAGGGAAGGCCACACCAGAGTATAGTCTTCAATCACCTGCTCACTGCTGTCCTCCCTACCGATACCTCCTCTAATGAATACCTCCATGCTGTTTAGCTTCGGCTCCTAAAGGGCATCAATTCACCATGATTCATCCGTGTTTTATCACTCCGGGGGAAAATATTTGTCTCTCTACACTCTGAATATAAAGATTGTCTGCCTGTCTGAAAACTGAAAGTTTCATAAGCTAATTTGGAGCCTATTAGTAGTGTTGAAACTGATTAGTTTATCAATTACAAGAACGATATATTGCACAGTATAAGAAATATAATCATAATAAATTATAATCGATCTGCTTCAACAATCTCTCTGCATGTATTAACAACTTCTTTCTTTTTTTCATATCATAGAGCAGCCTTTGAGACACTAAAGGAAAAGATTGGCACCAGCCAAGTGTGTAGAAGTCGGTAGGGACAAGCCTGGAACAATACCAGCAATTACTGAATTGTCCCTAGCAATATTCTGATCAGCATGAGCAGAGTGATAATGTAATGCACAGCAGATTATAGGGCAGGTTGATTTTCCCCCCTGAAATATTATAATTTAATTCCAAGTAAATTAGGGTATGACTTCAGTTTTACTTCACTTCACTTTTTTTTTTTACTTCACTTTTACTCAAGTATTACAGCTGTATTCTCTACTTCAGATATGTGGGACATGTTCTGAATGAGCAGAACGTTTTGAAACACATGCGCTTTTAATTTGGTTTGTAAATGAATCAGAATAAATAGATTTGGCCAGACAGCCTTACTGCATTATATAATATTATATTTTTTGTATTGTTAATTGTCACCTAACGCCTGAATTTAATGTTTTCCTAAATTATTCATTGATGAATCAAAATTGGATTTTGCAGCCCTATCATGTTGAGAAAACACAATATTGGAATGGATATGTAAAAATGGACCAACACCAGTCACACTGTATAGCTTGTGTCTGCAGGTCTGAACCTGTTTCAGCAGCTCCCTTTATTATGGTACTTGATACAAGTGAATGTGGGGCTGAATTTCTGCAGCTTGATCCTAGCATCAGACTTACCATCATCTGATATCTGCAGCCCTCTCAAATAGAAGCTCTGATAAAGCCATTCGTTACACTCAGACCATAATTTAAACACACATTCAAAGTTACTTCCCTCAAGTGCAATTTGCATCTACTTCTAAACACTGAAACTGACTGATAGATCAAAAACCAGCACACTTGTTTGGAGAAGAAAAAGATGCAGCCAGAAATATCTGTGTATGTTTGATGTGAGGTGTTTATTCCTTTTCCCATTGAAATCATGGAAATCGCACTCAAGGCTAAGTTTATGCTGTATAAATGTCAGCCTCTGTAGTTTCACTCCGAAGAGTGATGAAAGGCCTGTTTTCATTAGCGGCAGCTGATTGGATGATGCTTGTGATAACATGGAAGACGGGCAGCTCGAGGATCAGATGGGCCGTCTGTTAACTGATTCTCTGACTGATCAGTCATCGAGTCCCTGCCAAGATTGTTAAAAGGATATTTACCCCCATTAAAGTTATCATACATACATGGATTTCAAAGCTTAAAGGCATTTTGAAGGCTCTGCTACATTTTTAAATCTTATATTGTGTATATATGTCTGATATAAGTGCTGGTTCTTAAAGTGTCACTTGAATTAAACCTGGTCTGTTTCTGTTGTAATCAGACTGCAATATGGATGCTTCAACATGGTATATGCATTTTATGCAGTTATTCAAATTTGGCTTTCCTAAACAGAGATTTGACTCGACACTTTGCTTGAAAAAACTCCCCTCAGCTCAAAAAAACATCAAGGCAAGTTACAATTTCTTTGTTATGAAAACACCATCGAACTCAAGGAACTGTTTCCACTCTAGATTATAGAGAAACTGCGAAAAAAAAGAAGTCCTATTCAAAAATATTTGCCTTCATCGTCATCTCACCACCTCTCATCCTTCACATGTGTCAGCAATTCATGTTGACGGCTTGTGCATGAAATCCAAGCACTTGGCTCTATGCTGAGTGTTATGAAAAACAGCCTCTTTTCGCAATTTAACATATTTTAGTGGAAATTACCACGGGGGCCGAAAAAAGACTTGAGACCGACAGCACCATTGGCACATCTCTTGGGGAGGGCATCATTAATGCTTGGCTGGCAGATTGGCAGCTGGGTATTGATGGTCCATTTCGGCATGTGACTGGAGAGTTGGGGTGAGGAGACAGGAGCTGAGGGGGGGGGGGAATGTGCTTCAAACATGCCCTATTTATAATAGGGCTTGTCCCTGTGCCAGGGGAAGCGGGTGGCATAAACTAGTGGGTGATTACGTTAAACAAATGTCTGCCTCATTAGCTCGCCCCCCAGAGTGTCTTGTGCATATATACAAACAGAGACACGCGCTCACACACACATTCAGACATTCATACTGACATAAGCATTAGGTTGGCTTTGTAAACAGAAAAGGGCAGAGCACAAAGGCAATGCTCAGGAGGGTACAAGCTCCATCCAATAGTCTAATTAACATCTCCCAATTCCACCAGCCAGTACTCGGTGGTGCTCCAGTTAGCTTCGGATGACGCTGCACAATACAACAGACTGTGTCACTATACATGCATATTTCCCGACAACATCTGAGACGTTTCCCCCCCAAAAGCTGAGCTAATGACTGCAATTACCATCCTCAGTTTCAAAGCTCGGGGCTCAGCTGGAGGAGCGTTGGACAGACACCTCGTGTTTTTTGCTACATAGATAATGTATGAAAATTAGGGGCCAAATGATTTAGCTTACTTATGCAACGCCATAATGAGAGGGGCTAGATTGATACCTCAGGTCCTTAATTACTTGACCTGATTTGACCTGAACCATCTACCTCACACTGCTTCAGTGGACAGAGATTCATTATAGGGCAAAACACTGCAAATACAAATAAGGCTACACCCAGTGCTTCGGCAATTGTCCAGCACAATTTGGCACAATAAAGCGTCTTTGCTGTCCGAACAAAGGGTAGGGTAAAGATATTCCATTCATCATAAAACAGACAGAATCGGATTGCAAATGTTGAAAATAAAACCCCCAAAGACGAATGATTTTAATACAAAAAAAATGTACTCTGTATATGGAATGTTTAACATCTTCATCTTTGTAAAGCTGTAGGGGGGTGAGACAGGAGCACCATTGGCTGAAAGAGGCTGTTTTTTTGTCAATATTAACAGCAGTAAAAATGTTTTATATGCCTATATAAAGTAATGTTTAAATATAGAGCCAAAACGACGCTGTGTGAACGACTTACTATTCCTTGAAAAGGAAATTACATTTTTGAACTGCGTTGGCGTCCTGCTGTGACTGGTCTGATTTGGATTTATTTTTTTGATCATGTAAATGTGATGGTGTATTTCTGCACTCAGAGCCCAGATATTAGCCCTTAAAACTGTGGGTGATTGCAAGCTTTCAAACAAAAGCCTCCGGGAGGCCACATTAACTAGTGGGAGGATCCCCGGAAAAACCACAGAGAGCTCACTGACCGGCGAAGAGAAACATCTCTGGTCTTATTCAGGGAGGGCAGCCTTGCCCACTGGGACCTCGGTCTCAGTGCAAACACTCAAGCATCTGCCACCTGAACATTACCTAAATAATGCATGGAGCTGATGGGAGGCCTGTCACAACCGGCCCCACACACTCATTACTGTTGCCAAAGTGGTGTGAAAAAGTCAAGTCAGCAAATGCGCTGGAGCAGTACCGACGCGGGACGAACATGCAAACATGCACGAAAACGCACACAAACACACATGCAAAGTGTGGCAGAGGCTTATAGTGAAAGCCTGCATCCACGGATTAAAGGAGGTTCTTGAGATTATGTTGAAAAGCTGAGTGTGGGTAGATTAAGCTGTCTACCAAGAACGCGACCAAAGTTTAGGACATGAACAGTTCATCCGTCAATCTCCACATGCGGAGACCAGATTAAACAGCATGAAAAGAAGAGAGCCAGTGGATGCTTGTGCGTGGATGTATATTCGTCCATCCCGTTTTTGAACACTAAACAGCCGGATACACTTGCATCTCTGCTGGCCCAAAAGTCACAGTGACCCAGGGCCGTCTCTCCCTTCAGGAGCATTTCCCATCAGAAGCCGGTTACACCGCAAAGGCCATTTTACTCCCAGAATAGCAAATCTAAGGAAATGTAATCTTTGAAGCCTCGGCTAAAATAGCCTGACAAAGCCATTTTCAGGGCTGAGGAACAGAAGGAAAGCTCAGACACCGGAGCTAAAACTCCTTTTACATAATTTGCTCTTGGTATGACATTACTGTTGTATTGTTTGACCTTAAGCACAATGCTTGTTGAGCAGACGGAAGTCTCTGGCAGACTCTCAAAGTCATGAGAGCAGTAAGACGGGGACAGAACAAAACCCAAGGAATTAGATTGATTTGAATACAACACAAAAAAAGCAGAAGATTTTTACATTTGAAGAGGTTGATATGAGAGAATGTACATAACCACAGCTGTATAACACAGCACTCTCTACCACACCACTATCAAATTGCCCCTATCCCCCTGCCACTCTCTTATTGCCCATTGCTTTCATCAACTCCCTCACGCTCTGGATAATTAAGAATTGGTTAAGGTCTAATCATACGGACATGGGGATTGATTTAATGTAACCTTAGTCTAACTGGGAGAACCTCCAGAGACACTGGCAGGAGGTTCACACATGGAACATGAATGGAAAACAGACGGGAAGCTGTGGGAATTTGGATAAGCGCCGTCAGCTGCTCCCTTAATCTGGCGAAGTGACAGCAGGAAACAAAAAGACTGCTGCTGCCACAGGAAGAGGATCCGGGGTTGTCTGGTGTTACTACACACATACACACTTCATGTACAGTATGTACACACACTTGGAAGACAAATCCCATGCTCATATGAGAACAGGTATGAACAGTCATCTGTACCCATCAAATCCAGCCTCACTTGATCTGCAAACAAACTGTTCAGGACCTTTGATGTTATGCAGTTTGTAATTCACAGTCCTCATTTTGCATATTATCCAGTGACGTTAATGCAGTAAAATAAGACGGAGCTTTCAGGCGTTTTATTCAAACGTTCACATTTCACGATGTGATGCCGTTATCGCTGCGAGTCTCGGCAGCTCTTCAGTCAGAATGCAGTAAAAGACACCTGGTTTACATTACACAGGTTACAAATGTCAAACAACAAAGATAAAAGATCACTGCTACTCTTCAACTGAAGCCACATCCCAGCACAAACGAGCAGAATTCACATTTTAGATGCGAGTTTAAGGAGGATGTAGAGCCTCGTTGCCAGTATATAAATAATATATAACTAAATCCTGAACCAAACTCTGAAATCACATAACACATATGGCTCACAGCAAACTGCAACTGACTCAGTGCAGAAACAGAAAACCAGCAGCTACCAACAAGTTTCTCTAGAGCCGTTTCAAAGTGTCTCGCCTAATAGACTATGACTATGTGCCGCGTCTTCCTGCACCAGGAAGAGCAGTTGACAACAGCCTTTTCTCAAATCGTAACTTTTTTTTTATATCAGATTCTTTTGGAAAGGGAACTTGCAGAGAACCAGACAAAACAAACCCTTTACATGTCAAAAGTTAAGGAGAGAAAAGTGAACATGAGGTCTCCAGACGTCCAAGTAGATATTCCTTTTGAGGTGTTTTAACGCTAGGATCCTAAAGATACTTTATTCCTTAAACAAAGTTGTTGTTGTTTTTTTACCATGCAGTTTTTTCGCACAGCATTTTCAGCGACAACAATTCCGTTCCTGAAATGTCAATGTGCCAAAATGAGGCCGCGGGACCACAGTTAATTTTTCGCTTGGTAATTCCTAAAGCCTGTAGCGACACTGAAAGAAGGTTTCAGTGTGAGTAAATTAAGTTGGGCAAGAAAATGGGTCGAGAGGATGACAACCCCTGAAAGCCTCAGACGAAAAGTGATTTTAAAGTGAATGCCACAATTCAATTTGGAACCTAAATTGCACTGAGCCTTGCCTATTAGCTTTGACTGGTGTGCGTGGTTAGATGAGGGATAGGTTAACGCCTTTGGCACTACAGTGGCTTTGAATAGAGTGTAACTGATACACTTAGTCTTCATATCTCATACAAACGTCGATGCTGATAGAACACAAAGTTGTAGCCATGACAGTAGAGGAAGGTGCAATGGATGTCTATGTAACGCTAACATCTTCCACCTGGCCGAGCAGAGGATCTGTATAATCACCACAAAGTCAAAGTGGGCACCTGAGATTAGTGTCACCAATTCAATATCCAACCAAATGTGAAATATGGTCCCAATCTCTCCTCCTGTTCCTCACTCATGACATTCAATGATGGTATGTAAAGTGTTTTTGCAGAAAACGTTGACCTTTTGGATCTAAAATGTCATCACTTCATCATTTTATCCTATTAAGGTGTGTTCACGAGAATTGCGATGTGAATTTTTCACACGGCGCTATGGCATACACGTCATTCATGTGAGTTGAAATATTTCATCTAGAGCGAAACATTTTCTGGTCTCTGTGACCCGTAAGAAAATCACTTCTCCTGTCATCACTGAATCAGAAATGCGGTCTGTGGTCTCCCAAAGCTCTACGATAGAAGCTCACATTAAGAGACCAGAGACCGTTGATGGTACAAACAACAAGGTCGCTTCCATATTTATGCCTAGATGACATATTTTAAGTGTCTATGGAGCAGCTACAGTGTCGTAAATCCTCTAATATAGGCCCGGGCCTTTATTTACTCAACCGCATCGCGGCCCAGGCCTTTATTGGAAGGAGGCCAAGATTAGAGACAGGCCTCTATTTCTATTTGAGCAAAACGGACTACCAGTAGAATAAATAAAAACAAGTTTTTCTGTCTATTTGAACCTATAAAATACTAGGTTCATTTATTGAAAAAGTCTCCTCTTTGGCTCCGCAGATGCCATATTACCGTAAACAACGTTAGCAGTTTTTAAACGCTAGTTGACGTACCGCTTGCCAGTATTGCACGCTTGGTGGGCTGCCACTCGGAGGATGATTGACAGGCGCTCTCCTTCATACAATCCCATGCACACTTCAAGTGATGTGAAGAAACACAAATGATCCGTTTAGATATAAGTGAAATTTTGCCTTGATTAGCGATTGAATTCTTGTGTTATGGTCAAAAACGTGTTTAGTAAGGGTCAAAGCGATTTTTCTCACATCTCCTACAACATCCACTTCATCCTTGAGTCCAAGTGGATGTTTCTGCCACATTTGAAGAAACTCCCTCAAGGCATTCCTGAGGTGAAAGGTTCACAAGAACGGGATTGACAGACAGAGAACCGAAAAGCACCTTATTCAATCATTCAATATTAACACTCCTGCATTCAAGTACTTACGACTGCAGAATCTAATCCCACCGCTTGGCATCGAGCTGCAACTAAGCCAATTAAGTTAACGGTATTTCCCTTTCATCTGGACAAAGTAGTGGAGGATTAATGTGGCAGATCACTGTTATCTATCCTAATGACATCAGTTTCATTGGTTCATAACTGACTATCAGCTTTAGGCCATCTGGCCTCATAATGTACTGTACAACAAGTGTGCATGTCCCAACATAATACCTCTGCTTCTGACTCACCCCTGTTCCACATCTGGTGCACCACAAAAGCATTTCCTTTCAAACAAGAAATTTTGTCAAAAATAGAAGGTCTGAAAGTGTAGGATTTTATGTTCAAGAGCAAAATCTTACTCTGCATTTTTTTTATATATATTTAACAGCATTAAACTTCTATTGGATCACTTTAATTTTAAGTTCGATTGCTACCAGCCTCTTCAGGGAAAACCATTGATTCCCATTAAATTGACCTGCAATTGCACCTTTGCTGGATTGTAATTCTAAAAGAAAAGCTTTCTCAGGCATCTGCAATAATTCCTTTTCTTCCAGGGCACAGTGAATTAATTTGGCCTATTCCCATTGCAGTTTGCCCTCGGAAAGAAAAACACAAAAACACATTGGCAGCTGAATGTCGTCTCAAGGCGTGTGTCTGCAAGTCATTACCTCCGCTGGTCCCCATTCTTCCCCGTTCAGGGCTGATGCATATCCAACGTGGCAGCCGGTCGCCAACGCTGTGCCGGGATGAATAGTTTGTCATCCCCGCTTCTCTCTCTCCCTCTTCACTCGGCTCTCTGCCTCTTGCCAGAGCCGTTTGCTCAGCTGTTCCCCTCACTGACCGCATTTATCCCAGATGAGCGGCACAGCTTACCCCTGTTAATCTGTGTGTGAGTGAGTCCGTGTGCCCGGCCGTGTTTGTGTGTGTGCGTCTCCATTCCAGGCATCCTCTCATTGGCCCCCTGATGAACATCTGAAGACACGCCCTGATCAAGGGACACACACACACACACACACACACACACACAGGGGACAAATGTAGCACTCAGAGGGACAAGCATTGTGCTATAAGCGGAGGCCATCCGGAGCATATTTGGAGATGTCACAGCACAGAAAGGCTCTAATGAATCCTCTAGTCAATGACGCCGACTCCATCCCTACCCCGCTTCCAATTCTGCAAATTATTATCTCTAAAATGTGTGCGCTGATGCTTGATTAAAAAGGTTAGAATCACCTGCAAATGGTGCAGTATTAGTGGCGTAATGTATTTCCAAACCTGTCCCTCCTCCCCTAACTGACGCCATTCAGCAATTCAGTAAGAAGAACATCTCAGCTTCATTCCATACACCTGTTCCTCAAATTATTATTTGTTGGCATGGTGATTTGGGGAGAAATAGGGCAGACTGGCAACACTGAGAGTGGCAAAATGTCTTTGCGCAATGTCAAGAAATTTGTTTTTCACTCCAAAATGCTCACTTGGAACATTTCTGAAAGTAAATGAAATTCCCTAAATATAAGCAATGTAAAATACAAAGTGAACGTTTAAAAAAAGAAATACATATCGCACAAGCCAATCACACATCAATGCGTTCATCCTTCCTGCTCTCATAACTATTTCATCAGGCTCTAAAACCTTCCATGAAGACAAGGTGAAATCTCCCCCACCCACCGACAATGAACTCCCCCGTGAAGTGAAACAAATAACCCCCGACACCCCTCTCTTTTAGAGGGAGCACTGTATGCCTCCACTGAGATTTATGCCACAAATGACACAAAAGAGTTGTGGGCAGTAGGAGCTTAAATGCTGTTTTTTGTTTTTCTTGACAATGGCCTATTTTTTCATGATCCATCATGTTTGCGAAGGAGAAAACTGGGCCTATAGTCTTCCTGCTCGGAGGCGAGAACTGTGCTGCTGTGAGGCGTAAAGCTGAATTTACTGTAATATGACACAATTATGTTACACACAGTACTATACACCAAAAAATGTCCAGAAATAATATTACACATACATTAATAGATTTTCCAGATGAGATGAAGTGCAAATTGATAAAGAAATTAAAAAAGGAAATAAAACAGAGAATGGGTCTCAGCACCGAAGCCTATATCACCCTCTTGAATAGTAACCTCAGAGAGCTATGGAAATTATTGATTATTTCCTAAACAATGGCTCTTAAAAGGTCAATAAATTATCCAGACATTGTTAATGGTCATCCAGTTAGATAAATGGATTTTTTTCATGCGTCCAAGTTACCTTTCTAGAGAAATGCACGGATGAGCTGTATGTAATTGTAGTAAATGCTAAAAAGAAGGAAATAGATATTCCCCATCCCAGTGATATACAGTAATTGTATACAAGGTTTCATATCATATAGTTTACACATATTATATTTTAGCCTTCCAAAGCAATCCAAATGAAAAGCTATTTAAAGAACAGAAAACAATGAACCAGCATGGTCATGATCACATTTTAGAGCAAAGCAAAAGACTCAATATAATCAAAATGTTCTTCACCAGCGGTTCACAGACTTATTTCAGATACGGCACTCCTTCACGGCGATTGTTTTCCCCTCACAGCACCCGGCCACCACAAACGGGTGTTTTGTCTCAACATGTCTCTGGAGTTTCCTCCGGATCATTGCCACATTTAATAGCTTTTCCCTGCACACACAGAGAGCGTTCACAGTCCACCACCTTCACTGGCGGCTGAAGATCAGTGGGAAGCACCGCTCGTCCTTTAACCACAAGGATGGCAGTTCGATTCTCAGCTCCTATTGTGTGTATGTCAAAGTGTCCTTGATCCAAACACCATGTTGCTCACTTGGATGGGGGAAACGCAGGGGTCAAAGTTCACGTGTGTATATGATATGCATTCATCTTAGCCGTCGATGGGGAAAGAGAGAATAGAAAGAAGATGTATGTCGTAGTGAGATGCTGTGTGGGCTGCATGTGTGAGTCACGGGGGACAGTATTTTCTTTCTGTGTCACTGAGAGAAATAAATGTGAACGCCCGCAGATTTTACTCTCACACACTTTTCCCACCAAAATTATAGTATGCCTTTCTGTTGGTTTTTTTTCCTGGTGTGCCAAGGCCGGTGTTACAAATGGAAAGCAAGGTTAGTAAACAGAACATTTTTTTTTTACATTGTTGTAATGGTTGTAAAGTGAATGTTATTTTAAGTTAGGCAGTGAGATGATCACCATGACATCAAGTTTAGCAGAGAGACAATTGTGCAAAGATTTTGGACGCCATAATGAACAAATTAAATGGGAGTGTATCATTCTGGTAACCTTTGACATAACAATATGAGTTTGACCCGGATTGGAATGACTAGAGTGTATAAGTAACAGAGCACAAAATTAAATTACAGCAAATGTTACTTATTTGAATGATCGTTGGAACAAAGTTCTCTCTATCAGGTTTTGAATGAAGTGTGATTTAAATTACTGTACTGACGATGAGGCTTGGAAGAAGCATATTAATCGTATGTTTTGCACGTTAATGAATTATAATAATGTCCAAATCCTTGTTGATTTTATGGATGATATATCCACTCCAATGCACTAAACAGAAAACATGTCAGTGACTGGGAGTTTACTGTTCCAGTATCTACAGCTGCCGTCTGTTTAGTTCAAATCCACTCATCAGTACAAGTAAACACTCATCGTTGATGATGATTCAGAAAGTTTACAGTGGAGGAGCTGTTCATTTTCAGACTGACACCGAGGCTCTTCTCTGTATTAGTATTCGGATTCATCTTCTTGAGAGAAACCTCTGCTGCTAATAATACTATATTGAGATGCAATGGCCGGCTCTCAGTTGTAATGGTGACTGATGGAGGGTGCAGATGCATTATTGCTCGCTGTTCATCAAGTTAACTTCGCACATTAGGAAGTTGAATGAGTTTCCATGAGACTATCAGTGTTAAATATAGAATGAGCCAGGATTTAAAGGGGAAGAAGATTTTTTCTGGGCTGTCCATCCGCAGCTGGTTTGTATGTGAAATCATATTTGATCCATTAGCCCAAGATCACCAGATTTAAAAGTGCACAATGATATGTAAACAAAGAATGATTATGTAGGAGCGGAAAGGGCTAAAAAATATACACAAACAGAGCTAAGAGGAGCTTCATGTGTCTGATTTTTGTGATATATTTCCTCTGTATTTCCCTCTGTTTGCCCCTCTCTGAGCATCCTTGGCCTCAATCTCTTCACTGAATGTCACTTTCTTTTTCAGCCTCCCATATCCCCCTATTTCTCTTTTCCAATTTCCGGTCTCCTCGTCTCTCCTCTTCTCCGTTAGCTGCACTGCAGATTGCAGTAAACCCAAGAAAATCCTCTTCATCTCACAGTGCAAATACCATCTGTATTGGGTTTGCCCTCAGCCCCAATTAACCGCTAGAAATATGCCTTGTAGCATCTGGGAGGCCGTCGGACGCTGGCGTGTGAGCTGCCCAATTTAAACACAAACAAGGTGTCAGAGGGCAGAATGTCAAACACCTGCACAGTTACAAGCCTGCCGCGTCACAAACGTTACTAAAAGCTGCAGTCACGCAGCTTGTGAACAATGTGTGTCAGTCTCATCACACTAGTCCAAAATAACAGTGTTAGGGAGAAAAAACATTAGCGAGATTTAACAGTTTGTCCGACCTTTAGAGAATGGATGAGACAGTGACTAAATTATCCCTATAGCCCGGATTATGTTTCGGAATTTGGTACATCATATTTATTATCAGCCTCTGATAAAATGTTGATGAAGTAGGCTTAAGGATTTTGTTTCCTTTTTTCCCCCAGAGATATGTACTGTTGGAGCACCTGATAACCCAACCTAGCAGCAACCACGCAGGTTTAAAGTCATACAGGCATTTATTACCACTAGAATACATATAACCTTAGTTTAAATGCCATAGCGTTGACTATATTTGAAAATTGAAAATGTACGGCTTCTATGGAATCTCATATTTCTTAGCAAAAAATTATTTGCATATACTACAGTGCAATCCTGTCTCCTACAAATCATATTCATATTCCAATAATATTTTTTGCCAAATAGGAAACCTTGCTGCCTTATGTTCACGGTGTTCACCGACACCTGTCAAAGAAGTGGTACATTTCTTGTGATACAAGTCTCAGGGAGGAGGTCATGGTCTATGGTGGGCATACAGAACAGGACATTGACACCGAAGACAGGCTTCCCCAGGGTTATGTCACAATGTTATTGAGCGGGATTACCAGTTACACGCCTTGTTTATTCCTGTTAAGTTGGCACTGTAGTGGAAATACACTGGTTGCAGCTAAGCTACGATGCTCACTGGGTTGGGATATTTCCCACACGCACCCATTTCAAATGTGACCTAAAGTTTACACGGAGCTCACAGTGCGATAGAGGCAGCCTTGATAATGAAATGTGACTGAACCACCCGTCTGTGCTTTGTGTGTGGGCAGGTGCCTCTGAATGTAATTAGCAAAGTAGTAATGACTTGTGACTCCGCACTAGCATTGGTGGTAGCAAGAGAGTGAATGACTCAGAGCTCAAAGGCATACATAAAAAGACACAGCAGCTTTGTTCCCTCGTCTAGAATTAAGAACATTAATAATTAAATTGAACAATAAATAAAGGTAGCCCGCAGGGGTGGGAGGGGGGGTAGCAAAGAAGAGAGAACAGCAGGCTGTGGAAAGGACAAAGAGGGCATTCAATACCACAAAAAACATCACAGCGCTAAAATAAATTATGAATTAATAGGAACCTTAAAGCTAAATCCAACAAAAGGAACACACAAACAAGTTCACATTAAATATGTCAGGTTGAGGCTGCACAGAGATGCTGTTGGAGAGCGAGTCGTCTGTGCCTGGGATATAAAGAGGTTTGGAAAGTTCACTCTGGAACTAGTTAAAAAATTAAACACACGGCTGGCAAGTGAGTTGGGTGGTAACTCACGGTGAGGGTGGCCTAGCGATTCTAAATGGAAAGGTACCAGACAAAAAAGACGATGGCGGAAAAAAAAGCAAAGCTGCCACGAAGCACGACCACGTCCTCAAAGACCGCAGTGTGTCTTTGTGGTCGCAGATGCTGGAACAGACTCTTAGGAGCGGTGACCTTGGTATTGTTTATTCTAGCCAGGACCTTCAAAGACAGGCAGGACCAGCAACGTTACCTCAGTCTCCATGGAGACAGTGTACCATTGACTGGGAATTTTCCGGGCTCATTCATTACCAGACGAGGCAGTGGGTTCTACCTCGCTGCCTCACTCTATTTGCTTCCATTCCACTCATGGATCCACAGACATACAAAAGTGAGAGAGAGAAGCAAACAGAGAGGCCGAACCAGAGTAGGGAGCAAAAATAAAAATAAAATATGGCTGAATGAAACTGCAAGTCACAGAAGGACCGGAGGAAAGGACTGCAAATGAGAGGAAGGAAGTGAGAAATGAGAATGTAGAGGGAGGAAAACAGGGAGAGAGAGAAAGGTTAACCGAAGAGAGGATGAAGAAGAGGAATGACTGAAGGCGACGTTCCTTAAATGTCGTCCATCCACAGAGCTCCAGAACCGCCAGCTTGCTGCTAACGGTCTGTTTGGAGATGAGGGTCGGACAGAAGAGGGATGAATGGGCCACTGAACTGAGGGGTCCCATTTTTAAGAAGCAAATAATTATTTTATTTGGATAATGAATGCACAAGCTCACACTAGCATGTTCAAAATAAATCATAACAGCAGAAAAATGGATGGTGCTTTTGTGTTTCGGGCACATCCGGAATCCGGGGATGTACATAACACCTGCTGATGGCTCATATCTCTCACACTTCTCTTAAAATATAACACATCATAAACGCACCACAAGCTGAAAAGCGCCTAACTTCTGCAAAATAAACCTCGCTATTGAGGCGCATCAGATATAGAGTGAGCAAAGTGAGTCAGTAAAGGCTGAGGAGAGAGAGAGAGGCCCCGATGAAGGGGAGAGGACGGACAGACACTCGGCCACTGCCTCAGACCGACTGCAAGCTAAGTGAGTCAGACTAATGGAGCAGAAAATAGAAGAATCATGAGCCCCTTATCTCTCCACTAATCACAGTCAGAACAGGAAAAACTGAAGGGAGATAACGGGGAGGGAAGAGATGGAGTGAAAGAAGAGGGAGAGCGTAGAAATGCTTGAGGGTTTCTATAATCTTCCTCCTTCCCAATCAAAACCAAGACCCCTTCTTACTGTTATCAGCCTTCCTAAATACTTCCCATCATTAGCAAGCTAGCTTGCTCATTCGCAGTGCAATGATTCTCCTGGGCACCTCTCTATCTGCAATCTGCTTGGACAGCTCCATTTAGCGTGTCCAGCCTTAGAGGACCAACATTCCTTCCCTCACTCATGCCCACCAGTACTCTGGACTCACAGTTTGGTTTTGATCTATTTTTGGCCCTCCGCCGCCTCTCCTCTCATCAGTTCTTCTCATCTCGGGCCTCGCTCCGCGGCCTCAGCAGAATCGTAATGAGCGGAGAAAAACTAGCAATTCTCCTCTCAGCGCCCTCAGCGAGCGCTGCCGCCTCGCGCTCTTATCTCCCATCTACATAGACACCGTCACCGAGCCTCCACGTACGCCGGGACCAACGGGCACACCTACAGCGAGAAGACACAGTCAAGCTTTTAATGCGAGATGGTGGGGGCCGTCGTTTTTTTTTTTCCGCGGAGCTGTTAACATCTTCAAAGTGCTGGTGCAGTCTTATGCTGAGGCGTGGGCTTTGATAGTGTGATCATGTGGCTGTGATAACTGTGGAGCTGGATTGGAGGCAAACGCTAAGAAAGTGACTTTAATCCTCAAGCCAACACTCTGATCCAGGGCAGCAAGGCAAAGCCCTCACCGGCCTAGAAAGAGCACAAAGCTTTGAGCTGAGAGTTCAAGGCATTGACAAGGTTAGCTTGTTTTATGTGGCGATGAGGTTTGCTACAATATACTTATCTAAATTAATTGTAAATTATCTCAATAGGGGCAGTGGCTTCAAGGGCCGAGGTCTTTATTCCAGATATATACAGTAATCTGGTAATGTATCAGCAGCACTAAACTGTTGTTGTAAAACCATCCTCAGGTAATAACAAGAGAGGAGCAGAACAGCAACAAAGGTTTATGTCACAGCTTCAAGAGAGGAAAACTGGATGTCATGTCTGTACTGTTTCCTTTTTCACAGCCATGGGGTCATTTATTTACCTTCCTTCCACGAAGCAGCTCCATATCGTTGACCAGCAGGGACAACACTCAAAAACATTCAAAGCTGACTATACATTAGAGGAGAGTTATCCAACCACACTCCTTGAGGCCGTAATATTACATTGATACTTCAATTTGTCAGAGAGGATTGTATTAAGATAGCCCCATTTGAATCCTACATCTTGAGCCACACTGAGTCAGTGATCCCAGCCAGGGCTGAGTTTTCATTAATAGTGCTGAGTCTCGCTAAAAAGAAAAATTCAATACCTTCATTTGAGGAAGATAAAATATTCTTCAATAACTTAACTTACTCCAACTTAGAAAGACAATCTATGCAGATATACTAAATTTAAGTTACTAGTCTTTTTGTGAGCACAACGTCATTCTGCTCTGACCAGGTCTAGATATGGAAGTTTCTGAGGGGGAAACACTCAACCAGCAAAGTCTTAGAAGAGTTATGTGTCCTTCACTCCCGACTGGCCATGTGATAAAGAAGTGAATGCTACATGCTCATAAATAATGAACTAGGACATTTCCCATCGCCAGGGAGGGTAACTTAAAAAATGTTGATGTCTCCTGTGAAAGCTACTTCTGAGATTGATTTGTCACAATAATTTAACTATCTGTAAATACACTCGATCTAAACCACATCGACAATGACACCAGTGTGCAACAGCAGTACTGAATACAAGGCTGACGATCAATGAATCAATGATACACTTTGGCATGATGCTGTGGGGCCATAAGCCTGAGAATAAGTCTCTGACACCCTGAAGAAGCAGAGCAATATCGGAGTGCTGAGCCAAACGTAAGTCAATGTTGTGGGGGGGAGAGGGGGGGGGGGGACACTTGCACGTCACTCCTGACAAAGACCGATGGGCTACGTGGAGATTGACTTTATTCCTGCTCACAAGCCTCTTCACCCTCCACCGAGGGCCACCTAGCCATCCATCCATCCAATCACCCACTCGATTCAGATATGCAAAGGATAAACCAATGGTTGCACTACAAGCTGCAGAATTATAGGACATTTTAAAGGTTGAAGGTTTTGGAAACGTATGAGTGGATTCGGGAGCATCCAAATGAAGTTTGCCTCAGAGGGCCAATTATGGATTTTGGAACGGAAGCCAAGATGATGTTTGGTGATCTGAAAGATTTAAAGTGGAATATAAGCAGACATTAATCTCAGGGATATTCTTACAGTAACAAGACGTAATAGGAGGGATCCAAAGATAGATAAGGGTGCATGCCATCAGCATGACACTATCCAGTCTGAAGCTACTCTTTATAACAGAAACACAGTGATTATGAATGCAATGGGCACTTTTGAGAAACGAACGTCCCTGAAGGCATTAGAGACTTATTTACTGCAGTTACTAACTCATAAAGTGACAGATCTCTGCTTCCTCCATCTTCACCATCGGCACATATGGATCATGTAAATTAGAAGAGTCTACAAACAAAGCCAATGACAGCTCTCACACAGTCGTTACACGCCAGATCTCCTCATTATCAGTCCGAAACATAACGCATGTCCAGTTCACCGTACCAATACTTGAATAAATTGTGCTCAAATGACACCCAAGGGTGGTGGAAACCACTGATTGACGCCATCATTATAGCAAAGTGTGAAGCAGTGTGATCGCTGTAGACATAAACACTGCGGTGACACTCGTGCATAATGCTGCGTGACGGCTGTTTCCATGATTTACCATATAGAACCATTGATCAGCTGGCCCATTTACATGCATCCATATTGATGAGGTATTTGAATGTGGGTACAGCAGGCGGGATATAAAGGCTGATCCACGTGCTCCAGGTGGACTGTGTTTAACAGGGGGAACATTGCATGCAGGTGTGCGAGCATCAGCATTTGGTGAATTTTGTGGGCATGTACACTTTTAGAATGGATCCAAGCACTGTTTTATATATATATATATATATTCAGGATATTCCATAAGTACAGTCTTTCCAGCTGATTACTTTCTTACTATTTTTATCTTCATAGCGAGTTTCTTCTCACTCTGAGGTGCCTGGTATCCAATCAAGCAGAGCCCAATTTATCAAACCAAAAGCTAAACTGTCATTGACCGCTTGTTTGTGTGTAGGCAGAACGAATGCATTGCTTCCTCACAAAATGTCATAACTTCTTCAGTTAGCACAGGAGGCTTGGGCTGTGTGATCAGATTATCATCACATTATGTTCTTACACGGCCACGGTAAGAGAGCAATATTCAACAGCATGCTAACAGGTCTGAATTTGTTATTTTGGTTATATGAATAATAATTAAAAAAATATGTTAATTAAAAACAGTTTATTTTTTTTCAGTATATTTGGACTTTTAGACAAAGGTGACAAGGATACAGCAGAGCCTCTCTCGCTGTTTGTGTATGAGAGGAGAAGGGAAAAGACCAGGTGGAAGCGATTGGACAAGCATTGTTTCTGTATTATTGTCATAATATTAATGTCAGTGTTAGGAATCCAGCTTCAAACGATCCACTACAGCCTTGATAAATGCATTTATGGCCCTAACTCCAGCAGGAAATATTGCCTCCTTCAGTAGCAAAAATAATGCTAATGCGCCTTTTTGTCTATTCTTTGGTTTTAAACAAAGAAAAAAGGAAAGCCAGAGAGGGAACAAAGTGATGTGCTATATGATAAACAAGTCGGGACTAAAGATGGAAATACCACAAATCGCTGCTCCCATCTTAAAACTCACCTTCTAACAGAATACACAACTCCGTCAACAAAGAGCAGCCACAAGAAACTCCAACCCTCAATCATCAGGGCTAGTGTAACCTGACAGTCAACGCTAGTGAGACTGTACGAGGGTAGTTACTACCAGTTTGATTCATCTGGTTTATTGATCTCAGCATGCCCTCATGTAAAATAAATGCTTACAGCCTATACATTGTGGCTAGGGGTGGGTAAAAATATTGATACGGCAATATATCGCGATACAAGTTTCATGTTTAGACGCATTGTGTCAGGGTCTGTCATGTGTCAGTTTTCTGTTTTGTTTTGATAGTCTTGTCTCTGTGTTCACTTCTGTTCCCTGTGTGATTACCCGTCACCACCCTTATGTGTTTCACCTGTGTCTCGTTATCCCTTCCCTCCTGTGTGTATTTAACCAGTGCTCCCCTGTGGGCCAGTGCCAGATTGTCTTGTCTCCTAGAGCAGCCTTCCAGCGTTTTGTATAGAGAGTTCTCCTGTGTCTGACCGTTTTTGTTCCTAGATTCCGAGTCTTAGCCTGCCGATTTTGTACCTCTGCCTGTCCGACTGCTTTTCTGGATTTTGACCTTTGGACTGAAATAAACTACTCTTGAGAACTGATTCCTGCCTGCCTGCATTTGTGTCCGCCAGTCTCTGTGTCCCCGACAGAACAATCTGGCCACGATGGACACAGCAGAGCAGGGCGCCTTGCTCGCTACCCTCGAAGGGCAGGAGCGTCGGCTCCAGCAACAGGAGAAGGAGATGGAACGGCTGCATCAGGCTGTGGCCGAGGCTTCCCAGCGCAGTGAAGCGGCGTGTGGAACGGTAACCGCTCAGCTCAACTATGTCATCGGGCAGCTTCAAGTCATGGGCTCAGCCACTCACTCCTCTCAGCCAGCTGAACCTCCTGCGCCATCCTCGTCGTCAGCTCCAGCACCAGAACCACCCCTGACTCCTGCTTCTCCCTCAGAAGTCAGACCCGCCCGGCTCTCTAGTCCGGAGAGATTCGCCGGGGAATCTGGTGACTGCCGCCCTTTCCTCGCTCAGTGCGAGCTCCATTTTGAGTTCCAGCCCGCCGCCTTTCCCTCGGATCGAGCTAAAATAGCCTTCATCGTCTCCTATCTATCGGGGAGAGCCAGGGCGTGGGCCACCGCGGAATGGAGCAGGCGGTCTGCTGTATGTAACTCTCTTCCTCTCTTCCTTGATACATTCAAACAAATTTTCCACTCTACTCTTCCTGCTAGAGAAGCTGCTAGAACTCTACATTCCCTGGGACAAGGAAGACGATCTGTTATGGACTACGCTATAGAGTTCCGCACGCTAGCCGCTGACAGCGGTTGGAATCAACCTGCCTTGGTGGATGCCTTCTTTAATGGACTCTCTGAGACCCTGAAGGATCATCTCACTCCCCTGGACCTGCCGGTGGAACTGGATGCCCTCGTCGCCTTAGCCTCCCGCGTCGACAAGAGACTGAGAGATAGACAGCGGGGTCGCTCCACCAGGGAACTGGACCAGCTTGGCACCCCTCAAGCTTCGGCCTCCATGAGCCACTCTGTTCCGGAGCCAATGGAGGTTGGGCGTACCCGCCTCACCCCAGCTGAACGTCACCGTCGGATGATGGAGGGTCGGTGCCTCTACTGTGCCCAGCTGGGTCATTTCATCGCCTCCTGTCCTCTACGTGGTTCCCTGCCTGCTTCACCCTCGAGACCCCTGGTGAGTGCTTCCACCCTTAAGAATAGATCTCAGAGACAATTAACAAGGGTGAAATTGACGTCTGCCTCTTCTTCTCTGCACAAACTAGCATTAATTGATTCAGGAGCAGATGCTAACCTAATGGATTCCAGTCTAGCCCAGAGCCTGGGCGTTTTAGGTGAGCCGCTGTCTACACCCCTCCTTGCCACGGCTCTTGACGGCAGGCTCATTGCCACTGTCACTCACCAGACCTCCCCCATCCAGATGTGCTTTCCCGACGGACATGTGGAAACCCTCCACTTTCACCTGTACAACTCCGAGATGCATCCCCTGATCCTAGGGTACCCCTGGCTGATTCAACACAACCCTCATCTCATCTGGGCCACCGGTCAAGTAATTGGTTGGAAGAAAGACTGCTACCAGAACTGTTTCCCAGACATGGACTCTAACCTCTTAAGTAAGACACAGTCTAAGGACTCTCCTGACCTGACCGGTGTCCCCGCCTGTTACCACGATTTGCAAGAAGTTTTCAGTAAGAGCAGAGCTGCTTCCCTTCCTCCCCATCGTGACTATGACTGTGCCATTGACCTCCTCCCCAGTGCACCCATTCCCAAGGGTCGGTTGTACTCTCTGTCCGCAGCCGAGAGAAAAACCATGGAGGATTACATTAATGATTCCCTCGCAGCAGGGCTAATTCGGCCATCATCCTCTCCAGCTGGGGCAGGGTTCTTCTTTGTTGAGAAGAAGGACAAGACTCTAAGACCATGCATAGATTACTCCCCACTCAACAACATCACAATCAAGAACCGTTACCCCCTCCCACTAATTTCCTCTGTGTTTGACGTCCTCAAGGGCGCCACAGTATTCACCAAATTGGATTTGCGGAATGCGTATCACCTAATACGCATCCGGGAGGGGGATGAATGGAAAACGGCTTTCAATACGCCCCTTGGTCATTACGAGTACTTGGTCATGCCCTTTGGACTGACTAACGCCCCCGCAGTTTTCCAAGCCTTAGTGAACGATGTCCTGAGGGACCTCCTGTATCAAACTGTTTTTGTATATCTCGATGACATCCTTATTTTTTCCCCCGATGAAGAGTCTCATGTCCGGATGGTACGGGAAGTTCTGAAAAGATTGTTGAAAAATGAACTGTTTGTCAAAGCAGAAAAGTGCGAATTCCACCAAAAACAAGTGTCCTTTCTGGGATACGTTGTCTCCCACGATCAGGTGGAAATGGACCCAGAAAAGGTCCAGGCTGTGGCAGAGTGGCCGACTCCAACCTCCCGGAAAGAGGTACAACGTTTTCTTGGTTTCGCTAACTTCTACCGTAAGTTCATCAGAAATTTTAGCTCAGTGGCCGCCCCTTTAAGTGCCCTAACCTCTCCTAAGGTTTTGTTTCAGTGGTCTCAGTCCTCCGAGGATGCATTCCAGCGCCTGAAGAAGCTCTTCACCACAGCTCCGGTCCTCACCCTGCCCTCAGCCAATCAACAGTTCATTGTGGAAGTGGACGCCTCCAGCTCTGGAGTGGGGGCCGTACTGTCCCAGAGATCAGGTACAGACGATAAGATCCACCCCTGTGCTTTTCTTTCCCGGAAATTATCTCAGGCGGAGAGAAACTACTCGGTGGGGGACCGGGAGCTGTTGGCTGTAAAAGTGGCGCTGGAAGAGTGGAGACACTGGTTAGAGGGGGCGGCCCAACCATTCCTTGTGTGGACAGACCATCGGAATCTGGAATACCTCAAGGGTGCCAAAAGACTCAATGCCCGTCAAGCCAGGTGGGGACTGTTCTTTTCCCGGTTTAATTTCACCCTGTCATATCGTCCAGGAAGCAAAAACACAAAGCCCGACGCCTTGTCACGGATTCATGCACCCGAGTCAGACTCCTCAGATCCAGAACCCATCCTCCCTGAATCCTGCGTCGTGGGAGCCTTCACCTGGAGTGTGGAGGGCAAGGTAACAGAGGCCCTCAAGGCAAGTCCAGCACCCCCTGACACCCCCATAAACAGGTTGTTTGTTCCTCCTTCCCTTCGGGGGGAGGTTATTAAGTGGGCTCATGAAAGTAAGTTCTCTTGTCATCCGGGCGCCCGTCGAACCCTCTTCAGAGTGTTGGAGCGGTTCTGGTGGGCTAATGCCAAGAAGGATGTGTCAGAGTATGTCGCTGCCTGTCCTGTCTGTTCCCAGCAGAAAAATTCCAATGCACCACCAGCTGGACTCCTTCACCCTCTGCCCGTGCCACCGCGCCCCTGGTCAGACCTCTCAGTGGACTTCGTCACTGGCCTCCCTCCATCCGAAGGTAACACGGTCATCCTCACCGTCGTTGACCGATTTTCTAAAATGGTTAAATTCATTCCCTCACCCAAGCTGCCCTCTGCCAAACAAACCGCTGAACTCATGCTTCAGAACATTGTCAGAACCTTTGGTTTCCCCAGGAACATTCTATCTGACCGGGGGCCGCAGTTCGTGTCTCAGTTTTGGGAGGCATTCTGTCAGCTGGTGGGGGCTTCTAGGAGCCTCTCCTCTGGATACCACCCCCAGACTAATGGCCAGACGGAGAGGCTAAATCAGGATTTGGAGACTGGTCTTCGCTGTCTTTCCTCAAATAACCCTTCATCGTGGTCCAGGATGCTGCTGTGGGTCGAATACGCCCACAACACCCTTCCCTCTGCCTCAACTGGTCTCACCCCCTTTCAGGTGGTATTCGGCTATCAGCCTCCCCTCTTCGCAGCCCTAGAAAAGGAGGTCAAAGTCCCCGCTGCTGCGGTTATGGTCCGCCGGTGCCGAGGCATGTGGTCTCGCGCCCGCCGGACTCTCCTCCAGACCTCCGTCGCCTACAAGAAAGCGGCTGACCGCCGTCGCCGCCCAGCCCCAGCATACCGCCTTGGACAAAGAGTGTGGCTCTCCACCAAAGATCTGCCCATCCACCATCCATCCCGCAAGTTAGCACCCAGGTATGTGGGCCCATATCCAATTTCTAAAATCATTAATGACTCTGCTGTTAAGTTGAAGCTACCAAGGTCCACCCGCATACATCCCACCTTCCATGTCAGCCGGGTCAAACCAGTCAAGGAGAGCCCTCTCGTCCCCGCGGTCGAGCCCCCACCGCCCCCCCGTCTCATTGCTGGTGAAACTGTCTACACTGTCAGGAAACTGCTGGATGTTCGGCGGCGGGGCCGGGGTCTACAGTACCTTGTGGACTGGGAAGGCTATGGGCCGGAGGAACGAGCCTGGGTCCCCTCCCGGGATATCTTGGACCCTCGCCTCATTGCAGAGTTCCACCGATGCAATCCTCAAGGTCCTGGGCCGCCAGGAGTCGGCCATTAGGGGGGGGGTACTGTCAGGGTCTGTCATGTGTCAGTTTTCTGTTTTGTTTTGATAGTCTTGTCTCTGTGTTCACTTCTGTTCCCTGTGTGATTACCCGTCACCACCCTTATGTGTTTCACCTGTGTCTCGTTATCCCTTCCCTCCTGTGTGTATTTAACCAGTGCTCCCCTGTGGGCCAGTGCCAGATTGTCTTGTCTCCTAGAGCAGCCTTCCAGCGTTTTGTATAGAGAGTTCTCCTGTGTCTGACCGTTTTTGTTCCTAGATTCCGAGTCTTAGCCTGCCGATTTTGTACCTCTGCCTGTCCGACTGCTTTTCTGGATTTTGACCTTTGGACTGAAATAAACTACTCTTGAGAACTGATTCCTGCCTGCCTGCATTTGTGTCCGCCAGTCTCTGTGTCCCCGACACATTGTGAATGTAGTACTTTATCCTTTTTCATTTTATTTTTAATATTTATTCCAGTGAATTTCATGGGAATTAATGAAATGGAGAGGCTGTTTTGAAAGAAATAGTTTTGACTCAATTTGTCCTCGTTGTACAAATACAGGTTATTTGTGTTTTCATCTTTATTTATATTGCAATATCATGATATCGTGATACGTATCGTAATCAAAGTATCGTGATACGTATGGTATCGTGAGGTTCTTCCCAATACTCACGCCTAATTGTGACCATATTGGCATTGGTTTTTCTACATATGCATTTTTGGTATTTGTATCTACGTGTGACTGAAGCTTTTTTTTAAAGATAATTTTAAATATAATTATTTTTTTAATGCAATACCATCAGTAGGAGAATTTCAATACCGCCCAACCATACAGCACAGTAGAAGTGAAACATGATATGATGGTTACTGGAGCGTTTCTTTAACAAAATCAATTGTTTGGCTGAAGCAAGATTACTATACATTATACACACATACAACAGTATGAAGCTGGCACTGTAGAGATACAAGCTCCGAAGTAAAAGCCCCAATATGATATCGTGGAATAGAGTCATTTTTTTGTCCATTATATTATCCATGAATCTGTTCAACAGTGGCATCAACTTCCTTTCAAGGTAATGGCCTTGTAGATTCTGATAGTAAAAAGCGGTAGCATTGTGCTTTATGGCCTGTACCAGAAATCATTTCTGTCTACACGGAGCATGGATCACTCACGCACATGGATCACTCACTGCAGAGCAAAATAACCCGTGTGTGTGTGTGTGTGTGTGTGTGAGTGAGAAAGAGAGAGAATGCAAATTTAGCCACCAGGTTCATGTAGGGCTGGGCAATATGGCTAAAATCTTAATATGGACTCAGAGGGGGTGATTGTCCCCCCTTGGTGGCCCCATGTTTGAACAAACCACAGCAGAATTGCCCTCATGGGCTTCTAGGCTGATAAAAACCTCAGACTGCCCTCAAGGGTGCCCTAGCAATGCAGGAAACATGATGAAGTGCCCTGAAGGGATGCCCTTAACATTGAGGAAACACGATGCCACATAGGCTGTCACTCTGTTATGTGTTACACGCTCAAAAAACCTTCTGTGGATTGTGACCCACCTGGTTCCGTACCGCATGGAGGTGCCCTCTGAAATGTTATGCGTCTGCCACTCAGACAGCCTGAGGCCACTAATCCCAATATAGGTAATTTCATCCATGCATTATATTTGTCCTAAATCTTAATAAGCAAAGATATGACTTCACTTTTATGTAGTTATCAACCTATGACTTAAAAGCTGAAAATTAAATTGAGATCACATAATGAAGCCCAAGTCAGCAAAGTCATGCAGTTTTGAAGATCTTTTTTATTTGAAGCCCCTGGTGAAGCTAATTTCGATTCAGATGCGTGGCTCCACTGATGTGAGCAAATCGCCCAAATCAACCAGGAGTTAATCAGGACATTTTGGGAAAAGTCAATGATGTGGAAAGTCCCTTTGGGTGTATAAGATAATTTTGGAAAGCACCTAAAGTTATTACATAATTAATAATTGCAGTGAAAATACAATATTTCCCCCTGAAGTGCAATGAGGTAGTATAAAGATGCATGAAATAAAAATACTCAAGTAAAGTACAAGTAGTTGAAAATTCTACCTGATAATTACAGAAAGTTCCAGTACCTTGTGTTTCTAAATGTTTATCTCTTCCAGCTTAGCAAAGAGGTACAATTGTTTCTAACCCTAGTTGTAGCCTTTGGTTATTGAAAGTTTTTTAGCTTTTGTACTTCCATGCACAACCACCTGATAAGTAGGACACCTTCCCTGAGAGTTTTTTCACAGCTTTCTTTCAAGGAACGGCATGATGTTCCTTTTAAAGAGATGGAGTGCACTGGCGTTCCTGAAATTGCAGCACATGAAACATGCTGAGATTTCCCCGCCACTGTCCCTCCAGTAATAGACAAAGATGTACAATGGGTTGGGACTTGTTCCAATGGGAACACTGTGCTTCACTTGCTGATTTGGGTGATTTGCTCACATCCGTGCAGTTGTTCACAGTAACAGGCTAAACATGGTGTCTGAATCCAGATGAGATGAGCAGAGCGTCATCATCCCTTGACCAGTGGCTTCAAAATAGAAAAGATCTTCACACCTTCACGTGACTTTGCTGACTAGGGCTTCCTTATAATACAATTTCATTTAAATGTTTAGTTTTTCAGTCATGATAGCAGACAAATGGGAACACAGAAGTCATATTTATGCTCCCACGTCTGTTGCTGCTCAAGTGGGGCACTTATCACCTGAATGTTTGGTCATTCTGTCAAACCATTTAATACTCTGATAAAAGGTTATCACGTATAGGGACAATTCCATTCAAATTGAAAGGGATGAGGTCAGAGAGTGATTCATAAATAATCTAATCACCAATAATACAAAATTAATAATCCAACTGTTACAGTTCAACTCTTCTAACCAGAGGAGTAAAGGGTTGGGAGTAACTGACACAGGGGGATGCAAGAATCTCGCCCTCCCTCTCTACTTCCTTTTGAACTCTGGATGAACTCTCCTTGTTAGGATGGGAAATAAATACAAAGCCCTATGCTTGAGAGAGATGAACGACGACTTCTTGACTGACGGAGCCGAAGGGGAGGATGGAGGATGCAATGTGAAAAGAGAAGGTTGGGGTCTTTCCTTGGGTCACTGCTGGCAAAAGGAACATAGTTGGGACTCTTCTGCTCCTTTCCCCCCGCCTATTGATTGGACATCTGCCTAGTTTCATCCTGACAAAGATTCAATGGACATTAAACACACATGGTGATGTATTGAACACTGTCTAATGACGACGACATCACATCCTCACCTTGGAGGTCATGTGGTCCACAGTTAAGGGTCATGTGGGCTCAATGATGCATCGACACGAAACTTACACCCTTGCTAGTTGAGGCTTATAGGCCATTCACATTGCAGGCATCGCCACACGCTGCTTCGGATCAGCAGTTCATACCATCAACTGCAGAGATAGACTGCAGATTACTTTCATCATATCTTCTAAAATCATTATAGACTGGTGAATGTCTTCATTTCATACTGAAAGCTGCATGACAGTCAACTACGGACTCGGCCATTGCAGTATTATCCTGATTGATAAAATAAAAGGCAATGACAGGACTGATCATTAAATAGTCACGTTCAGTTCACACTACACACCTTTAGAGCTGATTTCCCACTCACAGACCATTTTTGGAGCTCCTGAGCAAAATCCTCAGATAGTAATTCCACGTTCATTGAGCACCATGTGTGTGAAACATTCCAGATATCTAGCATGCTAAATATCTGCACACGTCGGGGAACTCAAGCAAATGAGAAGCCAAGACACGGGAAGAGGGGAAACCTGGTTTACCTCACCTGGGGCCTCGCTGTGTGAGCTAACTAACCAAGAAAAGGTTAGTCGTGCAATTCAGGAGAAACATTTGAGTTAATTCCCACTTGTCTGAGGTGAAACCAACTGCGAGGAATGTGGAATTGCTTCAGTTAAGTGTAAATGAGAAATTCCACTTCAGCTTGCAAATGGAGGTCTCATGTAATGAGGCAATATGTGCAATGCACACCTGCAAATCAATTAGCGGTTAGCCATCTTTTTTTACTGTTACCATAAGGGAACTTTAATTCTTGATTGTCTGGTATTAACGACTGTCGTGGGTTCATTTCATGAACAAAGCACAAATTTGAGAGTCGTCATCGCAGGGTGTAAAATAAAACTGTATTGTGCCTCAGCTGCCACTGTGGCAGGTCACTGCACATTTCTAATGGCCGCTTGTTTTCTTTCAGTCAGTGGTACCAGACAGTAGAAATATGGAATATATCATGAAACCCTAACCCCTGACTATTTTTTAACTTGGTAATTACTCTAAAATATATTGTTTAACATCTGCCATGGTGGCAGCTGCCTAACAATTTTAAAAAAGGATTAAGCTAAACTCATGAGGTTACATTTTCACTAACTCTGCATGTTAGGTATAAAGTTATCTAACTTATTTACATATTGTTGCAGACTCATGTCTTTTCATAATCATTGTCATTCTCACTGGGGACAAGCTCTTGCACAAGAGGCGCTGTTTTGCATTATACATATATAAACATGGGGAGGTATTTCTTTCATCAATCAAGACTTACCCGTTCATTAATTCATACAGAAAGAAAACACTCTGGTCCTTTGAAGTGCTATTATGTTTCTGCGATGGAAAAACGCTGGAGCTAACCTGACGCGGCAACAAAGCCTCTGGGCATTTTCCAAAGCACAAATGCATCAGCAGATAAAATATGACTTTCAAGTCATTCTTCATTCTAGGTAACAGGAGCAGAAAGGCAAAAAAAAATGGTTTATGACACGTGAAATAACTAATGATGTAGAGGATAAAGAGCATCCCCAGACAGACATTGTGTACGTGTGGAAATAGCCCCACAGGCAATATTTTTTTGGCCTTGTTAACGAAGGGCAGGTCCTCTCTCTCTCTCTCATACTCAGTCTGTTTATGCCTATTTACATAAGTAATGCTTCCTCTCCTTCAGCAAGATGCAAGGGTAGTGATGGCACACACATCTGCTCTCCACCAACCACCACCACCCTCTCTGCCCACACCACCCACTATGCCAGTCCTCAGCCTCACACTGGCACTGCCCTTACTATCCACTAGAGGCTTTATCCAATTTGTCAGGTTTGGCATTCACATGGCTTCCTTTTCCTCCGTCCCCATCACACTGCCATGAGGCGGCTCCGTCTGGGCCAGTGGGCATTACGGTACCTGACGGCTGGGCCCACCGGCCCCCACTGTGACATCCAGGCTTGCCCAATCTGCCTCTCCAACACAGCAGGCACCAGCTGGCTGGACAGCCTGCATGCTGATAGATGGACAACTGCAGGCTGAATGATAACACATATTCACAACAGCCAGGCCTAACTAATGGACTTGAACAAACAGCATGAACAACAGCATTGGTCTGTGTATGGTGTTGATGTGATAATTAAAAGAGAAATTGAGAGGTAAGATAATATGGAATAGATCAAAAGAAAATCTGTTTTGTGAATCCGTGCCTAGTCCATTCATGTTTTATCAATTTTGCCAATAATTTCTATCTTCCAAACAAAGGAAAGATGGCATCATAGGAGAACTCCTTGGATATCCAAATGTCTAAAACTTCCAAACAGGCATTACTTAGGTAGCTATTATAACAGTAAAGACAATCCCTTCTTTGTCACGCAACATCATGTTTCCACTTTTCATCAAAAGTAACAAAAGCAATCACTATGTTGTGTCAAAAATCACTCACTCACTCTCACTCATTAATCACTCACTCACCCACTGCTTAGTTTTTTGCCCCGTTAATTACGTCCCACAATTAAAATGTGCCAGATGAACGGTGGCTGGTGCACCATCCATTATAAATACCGGCACCATCATTTTGGTGAAACTCACTCCCCTTTATAGTGAATAGTGCATAATTTTGTAGACAGTTAATTTAACTCAGCTAGCAACTTGGATAGCTTGCTACAAACCTTTCATTGTGTAGCAATATCAACAGTGATGTAATGCGTCTGCGCCCATCTATCACAACTGCACATCTGATTTCAACACAGGTGTCCAATGTGATCACAGTCAAAGGAAGAGCGACGCTGTCAAAATACTGACAATCATCTGGCCTCAAGTATAGATGAGAAACTACTGCCAGACAACTCCGATCCCAAAAGCTCTTTGTAAGCTTTCAACACAACAATGACGGGACATTTAAAGCCAGAGCCATCCTAAAGTCAGCCGGATCACTACAGTAAAGCATCAGCAGAGGAAGGAAACTGTTATCGGCATTCCTCTAGTCTAGTATCAAGACTCAAATGCATCATCGAGATTCCAGGGCATCGTTCCAAGCAGCATATTACAAACCGTGGGAGTTGTAAGGGAGTGTTTACTACTTGAATAGCAACATAAGTGGATGCTGTACTTGAGTACCTCTACACTCCCACTCATCCTTGTCTTTAAACACAGAGCGTCATTGGTTACGCCCAAACATCCTGTACCGTTTTTCCACGAGCGATTTAGCAATTTCAAGGCAAGGTATCACAACATTTTGAAAACACCCTTGCAGCTCCAAAACTGGTCCCCTGTGAGCCGGTGGAAGCCGTTTGACACACGAGTACAGGCTTTACAGAATCACTGAGCCAACATCCCACTCTTGTTTGTCAGCTCCTAAACGGTTGCAGTGGGATGGGTGCGAGGAGAAACCCGAACCCAGCACCAACATGTATGTGTGAAAAATGCTCCGAGGCAGGGCAATGCCTCTGCAGAGCTATGCGGTAACTCTATTCGGCTATACCTATACCCAAAATACCCTTATCATCTTGGGTTGCATGCACCATGCACCCCAGCTAAGATCTAAAAATAACACCCTAGTTGTAGAAGTAGAAGAACATGAACATTGCCCCTCACTAAAATGTTGTTAATCGCTGAAATGCATGTAATGGATACTAAACTTTCTTTGGATGTTCTGCAGGGATAAGGAAATTATTACTCCTAACAATACTAGTCTCTGAACACTTTACGATGAGACCTGTGGAGAAATCAACAGGATGAATCACAACGGCTCCACACGAGGACAGAGGACTGAAATAGGTAAAACTCTAGTAATTTCAATATACCACTTCCAGAAATGTGTGGGGAACAGAGGAAATGACATGTCATCATTTCTGCTGCCACTGTCGATCGTCTGACTGCGCCTCATTGTGAATAATTGCTGACAAAATCTCAGGAAAGCCCCGCGGAGGACCCCTGTCCTCCCCAGCCCCGGTCACATCGCATCATTGACAAACCACACTGACGAGCACACATTTTTCCTCATCTCCTATCACAGGCTGTTACGAGCCATTCTCCGGGGCGACGGAGCGGACTTATCAGCTTCCACTGTGCAGATTTCCACACCGGAGTCCCATTCAATGTAATTGATCCAGATGCTCTAATTTCGCATTTCATTTCCTTTATGATCACTGGGTCGCCGGTGACAACACAGTTCCCAATCATTCTCTCTCCAGCATTTTTCTCAGGGAAGAGAAGTTTGTTCCAATATGTGTGAGCTGGGCCTCTTGGCAAACATATAAAATGAAAGCGATCCAGAGATTAACAGGGCGTACCCACCAAACGCGATGAACGCGATTTAATCGCGCGACAAATGAAATCGCGTTGCGCTAGACGCTCCAGTTTTGACGCCGGTCCAATATGCCAAAAAACGCCTCATCGCGGCATCGCGTCATCGCGTCGCGCGACGAGCCCGCCCAAACAACAACATTTCTTCCGCAATTTCATTCTCTCGTCGATCATGGCTGAGATAACCACCATCGCTGCACTGTATCTACTCTGGAGAAGTTCCCAGCTTCGTCTGCGGGCTAGGCGCCGACCTGTAGAGGGGACAGGAACTATCATATAGCTCTGGGTGAGCGGTCACGGCGACTATCATATCTCCTCCATCTTCTTCACTGGAGCGGCAAGCCGGCAAAAAGCGAGGGAACACCAGGACGTCCGTACGTCAGCACGTCGGTGACGATCTCAACGCTGATAGGCTGTCGCAGCGCGTCTTCACGCGAATTCGCCGCAAAAGTTCAATTATTTCAACTCGAGTGATGGCGCGATGAAGCGATGCCGCGATGAAGCGATGGCGCGATGAAGCGATGAAGCGATTTTTCGCGTCCATCGCGCCGCGCTATCGCGTCCATCGCGTCGCCCGGCGCGATGAAGCGTCTAATCGCGTCTTTGCATTGACTTTACATGTAATCTTGTCGCGCGATGAAGTTTCATCGCGTTTGGTGGGTACGCCCTGTAATGGGAAGGGGGGGGTCTTAGTGGATGCAGTTTAAAAACAATGGCGCCCACCACCCACCATCAACCATTAATGAAGCTTTCCATCAAATGAAAGTTATAATCAGTGCTCACAGTAGTCTATCTACACGGTGCACAATCCATTCCAGAGGACTGTCACCGTCACGGAGCTGACAGAATATTCCACACCCCCTCTGAAAACGTCTTTCTGGTGGTGAAGTACAATTTATGCCTCACTAAAGCACTTTTTTTTTCTCCTCACCTCTTTCCCGCCCTCCACCTCCACAGTTTTGCATGACCCAGCTCAGCATTTGCACTTCACGGCTGCCGAATAGGTGCAATGTCACAGATTACGGCGCACGCTCGCTCGCACCATCTGCCACCACGTGTGAGAGTGCTGTTAGCATCAGTTTTCAGGAAAGGTAGGCTGAAGGACAGTTGCAACACTGATTTACATACCCAAGAGACACCCAAACTCATTAATGCATACAGTGACCAACCCAAACATCAAATAGGCGCTGCAGACCTGACCTACCAAAATGCTACGAAGGGCATCAAATTGTCTATTCAGGCAGGGAATAAACAGTATGGGTGTGTAATTTAATTAATATTAGAATTGTAATGTCACACAAAGTCACTGCTAGTGTGTTGATAGCTGAAGACATACACACCCAGAATATCGTGAACACACACACACAAGAGGCAGCACATGATGTATTAACGTCATACTACATTGTAATTAATCTAATTCACAAGGTTGTCTCACTCACTTGATGACTACATGTGCATGTAAATGAATGAATGACCTTTAAGCATATGGTTACAGACTAACATCACTCATAATTAACGTGCTTTACAGGCAAGTAATTACTACCTTCAACCACATGTTCGGGTTCCAGCCTTATTAATTATCCCGACACGGGTCGTTCCATTTGAAATACGACCTCGCGTGGGTGGGTTATTCCTTCTAAACTTAGGATTCATTAGGAAAGTTACTGCAGTCGACGCCAGCAGAGGAGCTAAGTGGAGTTCTCCCGAAGGCAATTGTGGCGTTTCCAATTTTTGTTGCACTTTTTCGGGACTGCTTTGATGAGTTACCATCTGCTGGGTAACTCTGTCAAATAAATGTCCATAAAACGTACTATAAACACGAAACCTGAGGAGGACTATCATTTTGCCTCACACAAGTCATTAAGTTTCTCATTGCCATAGACAGAGAGGAGACTCAAAAGCCATCTCCATCTACAAAAAAAAAGCTAATGAGATTTGGTGCCATTTTCACAGCTTGGGGTAATTCATTGCAGTCTTTTATGACTGCATTACCCCTGTTATATCTCTCCTCTCTTTTTGTTTCCTTGTTGTTCAGTCACCAGTTGCAATTTTATGGCAAAGCGCTTCTCTGAGTGACAGCAGCTTTATACCTATCCTTCTTCATCACATCAATGAGAGGGGAGTGCGAGAGGGTACGGCGGTAATGGCAAGTTGTGGAATGTCAGGTTTCCCTGACATCGTCTGAGGCAGCAGAAAATGCGAAATCACGAGAAAACCTGTAATCAACGAGAGGACGTTCTCCACGATTTTGACAGGACCACAACTTAACAATAAAAGAAGAGGACGGTGGAAATTATATTTTTGCCCTCAGGCTTGATGCAGCAAAGGCAGTGATGTTCAGCGCTTTGGAGCTGGAGATGTGCTCAGAAATTTAAGCTCACTTCTCTAAGTAAAAAAATGTAAAACATTGATTTTTCAAAATGTTGCACTGTGTTTTTATGGATCAAATATTTGCGGCAACCGTTCATCCATCCATCGTCTACGGCTTTACCCCGTATCAGGGTCGCGGGGGGCTGGAGCCGATCCCATCTGCCATTGGGCGAAGGCAGGGTTCACCCTGGACCCCTGGTCTATCGCAGGGCCAACATGTAGAGACAGACAAACATTCACACGGGCAATTTAGAGTAATCAATGAACCTATCCCCATCCTGCATGTCTTTGGACTGTGGGAGAAGGCCGGAGAACCCGGAGAGAACCCACACTTACACGGGGAGAACATGAAAACTACCACAGAAGGAACTCAAACCTGACCCGTGACAGTGCTACCCACCACACCACCGTTCTGCCCTATTTGCAAGTCATTTATCATAATATTTCATGGGCTATTGCTCTATATTCATTAACATGAGTGCAGTATAATGTGAAAGCACTCAAACTGCACTCTTAACAGTGACACAAAAATGTATAGCAAAGACACTTGTCTTCAAGGAAAGACAATCTGCATTTTTATGCATAAATATGTATAAAAATGTAAAAGCAGATCAGATTATTAGCACCAGGACAGCATCCACTACATGTTAAAGAAACGAGTTGTGGAACACAAATTGTATATATGTTCCATACACAGTAGCAGCTAGTAAGAGCTGTATATAAATGGAATTGTTACAATGGGAATTAAGAGTGCACACCGTATGTGTCAGTGATGAACACACCACAGAAATACAAATGTCCAAGCCCTTGTAAATGTTAATGAAGCACTTATGGGACAGATAGTGTCTCTTTGATGTAATTGAATGCTAATGCTGGACATAGAATGATGGGAGGCCCCGCTGAGCAGAGAGGATCTGATCGCAAGCATAATAAAATGGCAAGAAAACTCACTTCACTGAAATACCTGAGGAGCAGCACAGTTTAACTGTCTGGTACACACAGACACAGGGAGGAGGCTTGAATATATGCTGCCCCTCCCCCCCTGTAAGATGCCAATGGGCTCTGACCCAGCTGGTTGAGTATCTCTTAGCCTAACTTTCACTTTCAAAGTCCTGTATTGAGGAATGGCCGGCCATCGCAACACTGCATCTATCTAGAGACTTTAGGTGGGGCCAATGGCAGAGAGGTGTGAGCCGTCCTGCTTTGAGGAGCTTGTGAAACAGAGGCTGAACAAAATTATGATACCCATTACGCCAGGCTGTGCAGACCCTGGCTTATGGAACAGGCACATTTTATCATTCCAGTTCGAGCCCTGGCTAATAGTATTAAAAGCATGAGTAGTTTTGTCATGTCTACTTTGCACGTCTCTTCACCTCTAATGGAGCTACATTTTAAGCAAATAGCCTCCCAATATTCCAAATCCTGTTTCTAATGTCAATGGCCAGGGAGGCTTTTGAATTACAGACCAACACCAAACTGTCTCAGGAACATTTTAACATGCAGAGCGTGTCTGCTCATTCAAGATGCATAGGGACAGAAAATCCTCCATGCTAAATAATATATATAATATTCTTGATATTCTGGATAACCACTCCTTGACGATTAATACATATTTGCTTTTTTTAATTATCGCAAGGATAAAATCTGTCTAAAGCAAATGATTAGCCAGACATTGTGTAAAACGTTTTAGTGAGGTTCAGAGAGAAATGCATGCCCTTTATGTTGAGGCAGTTATACAGGTAATCTTGTGAATGTTTCACTAACCACGCTTAGCACTCACTTTCTACTACAAGAATGGATGAGTCATTTATTTCAATAGAACTGACCTTCCTCATAACCTTTCAATGCTGAATAAATAAACCTATATGATCCCTCAAGAGAGGTAATAAGAATAAAATTAGCTGCTGAAAAATATCCATTGCTTTATTCAAAAACTTACATCAATAAACACTTCAGCATATTTTTACACAGACCAAAGTCTGGAGAAGTCAGTGACATTCAGCCAAGTATTAGAAACCATAATGCTCGTAAGCAATGCTACTACACACTAGAAAAGGATATTAACTTGGATATTTACACTGCCTGCTTCCACATTTCAACAAATATCTAGGGAAATAAATAAAAATGAGCAGCGGATCAAAAGATCTGAAACTTCTCAAAGCTGCTAAAGCATAAATTGAGCGCTGAGACACCATTAATGCAGAACAGCATGCCCTTATACCGGATAATAATACAGTGAAAGATTTCTGCGCTGCTACATAACATTTCCGTCCACTATTATTGTGTCTCCATCAGGGCAGCTTATCGAGCGAGAAGGTAATGAAGATGTTTTAATGCAGATTACAGGCTTGCTAAAATGGCTAGCTAAAATGTATCAGCTTGCTAACTCATTAGCTAATGCTAGTCTTATTCTCACCAAGTTTCCCACTGTTTACAACAGAATAGGCATTAAACTTAACATTTGTCACGATGATAACGTGTGGAAATATGGGTTATAATTGTATAAGTAGTAACTAGCTAGGAGCTAGCAAGCAAATGTTAGCCACCAGAATAGCCGTCTTCACTAGCCTGTAAATACTATACATAATGGTGCGTTCCAGTTGTACTCGGAAATCGGGATATCCAAGCTCCGAGTCGGAAATTTCAACTGGAACGAGCCCCGAGGTCGGATTTCCGACTCGGAAAGTCGGACAATCCAGACAAGCCCGACTTGACATTTAAAGATGGCTGCCCCCGTTGTAAACAGTAACGTTACTGATGGGCGATCAAAGGGCGATCCATACTTTTTTGTAAACAATGAAATACGTAGAAAGACTTTGTGTTTTCTCTTAATCCACCGTGTTTGCAGGTTGCAGAAGGACCGCATATTTGTCCAGAAGGTGTTTATATTCGGACAATACAAGCGCGAGAATAACTTTTGTAGATGTAGCCATCTTTTTTCCTCTTCCGTTTTTGGCCGTTGGCTACTTTTTCCGACTTTGTAACTGAAACGCTGATAACTCGGGTGTGACGTCATTCCCAGCTCCGGCTTCCGACTTCCGAGGTAAATGGAACGCACCATAAACATTAATTGAAAAGAATGAGAACATGAACACTGAGCCGTCTCCATGACAACACAGAGTACATTTCATCTGCTCTGTAAAAGGCTTCTGTCCAACTGCTGATAACTGTGATTAAGGTATGTCCATATCTGTCTTATAAATGTGACAAAGCGTGGTGTAAAATAATGTAAATGACATTGTGGTTCATCATAGGCCTACCTCTACTGAAAGCATCATGCAGACGCCACGCTCTCACTCTGCATACAGCCGGAGACTGTGTGGAATACAAAGATAAAACAGCGACGAATTGTCCTCTGTGTTGGTTGTGCCAGATTTAATCAAGGTAGCCATGGCGGACCTAGTAACGGTGGTTCGGCTGTGCACGTCACACAAACACAAACTGAAAAATTGCCAATACAAGAGTTTTCCCACCTCTGGTGAAATGGGCTGCGGTACTCGTTTCATTCTACACGTAACAATCTGAATAAAAGGCTTCTCGTCTGCCACAGCAATTACTGAAAACGTCATGAAAGTAAAATGAAGAAAACCTCAGAAATACCTCTAGCTTAAGAAATATTATGGCAGATGTATGGCGGCGCTGAAATAGGTTTCTCATTCATTCTTTCACTTTCAAGAGGGGAGCTAGACGTGACACTCTCCCGTGCACAAAGAGAAAAATGAGAACGGCACAAATCGGGGCCACAGGCAGAAGTTTTGAGCCAGTTTTATAGCTGCTCAGCATTTCTCTACATAAGCAGCCCCAAAGCTAAATGTAGTCCATTTAAGTCCAAAGGGAAGCTGGTGAACTACCACATGAGGATACTAGTGAGCTCTGAGGATAGACAAGGTGTAAGATGTGAGAGAGAGAGAGAGAGAGAGAGAAAGAGAAAGAGAGAGAGAGAGAGAGAGAGAGAGAAAGAGAAAGAGAGAGAGAGAAGAGAGAGAGAGAGAGAGAGAGAGAGATGTGCACATGCATCTCCACAGACCATCACAGAAAATGATGATATATAAAGAACTCCCATTTATTCCTAACTTTTGCACTTACTGCGATGGATGTAGCATGCAAATGAAAACCCCTCCGGCAGTCGAAATGCAATTAAGGTAAGCTGGCCTGCCAGCAAGGTTAGTGCTGCCGGTAGCAAAGTGCCAGGTATAGCACCCCCTGCACAGCCTCCCTCAGGACTCCCACTCTGCCGGCTGCGCGATGAACCGGCGACCCTTAGCGCACACCTCCCTTCCCGACACAACCACTGGTGATGAATTACCTAATCCCCCTATCCCCAGCCGTTTCTATTATACACCGTGGGCTTGTAAAGAACAACTAGGAGGAGAGAAGGGAGGTTGAAACAGAGAGTGAGCGGTGGGTGTGAAGCAAAGAAGAAGAAGAAAAAGACTTATTGACACAGTGACAATGGGAAGATATACAGGACAACCAGGAATCAGCAACCATATTCTTCAATATCAAAAGGACATTTACAGACAGCTTTCAGTTTATTATTGTCATTTCAGAAGCATTTGAAAAAAGGACCGGTAGAAAGTGTTTTTTTCTGCTGCCACTGCTGTGTTAATGTGATATTTATGTGAGTTTTCTGAATCTTCTCCAGAGATGAACACGAGTCCACCAGTGAAAATGCACACCTCGGGCTTCATTTCAACTGAGCAGAGAAGCAGCTCCAAGGGACAATGACATCAGTGCTCAAACCCTCCCAGAGGAATGCTCATCGTCACTCACACTGGCGCACACACACACACACACACACACACACACACACACACACACACACACACGAGCAGAAAGAAATAACTGAAAAACAAAGCAACTGGGGCAGTCCATTGAAAACAATGCTGACACATGACCAAACTGTTCATGACCAGCTGTGTAAAGCAGCCCGTGTTCACATTTTCCTCTTTAAAAAAAAACACTATAGAGGTCAACTGAGGACTAAATGACTCTCTGTCATTGTGAAGGGGGAGTTAGCCAACACATTTCTCCTGGTGGAAGGCGAGACAGGAAATACAGCAGACCTTTTACTGGAGCTTGATCTCGGAAGTATCTGAGAGATATGCGGTTTCAAAGCACATCGCTCCCGAAGCCAAGATGGAACGTATCCTATCAGACGGCTCGCTGCACCAGCTGACTGCTATGGAAACAGCGAGACGTGCGAGTGTGTGTGTGTGTGCGCCAGGAGCGAAAAGGACATGACAGCATGGGCACACGTACACCCCGCACATGCTAATAAAGCCACACATGTACACAAACGCAAAAACACACACATCTGTTACCTATCTGTATGTCAAACTCTATGTAAATAAAAAGTTGGGGGAAAGTGCAAACGGAACAGCTGCAGCACACATACAGAGGACGGCATTCTACAGACTGGGCAGCCATTCAAACAGCTCTCGGTAACAGTAACCCACGGCAACCCTAAAACCAGCCCCCTTTTTTCCCTTCCTCCTCAAGAGACACAGATCCATTGCCCAGTTAAGGGAGAACCGAATGAACCAGCAGACAGAGTTCCCAAGAGTGAAAAGAGGTTGTAACTTTACCCACTCTGCCCTTACTGAAGAGCAGTACTACCCCCCCCTTAAAGGTTCAGGAGGTTAATTATTCAACATGAGAGGGGATCTGTGGACACAAGCCATCAGAAGCCCCACGTCTTTTGTTCACCTCATCCTCTCACTCACTGACTTTCAAATATGCACTTATTCACACAGATAGAGGCTCTTTCCACCTCACTCTGAGACACTATCCATTACATTCACAAACACACATAGCCGGACTCCATACAGCTGCATCAGTGTGCACTCGTCCTCCACGTGTGCAGCTTCCCAGAACACAGTTTCAAATGCACCCTCCGAGCGGTTCCTACCGTTGTGGTTTTGCTGCAGGGTCTCCAGCATGCCGGCAGAGTCGGTTGCCCCCAGTTCGGCCAGTCTGCGGCTGGTGGCGCTCAGCTCCGAGCGCAGGTTGGTCACCTCCTGGCTGGCGGACTGAATGGCCCCATCGATGCGCTGAGCCAGCTGCTTGTTGTCATCCATCATTTTCAGGATTTTTGCCTGAGGAGGAGAGGGGAATCCAGACAAGGTGTCATGCTGACAAGTTGTACATCTCCTGTGAAGGACGGTGTCCCCAAATAAATCCTTGCTCTTTCTCCTTTTTCGTTTCTCGCTCCCTCTCTCCTTTTTTTTATAAGAAAGTCAGGTTAAATCCTCAAAGCAGTTTGTCCTTTCCCTTAAAGAGAGGCATCCAGCTCAGGGGAAATGTGTATCTGCTAGTGTACGGTTTGGAGATGGAGTGTGTGTGGTGTGAGTGTGTCAGTGTGCATGCATGCCTGTATGTGTGTGTGTGTGTGTGTGTGTGCGTGCGTGCGTGCGTGCGTGTGTGTGTGCGTGTGTTTGAGAGTTCAGTAACAGCGTGAGAGTGTGTGTGTGTGTGTATGTGTGTTAGAGACAGCACCGCCCCTGTGAAATGTGCTCTCTGCAGCTGACTGTAGAAAGGACACAGAGCATTGAGATGACAAGCACCTTTTTAAATGGACTGTACCATTTGCAGAGAAAGTCGAGGGGGGGTGTGGGTGGGAGGGAGGAGTGAGCTAGACCATATAAGCACATGGAAGTCAAAGGTCCTAAGCACAGCTGTCTCCTGGAGATAATGCTGGAAGGTTCAGGGATTGTGTGTTTGACTGAACCGACACACAACACATTTCACTAAGCCGGGGAAAACGGACTTCAGTGGAAACACTGCAGCTTTTCCTCATTTTGCATCTGTGTATAGCACATGCACCTCCCCTCCACGGACACATTAACAAAATGGAGGAAACCATTAGTTTGACAAAGAAGCAGTTGTGGGGGAGAAAACAATAATAGTTATGCAAACAAAGCTTTCATCACAGTATCACAGCAAGATATTTTCTCCTTCAAATCAACACATTTTTTCTCCGCTTAAAAATATCATTAAATAAACATTGTGAGGTCCATTGTAAACAACATTTAAGTGATTGAGATAGTCAATAAGTCGGTCTACATTAAATCGTTTCGCAAAAAACAAACCAAAAGCAAGTATTTTCCTTCTTCCTGCTTCTCAAATGTGAGAATGTGCTGCTTTTCTGGGGGGTTTTATCTTTTACACACAAGGATGCAATACTGGATGAAGATGCATTATTAAAAGTTCCTTCCAGTCTTCCTGCATCTTCGCACATTATCTTCCACTGACCTAAACTTGGTCAGTTTACGCTAGAGATTTCTGCATTTATTGTATCTATTCCTGTATTTGTGTTTTGCTCTGTTTAAGAAAGACAGATGTCCACGTACCAATCAGAAATTAACAATCTGATGAGAGATTCTCACACACACACAGTCCGAACAAAAGAGACGCAGAGTTAAAACTGGCAGTGACTATTATTATAAATCTCTTATTTAGTCATGAATATTTAAAGCTACACTGCGGTTGTCCCTCAGTTCTCTGCATTTAGCTTTCGGCTACTTTTTTTTCCATGGTCAGCTACGTTTTGGTTTAAGGACACTCAACATTACCGTTTGGTCCAGTCTCTCTGCTCTCATCGATGTCATTTTTAATTAAAAAATGCCTGATAAACCCACTGAACAGTACCTGCCATGCACGGCAGACTAGCGACTGGCTGGAGAACATGGAGAAGGCAAATAGCCAGGTATTCCAGCAGGGTTTGGACTAATATAGAGCTGGATGAGTAAAGCAACTCTAAACTGAGGGGGTACTTCAACATTAATAAAAGTACCATACCAAAGTGATCCAAAAGGCGAAAAAAGCAGTGGAAATGAGGCATTCCGCAGGGCACGCAACTTGAACCCATGACAAACTGGATATATGCTACTCCTGCATCACTGAATGCTAGAGGGGGGGAAAGCATGTTCTCATGCTCTCTATATCCAACCTCACATCCCAGGGAAGATGTTCCGACAGTAGACTCTTCATCGTGGGTTGCAAAAATAAGCCCTTATAATTACCTACTACGTATAGATGTCTTTGAGCTCCCTCGTTCCCACCCAACACCCCCGACTCAATCCTGCGTTTCTCACCGACAATCTGGCATTTAGCCGCCAAAGCATGCCCGCTCGCTCAGCAGTACAGCTGTGTTGTGATTGTTTCCCGGGGTGATGTGAAGTCAGACCTCAGCCCATTCTGCATGTGGTAAACACAGACCAGCCACCACGCTGCACAGAGAGGCAAGCCACTGCTGTGTAGTCCCGGAAATATGTGGCCGTCGCTTCAGGCACTCTGTCAATGTGTGTGTGTGTGTGTGTTGTGTGTGTGTGTGGACTTAATATTGAAGTCAACACTGTTGTCTCAAATAAAACCTAACAGACTGCCCGCTACAGTATGTAAGCAAGCGGATGAGGAACAACAGCCACACACACACACACACACACACACACACACACACACACACACACACACACACACACACACACACACACACACACGTTCATCCATCTGCCCAGACACAAGTCACCCCTCCCACTCGGTAAATGAACATCATGTTGTTATTTATAGACGACCCTGCTGCTGCATATGATACATTAGTCACAGGGGAGGGCAGTCACACACACACACACAGCTTACACTCATACACGAGGGGACTAATAATCCCAAAGTCACTCCATGTTCATTAATGACATTCATTCTTAACAGGTATCATGAAAAGTCGATTGGACCCTTCTGGGTAATTAAGATGCTGTGCTATCTAAGTGGATTTGTTTTCATAGCATTACACCGCTTGTCTTTTCTCAGCAGCAAGGATCCCGTTGATAAACCTTGGCTGCATCATTGTACACATAGGAATGCAAGGGAGACTGCACGGCAGAATGTAAACTTTGCAAACTTCTCAAAATGGCGTCACCACACAACTCAGCGCGGTGGAGGTAGAGAAGGATAATGGAAACAGACATCAGCATGAGGCCGAACAGCGTGCGGCAAGGCAGCGTGGTTGAGCCTGTTGGCTGCTCCAACGCTCTCAGTTTCATTGATGACTGGCGGTGAAGTCAGCTTAACTACTTTTGAACCAGACGATGGTAAAAGCCCCTCGACTGCTGTCCAGTGTGATTGACTCCTCCGCCGACGGCGCTGTCAGCAGCCCGGCAGGAGAGAGCGCTCCGTGGCGAGCTAGGCTGATGAACAAAGGCATTGCAATGTGGGTTTTATCGGTAAACCATGAGAGTAATGCCGGGTGATTTCGGAGGCCGTATTTTTTATTCCATGGATCCAACATTTTCGATAGCAATTGCGACCCCTTGGGCTTGGCCGATACTCAGATCTGATACCAGTGTTTAAGTAGCTGTAAGCCTCACTGTGTGGAAGAGACTGGGATCAGTTGACTTAAATATAAATATTGCTTTCCTAACTTAGCAAAACATATTGTAACAAATGCATATGTTGTGTATGAGGGAAACCTCATACTTAAAAAAGAAAAGATAAATGAATGTTATTGGTCACACTTCATCTCTGTCTGTGGATTCTACACATATTTAACCAATGAAGAGTATTAAAAGAGGTCTAAAGCGGACTAAATCTTGTAAATCCGTCGGATCCTCAAACTGTCAGCAAAACCTCGTATCTCGACCCTTTCACTTCTCAACAGCAGGCCTCCGGGGATCTCACTGGCTGAGCAGCCGTTCTAATCAATGAAGTACAAAATAGGTATTTCAACATTAATAATAATAATAATGTGTCTCTCCTCTTTTGCCACTTTCTACACGGGATGATGGGATGCCTTATGTCTCGAGCGCTGATCCAGTAAGTACGCTACTGTTGAAAACAAGTGTCACATTTTGGGGAATTTTGGCATTAAATCGTTATTGAAGTGTTGGTTTTCATGACATTCCTATTTGGTTTGTTAGGGTTAAAGAAAATCCCAGCCTGTTTTGGGAAGAAGATCATTGGCAGCCGGACAGTGGTGGGAAGCAGGATTTAACCTGATTTCAGTTCCTTTAATTTTAGCTGAGCGAGGATAACTTGCGATGTTTTATTTGCTGTCTCCATACCAACTAAAACAAGATTAAAAAGCAGAATAGAGCATCGCTACAGACCCCTTGATTATTTGGTCCTAATTGGCTTTACTCAGAAAGCCATTCAGAACCACAGCTCAACAATGAACAACATGCAGAAAAGTTTTTGGAGATGTTTTAAGTAGTTTGACCAGTTTTACATCCTTAGTTCCAAATTAAATCTCCAAACGCGATAACTGGCTTCTTATGAAGCTCAGAACACCTGAACCGAGCTGTAAACTTGATTCATGTCTGTCTATACATCATATATGACGTCTCTCCCTTGGGGTCTACAATGTGTCTGCTGGTCAGTGGAGTGAATCGGGGGGCCCACTGGCTGACTGAGGATCAGTGATTAGTGGATGTGCTGGGGGGGTTGATTAGCATATGAATGGAGATGTAACAGTGGGGATCAGTGCGCTGCAATCCTTTATTGTGGCAGGACTTTTGCAGCCGTGTCACTGGATTCAGCATGGAGGTCTGTATACAGTTTTTAAGCTTCAGTGATTTCATTTTTTTACTTATTGGGATGGAATTTTGTTGCTAAGCAATAACCTAAAGACTGGGATTGTATGTATTGCCTGTCAACAATAGAAACAGAATTTAAAAAAGTGTTTAAACCACAAGAAAACAAGTTTATAAAGTGTGCCCTTGTCTGATGCATTTGTGTGAAACTAATCACAACAATTAATGTAATTGTGTTGTCTTACTACAATGTTGATGACCAGTATCATTTAGGAAGTGTATGCATTTAGTTGTTTTCTGCATTTAAACAGTTGTTTCTCTGTGTAAAAGAGGACCAAACTAGAACATGAATAGTTAAGCTATGGTTAGTTATATGTCCACAAGATGATGGGCATAGGATATCTTTCTGTCCCATGAAATTGATAATTCAGACCGTCAGCGAGAGACTAAGATGTTATTTTGTATTTTTTCTCCCAAGATAAGCTTCATTATTTAATCAATGCATGTTCCCAAAGGAAACTTCTATGTGAGCGCATGTAGCGGACACACAGAAATACTAATCTGTATGTGTTTGTGTTCAATTACAAACCGCATCATCAGTTTATCTTCATGAATAAATGTAACAAGCATAATTCATATGGGATGGACATTTTAATACAATCCAAATGTTTTATATTTGTAAGGCAATTTATATTCATAGTACTTTCTGCTTACAGCACCCAGGGTGTGTATTCTGTGAGGATAATCTAAATATAATGTTAAAATACCTACAACACAATCTCTCTTTAGTGATTCAGTCTATGCCTCTGCAATGCAGAACTTATGGGCTGCACCAAGATCACCTGCTCATTGATAGCATCTGGAAAGGCCAGCCAATGAGGTGGGAAAGGTGCTGTGATGCGGAGGCGTGCTTGTGTGAATTCTTGGGTTGTTTTTTGGAAGGTTTTTATACAAACATAAGGAAATGGTCTAATTTACCCAGAGGAGTAAGGAAATAGGGTTTTTTATTGTAGCCGTACGGTATCTTGATCCGTTATCAAGATCATCTGATCTGAGGGGAGAACGGGGCTCAGCACAAAAGTCTTTTTCTGCAGCGTCTGAATGCACGGTGCACACAAATCACAAACACACACAGCGATGGCAGGGGGAGAAACGGAGGGGGCCGTGAAAGAAAAGAGAGACGGAGAAAGATACTGATAGAGATGTTCTCATAACATACACCGGGCCGGTGTCATTCATGCCCACTGTTTTGCAGAAAGTATACCATCTTGTCACGTGTGGGTGGATGCTGCAGACAGCATCCAAAGGGAAAAAAACACAAATATGCCCTCAGGCCCCTTTAAACAAATACAGAGCTTACATTGGGGCAGCAGATCCCGCCTGACAGGATCAGAATCGTCTGAAACCATTGTGTTTTTCCTTGTATGAGTCATTTTTATAACCAAACAACCCAGTATTTCAAAGGAAATGTTCACCAAAGCTTTTTTTTATAACTTTGTGGATCTGCCATAATTGTTTATATGTGACATTGCGAGATTTAAGGTAAATCCTACTGCTAAAGTTTATCATAGTTTTGTTTAAAGTTCTTAATTCCTAGGTCAGCCTGGTGAGAAAGGTGCAGAGGGTCAAATTAAGTCCACAATACTTGAGTTGATCTGGTAAAGAAGGGAGTTTGAGTCCGCAGGCTTTACTCATACAAGGCAAAACCCGGATGAATGGTGTGCAAAGCGATTCCCTGCATCATTGTGCCGGAGTGTATGACAAGCAGTTTTCCATACCAATAAAAGAGCACACTTTCTCAATCATGCATAAAGGATAAGACAGGGAACTGTCAAACCAAGAGAGAGAACAGACACGAGTGTGAAAACACATGATGATGCTCACTGAGCTAATCTGTTTATTCTCATCCCTCCCCTTCCTTCACCGTTTAAACTATGTGAAAATAAGGAGCAGCTGGAGGAGAGGAGAGGGCTCTGTGCAGTGGCAACTGTCTGCTTAACCCCAAGGGACTGTAAACAGTGTATAACTGAAGGTCGTTGAAAAGGTCACCATTTAGACGCCAAGTGTTTGTACCAACCAGCTGAATTCCTGGAGTGTTAAAGCAAAAGACATACTTCGGTTCCTTCTCTCTGAAGATGAACAACGTTTGACAATAGTTGGTCAACACAGTGGAGAGCCAGATATTTTTCTCAGGAGTTGGACACCAATACAGAGCTAACAGGAGAGTGAATATAGGACAACTCCAAATAAATACCATAGTGTCCCTGTGTCTGCTGGATGTGTAAATAAATGTTCACTGTGACAACCTTATAAGATGATATGTTCATGTGGTGTTTTTAGCTTGTGTTGCTGCCCCCATGTGGCTGCAAAATAGGGATTTAATACCTATTTCATGGGTTGAATCCAGATGTCGAACTGAATCCAATGAGCATTTGATTTTAACGTGTTAATAATACTCCTGCACCGCTTTTCAGAAACGACAAATATAGTTGCCATTTAAGTCACCGTATATAATGAGTTATTAAGATACGAAGCAATTATGTCAGTATTAAAAGCTGACATATACTGTATTTTACATGCTTTGCTTGCTGTATAATTTTACACCCAGCTCAAAGATGCCGGGATAATTTGCCTATAAAGACTACACAAATACCCTTTTGTTTTTCCTTCAGGTTCGTCTCCCACTACAATGTGGGTTCGCGTGTGCATTATTGATTTGTTCTTCAGATTTCTAAAGCTATGTTTACCTGAGTTTTTACTCCATTAATTTTGTTCGTATTTTCCTTTCCCTTTCTGTCCTAAATTCTGTAATTATACTTACTTTACTGGGATGAGCAACCCGTGTCTGGCGACATATCATAACCTCGTGTCCGTGCCAGTGAGCAATTTGTGTAGAAGATATAAAATACACAGATGCAACCCGGTAAACAGTTTGTTGACACACACACAGATTTGTTTTCCATTCTGTCTGACAAGGACAAGGAGGTAAGAGGCAGGCGATGTGCTTTTGGAATATCTTGTACTGTATCCTCATTCCAACTCTCCCAATTTCTCTAATCTCTTGTTCCATTCACACTAAGCTCTTGCCCACATCCTCCCGCTTCCCCATCGCCGCTGTCAGCGTGAGGCAGATCCAGACAGCGATGGCAAACAGACATCACGCCGCACTGTCAAATGGACACCGGCTCCGCGGGTAAAAGGCTCAAGAATAAGCTCAGAAACAAACAGGTTTGCTGGCTTCGATGGGAATTAAGATACACGTTCCTTTTGAGTGAGACGAGCGAGGAAAAGAAGAGCTTCCAGGCAGAGAAAATGCCTTCATGTCAGTATGAGTGTGGTTGTGTGACATCATTGATTGCCTTCCACTGAAGGTGGTGAAGGTCGTGTTTGTGTTACAGATCGAAGTGGATTCAGTGCCTTCATCTAACCTTCAAAAACTAAAGCCACATTAAAACCATCCGACTGAATACATAAGACATTATTTCAGACGAAAGAGATCGACAAATTAGAGGAGAAAGAAGATTATAAATTGCACAAGTCAATTGTTGAAATAATTTGTGTCACTTTTGCTTTATTTACTTGAACTATAATTTAGACCATCAGTGTTAATGATAAGTAAATATAGACTTTATAGAAATTAACAAAAACTTGTCCTTTTTCAATCCTCCTGCAGGTTCAGGAGCCTCTTAAGATGCTCTTACTAGCAGAGTGGCAATCAACAACTTGAATGAGCGATAGGTCTTCTTCTCTCTAACAACATGTTAATTTCAGGAGTCATATTCTTCCAATTCAACTTTCATTAATATCAAGAGTATCACTTAATTAACTAAAGAGTTTTGAACTCGACTTTGTATGAGAAGATATAGAAGGACTTGGTTTGACACCATGAGAGGTCGACTCTCTATGATGAGGATGTTTTTTTACCACCTCCATACATTTTACAAAGGCAACTGGAGTTAAGTTTATACAGTGAGCTGAGTAATTAGCGAGGCTATGGCTCGTTTCACATCCACACAGATGTTTGCAAAACGACAAGAACAAAAAAACGAAAAGAAAAAAGGCTTCTCAAAGACCAAACACTGGATACAACTGAACAAAGACTTAAAATGCAGTTCACGACTGTCGTTAAAATGAGTCCTAAACAATGTCGTTGGCTGGTGGCCTGAAGAGCTCACAGATGGTCCATTTTTCCTGCTGAAAGGAGTGTGTGGTTGGACGTCTGATGCTGTTAGTGTTCTGGGAGCTAAAATCCCTGCGTAGGTGTGTGCGGTTTCACTTAGTGCAATTAATTGCGCACGTGTATGCGTGTACATCCGTCTTTGTGTGAGAGAGAGAGGGAGAGAGAGGGAGAGGGGGAGAGAAAGAATAATTGTGTTTCAAGTTGAGGTGCAGCTCCTGTCTCCTCTGCTCAGTATTCAGCAGCCGTCACATCTGTGACGAGGATTGAGAGAAGCTCTGTTTAGGTGCTGTAGGGCGGTTGATGCAGGCTGGCTCGATGCATCCTTTCAAAACCACTTCCCTTCAGAAAAAAAATGGCACAGCACATGGATGACAACACTTCAACAACAAAAGTGGTGCAAAAATACCAAAAATATACTCTTTCGATACGAGAGGAAGCGGTGTTATGCGACAGAAAACCTCTTTTTAAGATGCAGTTTGAAACCATCCAAATATACAGCAGCACCTCACAGCTAAAAGGGAATTCAAATCCATTGTTGCTCATTTATTTTATACATTCTTTGCATTGTGGTACTTGATCAAACTTGCAATTACCAAAAAGAATTGAGAAATTGCCTATTACTTTTCTGCCATGCATTTTTGGTACCACTGACAATGCCAACATTTAGGCCAAAGATAGTTTTGAACCCTCTTTGATTTCAGCTCTGAATGCGTTAGCGTTACTCGAATTGAACGATTTGAATCATGGCAAAGGCAAAGGGCCTATATTACTGGGGTCCTGGTGCAGCCAGCAGATAGTCCGGGCCAAGACTTCCTTCTCTGTGCACTGATCATTGTTAAGAGTCCGATTGGCAAATTAAGATGCAAGACTGGAGTCGTGGTTGAGAGACAATGTGAACAACCAGCATGTTTCATGAGTAGCTGCTTCTGGACCCTGTGGGTCCTGAGACTGGATTTCAGCCGATGTATTCCGGCTCTTTGGATGCACACTGTTTCAGTGCAGGACAGCAGTGAGTGTGCAGAGGCTCAGGGATGACTCAGCAGGTTTTATAGTAACATGAACTCAACAAAATAAACTTTTTTTTTTTTTTAATAAATAGGTTATTGTGGTGTAAATTGTTAAGTACGTGGCTGTGATTACTATGAGCAGCATCCATGGGAGTGAATTCCAATATAATGTGTCTGAGTTAGTTGTTCCTCTACGTCTTATTTTGGACTTACAGTTTTGACAAAATGCAAGCCTCAAGTCTTCTTGAATAGCGCTGGGTATCGCTAATGATTTCCTGAATCGATTCAATTCTGATTCACAAGGTCCCACTTTGATGTCTGATTCCATGTCGATTCATTTAAGGATTTCAGTTTCAATACCAATGTTGCTTGGTTAAGCCCTACCTCATATTATGCATATCTATTTATTGCACTAAGCACTTTTACTGTGTCTAGCACTTATTTTATTCTATGGGGTGATCTATGGGGATTTAAATAAATGATGTCTAAAGTAATGGCTGAAACAACTTGAAAACTATGTCTGTGTTTGCTCTAACAACATTTCATTGTTATTCTGTAACAATGACAAGAATAAACTGAACTGAACTATGAAATGTTCTCAGAACTAATGCTGCCAATTGTACAAAGACAGAACTCTCTAACCTGAGTGCATTATAAAAATTTTGTATGAAAAACTTTTTTCTACTTTTTATTTAACAGTACATCAGTCATAGGTGATGATTTAAGTGCTGCAATGTGAACATGTGAGCAGTGAAAGGAGACAGCAGCAGCTGAGAGAGGTAGCTCTCAGCTTTAATGGCTTCCAAAAAGTGCAGGTTTTTGCCCTTTTTAGTTTGCCTGTCCATCAGTAATTTCTCAAAATCCGCCCCCAAAATGTTTGAGGGACTGCAGGAATATGAGCAATGCAATTACAAATCTTTGGTGTTACCATCACATACTACAGATTTCTGAGCTGTCACTGCAAAACAATATGAGATTTCACCACTTGTGAATATTCAAATATTGAAATCCACATGAAAACGCAATAATAATTGAAAACAGTTTGTCCCTATATTCATGTTCTACCATCACGTGGTACAGATTTCTGAGCCATCACTGCAGAACAACATGAGATATTATGAATATTCCAATAATGAAATCCACATGAAAATGAAACAATAATTGAAAACAGTTTATTTCCCTATAATATGCATGTCTGTATTCAGCTCAGTGCCAATGAGTTGCTCTAGTGGAGCATGTGAAAGTTAATTTTGTAAATGAATGCAATTCATATCAATACCTAATGATGTATACACTTGATTCATTTGTGGCAGAATTAAGTATACTCCAATTGTCATTATGATTACGGAGAAGAAACAGGACTGGCGTCAAAAACACCACAGGGAATCAGCTTTGTACTTCTCCAAATATGCAGATCTTTGCAAATGAACCCATTACCTCCAGTGTTAAATTAGCATGGAGTGCTTACCAACAGCCTAAGTGCTGATTATGGGAACAATGGGATGTGGCCACCTTTGGATTTCAGGCTGAGCCGAGGAGGACAAGACAAAAACTGGCGAAGTGTGAGGCGAATGGTCCATAGTGTGCCTGATCATAAGACAGCAATATCAGTGGGAAGATACTTTCATTCAGATTAATAATGACATAGTTATTATTGTATAACTCTTATACATATAATTACAATCTTATAATTACGATGACATAAATCTGTCATGGCCCTGAGAAAAGGCACAAACGCAGTTAAAATGCAGTTAATACATTTTGAGCTGCTTGGTGCTGTATGTTATCTTTGTTATGATTAATGTTGAAGATGAGAATCAAACATATGGACAGAATCTGGGCTGTGGACTTGAATTCATAAAAAAATAACATTTTGCAATAGTTAAACAAAAGTAACAATAAATTTGGTGGTCACGGCTGAATGTGTCTATCACATTCCTGTTTTGTTGTTCTTCATTATACTGGCAGTTAAAGCTGACTGATCTACACAACACTTTTTTTTTTTTTCTGTGGGATGATTTATCCCCAAAATGCAACTCGTTTGTGTTGCATTATGACAAGTCACACACACACACACACACACACACACACACACACACACACACACACACACACACACACAAGCAAAATTAAGGACTCCACAGACTCAAATATCTGGTGGAAAAAAAGCTGCACTAGACTTGAAGGACTGCATTCAGAAAATAGATGTTTTTTGTTTTTGCCAACTCTGCCTAGAAAAGGTTACTTACATTTGTATCCTGTTCCAATCTAAAAAGTAATTACTCCTGTCAATGCAGAATAGTCGGATAAAAGGTCACTGCTGTGTGACCCCGAGCTGACAGCGCAGCACATGTCCCAACACCCTTCAGCACTCTACAGCAGGGTTTGGAAAGCAAATGAATGTAGAGAAAGATAAGCTCAAATGTGTGATAAAAAAAAAACGTCTTGCAGAGACTAATCTGAGTTTTGCCAATAGGGAGATGAAACTCCAGTGTTTGAGGATGCCTTGCAGCTGTTTCCAGTCCAGTCCAGAATTCTGCATGGCTGGGATTAGTTTCTGAGCGGTGTATCCAAATGTGAGTTTCTAACTCGGTGAGGACAGCAAGCACCCATGTGAAGTCAATGATGATGGGAAAAGTGGAGTCTTAAAGCAGTGAAATAAGTAGAGGTGCAAGGTGAGGTAAATAGTAACGTGTCAGTCATTCAGCTCGCCAGCTGTGTGTGTGTGTGTGTGTGTGCACTCTCCTTCAACATCACAAGTTAAAAGTGAGGGAAAAGCTGAGGACCTCAGTGACATTTGAAAACTGCAGCATCTGAGAATCATGTCTGGGAAGTTAATCTGATGTGATATTTTATTGATTTCTTTTTGCTTGCTCCCTCATAGGGTTTCTGACTATAAGGACACTGCAATTCAGAGGTCCCTCCTCTCTCCTCGCTGACTAAAACACCCTCCAGCCCAAATTCATAAGTACAATATTTGTTATGCCTTAGTATTAATACTTAGTTCAGTATTATTACTGGTTAATACACTGATAAATTAAAAAGTAATCATGAATTGATTAATTATGATTTCACATTATTTTAAAAATAAATTACATTTGCCAATCAACAATATTATATTTTATATCTGTCTTTTGACAATAATGTTACTATTTATATGTTAAATGCAATCTCACGGTTTAAAGCAGCTTTTATGTCATATTTACATTTAGGTCATTTAGCAGACGCTTTTGTCCAAAGCGACTTACAATAAGTATCTGAACGCATCCTGCATTGCAAATGTACTTCTGGCCATAATTCCCATAATCCTACATCATTTATATCAGTGGGACGAGATTCACAGGTGGACCTCAAAAGGCATACGAGCGATTCATCTGCATGAGAGGTCCGGGGAAGAATTAACATGATTTATGGCTTTTCTCACCGTTATTTACAACTTGTGTCAAAAGCAGTCGGAGAGAAAGGAACTCGCGGGAGAATCCCAATGAGGACGGAGGAAACCAGAGATAACTAAAGTGTAATTAGAAAGGGAGAGGAAGAGGCACAGTACTGAATTCATTGTGTTAAAGTGTGTGTCCACAGACGAAGGTTCAATGAACTTTAGAGTTTGAGAAACACAGTAAAACCAACACATTTCAAAATATGTCTGAAAATAAACTTAAACAAGGAAGAACCAATGTGTTTGACACATTTCAGTTTTTTTTTTTCCTCCAAAAATGCAGAAAAAAAGATTAGGAAGTGCACTCTGAAGGGCTCAGTCAAGTCAGAGCATGATCAATATTCAGCGACACTCACAGCCCAGATCAATGGTGCGCTGCTGAAAAAGTTCAAGCTATTGGTTATTCTAAACTTAATACACACCATCAGCGAAATGTAATGAATATTTCATGACAGACGCACAAAATTCTGACATCAGAGAGGTTTTGTCATTCTCTTTCTGTTCTGTCAAAACTTGGCGATTGATTGTTATCATCGTTTAAAGCACCGAGGCAGAATCTCATAGTTCACAGTGAATGATTCGGGGGGGAAGCAGAAAGAATAATTAACATTCAAGTCAAGAAGCTGACGGTCAGGACATTTTACCATCGCTTCAGTGTCGATCCTGATAGATTTCAATTAATATGTCAAATCGCATCATCTGTCAAATCGGATGAGTTTTGAGAAATCTCTAATCAACAATGCCAAACAAAAGTTTCATCCTTTGTGAACAGTAAGAACCACGTAACTCACTGCTGTGTGTGAGATGCATCAATGACATGCCGGTTCTTCCATTATTACGCTGCTGTTTACATACTGTCATCAGCTGACCTTTGCAAACACAGCCACCGCTCTGCAAGACAGGGAGGAATTCAGACGTAGAACAGCTGACCTTCTTTTAATTTGGCAGGAGCTCAGTGTGATAGTGAAGCTATCAGACCTTTCCATCAAAATTAATATGAATCGACATCAATCACAAAATGACTCCGCAGTCTCTCACTGCCTGTAGCTGGGTAATCGACCCCAGAGGAACTGTGCATAGATCATGCTAATTCTACTTAGCCGGGGTCATTCCCATTTCCTCGAGTTAATTAACGCACAAAACATATTCAATTCTTCTTCTTAATTGAAAAACGTCAATCATTTTCCCGCACAATTCACCAGCTCATGGTTTGCATCAGACTATTATCTCACACGGTGTCAGGAATTTAAATGTAAATTACTGCAAGCCATTAGGATCCATATGCAAACCCACGGGAGACTCACCTTCCTTTGATAATGAACGCTGAGGTCTTCACAGAGGTCACGCCGGCGCTAAATGATTGAGGACAGATTCTGCGATGCTGTGCAACATTACCCGATTCTCTCCAGGTGAGCACTCTCACCGTGGCACCGTCATTATATTCATTTTCAAATCTACACAGAGAGACTTTGGAGATGATTTTGCAACTGCATTGCAGATGTGCCAACAAGAGACAAACCCATACATCCAATGCCACATTCAATTACATACTCTGCGGAGAGCACAGGTGGAGTTGTAGAATTTGGTGATGAAAATGGAATCAGCTGTATAACACAGAGGAGCCGGACTTATGGAAGCAATTTATGAAAGTTGGGGCTTTCCCTATATTACAACCTAAGCCGCATGAAAAGAGGAAAAGCCTCTATGTTTTTATTTTACACGCAGACAGCTTCTCCTGCTCCTTCGCACACGTACAGTCATATCAGGGAGGCCCTCACAACACACGGCTTTAGTCTCGCTGGCCGTTTTCTGGGCTTTGCCAGCAAAAGCCCCAGATCAGAAGCAATTGCTGGAGCTCGCTGTTCAAAGATGTAAGCCAAGAGGCTCACCGATTGTTTTCTAGCCTACACCTAGCAGGCTCAACATCTGACCTGTCAGGGAGCTGCAGCCAACGTGCACAGACCACATGTTCAGAGGAAACCTGGGGGAGGGGTTGCCTGTTAGTCGTCCAAAAACGGAGGAATTTGTGATTATTAGCTAAATTTAGAGCACTGTATTTCACAAAATGATGGAAAGTTTGTTCATAAACTGTATAGAATAAAAATATATTAGATTTTTTTTTTAAATAGCAATGTTGTGTTTTATCCAATTAATTGATCTACATTGAATTTTACATTTTTTCTATATTTTATTCACACATTATTAGACACTCATTTGAAAAACATCCAGAAATATTAAAACAGGATACAGTATTTGAGAAAAGTAAAACTGAATCTGGACAAACAAAGCTGGATTTCATAGGGTCCTATTTCATCATGTGGCACCACATGTCAGGACAGTAACGGTGACGGCCGTGTCAAACAGAAGTTGTGCTTCTTACAACCCAACGAATCACTGACTTGGCTGCACGTCGAGGCTGCTACATAGTGTCAAGACTGGTTTCCTTTAATCCCTCCCCAACGCTAACAAACACCATTTATTTCCCAGATTGCATGGGTGGCCCGAGCACAACATCAAACCTTTCTGTATTGCAAGTCTAACTCCATTTATCGTCCCTTTGACTTGTTGAAGCGAGTCCACCAGTTATAAAAAATGTACTTCCATTCTAAAGTGAAGGGGAAATATATATTCTGTCAGAGACGTTCATATCAGTGAGCTCCATGTGTCTTTCTGTGCCTTTTTCCCTCTTCGCTATAATTCCACAGACACAATGTAGAAGCAGGAGCGTGACAGCCATATCCACCCATACTGTCCTCAAACCAAAGAGGCTTTTAGGACAGCGCGTTTCCAAAGAGGAGCACAAACTGTACAGTAAAGTAGTTGGGGTTGAGTCACTGCACATTATTTAACCTGAGGACTGATTACTACAACAGGAGCATGTGTGTGTGTGTGTGTGTGTGTGTGTGTGTGTGTGTGTGTTATACACATGCATACTGTACAGTGATTGTATACAGAGTTAAAGACAGAGTATCATTAAAATATATAGCAAACGCAAAGATAAAAAGCTGGTTTGATAAGAATTCCAGAAAATAGATAAATAGACTAATACAATACCAGATGAATATAGAGTCTCGCAGACGGATACGCTTATCAACATTATAAAGATTGATTTAACATCAGCGATAGAGCAAATTGCATACTTGCTCCAGGATATTGCTCTCACTGCTTCACGCTGTGGTTTCGCCGCCGCCACCCAGATAAATATGAGCCATCTGCAGCAGCTTTCGGCATGGCAGCTTGTCCCTATCGCACAAACCATCTAATAACTTCTGCCAGACAGCTAGATGCTCCACAATGTTACCTTCGTCCAAAAGTCCCCCCCCCCCCTGGCACCCGGGGGCGACACCCAATCAAACTCACTTGTCTTTTGCCATCCAAATCATGTTACGCTAATAATGTTACACACTCAAACAGGCTTACAGGATTAAAACCGACTCTGGAACCAAGAATCTGGGCTAAAAAACAAACATGAAAAGGATTTGTTAGATTATTTCAGTATATATGTATGAGACACTTATCATGTCGAAGTAAAAGCATGACGGCAATCTATCTTGAATTTAAAAGGGGACCATCTGAAATCCTGTCCTCCACATTATTGGAGAATATTCATAAATGCAGATTCGGTGAAAGAAATGTGGCACATTTAGCAATTTGTGACCCTCGTCTGTGAATACACTGAGCTGATCTGAATATTGTATAGTTATCCAGGGGAGGCAGCTGCACGGTTACTATCGATAATGCAGGAGGCCGTTTGAAAGCGTTGGTGTGTGTGTGTGCTTTGTTTTTTCCATCCATAATTACAGATGGCAGCAGCGCTTGTTTAGCTGATGCTTTAAGGCCTCGGGGGAAGAGGACATGATTGCCTGCTGAGAAAGTGAATGTAATTTGTCCTAATTTAATATTTATCTATTGGAGGAGGCTGAGTTATCAGAAGGAGCTAAATTGAAAGAAGCCCAAGCGTGCCCACAGTCAGCAAAAAAAAACATACAGGAAAAACAGCCAGCTCTGATGAACCTTACACAGAATGTGAATAAAAAGTAGGGGACGACAGGGACACAGTGTGTGTGTGTGTGTGTGTGTGTGTGTGTGTGTGTGTGTGTGTGTGTGTGTGTGTGTGTGTGTGCAAAAGTAAGATGCAGACTTTGCACAAATAAACTCAAGCACAGCCGCATATTCATAGCTATAAACACTCTAAACAATGACTAAACAATTTTCGTCAAAAATATAGGCTTCATCCATCCATCATCTGTAACCTCTTAGCCTATTCAAAGTTGCAGGGGGGTCTGGAGCCGATCCCAGCTGACACTGGGCGAGTCCACCCTGGACAGGTTGCCGTCTCTCACAGAGCAGACACATACAGACAGACAACCATTCATGCTCAGATTCACACCTCCGGTCGTCAGCTAACCTCCCCTGCATGTCTTTGGACTGTGGGAGGAAGCCGGAGAACCAGGAAACAACATGCAGACTCCACACAGAAGGCCGGCTCAAACCCAGATTCAAACCCAGGCCCTCTTGCGGTGAGGGGACAGTGCTAACCACCACCTTGCTGCCCACACATCTATTGATTATGCAACAACAACAAAATGTTTGATTTAAAAAAAATTGTTATTGAGTTAAAGTTTTCTTGAAGGGCTTCCGGCTCTGGCAGAGGAAGATGAGGTCTATAGTCTTGATCCAACCCAGAAAGCTCCTACGGGCTTACTTATTCTTGCAACACACCGTCAATAAGCAATACAGGAAATTCACAGCACTGTTTGTCAAAATTGTATGGAGCATGATTAAAGGACCTGTAAAATGTTGGAATGTAGAGATGCGTGGACCGGCTCTGACGTCTGGATCTGCATGTATAAGCATAAATCATCCACCCACCTGACTGAATCTCTTGATTTAGAGACACGTACCCACATTTCAGTTCCCCTCTACCAGTGTGTTGCTTTTGAAATGATGTATTGTGGACTATAAGCCTATGATTGTTTTCTTTAACAATTTACTTTATGATCCGCTGCTTCCAGTAACTCTAACATCTCCATGCAGTAATGTTTCTGCAGCAAAATATTGTGGGACATTTAAGCAGCAAAACTACAAACTGTAGTCAGTTCCAAACTTGACAGAGGAAACAGAACTAAACTTTTAGCTTCTGAAATAATTAATGAAGCTGCACTGCAGTTCTCGTGTATAAATGCCAGAGTGTCTCTGAGCTGTCTGCTGTGGAGCAGCTGTGGACAGCAGCTCTGCTCTGCTATGTTCACATTTTAGGGAATAATTAATATTTCCCTCATTAATGATGCATTGTTTCACCCACCCACAACCCATCCGCTATTAATCACAATGTTACGTTTGATGACCTGACCTGCCCGATCCACGGATTAACTGTGGTGCCCATAAATATAACTGCAATCCACACATCACTATTCTGATGGCATAGATGGTTTATAAAAAATACAATGACAAATCCGGTGAAAGCAGCACCAGCCTTGCCTCCTCATGTAGTGGCATGCAATGCTGCTTCGTTCTTTATTCAACCATGGATGAAGCCAAAGCAACAAATAGTACAAATAGTGGCTATAATGATGTGGGAGGGGCTTCAAGTGCAAAAGACCAAGCCTTCTTGCGAGCGGTGATGCAACATCATGGCTGTCAACCGCTGTTAAAGTAAACAAGAAGAAGAAGAAGATGACCAAACAAACACTGCAAAACGATAATGTCATCTCAGGAATCTATTTCCTCAAATGATGGGAAAGCATCATAAACCCAACAGAATTCAGTGAGTTATTATAAAGACATAATTTAAGGAAAAAGGGAACTTGGCAGGTCCCCAATGTGATGGCACACTAATTATATTATACACAGGATGGAGTCCCGAACAAAGACAAAAAACAAACAGACGATCATGAAAAGGGCTCTCATAGACTGTGTTGTTACTTGGGCTTTTTTTTATATGTGAAATGTTTCATTGTGCAGGACCTGTCTACTCGTTTCTATGGATGTCAGGCTGCTGTCAGGAGAATTCTGCATCAATTGGACAAACGTTTTCTATTACAAGTTAGGATCTATCCTTATGTGGCCTTCATAAGTAACAATACATAACCTTATGCCTCAGTCTTTCACAAATACCTTCCCATGAACAAGAGTGATATTAGACTGAATTACATGTACAATGAGCCTGTTCAATTCAGAAACCTGCTCCCTTAAAAAGGACCAACCACATTTAAATCCAGTGCACTAACGTGTCAGTGACTTACGTACAATATCTGACAAAGACACAACAAAGTCGTCAGGGATTCTCTCTGTTAGAGGAAGTGGAAGAGGTAATGGGAGGTAAAGGCTTCCCTATTAGTGACATTTTGCCTACAATAAAAGTAATTCTTGTAATATGACTATTCTTAAAGTCTAATTGACAGCTTACTCAGGAGGTGTTGCACATACATGTTGAATAGGCCATTAGAAGCCACATTACCCATGACTACTGTGGGGTCTGCATGGTGACCATTGTCCTGAATGCGACTGCACACATTTGCGTCTATTCGTGTCTTTGCGTTGATTTTGATCTTGGACGATTAACAACACTGAAAAATATGCATACTGATATTATATCTGGAACCCTGCCATGGTCCTTGATGATTCCTGATTTTGTGTAGGGCATTATATTTTCCTTGCTGCCAGTGTGCCCAATTTAATAAATGCTGGATATGCTATTTTGGAATGAAACTAGGTCTTAGGTTGCACTCAAAGCTCACTGAACTGGAATATAAAAGGTGGGCCTGTGGTAACAGCAGAAGCACCTGGCAGCAGCCCTCACTAAACTCCATCAATAAAATATGTCATTCCATTGTTCGTCCCAGGGTTTCAGAAATCAATTTAAGTCACGGTGAGGGTGCTTTTATGCAAATGTATTCTACCGTCCAGGTAAGACCTCTGAAGATGCCTCGGTGAAATTAGAAATAGCAACGGAAAGGTGGTGTTATCTATTACTCCGGCAGCACTGTGTTCATGCTTGTGTGTCAGCATCGTAGGAAGGCTCAGTAGGCCTCATGGGAAACCGAAATCTAATCCCATTTACTCTGGTATTTAACCACGAGGAGATCTATCCCATCTACTTTTACAGTCTAATCGCTGCCCAAGATCAAAGACAAGACTGATATCGCTCCAAATTAGGCATAATGCGGACTGGATTTTTACTCAGCAAGGTGAAAGACATGAGACAAGATCACATCATTGTTAATAAGCCAAACATTTACCTATTTAAGTGGGCAGTTTTTTGTCCTTCTTGTGTTATTTCTGTGTCGTTTTTGAGCTTGACAGAGAAAAATGCCCGAGGGAGCAGGCAATCAAACTGAAGGTTTCTCCGGGTGTGATTATGACCACACATCACAAACGTGTTATCGCAATCAGACAGTCAAAATGACATAATAGAACCATCTGTTTTTGCACTAAGATACTAAGAGTGCCTTCCATGAGTTGTATAGTTGGTTTTCCTTGTGATTGCCGATTCGCCACGAGGACAATATCATCATTCATCACACCATCCTTGACCTTGGAGTCTCACAGTTGAGTGGAATGTGTATTAGAGATATGAGCTGCAGTGTCTAAGATCTGTGTGTGATTAGATGAGTAGAGTAAGAGGAGCACAGGGTAATTCCATCTGATTGGATTCTATGAAGATATGCTCCCTGTTTTGATGTAATGTGCGAAAAGTAATTCTAATTAAGTTGTTCCAATGGTGGATTTATTATTATTATAATATATTTATTGTTGAAAAAGGTACAAAATCTGTCAACAGATTTGTTTTGTTCTAATCTTAGCTATGTATAAATGTGTAATATAATTGAAGAGGTTTTCTTCTTTTAGTTTTACATTAAACTCCTTTACTTACTTTAACTTTATTTTTGTGCTATGAAAGACTTATTTTCTGTTTGCTCCTAAGTGCATTCAACACAGGCTCTCTCGGTGTTTCACAACAAAGACAGGCTGAGAAGAATCGACCCAATAATGGAGAGAAAATAAATTAATTTAAGACAAGCGTTGCACTGAGCATTCTTATCTCAAGGCCTCCAAAAGAACCAATAAATGTTTCCCCACAGCTGCACTACACAGATACAGTATATTCTTCAAAACCGCTGAAATGGAGAGGGCTAGCCTCAATTCATGCTGGAGCGCAACATGTTAATGATTCCAAAGATAATACAAACCTTAATTATTATTTCATTATGATCCACTGAATAAGTGATTATCCCCCAAAAACTCCCCACTGCTGAGCCGTGTATTATTAGGTTTGGGTTTTCATTCAACCTCATTCAAGAGAGAACAATCCAAAGTGAGGAGAGAGAGAGGTTTGATGACAGCTTCAGTGCTTTGCAAATCATGGATTAGGCCGGTATGACTTGTTCTACTTTTCATTTCCTTTTGACTCGCCTAATCGTGTTTACTGAACTGATATGCGTCTGCAACGTGCCATCCCCCTTCCTCACCATCGCCACAAAAAACGTTATCGTCTTTCTGTCAGTGCATCCCACTGTTACCTTTTTCCATCAAGACCCACATGAAATGATTAGCTTCAGGCTAAACACATTCTATTGTGTTGAAAAGAAAGTGCAGAAACATCTGATATGAAGGGAACTCTATGGGACAACAAGGCCGACCCCAGTAGCAGGTTTGGCAGAAGGCAGGAAAGCACAGTTCATCATAAGCTTATTGATTCTCCTCCGTCTGAGTTGAAATGTGATCACATATTTTTCCAGCAGCTCCCAGCTGCGAACGTGACTTTTAATATTGTACGCCTGTGTGCGCTAGCCTGACCCATCACGAGGATGTATTCAGCCTCTCGCCAAACGCTTGCTGGGAAAGGTTAGAGGCCCACTGCGGCGTTACAGAAAATAGCTAAAGCCGGATTTCAAAAAGTGATACAACGCCACCAACAAGTTTTTATAGTTGTCGCTGGGCACAGAGGCAGTTAAATGGAATGGATGAGTGCATGCGGGCGCTCTGAAGTTAGTTATTGTAGTTTGGTCCACACTTGGCCTGCTTATAATCACGGTCAGCAGTTACAGCAGCAGAGACTGTGACACACAGCTCATGGAGGCAATTCAAATACTTCAATATCCTTCAGGCACATCTATCGCCACAAATCAAAATGAGACAATTAGTGATACTAATAATGTTAGTGATAAAAATTGATGAGAAAAAGAGTCACAAATGGGATGGACCAGGGATTGTATAAGGTGTGCAGTTTCACGGTGTCAGAGTTTGTAGTAAGTCATCCAAGAGGGAGGGAGGTTGACTGGTAAGAAGGATGATCTAATATTCAAGCCAATAAGGTGAACTGTGTGAAACATGATGCCTGCTGTCCAAACAGCCAAGAGCTTCAGGATTGTAATGAGCGACTCACTCATGATGCAGATTTCAAACTTTACAATAACGCCCACACAACACCTCCTGAGGTCATGAGTTAGATTTACTTTTCTAAAGTCTTGTAACCTTCATACGACCTGCTGCTACCAAAGATATTGTGCTGCACTTATCAGATTAAAAGGTCCTTTATGATGCAAAATGCACTTTTTAATGATAATAATAAACATAAATGTGTTTTGGTGCCTCTACAGACACACAAAGTATCAGAAAAGACCATCGTCTCTCATTTCTCTCCTGCTCCATTTACAAGAAACTCTGTAACCATGAATGGATCACAATTGGGACCCCTTGTCATTATTATTTATCATAATGAGTTCAACTTCAGTTATTTGGTGACGATGTGTACAGCCTCTGCTTTTATTTACATTGAGTTTTTTGTCATTACTGTATCCTACCTGGCTGCAATGTATTACAATGAAAATGCTGACCGTGCACAAGCAACATCATCTGCTGGAGACTCTTCAAACTGCCAGAAAGGGAGAATTCAGATTAAAGTGAAGACTGCCCCAAGATTCTGTTGGATGGAACATTGTACTTTTGTTACACTGTAAATACACACGCACAGTAAAAGCAACCATAAACCTGAGAAAATTTAAATATGATAAAAAGTTGAGTGTGTAGAATAAAAAGAATAAAATAGTCCTTGTTTTGTGAACACATAAAAGTCTTAAGCAAATTTTCGTTTGTTAAATATTGTAAATATTTAATTGGACATTTTGATTAAAATTATGATGAAAACGAATCCTTTACTGCTCTATTCCCCTCATCTGTAAAGAACCATATTTAGTTTTGTTTATGTTGAATCCAGTCTACGATACCGACTGGACCCATTTGTAACGCTAACGTAAAGAAAACAAACTGGCCGCATAAATGAAGCTGTTTTTGTCGGCTAAGCTGTTGAGTATATTGCAAATAAAACCTAAAGTGATTATAAACATCAATTAAAACGTTACAATATTACTTGTTGCCCAAAATAGCTCAAAGTAACGTTACCAACAGAGAGCAGAAAGTAGCATTAGCAACCTAGCTACAGTTAGCCACTATTGTTAACTAACCATTTGGAAACGTTCTTCTGCAGGAGCCTTAACTTGTTCAGGGTTCAAACACATCTAGTTGAACAGCTGTGTTTCTGTTCCTCACCTTTCCTGGGGTCGATATTGTAACCATGGTAACAAAGAGCTTGTGGCGGACAGCATGGGGCAGTGAGCCACAATCAGTTCCTCGGTTTGGGTGTGGCTAGCAGCTGCTCATTTACATTTCAAGACATAGAACCAGCAATGTGAAAGGATTTTCACCTAAAGTCAGAAATAAAAGGTCATGACTTCACCTCCGTTAAACAGTGTAGTTTAGAACATGCACACATCTATGACACATCTAGAGGCAGCCCAACATAGATCTGGACCCTCATTCAGAATTGAGGGCAAAGCCTTTGATCTTGGGAGATGGCTGGTTCTGCCAGCTAATAGGAAGAACACAAGCACAAGGAGGAAAACAGGGAGCAAGCACAGAGCAACAGGGACTAACAAATAAACAACCTCTGGCTATTACCTTTTCACCTGCATCCCCCATTTCTATCGTCAAAATCATCTTCTGGTGCCGATGGTAACGTATAGTCTCATGTGCACACATAAAACACACACCTGAGGCAGCCTGCTACTGTTGTTTCCACTGAGACTGCTTGTGATCCTCCATCCATCCTGAGTTTAGCCATGACATATCTTAAATCGCTTCAGGTGCATGGGCTGGCACAAGAAAAGAACTTTCAAAAAACAGAAATAAAATAAAATAAAATGTATGCAGTTCCAGAGCACAAACACACTTGAGATAAAAGGTTTATTTCTACCATGACAAGCCAAAAAGGAAAAATGAAACACAGATTTAACCATGGATATGACTGTCTGTGATAGTTCCTGTCAGACATGCCAGGTTGCCTAGCAACCTAGGTATGACTTGGCCATGCAAATGTTTCCATTTTTCTATTTCTATTCAACAGCCAAAATTATGTTATGTTTCCATATTTCCTGTGAGTTCTGGCCCAGAAGCTACAACAATGAATAGTAATGGTGTAATAAGGTCTAATAGCATATAATACTCCACCCTTATCATAGGCATTCACAGCCTAAAATACATAAAAAGCATGTGTCTGACAGTGAAAAATGGTTTGCATGTAAATGAAGTCATCGACGAGCCACTGTATCAAGCAGTGTATGGGGATAAACTAGTGTGGTGTTTAGCTTTAGCCTCTATGATCCCCTTATATCCGTTACAACGTACAGCCTTCTCACCCGATACCAAAATCAAACACAAAGGATCTGGGAAACAAATAAATCAATTTCCCCCCAAGGAAGTCAAGTCCAGTGTTTCAAGCCTAATCGACAATCTGACAAAATTTTATTTCTGAGTTAAATGTCTTTACTTAGCCGTTTGCTCCAATCTGACCTCAAGCTTGGGATTCACCTTGAAGGATGCACATTTGTCTTTCCCTATCCCACGAGACCGGAAAGGGCAGCTAGTCATTGCTCCGGCTGTGTTGGGAGAGCAGCTCGTATGGGTCACAGAATCTCTGAAGCATTGCATTCTGGATCAATGCAGACTATTAACCATGTTGTGGTACTATTCCCATGGCTTTGTTCACCCCAGACCTTGACCTCTAATTGCAAGGGTTAAAGCTTGTTGAGAGTGGCACTCGGGAACTGTTCAGTGTGTTAAAAGCTTGCACGAGCATCAGTTCTCTCCCGTGCTCCGTTAAGCGCACCTCCCAAATCAATAGACGAGTCATTCTCAGTTTTCATTGCAGAGCTTGCATGAAACGTGCCATTATTTATTCCATGTAATGGGTCTTTACTTGTCAGGGAGAGTGGAAATACTGATGGGTTCAGAGGTCGTTTTTATAAAGTTTTGATGATATATATATATATATATATCATATATATGATCATATCACCCAGCCCTAGAGTGCGCTTTGTCCAACTGTTCTCTAATTATCGATGGCGGATCAGTCGCTCGATGCTGTTTCGACTTTTGTATAAAGCAAATTGCTGGTGACCGGGTGATCGGGCTTGTATATCTGACATATCTGATTTGGTTTCATGTTGCAGCACCCAGCGGCAGGCACACACACACACACACACACACACTCACACACTCACACACTCACTCACACACATCACACACACACACACACACACACACACACACTCACACACACTCCCACACTCACTCACTCACTCACACACACACACACACTCACACACTCACACACACACACAGACACACACAGACACACACTCACTCACTCACTCACTCACTCACTCACTCACTACACACACACACACACACTCACACACAGTGATAACAGTGACATACAGCACCGCGCTGTCATGCATATATGTCTTCTAATCGATCAAAAGCCATCATGTCATCAGTATGGAAGTACTTCATTATGATATTTGACATAACAACTGACAAAAGTCCAAAATTAGGAACAACTTTAAAAACATTTAGAAAAACTTTGATATTAGTTTGTGAGAAGAAGGTTTTGGAGAAAGTTATTTAACAGTCTGTTTTGTTTTGAACAAACAATTGAATTGTCCATGAAAGAAAAGTTACAAAAATATGTGGGTGGGCCGATGCTGTCGAATACAGTTCTCAGAAAGAAAGAAAATCTGCAGGTCAGACTTTAAAAAATAAATAAATAAATAAATGGAATCGGGAAATAAAAATTGCAATCGGTGCATCTCTAGGATACATTTTCTTACTTCCTACTGACTCATGAGAATTCCTTTACCATTACTGTTTCACTGTGACAGAGAGCTCTTTTTCTCTGCAGGCAACAGTCAGAACTGTATTCCCATAATGAAATGGTTTTCAATTTATTCCTTACAAGAGAAGCCGTCATTCTCAATCTGCTCAACATACAAGTCCACAGCTAGAGAAGTAATATCATGTTGCACCCACAATTACATATTTGTGTGGCCAAAGAAGCAACAAAAAAGACTGCAAATAGCAGATAAAGAGTTAAAGACATTATTTTACATATTCCTTCCAGATAATATCCCCTCGATGAGATATCCCTGGGTATTTTATGAAGTTCAACGCTTGACTGCAGCAGCATTAACAATGACAGAGGTTTGGCCTTGCCTGTATAAGCACCTAAACGGCGAAGAACATCCACAGACGGCATACGGCAATTATAACTTTGAGGAAAAGGCAACCAGAAATAGGAAGAAACGAATCATAATATAATCTCTTCTCAACAAATGACCTCAAGTTCAAGCTTCCTGCCTTTAATATGATGGAATATTTTTCGAATTCAAACAGCGATGCTGTGAACTAGGGTGAGCTAATTTGAGTATTTTGAAAATACGGCTGGATGTTTTGGCAGCAGGAAACACTCAAACAGTGGATGAAGACAAAACACTCTTTGAACCAAATTAATCAATTTCCAATCTCATTTGTCACACTCTGGGATTGAGCTGGGCCACAATGACTTTAGTAGCACGTGGCAGCATATCTGGCCGTGCCTCATTGGAGAGGGCCTATTAAACAGGCCTGCTGGAGTCAGAGGACGGGTTGAGAGGGCAGATGGGACCGCGGTGATGCATTATGCATGGGCAAGAACCGTATTCTGGAGGGCCAGCTGAGGCCCCGTTTGGAGAGGGAGAGGCTGACCCAGACCCAAACACTGGCTCCCTCTAGAGCACCGCCCACCAGTCCTCCGAGACAGCCTGCGCTCCTCCGTGACCCTGGGCAGAGGTCCAGCATGGCTAGCTAATATATGTGGAAGTCAGTCCTTTGTGTTGAAATATTAATTTGGTGTGCATTTGATATGATACAACAGACTGAAGTATCCCATCTATACTAGCTGCTGTAGGGGGATTATAGCCTCAGCATATGTCGTCATGTTAGCAGTAATAATGGTCTTTTGGCTGCAGACAGGAAAAGCAGTCATTGACAGTTTATCAATTTAAAAAGGTTGATAAATGTAACATGTATGAACTTAGAAAAGCGTTTCCTATTCATAAATCTAGCAGAACATTAGCGGAGATGAGCATAAAAGATACCAAAATGCTACATGGAGCTGAGGGTGAGAATCTGCCTTTTATTGTCATTTATGAATGTGAAAATATTGATTAGTGCTGCTTTATGTCTAAATTACAATCTTTATGTATTTCCATACAACACAAGTTTAAGGAAAATATGAGAATAGTAGAAATAGAAGACAACACTACTTACTGGCGAAGCTAAATTTGACCACTTTACAGCCGCACACTATTGATCCTCTCAGAATAGCCGGTAACACTAGCAATATTGATTTGCTCTGTATTCGAAACATATTGTAAAAGGTCTTAAAAGTACTGCCTTTTTGTGAAAATGTAATTACATAATGTATTGATCCAATATGTTTCTATATTCACGTGTTTAGCTGCAGAATTTTGTGCAACTTTGTAAAAGCGACATGACTCCGGTTTGCTTTTTCTGTAAGAGTGACAGTCGTGTCTGCAGCTCTCGGCTGGTGATTAGAGCAGAGTGGAGGTCGGAGGGGGTCAGATAGATCTGATTTATCAGTGTCTCCCCCCAGACACTGTCAAAGTCACCTTTAAGGGTCTCCAATCTGCGTCCGTGTCCCCCCTGTGCTCAAACTCCCCCCTACCCCCCCCCCCCCGTTCTCCCCCACCGATGACTGACAGCACAGCTAATACAGTCACAGCCGGCCACAGCACAGGAAGGGGAGTGTGAGAGAGGGTCGGTGGCAAAAGCTCAGCAGCCAATCTCCTCCCAGCGTGACTGCAGGATACACACCAGATGGGCCCTCGGAGGAAAAGAAAGATCCTCACAGAGTTGCTCTACAGTTCGCTGTCTGTCGCAGGACAAACAGCACTGGTTTGATCAAACTAATAACATGTCATAATGAAGTTGAAAAAGGTGAGGAAAGATTTGAACCTAAAGTATTTTCAGAGGTTTGACGTCAATAACCTCATGGAGCTAGTGCTTTCCTCAGCCTCGGTTAAAGCAGGACTGCAGGGGAAGCATCGAGGTGGAAGTGAAACTGATTTAATTTTATTCACAGCCAGAGACACAGAGAACAGTTACAGGAGGAAAACTAAAGAAAAAAAAAGATCTATGCGTCATCTGTTTCTTCACAGAGCCATGCTGGGGGGATACCTGCTAAGTCTGGGATATCTCTAGTGATCTTAACTATCTCTAGTGATCTTAACAACAACATAGATGTTCTTCTACAAAATCATTTCAGCAAAATGTGGCCATAATAATCCAAATAGTTTAAAATTAGTTATGTAACGTTCTGTAGCCGTTGCTACAATTATTATTTTTCAAACAAGGCAGCTCTACATTAAAAAGGTATTTTATATATTTTATTATTAAACAAATCATTTTAATTTGCTTTCCTCTTATGTTTACTCCAGTAGCTGTTTATTAATTGGCCGTTTGAGTAACCTGCATCAAATAAGATTCTAAGAAAAAGTACGTCAAAAAAAAACTTTAACATTGTCCTATAAGTGTTAGTTGTCCAACAATCAAATGTCCGAAGTGCATATTTTCAGTTACTGTAATATGGAATACTATATTGAAGCTTCTTGTTCTGAGGGGAGAAAAAAAAAAGGGACATGAGTCGTTACTGATAGACACCTGCTGCATGACATTTTCCTTCTGCTGTGACTCAAAGGAAAAGAACAAAGAATGAGAGGTATCTGGACTGTGAGTAAACTAACAAGACAAAGGCTGCTGTGTTGTTGAGGGAACGAAGGCTGTGTGTCGTTTAGAGAGAGAATGAGCGATAAAGTGGAAGAAGAAGGAGAAAGCAGCATTGGACGTCAGTCAGCAGTCACTCAGCAGATCTACGCATCCTGTCCTGGTGTGCAAGTGGATTTTCCTTGAGCTTTTTTTTTTAAAGAGACAGAAATGCTATATGAATCCGTGTGGAATCCACTTAACTTTCATATAACTTACCATCCTGTATGATGGCCAAACAACAAGCACGTGAAGCATCACAACCTTGTTGTAGATCAGAGGCCGTGACCGATTTTAAAAATGAACATCTGTATCATCTTGGCTCATGCAGCACATCCCCCCCCCCCCCCCCCCCCCCAACGCAAATTAATTAGCGTTTGTGCGAGGGAATACAAATGACACTGTAACAAATTAACACAACGAGCATATGCGCATTTAATCGCAAACAGCTCAATCACACTCTCGACACCGCCACTTCAGCTGGCTGCATCTTCCCAGCGCCTGATTGGAGCGCGTAGGAATCCGACCTCTCGTCTCCTCTTCCCTTCGCGAAAGGTTACGGCGGAATTATCGGCAAAAGCATGAGCGGAACTGAGGGAGAGAGAGGGAGGAGAGAGGCTGCCAATGACGCCGTGTCCCTATCTTCTCTATTTGACGCAACAATAGTTGTTCAGCAGATTCATTCATTATCCAGGGAGGCCAGGCGAGCAGTACACAAACATCAATCCTCAAACATCCTCCTGGCTGCTTACACAGGTGATTGACGCCCCAGAAAATTAATTTTAAAGGACAGCGGGGTCAACGCTGAATAAGAGGATGTGTAGGAAGATTCACGGAGTGACAAGGAAGAAAACAAATTAACAGTTTGAATACTTTCTAACACTTTGCTCCGTTCAGCGTATCCGTTGTTGTGCTGAAGGGAATATAAGTGGCAATTGACTGATGGAGGAAACGTAACCTTGTTATTGCGGCCCTATTACACAAAGTCAATATTTTCATTTCATCGGAGCACCCTGTTGCTGAAGCGGCTCAGAGATGGAGTTCTGTGTCTTCCCAAAACAATTTGCAGGGAGCAAAATGAAGCATGAATTCTACTCCTACACTGGGAGTCTGCCGGGTGTTGGCTCAGACTGGTGTTCTCTGTTGCGCTTTCACTTACCTTTTTTTTTTTTACTTTCGTTCACCAAGATCCCATTCTCCAGCTATTTATAAGGTAGATTATATGCCTCTTAACTGCACAACTAATATTTATTTTCAAGCAGAAAGCCTTCCATTATTTTGGGGAGTTAATCATTTAGCCTATAAAATATCAGAAAATGGAAAAAGAAATTATACATTAATTAACCCAAGGAGAAATCTTCAAATTATAAAAGCTGGAACTGTCTTGTACGTACTGCAGCCATCTAAATGATTCAGTTTCTTTAAAAAAATAAAAAACAAACTGAAAGCTATGTCATTGTAAAATCCAGCACAAAACCAGATGAAATATGCTACCCCATGAAATCTGAAATAAAGGGATTATATAACATTATCAAAATATGCAGCCCATATTCTTGTAGTAGCATAAACTTCACCCAGTTTTGAATACATTGATTTTAATATTTTTGAAAAGGCATCATAAATAGTAAATACAGTGACACACCGGCTATGTGTCACTGCAGTGCAGGCAGTAGTCTACAAGCAGATACAGTGAAGAAAATAAGTATTTGAACACCCTGCTATTTTGCAAGTTCTCCCACTTAGAAATCATGGAGGGGTCTGACATTTTCATGGTAGGTGCATGTCCATTGTGTGAGAGATAATCTAAAAAGAAAAATCCAGAAATCACAATCTATGATTTTTTAACAATTTATTCGTGTGATACAGCTGGAAATAAGTATTTGAACACCTGTCTATCAGCTAGAATTCTGACCCTCAAAGACCTGTTAGTCCGCCTTTAAAAGTCCTCCTCCACTCCACTGTATTATCCTGAATCAGATGCACCTGTGTGAGGTCGTTAGCTGCATAAAGACACCTGTCCACCCCATACAATCAGTAAGACCCAAACATTCAGCATGGCTAAGAGCAAAGAGCTGTCCAAAGACACCAGAGACAAAATTGTACAACTCCACAAGGCTGGAAAGGGCTACGGAGAAATTGCCAAGCAGCTCGGTGAAAAAAGGTCCACTGTTGGAGCAATCATTAGAAAATGGAAGAAGCTAAACATGACGGTCAATCTCAGTCGGAGTGGAGCCCCATGCAAGATATCACCTCGTGGGGTCTCAATGATGCTAAGAAAGGTGAGGAATCAGCCCAGAACTACACGGCAGGACTTGGTCAATGACCTGAAAAGAGCTGGGACCACCGTTTCCATGGTCACTGTTGGTAATACACTAAGACGTCATGGTTTGAAATCATGCATGGCACGGAAGGTTCCCCTGCTTAAAACAGCACATGTTAAGGCCCGTCTTAAGTTTGCCAATGACCATTTGGATGATCCAGAGGAGTCATGGGAGAAAGTTTTGTGGTCAGATGAGACCAAAATGGACCTTTTTGGTCATAATTCCACTAAGCGTGTTTGGAGGAAGAAGAATGATGCGTACCATCCCAAGAACACCATCCCTACTGTGAAGCATGGGGGTGGTAGCATCATGCTTTGGGGGTGTTTTTCTGCTCATGGGACAGGACGACTGTACTGTATTAAGGAGAGGATGACTGCGGCCATGTATTGTGAGATTTTGGGGAACAACCTCTTTCCCTCAGTCAGATCATTGAAGATGAGTCGTGGCTGGATCTTCCAACATGACAATGACCCAAAGCACACAGCCAGGAAAACCAAGGAGTGGCGTCGTAAGAAGCATATCAAGGTTCTGGAGTGGCCTAGCCAGGCTCCAGACCTAAATCCAATTGAAAATCTTTGGAGGGAGCTGAAACTCTGTGTTTCTCAGCGACAGCCCAGAAACCTGACTGATCTAGAGAAGATCTGTGTGGAGGAGTGGGCCAAAATCCCTCCTGCAGTCTGTGCAAACCTGGTGAAGAACTACAGGAAACGTTTGACCTCTGTAATTGCAAACAAAGGCTACTCTACCAAATATTAACGTTGGTGTTCAAATACTTATTTCCAGCTGTATCACACAAATAAATTGTTAAAAAATCATAGATTGTGATTTCTGGATTTTTCTTTTTAGATTATCTCTCACGCAATGGACATGCACCTACCATGAAAATTTCAGACCCCTCCATGATTTCTAAGTGGGAGAACTTGCAAAATAGCAGGGTGTTCAAATACTTATTTTCTTCACTGTATATGACACCCGGTCTCCCTCCATGCCATCGTGCACCGAGCTGCCCCCGTGCTTTTGCCGCTGTGTTGGCCTCAACATTAGCTCAGCTCTGACTTTTGCTCAATGATTGCTGTTGAATGCCTGCAGATATTTGCTGGTGTATTCTGAGCAGAGGGAAACCAGGGTGCTATTCACCTGAACGTAGGCTACTGCCCGCAGCTGGAGTAAGACCTGGGGAGCCGAATCCCCCACATCTGTATCCAGCAACTATTTAGTTTTTTAGTCAAGCAATGTGGCGTTGCCTGTACCTGTGCATCCACGAGGAGGTGTCTCATCAGGGTCATGGACTTCTGCAGCGGCTCCTTCTCGGGAGGAGCAAACACAGGCTGCTCCTGCTCCAGGGACTTGGGTCCAGTCACCATGAAGTTTGCAATCTGGTCGTTCAAGCTGTTCAGTGATTGCACCGCTAGAAGAAGACACAAAGATTTAAAAGTCAGTTAACATACAGAGCATTTATTCTATTTGGATTTTGACATGGCGATTAAAAATATCAGTCAATCTGGTGGAATCACAAAAGACAATTAAGCTTTTTAAATGTCCTCCCTATCAAGACTGAGGCAGGCTTAAGTGCATCATAAAAAGAGCTCCTCACACACACATGCACACGCACACGCGCACACACACACACACACACACACACACACACACACACACACACAGAGACAACAGAGTGGAAGAACATGGTTTCCTACTGTGACACTGTCACTGACTTTCTCTGTCAATGCCCTTTCTGGTCCAGAATGTTCCATGTCGCCCTGAGAGCCATCCTGTTTTTGTTTCCCTGTTCTTGCCCCTTACGTGTCCCTGGCAAACCCCTCCTTCCAGGTTTCCTCTCCAGCTAAGCTTTCACATTACAAAATAGCCAGCCCCACTGTATTTCCTCCTCCTTCACACACACACGGACCCACACTTCCTCAACCCACTTCCATTCATCATTAATCCCCATTAGTCTTTGAAAGGTCACCACAACTATTTCCGAGGCCACCCACGTGGTGGAAATGTTGGATGCATGAAAGAGTGGGGTATTTTTGTGCCTTTTAGCATAAGTATCTAAGTGTTTTTCATGAGCTACTACACTAAACCCTAATGTCTCATTATCAATCTTTCCAGGGTTTATCTTTTCCAAAAACCTGGAACTCACAGCGTTGTCAGTTATGAAGGGATGCAGAGGTGCAGTGATCCAGGATTGACCGTGTGCACAGAGGTCATCCCATACAGACTCTGAGCCATTTAATCTCGTGTTCTGCTGGAGTCATGCACTGGCACTTTTCTGCCAAATTAAGATATCAAACCTGCTAAATTCATATAGAGGAGGAGGATTTTAGGCCAAAAATCTGGATAGGGTCTTTTCAGGATGCAAATATAAAGCCTCTTTCACACACAAAAGCCCACGCAAAAACAAAAAAACAAGAGCATAGATTAATGTGTTATATAACCAAAAATGTGGCTGACATTTCCAAGCAAACAAGCTTTGAGTAGGAAATGTGACAAGTGTGCACTGAAGGCAGAGATAAGAAGGAAAAGAGGGGGCTAAAAAGGAAGCCTGTGTCCCCTCACAGCGAGGGCTGAGCAGATGTCAGATGTTTGAATATGAGAGTGGGCTTGTTGCCGCCCAACTTCTCCAGCCAGTTCACTGCTTTAAACACAGTCTGAACACATAATGGATTACATTAAGCTGGTGAGTGCTCACATTTCTATCTCAGTTTATATAAAAATGGTGGTTGAAAAAGGTAAAAGACCCCTCTTCTCTTTGGCATTTCCATAAGTGGAAACCACACAGATGCACATGAGCAATTATGAATGAAGCCCTGTCTCTCCTTCAGTGGAGTTTTGACAGATGTGATTTCAGATGCTGACTCTTATTGCCCTCTACTGGCCAAATAAAGAACATGCAGGCACTTGTGAATCAAAAACTGTATAAGTGGTCATTTTCCTGCAAACACAACACTGAATAGGTTGGGGTTTTTTTGTGAGGCAGCGCAGCTTCGAGATGTGTGTAAAATAATGTGATGTCATACAAAGAATGCAGAAGCATGTGTTATGTGCTTTGGAGCTCATTCAACCGTTATGTTTCATGTTAAACACACAGATTTGGAAGTTAGGCTTGAAGGTTCGAAGAAAAAAATAAAGTGACCACTAGGTATACCTGTAATCCAATAAAACATCTTAGATATGAATCCTACCTAGGAATAAATAATATGTTGTCTTTGTTAATCGACACTGTCAGCGAGGTATTAAATTAAATCTGTTTATTATTACGATGACACTATTTGTTTTAGCTCGGTGTACCTGCTGAGTGTAGTTTGCAGCAGCGGTTCAGTTAGACTTTCTTGTTGTCCGTCAGAGTTAATAATTCCATCATGATCTATTAAAAAAGGATGCAGATGAAACTACATAATGACCTTTTTTTTTTAATTGTCTAGAAAGGCATATGCTTGGAGGGTCGCACAGACCTCCATGTCATAGTCAATGCTACCCTGACTGCTGTTAGGTACCGGGATGAAAATCCTGGTGCAGTGGGCCCTGGTTCCTCCTGGTGTAGTGGGCCCTGGGTTCCTCCTGGTGTAGTGGGCACTGGTTTCTCCTGGGGCAATGGGCCCTGGTTCCTCCTGGTGTAGTGGGCCCTGGTTCCTCCTGGTGTAGTGGGCACTGGTTTCTCCTGGGGCAATGGGCCCTGGTTCCTCCTGGTGTAGTGGGCCCTGGGTTCCTCCTGGTGTAGTGGGCCCTGGGTTCCTCCTGGTGCAGTGGGCCCTGGGTTCCTCCTGGTGTAGTGGGCACTGGTTTCTCCTGGGGCAGCGGGCCCTGGTTCCTCCTGGTGTAGTGGGCCCTGGTTCCTCCTGGGGCAGTGGGCCCTGGTTCCTCCTGGTGTAGTGGGCCCTGGGTTCCTCCTGGGGCAGCAGGCCCTGGTTCCTCCTGGTGTAGTGGGCACTGGTTCCTCCTGATGTAGTGGGCCCTGGTTCCTCCTGGGGCAGTGGGCCCTGGTTCCTCTTGGTGTAGTGGGCACTTGTTCCTCCTGATGTAGTGGGCCCTGGTTCCTCCTGGGGCAGTGGGCCCTGGTTCCTCTTGGTCCATTGTGCCCTGGGTTCCTCCTGGGGAAGTGGGCCCTGGTTCCTCCTGGCGTAGTGGGCCCTAGTTCCTTCTGGTGCAGGACAATGTCTGACCTCATGTGGACAGAGTGTGTGGGGAGTTCCTGGATGATGAAGGCATTGATGACATTGACTGGCCCCTGACCTAAACATGACTTATGTATCGGTAGTACCAACACAAACTGTCCAGGAGCTGCCTTATGCCCTGATCCAGGTCTGGGAGGAGAGCAGTCCAGATGTTGTCGGGAGTTCACACAGGCAGGAGGCAAGGCACACTACTGAGTCACATTATGAGCCGTCATGATGAAATTCACGCAAGTTGGATCAGACTGTGATTAAATTTTACTATGATTTTCTGTCTGAATTTAAATCCAGCCCTCAATGGGTTGATGATTTTGGTTTCCACTGATCGTTGTTATGTCATTTTGTTCTCAACAAATTATACAATGTATCAGTTAAGGTTTTCCACTTGAAATCCTTCATCAAGATCTGATGTATGATTAAAGTGTTCCCTTCCTTTTTTTGATCAGTGTATACTTATGTTGTTGCGTTCCATCATTCATTTTCAGTTGGATTTAATTTGTCCAATAATCTGTAATCTTGTTTGAGTGAGAAGGTCCTGTAACTGGGAGTCATTTTGTAGAAAATATAAGTTATTTAATAGGCAATATGTTACTAGGAACTTAGAATTTAATTTAAATGTTCCAAGAACATTTCTTTGCTGTTAATTATAGTTCTCAGAAAGAAAATCTGAATCGGCTAATCTCGATAATGTTATGCATTCATTTACTGCATGGAAATCAAAAGGCTTCATTGTTTTATCAATGATGAAAACATTTAAAAAAAACAGACTCAATAAATTAATACTGTAGTCTAAAGATCATTGATAAAATTAAAATTCATGGCTATTGATCATGAAAGCTACGCTATGCAGTGAAATCAATATAGATATTTTGGCTGTAGTTCGATGGGACACATGGTAACCTTTGCCCTTTATACTCAACACCAAAAATTGACTGTCCAGCTGTCAATGCTGCAATCATTAAGCCTTTAAAAAGCAGCAAGGAACAAGCAAATGCCTCGGAAGCATCACGTATCGTTTCACAGATCAACTATAAACCAGCTCACAATCAATACTTTTCTTGTAAAAGAGTTTCCATGTTTCTCAACAATCTTCATCTGCGAACCGGAATAGATTTCCCCCTCATCTCGCCCTCAGCATATCTGAAAGCTGATGAAAGGGACGCAGATACGGACGTGGGAAGGAAAGAGAAATCTTAAATTGCAGTCGTTAAGTTACAATGGATGTAAAGAAAATAAAATTGCCACTCCGGCTCAGCCCTGGCATTTTCCTGTCTCCTTTGTTCTTTGTGTCAGTGTCTCGCCAGCATAGGCAAGTCTCAAAGTGCCTTGCATGTCCTCTTATAGAGCAGGAACAGAACAACAAGTGAGAAGAAGGGGTGGCACCCAGTCAGGCCTTTATCTGTTCAGAAGGGAGAGCTCCGGGTGCCTGGGGGAAATAAGATCACTACCGATGGAAAACGTTTGAAAGCATGTATGCAGCAAACCTAATAGGATAAGGTGCAGCAGTGAGGCTAAAGTCGAGATAAAAGAGGCTTATTTCATGGGAATTGTTCGCAGCGCACATGAAATTTTGGAGAAATGTTGAGAAATATGGGGGGAGAGTGATGAGCCAAAATCCATTTCTGGGAGTCTCTGATGTCTGCTGCCATGCACCGAGCTACACAAGGTCAGACTCACTCAGGTTCTCCATTGTGGGTTGAAGTATGGAAAAGGCTGTTTGTACGAAGTACAGTAGCACAATAGTGTGGTGTTGTGGTCTTACATTTAGTGTGCAGTTGTGTTCATTAACTCAAATGCATTTCCAATTTAAATCAGCTTTATTTAGCTAGAGTTGCATAAATGCTTCGTGTATACACTAATTAATATTTTCAGCTTCGTTAAATAGTAGAAAGGAATTTGTAGAAAAGCGCATTTTTATTCCACAATTTGGTGTTGTACTGTTATTATTATTACTTTTTATCCAAGGTGGTATTGTGTCTACTAATGTCCATTTGATTTATCCTGTGATTGATTAATAAGTAAAAATCTAAGCAGGCTTTCTCTCTCCCTTTCATTTAAGACATGAAAGGCTATATAAATAAATTAACTTCAGTTCAGTTCCCTCAGTCGTCATTAATTGAAATGGACAATAGTTTCACCCCCCAACAGCCAGTGTGAAAAAAAAAAAAACTTGTATTAATCATACATAGTGCATGCATCCCTTTTGTATTTTTCATATGTTTTAATTACTTGCTCACTGTTTCCTACCATAGAAATGTCTCACAGAAAGAACGTGAATAGTTTAAATTTGGCCTTTTGATTTTCTAAGGTGTTATTTTCCAGACGGGTTTGCATCAAAGTATCCAAATGCCACATAATGAGGGTTCAATCCCAGACAGTGAATACTCCTTTTGTGTTCATATTGACGAAAGAATTCCTCTGGTGCTAAACTGGTATAATTAAACGCAGTTTAAAATGATGCACTTCTTAAACATCTGGCAAATGGGCTGTAAAGGCTTTAGTGTTAAAACTATTAAAATTTTACAATATTCAAGTATGTGTGAGATCATAAACAGCATCATTAACATCATAATAGCTATCTTCTGCAATGATCAACTGTGAAATAAAAGCAGCTGAATATAAAAATGCTTGTGGAGCCAGTCTTATTGATTTAAACATTTTGAAACTTCATGCAGTAAATTATCTTAGGACACAAATAGACAAAACAGGTGAACTTCAGTGAAGGCAGGAAACAACCACTATAAAAGGAGTCAAATGGTAAGAGTTCAAACCGGAGTGGATCGGGTCGTAAACATCAGAAAATGTTATGTTATGGATTTTAACTGGGTGTTCAATGACCCAGCTTCGCACTATACAACACTGCCCCCTAATGACAACAATAAATAACCATAGATGGGCCTATTGCTAATCTGAATGCCTGTAAACTGAAGTAGCCTGATGGTGTTAACAGCACTCCCATTTAATTTATTTTCCCCGCAAGGAAGGCAAATCGTTGGAATCACCATGGCAACAAACATTCCCACGTCTCACGTCATGAAAGATAAAAGAGGACGCAACTTTGCAACATGTGAAGTTTATGTCCGTCTCTTAAGAGTAAAAATGTATGACCTGACAGGAATATGATGTTTTCAAGCTTCGCTGCGTCTCTTGATGATACCTTCGGCATATCATATCCTCTTACATGGTTTTATAACTTGACACATGATGTGTGATTCAGTCAGATCAGGTTTGAAGTTCTCTGGGGATTTGGAGTGAAGACGCCGGATGAAGGTGGGCCATCAAATGACCCAAATACCTTCACTGAAAACTATAGACACAATAAGCATCAGCAAGCATGAACACACGACGACGATGAAGAGATGGTGCAAAGTGATGGACACACATCGTTGGTTCGGTGGAGCTGAAACCCCGGAGATGCCGGAGCTGGAAAGCAGGCACAACTCTCATCTCTGCAGAGCTCATTAAACTCCACTAATCCGATCTGTTAACGTGCTAATTGTCTGAAATGAAGGAGAGACGCAGGGAAGAGATGTAGCGTACTGGAGGTGGTTAGCTGTGCACTTAACAATGGTTTGTCTGTCTGTCATTGTGTGTGTGTGTGTGTTCCCGTGATAGAACAATCCAGTTCCGGCTCACCATAACCGTCTATTTCTCCCTCCAGCAGTGAATGCATCCCCCTCAATTCTTCCCTTCTGTTTCCGCGGAGCGTTACATGACTGAAGCTCGCTCCTCTTCTCTGCCCTCATTCTGCTGTTTCTCTGCTGCAACTGTAACAACATCCTCAATTGTTGAATGGATTAGAGAGCAGCTTGAGCTCGTTCTCCATTTCGGCAAGAGATACAAAATATAAATAAATAAAAAACAAAAGGGACAGGAGCTGCAGCATAATAGGACTAATGTTGCTTGTACATTAAGGTCATAGTCGGCTCAACAGATTCGGGGCTCTTGAAGCGTTAGACTCGAGGAAGAGTCTCATGCGTCTGGTCAGTTTTGTTTGTTGGTCACAGCCAACACAAAGCTCTGCACAAACGGGAAGGATTCAACGCTAAAGTCTCCATAACATTAAACTGTTGTGTCGACTCAAAACAGCTCTCATGCCTTGAGAATATTTGCCTTCTTGGAGAAACCGGGTGGTCTTCGCAGCGCTTCTCTGAATGAGAAGAACGCTCTTTGTAGATACTGTCAAAGTTTGGATCTAGGCCAAGCATCTAGAGGATGAGGAGTCTTTGCTAGTGTTTGCTGTTAAAACAGAATGTTTATTGTTTCTCGTTGGCTGTGATGATTAAAATGTGGTTCCCGGGGAAAAAACACCTCCAACGTCTGAGCACTCCACAAGCATCCACGTCCTCGCATCCAGGAAGCAGGATGTTCTTTGAGGTGGCAACTCTTAGTTGTTGGAATTTGAAAGACAAACATGCTCTCGCTGTGAAATGATATTAAAACGCTATTTAACAGGATTATGAACTCTTTGAACTCACTGATGAACAGTTAATGTGGCTTATAATGAGCGCATTAGCAAAAACATCATGGCAAATGGAAGCCTACGATAAAATTGCCCTTAATATTCGGTTTTGGATCAAACTGAAAAACAATCTGTCCTCTCTTCACCTCTTATTTTTTAGTTGCAAATAGTCTTAGTCAGGCTTGCATTTTATCCCAAAATGTTGCAGTTGCTCACGTTTACACAAGAGACTGGTCAACTGCTTCTCCTCAGTGTTCTGCATTGATTTGATTGGTCATGACAAGAAAGTTACAATGATGTGATGCATTGCTAGGTGTTATGTGAATGCTCTCTGCAAGAAATACAGATTCACTGACATGAATGAACGTTTAGATAGTGTGGACACTTTTGTTAAAATATCTAAAGATCTATTTAATGGCCATGTCTCCTCTGATATCATAGCATCTGTGAAACATCAAGCTGTTATTTCATCTTAAATATCACAATCAAAACCATATCCATTAATAGGGCTGTGCCGAATCGTTTGAGGCTTCAATCGTAACGAAGACATTCAAATTATTGCTATTAGTAACTTACAGGAACAATAGACCGCCTTCCATCCCCGTCCACTGTCATTCTCCCTGTCACACACAGGGCGATCGATGCAGCCTAACTCGAATATTCAAAATGTATTGAAAAAAGATAGATGTAATTATTTCTCAACATGTATAATAAATATTATAATTCAATCCACAATTGTTGAAAACAAGATTTCTGCTGCAGCCAAAATAGTGTCTCCTGCTTGCAGTGAGGCTCACACCTGTAGTCTATTAACAGGGAGGTAGACACCATAAATTATGTTTATATGTCTCTTATATTTATATCATTTTAGTTCTGATAGCAGCCAAAATAAGTTTGTTATCATCTCATCATCGATGGTCCCTTCAACCGGCCAATAAACAGCTTTTCCTGCTACACTTGAGAAGTCTCTACTGGCAGGAGGAGGGAGAGAGTGAAGGGGAGGGCATGAATCATACCTGACATGATCATTTCCTTTCATTGTCTTCCCTGCTGATTTGGCTGTGGGGGCTGGAAGCTGCTGCCAAAGCATAAACAAGAGGGATTACATGTATAATGACGGCCTTCTGTCAGGCTTTAGTATGTAAGTTCAAGCTGAATGGGCTTTTCATCAGGGAACTTCCCTTTAATGAAACGACTGCAGTGGACCTCTGTCTCGTTCAATAAATGTAAAGTAGAGCACTACCTCATGGAAATGCTCAAGAAATTATTGTGTTATATTGCTTTCTTGAAGACTAACCATGAACGAGAAAGAATCATGAGAAACAGAAGAACCATTGGTTCATGTATGTGATAAAAGGCCTATTTACCCAATTTTATTTTTTTCGCTTGTATCGCGATTTACAGATGAATGTTTGAGCTTCTGTACTTAAAGTGTGTGTGTGTGTGTGTGTGTGTGTGTGGGGGGGGGGGATAAACTACTTTTCACCCGTGTAAACGTTGCAAGACCCACATGTTAAAAAAATCCCAGCTGGAGATTGAATGGTTGGTTGGCGGTTATTAATGATGCCGAGTTTATCTCAGATATGTGTCAGCTGCAGAGTAATATAGAGCTGCATCTGCTGAATCTGAATACATCTTATTTATTTATTATTAGAAAATAATTGGCTTACAGATACAGCTCTAACTTTGGAGCCTCTTCAGCAACATGTTGTGGTTTCTATAGGGATTTAACAACATGTCAGTTGGTGGTCTGGAAAAAACAAATTAGCATACGTCCCAAAATGTTGAACTACTTCTTGAAGTTTCATTTAAATTAATTTATATTTCATGTCTAAATCAATCATTTGAATCCATTAGAGGAATACCATTTCTAACATGTTGCTGGGTTCTGCTTCTTTGCAGTCGAGGCAACACGACTGCTCAGACGTGACCGATCTCTGGGGTCAGCTCAGTCTAGCAGCTCTGTGTGGGTTGGTAGCTCACAGTGCTGAGCCATCCTAACACCTCAGCCAGAGTGAGATTACTCCCTTAGGCAGCGGGGCCTCTGATGATAATTACAGTGGAAGGTGAGATTTTAAGCCTTTTCACACATCCAGAGAGCGAAACACACTCCCCTAACCTAGGTTAGATGTTCAGTGTATGAATTATTATCTGTCCCATAATTACCTGCAACGGACACATGATTTAAAAAAAACAACTATTCAATTAGCCTCTATCGTGTATTCTATCCTTTTGATAAATGTTTTCACATTTGATGAGCATCATTTGGTTGATTAGTGGACGTCAAGCTTCTTTTATCTCTTTGTTTTCATCAAATTTTAAGTTTGGCGTATTTCTATGTGACATTGAGGATCAAAAGAGAGAATTTTCTGCAGTAAGGCAAAGCATTTCAACTTTCCTTCATCGGGGTTTTAGCATTCATTGGTTGTATAACGATTTGTCTGCCATGGTGAATTAAATATTTGACATTTCAGTGCATGCATTTTCATTTCTGATTGGAGTTTAATTCACAATGCATCAGCATTCTTTGTTTTATTGCCTGGAATTATTGCAAATATTTTGCACTTGGAGGAAAAATTATAGTTATAATATAACTACAGATTGTTCTAAGCTGTTCTCAATGACAACTATTCAGTGTGGTTGGATATTTTCTCAGCTAATTAATTACCTGCAGAAAAAGTTTCCCCGTCGTGTTCTCAAAGTCACAGCAGGCACTATTGCTTTACTTTAAGCGTGCAACACTTGTCCTTTATTCCTGTATGTGCTCGGGATTAAAGTCTAAGCTTTTATCACTCATCAATGATCTCTCGTCTCACAGAGGAAAGCTTGCCGGAGATGGATTGTCTAGATGGGAGAGCAGACGCCTGAAGTGAGGATTTTAGAAGCAGGAAAGTGACGGATTAGAGACTTGGATTGACGTGATTGGCAGAAAAAAAATCACATGCTGCTGCTGACACATCATCCACCTTCGGACGCAGATAAATGCAGCAAGCAAAGGGGGAAAAAAAGATAGGAAAGGAAACAAGCCATCTGAATACCAAAGAATACAAACACGACGCAAAACAATAACCACTGCAAACACAATCAACTTAGTGATTAGTGAGGATTACAGTTGCTTTGCTGATGAGCCAGAAGAGATTTTTTTTGTCCCTAAAATATGGCAAGAATCCCCACCATGATCTCTCAGACACTTGTCAAGTTTTAATCTGAATCCCATAATTCTATTGTTAGCATGGGAACAGCTGATATAACACTCAGTGCACTCTTGCCTTGCAGGAAGAAACTGCCCTAAAGGCAATCAAGGGAGGGTGATTTGAGAAACACAAATCTGTAAAAATGGGGCAGAAATGTGCAATGTCACAACATGCTTAAAAGAACCAAAACACCGGCACTCACAGATGAAGGATCGTCTTATTTATTGTGGGTAAACCTATAAATAAGAGCGCCGTTGTTTTGTTTTCATCATTGCCACCACCGTGGGCCCGATTTAGAGCTGTGGATGCTGCCATTTTCTATAACCTAATTCCTGCTGTAACAAATCAAAATGTCTCCTATGAAAAAAAAGGATGGTTTGTAATGGTCAGCTAAAATCACACAGCATGTACCTCTCTGTCTAAGTGAAAAAATGCCGTTTCCCCATCTCAGGGTTGGACTCAAAATAAGGTTCTTTTGTCTCATGAGCCAAAAATAGATCCTCAACACAAACGAATGACTTTTCTGCGATCGCTGCTTACATCACGCTTATTTAAATGTAATCCATAGTCTTTCAAAGAAGACACAAGTCTTCATTCAGCTCCTTATCGTGTATCTAGGTTCATCATAATATTACTTAATTTGATTGCTTAACTTAACCTGCTCAATGAGGTAAATAATGAGATCAAATAAGGTCAGGGTGCATGTCTTGGTCTACCTTTGGAACATAAAAACTAACCAAATAACTGTAAATGCTACAAGTACAACAGTAGGAAATGAATTGTTATGTTTTCATCTGCAGACAACAAGGAACATGCACACGTGCTGAGGAACTCAAAAACGTCACTACTCAATCCAAGTTTCCATCAACAACATCACAAAGTGGACATATCCATAAAGCCCGTATGAAAACAATGCTTTTTCCCAATAATAATTAAAAAAAAAACATTCATTTCTGACGTTTGTGCAAAAACACAGGACTGCAGTTCATATAGCTTCCCTCATGCAACCTGTATGCATATTAAAACAGGACTTAACCTAATCCACTGCGACGCTCTGCCTACATCATCATACATTCACCATAAACGTTTTGGTGACTGGTAAACTCTGGTAAACTCTGAATGCAGTCCACCACCTGACTCAGGACTGAATCAACGTTACACTCACCGACATGATTACCAATTAACACAACCTCAATCACCGAGCTCCACAAACCGCTGCACTGTTAATTAAATCAACAAAAATAGCAATGTAGTGGCGCGAGCTGTCTTACCTGAAAGCTGTTCAGCTGGCATACGGACCAGACTCCTCTTGGCGTTATGCTGCCTTCACGTGGTAGCGGAATTATGGTAAATACCAGCTGCCCACTCGGAAATTTCACTCGAAGCCAACTCACGTCGTATTTACGAGTGAGAAAATTCGGAGATACTTCTGATAGCCGACTTCCCGAGTTAAGGCGACCAGAACTTTTCAACATAGGACTTATGCAGTAATGGATTGTACATCATTCTTCATTTTAAACAGTGCAGCAGTATTAGCTGTTGCGTGTGTGCATCATAACACGTGGACTATAGTCTGCTAGCGCGGTTCAAAGTTATTAGCTGATGTTACCTTGTTAACAGTTCCAGACACCAAAGCACTTGAACATGACAATCACGTTATTCCGACTTCACACGTGGCAGATGGATCTCCCTACTAGCACTTGAAGGCAGCATAATTAGCAAACATCCCAACCTCTGAAGACTTTAGCATAGTTGTTAGCTAGTTGGCTGTTAGCCGGACAGGATGCTAGCAGAACTAGCTAGCTAACATCGAAGTTGCAGACATTTTCTCGTTGCTTCGCTATTTTTAACCTCAACATATTTGCTTTAGCAATCCTTTCTAGTTATTAGATGCCTATTTGTTCACCTGCTACTTTTTCATGGGCGGTTTGGACTAATTTGGGTTTAATTAGCCCGCCACCTGAAATAATTTGAATCATTACAAACATCGGTGGCTTTAAACATTTATTAATATACGATTATTAATATTTTTGATGCTTTTTTCCTGCTGTCTCTCCTCTCCTCAAAATAAAATGCATTAAAAGAAACAAATTAACATCTTTTTTCAGAGACAATTATCCTATTGTGCGTGAAAATCCACGGTAAACACTGTTTCTGAGGCAGACAGTAGTTCCTCTGACAACTCCTGACTGTGAGGTGTTTTATAATTGGGGTGAACTGACCGCTAACATGACTCTAAATAAAGAAAATAATATAACACTCCACACTTTTTGTTTTCTGCCAAATATACGTTTTGTGAATGACAACTTTTCAGATGCTCCCAAGACAAAAAGGTTTTCCACATTTGCCAGGCAGCAATCTACTCTGTACATTTTCTTAGAATTTATTTGAGGTGTTTGAAAAATATCTAATAATAGTTAGAATACTAGTACATTTGACAATTGATATTAAAAAAAAACAGCAATGATGATGATTTTCTTTAAAGCAGTGAATATGGTGCATTCATGCCTATTGATTTTTTATTACAAATTATATTAACGCGTCAAAGTAAGCAGAGTAAAGTAAGTAAATGGTTCTTTCATTGTGACATATGTGTGAAGCTCCAACAGCTCTGCCATTATATGCTTGAGGTGCGTTATGGTTTTATTTGAGCAAACATTTTCTATACTCCTACACATCTCTACAGTATCAGATGTTATCTTTTTATGAGTTTAATTGCACCCTAGATACAAATCAGTCGGCTGGAGTGTTTTTATTACCCGGTTGGGTCGTTGTATATCTGATGTTAATGCTCCGTAGAAGACAACAATATCTGTGTTCAGAATGACCCCCATGTTTGACAGGTTGTGCTAACGCATAGTGTTTGCATTAGAAAAGTGGTAGAGAATAGAGGACAAGCTGGACGAGGCAGAGGAAATGCAGAGACAGCGCCCGCTGACCCTCACTATGTTTATAATCATCCTCTGGCAGCGTGCTTGTTCATCTGAAGGTTAATGCAAGTTGGAGATGTCCAATTCTAAGCACAGGAACAGGTACGAGGTGCACTGTACATTTTTCAGAGTGTGCCAGATGTACCATGGTCTGCCGCTTGAACTCAAATGACTGCCTTGACAGCAGTTTTTCATCTGCGGGGACTATTGAATGATACATTTTGAAGGTGTCTGAATCCCAGTACAAGTTGACCCCAAAGTGTTTTGCTGTCGCTGAGGAAACCTTTTTCAGGAGTTTCATCACTTATGTACATGCAATTCCAAAACGACTATTTGCATATGGTCTTGGCTGGGTGAACACAGTGGCAAGCTTTATGTCTGGCATGTGATTCTGATGCGATTCAGCTTCACAGACGGCCATACCGCGGATTCTAACTCATGTGAGAAGAAGTAGGTCCTCTGGTGCAGACGGATGACCGGCATTCATCTGTGATCAACCGGTCAATAACAGGTCTAGATATAAAGTACATCTGGGAGTGTTACATAATTAATCTCTCTCATGTCCTGTGGTTTTGTTATTAAGTCACGTTTGGTAGTCATACATTTACTGTTAATCTTGAGCACAGATACACTGAGGGAAAACACATTCCCCAAGACAAATTCAAACTGCAGCCATGATAATATTATCAGAGTTATGCTGGAATAAGCCAAAAATGTTGCAGAGAAGCCGCTGTGAAAACAACATATCCTGTCTAGCTTGCTATATGTGCCTGTGAGCATCAGGCGCAACATTATTCATGCTCTTTGTAGACTGCGCACTTGGTATAAACAACGCTTTAGTACAGATTAAATATGAAAACATATGCAATATTGTATATAATGCGTAAAAAGGGATAATCCTTGGGCATATTCAAACCTCTGTAGAGTATAGACCTTGTACCATCTACTTGTAACTCTAATGAGATAGGTTCCCCAGCATGAATTTGTTCTGTTAATCACCATAATATGTGGCAAAACATGGCAAGCCCTTTTAAAATATAATCAGTTGGGGTGACTAGAAGCGATTTAGTTTTCTCTAGTGGAAATGTCAAAATGTCATTTTAATGGCAAAATGCTCTCTCATAGTACTAAAACATATTTTACCAAAAAGTACTGAAAACGGTGTGGTTACCCTTAAAGTGTGCAGCAATGTCTACCCCACAGAACTGCGCAGCATGATTTTGACATTAACAAAGAATCATGACTTCGGTCTCTGTCGGTGTCTCTGTCGGTGTTTTCTACACTGGTGTGAAACATTATATTGTGTGAGATCCTTTTAAATCCGGTCGAGTGGTAATGTATCTCCAGCGGCTTCATTTCTCAAATTAAGTAACGTTTATTTATCTTAATGCACATCTAAATGGCAGCAGATGGAGGGTGAATGATGGTTACAAATGCACAGGTCTTTTTTGTGACACAATTAGAATAGCATTTATTTCTCACGGATCAATTTTTCCTAAAACGCAAACTGCATAAATAAATAATGGAATAAACACGGAAAAACAGCCCAAATCCTCGACTCACCACGTGAGGGGAGAAAAAAAGAAGCTATGTTCGCTTGCTGAGTGCACACACTTACTGTACCGGCAAACCTCTTGCAACGTGACTCCTTCTACATGATTAGCAACACCAGGAGCATGAAGCTAATCTCTTACTGCAGGAAAGCCCACCGGGTGAGGAGGTGTGAGGAATCTGTGAGTGTGCTGGAGCCATAACACAAGTGGAAGCAAGAATTAATCACTTCAAAGCAGACCAAAATATGTTCCTCACCTGCAGTGGCCACATATTAAAACTGCAAATCACGTTTACCTCTCCTGAGCGGGGATTTACCGACGGTTTATTCAGGTATTAAGAGGATATTGAAGGGTAAAGTGAAAGGTGAGAAAGGAGAAAGTCTCCAACTTTGAAAATATACTTTATACTCAGCCATCATTAACATCGGGGACAATTCATTCTTCATTTCCAGGGAGCCATACATTTGTCAGATGCTCTGTTCTTTACATGGGTTCAAATAATAAGATAATCTTAACAGATTATAGTGGGAAACTACCACAAATGAGGCAATTTACTGAAGTGTAAATGCAGTTTGAATGAACAAAATGCACATCAGAAGAAAGTCCAAATTAACAATGGACATTAATTATTTTACATGCTGATTTATATTCAGCATGGCAGTTGGTATTTGGAGTTTGGGCCGAGAGACAATGGCAGACACAAGAAAAGAGGAAGCTTCACCAGAGAGTCAGAAATCTCAGGTCCTGGTCAACAGCCTATATGTTTCACATCAGTGTGTGCTGTTGAATGGTACGCTCTTATGATTTCAATGAACATGACCATTTGATAACACAATCACATACAAGAGGTGATTGATGCTCCACCGAGAACCTTGCACACGCTTGAGAAATAAAGTTTGCCCAGAATACTTTAACTATTTCAGAGACAGACAACTAAGTTGTCATGTTCCCCCTAACAGACGGGAACTTGGTTTGCCGAGGGATCTTTTTGACAGCAACACAGAACCAATCACACCACTAGTGGGGAGTAGGAGAATTGTAGCAGGATTATGCACCTGGCACTGCCACGTGAATGTGATTCATGAGGAAAAAATATCCCGTCAAGTGTTTATTCTGCCAGGGTAGCACCAGAAGGTTGTTAATATTCAGGTCTTTGGGCATGTGCAACACTCATGTAATGTTTTTTTCCCCCTCTGCAATCCAGGAAGGCCTTTGCATATAGCTGAGAGACTTCTGATCCAATGATGGGTGACAGCCAAAGATAACAAAAATCCCCCTATAATTACTGTTCAGATATTGCGAGCCAGCGCTACTGTGGATTAGTCTTCCAGCAGCTGTGTAACAGTATTTAAGGTTGTTGCTAAAAATAGGGGGGGAAAAAAACACCCATCTCTTATTCACACAATTTGCAGCTTGCTCACTTTTCTTGCCCCACCATCCCCTCCCTTCCCCTCCCACTTCTCTCCTTCCATCTCCCCCCTTCGCTTCCCTCTCTCGCACATCCAAAGTCACAGCACAAGCTTCAAAGAGCATAGATAACTTGGGGAGCGCGAGACTGACTGTAATTCAGTACAACACATGCGATGATAATGTCACTTTCACAACCAGAGAGTGACATTTGGGTTTAAATTCACACTGCGCTCTCACCTACGATGTGACTGATCAGGAGGCGCCGTGAATGAGCAACGTGGTTCGACTTCAAGTTGTCTTGAAGTTCCGTTTGAATGGGGCAGAGCAATAGAGAGGGAGCACAATGATCCCCTCAGGCATATCTAAAGCAAATGAGCAACAAACACCGAATATTGAGTTTAGTCAAAAAAGAAATTGCACAAAAGAAAGTTTGACAAGCCTCCAAACATTTAAACAGTCATGTGTTTTGCGTTGATTGTCCACGGGGTCACACAGCCTGCTGCGTTCTCCACTTCACCTGGATGTGAAGTGAATCGTCTAGAGTCTAGTTGATCCTTACAAATGAAGAATCCACAGAGGACCATTTCTATGGAAGAAGCCGTTTAAAAATCTCACTGTTGCACAATGTCATTGAAAGAAATATAACATTTCCTATCCAAAGGAAGGTCAGGGACAGGCCGTTGCTTTCTTATTGCAAAATGGAAGCTGAAAGCAAGCTATCGAATATACATGAAAGAGAAAGAATAATCGGAGAGGTAAGGCTCAACTCAGTGCAAAAGAAAAATATTAAGGTCCTGCCTCATCTCAATTGAGCTGGACAAATCATTTTTTTGGGACCACAGTGAATGAAACATGCTGTGCAGGTACAAGAATGTACTGCATATACAGTCATCTAAATCTCGCTATGCTCGGCATCAGGTCAGCCTGTTTATTTTCTGTTTTAGGAATTATTGTGAAATGGTCAGGTTTGATCCACTAAAGATGCATGGTTATGAACAAACTTTGAAAATGAATTTGTCGTGTTAGTGCAGCATTCAATGCAGAATCATGTGTATCTCTGAGCATGAATTAGTAAATAAAATATGCAAATCCTCAGTTTACTGAGAATCAACATGCATTCTGATATTTTATCTACCAGGTGGACAAACAGAATATGCAATTCTCTATCATCAGTCTCAAAAGCAAATGTTTGAAACTTCAAAAGGCATTCATTGCAAGACTACCAAATTCAACTTTACAGCTGTTCCTGCTGTTGTTTTAATGATTGAATGTAATGTTAGTGTGAGGAGGACGATCAAAGGATCGCACCCAGATGCATGAAAGGTATGCTCTGCTCCGGCAAACCCACCTGCACACACAAGACCGAGCACATTTTCACATCTCTGTGCATGAGAGGAGCATCGCAGTCCATAGATATTAACATATCGCTGTGTCAATCTGCATTACACTACAAGTTATTCCATGTTGATGAAAACATCACAATGCAATATGTCATTTTCCCAGAGGAAAAACGGTAAGACCTATAAGTTTCAGAAAGCCATGCTGCATGAAGTCGTATGAAAAACAAATTTCACAACAGAGAAGATCAATTACACCCTGTATAATAAACGACAGGGTAACATGAGCAAAAGCAGCGAGACAAACGAATGATAAATTGCACCAGAAGCTGCTTTAAAAGGAAAGTTATTCACGCTTTTTAAAATTTCCATCTGGTTTCTGGTGAAACTAGGACACAAATCTTCAACTGTTGCCTCCCCAACACTCCGTCGGTGCAGCCATTATTGAAACAATACATGCGATGAAGTTCATCTAAATCAGGAACAAGCAAGGTCAATCAATATTTTTTGCAGATTTTAGTTTTGCTGTCAACACTCACTGGCTTGCATGAGCTGACCCTGACGCCCGAACACCTGGGAGAAAGGGCTGCGGCTGCAGGTGAGCATCTCCTCCATGGCTGAACTCCTCCGGGAGGAGAAAGGTCCTTCGTCTTCAGAAACGGAAAAGTGCACTGTGGGTCAGCCTCCGAGTGTGGAGAAGGTCGGCAGTTGCACGGGCAGGGATCCTCTCGCTCTCCCTCTCTCCACTGAATAATTTGCCTTTGAAGCCACCTCACGACCTCTCCTACGCCTTTCCCTGCCGCCTCCCTGCTGACTGCAGATCAGTGCTGTGTCTTGTTGCCTCAGATGCCGTCAGAGTTGCTGCTGCTCCTGAGCTGATGGGAGATCTGCGTTGGTTGCTCTCAGCCTGCTCATTAGTGCTCCAGCGTGGCGCTGCTTCAGACAGAGAGCACAGCAAACACGGCGTGAACAAAGCATAGGGAGAGAGAGAGAGGGAGGGAGAGAGCGATGAGAAGGAGAAGCCTGCTGCAGAGAGAAGACAGACTCTCCCCTGACGAAAGTGGGAACAGAGATGACTGTGTGTGCATGTGTGTGTGTTGTAACATTGTACTGTAGCTGCTTGTAGTTTCCTCTCTCTGTTTTATCTCCCCTATTTTTAATCCAAACTGACTCCTCTACGGTGAGATGGCAGGCTGGGAAATGGACACGATGTGGAGCAAATAATCATAACATCTCACTCTCGGCAGGAAACAACTTTGCTGAGATAGGCTGCTGTTGAACAGCTGCTGTGAAGCAAATGCCAGCAAAAGTACCCCAATCAATGTGGCCTGAGGTCTTTTCAGTCAGCAGCATCCATGTTGGATGGGAGCTCGGAAGTCACGGAGAGGGAGGACAAGTCCTAAAAAACAAAAGCTAAATATGCATGCACACACTGCGACAATCGCAGCCAAATGCAGGTCTCCTCCTCGTCACTGGGTTTTGATTTGGTGTCAACCTCCACCCTGTCTTTCTTTTCTCTCCTCTGGGATCTACCGTGTGTGTTTAATGCCTGGCTCCCATCCAATTTTCCTTCAGGGTAATAAAGTTTGAATTATTCCTCCTTTACTTCCCTACTTCAAGTATCATCTTCCAAATGAAGACGGAGAAGACTGATCTTCCACGTCTCACACACAAACAGGTGCATGTAGGTCTTATGCAGCACTCTGCTTGTGCAGGCAAAATATATATATAAAAAAACAGCACATTTGCGAATCCCGGCTCAAAGCAAAACACAGATTCGGAACAGAAAACTCTAACACGGACAGGAAAATCAGTTTCAAACTAAAGGGGCCAGTGAATCATTAAAAATGGATCCACATCCTTTATTAATGTCCTCATTACCATGTCTGTTCCCCTCCTGAACAGCATGCAGAGAGGGAAGAAGAGACTTGTACAAAAGTACTTCATCCCCGTATCCTAGTATTGCATTATTGCTTCCAGCCGCTGCTGCTTTGAGGGGGCTGGTTACCTTTACAATGCCTTTCCTTTGAACTCAGGCTCCTATACGATGTTGGGGGCTGTACAAGGAGATCTTCAAGCCTACATGTGTTCAATTTTATTTATTTTTTCAAGGGAAACTGGATGACTGCACATAAAAAAAGCAGAAAAACAAAAAACTTGCAGGTTTTCATAGCAAGAAGGTTAATGTTAAGTAAAGAGTTCATTAAACGCAGTGACCTCCTGGCGACTGTGTGCCTCAAAAACACATCGCTGTCATGTCAGCCGGAACAAGCTGAGCCAGAGGTGATGTGACTCAGCTCCTTCATCTGTCTTCACCCGTAACGCTCCTGATACATCATTTCACTGTTCACCTATACACGCAAACTCAATCCTCACCTGCGTTCAAATTCTACTTGTATTTTTGACCTGCAACCCGCCTGCTGCAGGAAGGGGAAAAAAACACACTTTCACTATAAATTTTGCTTGTCAAACTTTCAATACGGCTGAAGAAATTAAAGATTAGGAGATCAAAGGTTCCCCCCCGAGACTTCTGGGATGGATGTTTTTGTTTTTCGATCATCCCCTGATCATGTCCTCGCCGCTCATCATAACTTCCTGTGAGAATTCGACATGGCCCTGGGCTAAGAGCCGGAGCCGCGTTGAGCATACAAATGCAGCTTGGCAGTTTGAAGTTATTGCTGAGCTTGTGAGCTGTGGGAGATCCTGTACCGCAGGGCTGTGGTTTGTCGCTATGGGTACACTGACACAACTCCTTACGAAGACTCATCAACCAGGCACCGATACTTAAAACGCACCTGAAGGCGGGCCCCTTGCAGAGAGACCTTTTTTACATTTTTTATTTGAATCATTAAAAATGAACATGAGGTTTTTTATACACATCTGTAATCTGTAACACATCTTTTCCCATGACACTGAATATTATTTTCCTGTAGCAAATTAAAGTTCTGCGTAATAACCAAAATTACAATTAAATTCCTGCCCACTGGAGTGCATGTTGATGAACAATTCTATTTCAAATCAAAAGCTGAGATTACTTTTCGTCTGTTAATAATAATTTCGTCTGACTGGCACTTGAACCTCGTCTCTACAGACAGTATGGGTTTAGTTTGGGTTTGAGTTTAAACCTGCTATTGACAACATTGATAACATCCAGCCACAAGACGTCACACACACTCCCCCTTCCATTGCATTCACGTCACAACACAGCTGTTGCTCGGAGCGCATGCGCTCTCAGTGGGTTGCCAGTTCGTTGCACAACTAGCTAGCTAGCGTTAACGATATCTTACCAGTCAAGAAGAAAAGTGGAGTGACGTTGCTTTTCAGTCCTTGAAAGTCATTCAGCTGACTCCGACGATCAAACGCTGAACCGATGTTCACTCTGGTCTTGCTCCTCCTTTTGTCACTTAGCACTTGGGACTGGTACCGAAATTCCACCCGCTTACCGTCAAATTCAGCCATTTTCCCGTAATTTTTTTCCACACTTAAAGGCTTGACCCCTGACTACGCAGAGATACCACGTGATACCAACGTCGTTATTCTATTGGCTCACAAACCTTGCTAGAAGCCGCAGCCACTGAGGTAAACACAACATTAATTACTGACCGACAATTTTTTTCTTAAATGATTAATTCACAATCAAAAACATTTTTTTCATGAGAAGTGATTCTGCACCTTTCTAAAAGCTCTGTGGATGTTTTTTTTTTTTTAAACGTAAAATGTTGTCAAGAAGCCATCTGCCAAAGCTTCTGCTATTTTAATATCTTATCTTCGTAAAAAATAAATAAATAAATATAAAAATAATAAAATGTTCTATGCTGTACATGATGACTATATTCTGCATGGAAAAGTGTTGGTTTTTCAGTTAGATGGACCTGCTTTCAAAATCGAGCTCACTCTTGCTGGTTTCTCCAGTGTTGCAGACCCCAACTTTAAATGAGTAGCACACAAGGCAGAATGTGACGCAGGACACGTGGTTAATCATTACCTGTATTCACACTAGTTTATGTTTGAATGTTTTGGGGATCGCTCTCAGTTTCAGACTGATTAACGTTGTTTATGATAGTTGGTCTGAGACAGAGAACAATCCCTTGAGACTTTCATGGCTGCATGTTAAGTAGAGAGCTGTGGTTAGAAGAAACACTTCTAAAATGGACGTATTTACACATTATATACATGTTTCTGCCTGAACATAACCATAAAGGGTTGCACTTTAAATTCAGTGTTACTCACCAAAACACACATATACTTGTTAAGCATGTTAATACATTGACAAGAACATCGGAGAAGCATCCATGTACTTACAATACATTTTCAGTGATGGAGTGAATATTTTGTTCAGATGTTAATAACCAGTTTTAAATATTAGGTCTCAAAAGTGTTAATCTTATGAGTACTTATCATCAGGATGGATTAATAAATATCTATTCAGTAACAACTGCACAGCCTAATTTAATGAAAAGGCCAGGGTGCCGGATTTAGCAGCATCTGGCAGTGAGGTTGCCGATTGCGACCAGAAAACAGAACATCTGTTTTTCTTGTGAGAGATGCATCGATAAAACGAGGAGTTCATTTAACACCTGATTTAAAAGTGTTTCCAGGATCCTTGAAGAATCTGTGAACAGTTTTGCAGCTCTGACTCGTAGCTAATGATCAGCAACACGATCACTCCTCTCTGCTACTGAACTGAGTGTTTTATGATAGGCTATTTGAATGATGATTGGTTGAGAGAGGGATATGAGATCGCAGCCAGAATTTGGCTGATTGGCCATTTTCTCACATGAGAATTTCTTCCATGGGCATCACAGCAAATCTATCAGGGTATTCTTACCCTTTTTAATTTACAGCTTCTAATGCAAGTTCGTGCCTCTTTATTGTTACGAACAAACTCTGCTTCCTTACTCTTTCCACTCGTCTACTTTCTCAGCTACGCCTCCATCCACAGCTAGCTTTGCTAATTAGACTTTTCTCCACAAAATTGTGTGTGCAGATTATTTTTCTTGAGAGGCATGGTGCCTCACTATTTCCTCACAGTGAGAGGGTTCTTCATGTGATCTCCATCGAAAACAAGTGCACATATATTTTGATGCACATACTTTGCCATTTCTAGTATTATCGCATATTTTCACCACTCACATTTTTTTATGTAAATGTCTTGATGTCTTAAAAACAGTGGATAACATGAGAGGTGCAAACTGGATTTTGGTTAGCGTCACTAAAGGTTGTCTGGGAACTCAATGTGAAGACATTAAGAAGAGAAATAGAGTTGAATAATTCTTAAAAAGAAATGAAAAACCCACTTAAAACTAGTTAAACTACCACCTATTATTTGAAGAGTGAGGAACTGTGTTATAATTTAGGCTACAAGCCGTTCATTAGGCAAAGAAATAGTATTCTGTATTTTGTATTTCACTGCTCAGCCAAAGCTGAGTAATATTAATGATCCCTTATACAGAGGTACAGAGGGAGTACAATAAAATGCATAATGTATATCATATATGATGGATAAAATTTGGACAAACCAATAGCTAATCCAAAATGATTCACCACTTTATCCAGAAAACAGGTCACAGGCTAAATATCTTTGCACTGGGACCTCTTTGCTTCCAGATTCCAAACGTTAATATACTGGCAGTGGGAGAATGCTTTAAAACGAGGATAAAAACTAGTGTCACTGTAAATGGATTCTCTAACGGAAAGTGGGAGTGCAGAAGAGATGGAGTGGTTTTCACAAAATCTCCTCTCTATTGAATCCATTGCTCCAGTTGTTAAAGTAATGAAAGTCTGCCACCACCTGGACATTTTGTTTTCTAGTGAAGCTCATAGTCGGCTAAGAAGTGCAGAACGCTGAATACTGTTGAAGAAATCCACATAAAGAATTCATGATTCATTTGATTATATTACTAAAGAAAGTCTCACACAAATATCAACATTCTTCATTTATTTTGAACACTCGCTTGAAAAAACAGTGCAAATCATACAGAGGAACTGTTCAGATATTGATAACATGATTTTAAATTATTAATAAATATACACGACTCAATTTACACTTTGAAATGCTACAAGCACTTTTCACAGTTAAATAACAGTCTCACCGACCATCCTGTTCAACTAACACATTGCAGTCCGTCTGTCTGAATGAAGCAGATTTTACCAACGAGGGTTGAAAAGGCAAAAAAAATAAAAATAAAAATAGGAGGTAACATAATTCTCTCTCTCGCCCAGATACAGGCAATGCCAAGTTTTAATTTGCCCATTGAACTCAATTCAATCATAATGCAATAACTACCCTGTATAGCACGATATCTTCAAAGTAGCATATAAATATTCCAATCAAACGGATACAATTCCTTAAACTCATCCTGAAATCAGTGACAACTCTTATGTCACTACACGGTTCCAGCAAAGATTACCCAGTATCTGATCTCACATTTCCATTTTGCCATTTGTACATGTTGGACTTCATTATAAACACTTCACACGACAAACTGTTGACAGCAGATTATATGCAAAGAAATGCTTGTATGCTACAGATGACCAAGCTCTAAACAGTCTTATATGAAGATTTATAGCTGTTGATTGGGAAAAAAAACAAACACAGAATCATATTTCTGACAAGCATTTTGTGAAACAGGTGCAAAATATTACAGGATTTCAGAAGAAAATGCAGTAAGGCCGATCACTGCCAATGCTGTTCAGAATTAAACTCTCAGTACTGTATAAGTGGCAATGATGCATCCCACTAGAACAGATTACACAGTACTTCTGTTTGGAAACGCGGTGCCATTACATCAAACCATTTCCCAAATGCTGAGCATTTATTTATGGTGGCCCATAACCTCCAAAATAAATTCCTTATGTGGGAAACACCAAACTAGGTTTATTGTTCATCAACCTTATGCCATGGTCAGTCATATTATATACATTTGATGGCACATAATGAGAATTATTCTCAAAACGCTCATAGAAATACATAGCAACTGGGCCAACCAGACTATATACAACTTTGATTTGCAAAGGCTGAAACATTAAATCTACCGATGTTACATACACACCAATAATAAAAACAATTACTTTTCTAATAGTAATTAACAGTGATGATATCCCCTACAATAATTCTGAGAGGTAGCATGTGGCCGAGGTTACACTGTACTATAGAGCAGTGATTCTCAAGCCAACATGTGTTACTACTCTGTGACCCTGTAGTCTCGTTCTTAGAAGTAATCTTGATGCAGCTTCCATTTAATGACACTGGTTATTGTCAATCAGACCAGCGGAGCAATGTCAGTATTTAAGGCCTAATTGCATCCACATAATCCATCTTGAATTAACGTAGCTGTATACAAGATCACAGCATGCAGTGAGAGTTTAAACCAAAAGGCTGCAGACAACAGATATGGAAAAGTGCAAATGCATGCCGAGAATGATTGCCACCTGCTCTCCTCTCTAAATAACCCATCAAAAAAAAGGAGAGCGGCTTCAATTCCTCCCACTTTATCTCCAATCTGTGACATGTAGCAGTCAGATTAACTTCAAAGTGCAAATCCAAGCCGTCAACACGAAGTTTATGAAATGAAGGAGAAATCTACAGAACTCCAAGCTACTACAGCAAGCATTCAAATGCATCCACTCACTGCAATATCCTCAGTCGTATGTAATATCCGTCCTCATTAATTGCACAGCATGATGCAATCTGGGTCCGTAGGGTTTACACTGTGATCAGCAGTTATCTCCCTTCAGGATCACTATGACACAAGTATGGATGAGGAGCTTCACACAGCAGGGTCCTGAAAACAGAAAAACAGAACAGTATACACATTTATATTGAGAAAGACAGACATATGGTTGCCTATAATCATCTGCTTGCTCCATTTATGCCTGTAATTTAAGATGTTTTATATTTTTAAACGTACTATATACTGTTATTTATCAAGAGCATAGCAGTAGTGATGTCTAAGTGGTAGTCCGTCCAAAATGTCAATATCACAATTAAACTGTATATCATCTTAAGAGGCTTGAATATGGTAGTTACTGCTGTTTTACCGCTCACCTGAACAAATTAGGAATAGCTGCGTACTTAATGAATGTTTTTGTAAACACATCCCTTGATCATCATCACCATTTTCAAACTAAAATGTGTTTAACTACCTGACGGTGGTAGTCTTCAGGCTGTAGGACTCTGCTCGGGCCTGCTGCTGACAGCTCTGGTCGCATCCTCTCGGCGCTGGCTGGGAGGCAGCTCATCCTTCTGTGGGGCAGCCTGTTGTGGTTTCACTATGGTGATTTTAATGGGGATTCCTTTGACGCCATGCTGCACTCTGCTGTACTGGCGCATAGATGGGTTGAAAGTGCGAACCATGGGAAATTCATTCAGAGCGGGTGTCTCCTCTTTTGGCTGTGAGCTCTCTTTAATAATGATTTTACTTCTTTTGTTTGAAAAGACCGTTTGCACTGGTAGGATGGAGGGCCTCTTTGCAGAGCCAGAACACTGGAGTCTGGTTTTATGCTGAGGTGAGGCTTGTTTCTCTTCAACCCCTCTATGCAGGTGTCCAACGTTTTCCTTTGTCACGGAGATTCCCCCTTCTTTCCTTTTCTTCACCTCTTTAGGTTTCTTGGGGCACACTGCCATATGTTTGGTGCGGCTGCGACGCATTGTGAACTCCCTGCTACAGTGCGGGCAGACGAAGATCTCTTGCTGCACATCCACCTGTGCAGGTGACATTTTATTCGACGAATGGATGGACTTGTTCCTCTGCGGCATGACCCTTTGAACCAACTTTTTCTTCCTTTTCTTCAGCAACTTGAGCTTCACATTTACTGGGGATTGTTGGTTCAGTTTGGACCTGTTTGACTGACTGGGTCTGTTGGACGCATTTAGTCCGTTAGTAGAGTTGGTGCTAGACAGAACTCCGTTTTGAGTTTTTGCAAAGTGGCGCAGTGGGATGGGATTCTTTTTGGGCGTATATCGCCTTTTATCACTGGCGTTTGCACAAGCCAAGATATGCTTGTGTAACTCTGGCATGTTATCAAAGCTCTTTCCGCACTTGGTGCACCGAATAGCTGTACTGAAGGTTTGTGGGATGTTGTGGGTGGTGAAGTTGGTGGCTGAAGCCACTGAGCCAGCGGGTGATCTGTTATGGTAAGGAAATGGAGGGGGCTTAAAGCTTGGATAATGTTGGTTAATGCCAAGACGAACATCAGGCCCTTTGACTTTGGCTGCATCCGAGGCCATGATTTTTATTGACGTAAACAGTTCTTCAGCAGCCACATCTACTTCACTTTCTTCCCTTTTCACCAGTTTTGTGGGTTCCTCGGCAGCATCGGGCACCAAGGGCTGCGTGTTAACTTTCATTGCATTATTGTGGTTCTGAGGTCGTAGTTTTCCCTTTTCTTCTTCCGTGTATGTACACTGCTGGCTAGGATGCAATTCTTCTTGATGCTGTTTCAGGTTACAAAGGTAGACAAATTCTTTTGTACATGCGCTGCACACGTACGTCTTGCCGACACCGTGGAGGCTTGACCGATGATCAAGCAAAGTGGAGGGTTTGCTAAAGAGCAGCACGCAGAACTCACATTTGTAGGGCCATTCATCAGCATGATCACCGACATGATGGCCCAGTTCCTTCATCGAATGGAAAAGCTTATCACACACGTTGCAGATGAAATTCTTGGTGAAAGTCTGCTGTTGGGTATCACTCAGTGCGTTGTTTGAGGATTCGCCGTCTTCAGCATTCTCGGAAGGAGGTGAGGCATTAGATGAGATGTCGGGTACGGAAACAGTGCTGTCAGCAGCTTCCTCCTCTTTTATGGTTGCCGGCTCTGCATTAACAACAAGCTCTGGGTCAGGACTTGATTTACCCACAGTAGGACAATCAGATATCACCGAAGCGGTGGTAGATAGAGTTAGTGATTCTGCGATGGAGGACATAAGAATAGTGGGGTCCACAGTTTGAGGATTGGGCACTGATACAATCTGTTGCTGTTCTATGTGATTGACAACCATCTGTGTAGGTGCTGGAGGCTCAGCAGTGCTTTCTTGTAATGTAGCAGGGACTATACTGCCTGGGGCTTCAAGAGCTATTGTGCACTCTATCAAAACTGTGTTGCTAGTAATGTTGTAAGAATTGATGAGGGAATCATTTAAAGTTACAGTAGGGGCGAATGGCAAGTCAGACATTGAAGTTGACTCAACTATAGGCGGATTGAGAGCTATTTGATCAGAGAGAAACATGTGGCCGGGTAGATTTAGAGTTGGGTCAAGGGATTGGGCGAGAGTGACAGGGTTTGCAGAATTTGTCGTGGCAAATGCAGCACTTAAATCACACTCTGAAAAATGTAATGCATTTTCTGTGCAGATCACCAGGGGCTTGGGTGATATATTCGGAGCTAATACCTGGATTGGTTGGCTTGAAGGGTTTGAAATATGTGATGGTGCCAAAACTGTTATTAATGAAGGAGCAGAAGGGAGCAGAGTGTGTGAGGCTGGGGAAGCAAATGCTATAGTACACGGTGAAGCTGGCTGCAGGGCAACAGGGGTGAGGGGGGAAGGTGCTGAAGTCAGAGACCTGGGAGGAAGTGCAAGCCCATAAAGAAGTCCTTCTGCCATAGGATCAATTGGGGTCATCATTTCTGGACCTGCAAGTATGGTGTAGTCTGTCACTAAAGGGGTCTCAGGATTCCCTAGGCTTACATTTTGCCCTCCAATATTTATTAAGGCCATCTCTGCCATGCATGTATTTGATATACCTTCATTCAAAACTGCCTGTGAAACTAAATTTAACATCAGTTCAGATTCACCTAGGGTCTTTTTTTGAAAACTCAGATCCAGCACAGCATCAGCTAAAGCTACATCTTCATTTCTTTTGACTGTATTAGAGAGGTCCAGTGGCTGCTGGTTACAGGAATTTCCGCCGGACCTGGGGGGCCAGCTGTCTGCCATTGCCGACTCCTCCACAGGAGGAATTGTGTCATCCTTCACATTGGCTGTTTGGTGCACAGGTGAACTATGTTGAGTCTCCATCAGCTCTGTACTTATAGCATCACAATCACCACTATCTGCTGTTTCTCCTTTGGATGTTAGGTTTTGCGGTGGAGAGCTTGGTGGAGACCCGGTCCGTCTTTTAAACCTACCTGTTCCAGTGGGCAGGACAGAGAGAGAGACGGGTGAACAGGGCATCTGGCCATCTGCGATGAGGGCAAGCGTAGGTTTAAGTCCATCCTGCTTCTCCAGGAGCTGCTTCAGCTTTGGAGACAGAAACACAGTTCTTTCCTTCTGCACAACGGTGGACTCTGTGTTCTGAGGAAGAAGTTTCCCTATTAAAGATGAAACAAGTGAAGACGAGGAAGAAGACACGACCACCTCAGACTCCAGTTCAGTTTTAATTTGTGGCAAAAGAGGTGGTGTTGCAGTTCTTCTTTTGGCCAGTGGTTGACCAGGCATCTCTTTGCCTGTAACTGAATCTGCATTTAAAACCTGGTTGATTTGGGTGGGGTCCAAAATCAGGGCATCCAGTCCAACTAAATTTGAAGTACCAGAATGAATCTCAGGTGCCTCACAGTTACTGACTGTACTTGTTGACACTATCTTTCCATCAATATAAAAGCTGAGATTCTCTGAAATATCACTAGAGACATCTAGCATGTATTGTTCTATGTGTCCCACTTCATTCTCCAGAACAGCTGCAGGCGCTGTGTTGTCACTGAGCTCCGTTTGCTGTTGTGAACTTTCACTGACAATCGTCTGAAGAGTTTCCTCTTGGGGCAGTTGGTTTTTTTCCACATGTGTGACTTGCAGGGGCTGCAGATGAACCCTGCGCTCATGTCGAAGCTTGTTGGTTTGCGTCGTGAATACCTTTTCACAAAACTTGCAAGCGTGACGCCCCTCTAATACTCCCGGTTTGTCTGGCTGAGCAGTGTGGTCACCAGCCGACAAAAGGAAAGTGTCCGAGCTGGATGGGGATGAAGTATGAAGCTGAATGACTGAGTCTACCGAATCCAGAGGCTTCATTTTCTCATGCTGCAAATGACCAAGGTTTGAAACAACAGACGCGTTGCTCTGATTGTTTTTGTATGTGCGTGCCTCGTTCTTCACCAAAGCGTGGATGTGCATGTGTCGTTCTAAGCCTTGCTTGCTGGAAAAATGTCTCTCACAGTGCTGGCAAGGAAAAGAATTTGAGTCTCTCCCAGTGTCCAGTGTAATCATGTCTCGTTCCATGTTAGTTTCCTCTTGATAAATGTTGTCATCCTCCTCCTCCTCCCCATCCTCCTCCATATCTTCATTGTCTCCAAATTCAGAGATGTAGAAGTGAGGAGAGTCCTCCATCTTTCTTTGGAGGTTGTATCCAGCTATCTGAAGGAAGTTTTGAAAGCTGTCACACCTATTGAATAGACAGAGAAGTTATTGTCATTTACACATAATATAGGTGTAGGGCCATTTAAAGACTGCATTAATTAACTTGAACGTCAGTCTTAATTGGCGCAGTCAAGTTGTTCACACCTTGCACTGTAATACAAATCCATACATCAGAAATGTTTACTGTTAAAGTTGTCTGCATTATCAAATTATTGAATAAAGTTCTTATTACAAATAGTAGTAGTAAATACTGTATTTTTATTCATTAATGACAAGCAGCAAATTGCCACCACTAAATCCATCTCTCAACAGACATTATGAATTGTATTACAACTGCATTTGAATAGTACTGCATTGGACAGATGTTCACGATATTGTCTACATCATAACACAATGTTATTCTTTCCATAATATTATTGTTTTACAATTCGATATTTTAATGTGTTGTGATCTACAAAAATTCAACCATGAAGGCCTTCCATTTCCTCAACATCTAAAGAATAAACCAGTAAGACAACATTAACTGAAAGCAATGTGTAGAATTGTTTTCATGCCATCTTACCATTTTCATGGTCAGTGCAGATTAGAAGGCATGCTTGCTTGACAGATGAACGCAGGCTTTTCTTTCTGTTGGAGGAGGAGAGATAACAGGAAACCACACATTACTATGACACCTGTTCCATAACACTGAAACGACTCAATGATAAGGAGCACAAACGGCTCAAAGTGAACAGCTGACATGTGGGACGAGTTGAGCACAATGTACTCGTCATCAGTCATTTGGCAGCTCATAAAACCTCTGGTTCTGGTATTGTTTGCTAATATACCTCAAGCACATCAAGGTTATATTACGAAACAACAATCGGCATGAGCTAGCGGATCCACACTTTGTAACATGGTGTTATATGCAGTAAGTGTTTTCTTTTGATCTACTAGTTCCCTACAGTCCCAAAATACAGCTCATCTGTCCCCAGATTGCCACATTTACCCTAGTATGGTTGTTTTACACCACCTGCTACAGTGGTTTTTGTTTTAATAGCTACCTTTTGTTTATTTTATAACTTATAAAAACATAAAGTAGGTGCATTTTGATACCCTTCTAACGTCACTGCTTGGTAGGACAAAATGGCAGGCCCATGGTGTGTGCTATATTTTGTTGTCGTGCTCCTCCTCACGTACGCATGAGCTCTGTTACAGCATCAAAATCAGTTGTACGCAATTGTTGCTTCTATTATCCGTTTTGCACCGGTTACTTTTTCATATTTACCCTGCATACTTACTCCATTACTAGCCGGTTTAAAGCAACTGTGGGCACAAGAAGAAATGTAAACAAAGACATTATAGTTCATGTTTATGAACGTTGTCTTTCAACTATTTTCAGACGATACTGGTGGCGACTTCTTGTTGCACGAATACAACTGAATCAGTCACGTTTTAAATAATTAGAAGGATCGAAAAATGATTCCAACTCCTTTCAGGGGCCTAACGTTACATACTGAATTATTTCAGCCAGTCGCAAAATGTAACTTTACATCCATCTGCGCTGCGATATATATTTATTTCACACGTATCGCACATAAAATAGCTGTATGACAAAAGTACTTTGTCAATTGTATATCATTACAACTCAGATTAGCTTTAGGATGCGTTCACACTCATCTGCTTCACCTGGTGTGATGACGCTCCCCCGTCCTTTGCACCATTGCTAGCTGGTCACACATCACGTCGTCATATTACTGTTTCACGACGGACGCAGTTAGCTCGTTCACTCAAAGGTCAATTGGCTTCTCTAAAACATCTCTTCACTGTCCTCCTGGTACAAAAAAGTCGCTCACCAAATCAAGTTCCTGTAACCGTCAAGCTCCGAGACAAGGCTTCACTTAACAAGTGAAAGAAATCAGCTGTTACCGCCATTAAAGCATTAACAAGATACTGCTAGCAGCGATGCTAGCTCACAAGCCCTAGCTACATTCCGGATAGAATGTTCGAGACGACCGTTCGGAATACTGACCGTTGACACAAGCCTGCACGTTACAGGTTCCGTGCACGCGTGCAACACGTATGTGCTGCCGTAGGACGGTTTGAAATATTCCTCTCGTTTTAAGTTGTGTACAAATGTGTGTGTTTTCCTTCCCCAAATGTACCAACAAGATTCTGGCGTTTTGATTGGCTGGCAAATGTGGATGTCATATTTCAACCAATCAGCAACAGGTTTGCTAAAGTGGAAGAAGAAAAAAACGGCAGCAAAAGGCAACTGTCACCTCGGAGTAAAATGAGAATATTAGGGCATCATTGGCAGCCTTAACAAATAATTTAATCAACATGTACGACCCCAATGCCATAGGCTAAGATATTACAGATAAACACCTAAAATATTACAAATATGCATGATGGCTCAAGCAAGTTTTAGGCATAATGATGGTAATTTAAGTGGTGTATTAATCTAAAATCGTGGGGGGGAAACGAACTCTAAATTGTGAAACTAAAATATCAGGGCCACACACCTTTAGCTGAAGGCTACACATTGACACATTAGTGTTGAGTTTTTACATTTAATAGTATAAACTTCTTCAGATTCTCAAAATGAATTTAAAATGTGTAATTAATTATATATAATTAAATCATTAGTAGCAGTCGAGTGCTTTGATACATATGCAGACATTTTTTGTTAAAACAGCCATATCTAATTTAATTTTTGAACAAAATACCCTTGCAGTGCATTGAAAAGGCCTATAGAGGGCACAATATAATAATGTCTCAATCTAAAGAAGTTAATAAATTCAGTACACTGTTGAATAACAACTTCAGTGCAAGACATATTTCTGTGTTCTGTGTCTAACATTTGTATTTGGTTTATGGTTATCCACTGTAAGAAATAGTATTGCGATATATATATATTTTTTTAATGTGACAGACATTAAGATGAACAAATTATTGTGAACTTGTCTGCAAAAAAATAGTTAAAAGACACTACATTTTTATTTGTATCCACATATTTTAATCTACAAGAAGTAGATCTCAGTAGCCCTCCAACAGCATTGTTTATACATTTGTATAAAAAGAAAATCACACAAGTAAAAAAATTAATATCTTTTTTTTTGCAAAATATAACTATAGGGATCAAATATTATATAAATACAATAATATACATTTGTGGAAGACTGCGCAAAAATAATAAAGTGTACTGTAAACAGTGGTGTAGTATCTGTAATGAAAAATAAGAATGATCTACTGTATAACAGAGACATAAACAGGTTTTATAGCCAGGCCATATCTCATATCCTGAATTCACATTGCCATTTTCTTCTACGGATGTTGGGAACACAGAAGCTAAACTGAGCTGACAAGTTGAAGATTCATAATGTACATTTGTGTATTTGTTCTCTTCCCCTGACCAGCTCTTTGTTTTCTCCTCCAACAATTGCCAATTGAATCACGAGGCACTGGTTCATTTAAAGCTCACACCTACACTGATGTATATAGCTACCCTGGTTGTGGTTTCACATTGCGTTATTTCAACCTCCAGAATCAACATAAATGACATTCTTTAAGAGGATCTGTAGGAGTGCACTGGAGCCCACGTGTACATTTGTGACATCGTGCAGCACATGGGTGGTGTTCTCAGGGCACATGCATGGCATGTCTCTTGTTGTAATGTTGCATGTGGGCTGAGAGGTGTTTCACTATCAAACTATCGTGAACAACAGACCTCTCTCTCCCAAGGCTGTTTCTCCTTCTCTATACTTTGGATTTAGCCTCCAAAACTTGGCTGTGAAGTTGCTGACCCTAACACACATACACTTTGAGGAATAAACAGTGTAAGATTCTCACACATAGTTGATTCATTTCAAGTTAACCATGATCATGCATATTTCTAGCTTGTCACAGCGAGTCACTTTGGCCATAGAGGCATTAGTGTGCCTTTCACAGTTGATGGCAATTGCAGCTGTGGAATTATGATGAGCAGTTTGAGACTGGGTCTACTGGTCAGACACATACGTCAAATCATCATATAAGCAGGTGCTGACCGCCTGGAAGCCATGTCACACACATGGCTAAGCAGTCAAAGTCTGTCATGAAGTAGGTCTGAGTTCTGCAAGAAGTGAAAGCGATATGTTACATGTACGGCTTTATTAGAGAACAAACTATGTTGCATCATGGTTGCATAATCTTTGCAAAACCTGTGCGGCTCCCTAACTTTACATCTAAATAGTTTGCTGAGGTACAGTAAGGTATAACTACTATCATATGTCAAGTATAAGCAGTCTGTCCATGTGGCTCAAACAGGCAACTTGATTCACTGCCAAACTTAAGGTCAACGTGCAATGCCTCACCTAGTTTGACTGTAAAAATAATCCTGGTTTTTAAATTAGCAGCAACATTTTAACGAATGGAGAATGGATGCCCATAAAGGCATAAAAGCTCAATATGACATTTGAGGACATAATAGACATAATAGGTATTGCTCTCGACAGTAGGGTCCAAACAACTGAGACTCTGAGGGTTAAAAACACTTTAGAACATATTTTCTTTTTTCCCTTTTCTCTGTATTTGCATTGTAACTGTAACGAGACAGCATTTATACCTACTGTGTTGTGATATGCATGATATACCTGCAGGTATTAGTATGTATGTTGGATGTTTAGTTCCTGTGGCCACTTGTAATTCTGCAAATAAAAGCACAATCAAAATGAAAATAATATGAATGAAAAACCTACATGTTTATATATAAAAAACAACCCCTTCATTTAAACTCACCATAAGGTCTAAACCATTATTAATCAGATTGAGGGCAAATTTAAAAGCAAACAGGAAACTGAGTAAACGGAGACAAAGTGTGCCCCAGATTACATGCGCGGTAGCGTATCCTGTGGCAGTGGGCGCCGGTTCGTGCCAATGACTCCGTGCACAATGAAACATTCACCGTCCACATGAACATATAGGACAAGCAAGACAAAGAGGGAAGGAGGGAGAGGTGGTTCGCAACGCGTCTGTGTATCAGGCAGATCAGTGAGTATGAAACAATAAGGGTCCCTTATAGAAGCTGTGTGCCACACAAGGCAGACAAAGCCGTGCTTGTAATCTGACATAATCAACATGTTATGTCACTGGGATGAAATACAATTTAACTGCTTCATGTCATGGGATGCCAGATGTGCAGGGAGGAAGATGTAAATGTGAACATGTCGGAACACAAACGCAAATTGTACAGTGCATCATAAAAAAACACCGCGTACGAGCATGCAACTGTAGCCCACTGTACTGGGTATTTATGTACTGACAGCACACACACACACACACACACACACACATTCACACCACACCCATGCTAATAATCCCCTAATGTCCAATAAACACACGTGTCCGCCAGAATCACAGCCCCTTTTCACGCACACGTGCGCACACACACACGCACACACTCATTAGGGGATGCACCCTGACCCCATGAAGTAGCATACTGTATGTACAAGGACATTGTACACACACTCTTACATACCACACACGACTCATCAATCCTTCTCCCGTTTCACACTCTGACCCTCTGCAGCCACACACACAACACAGCAAATAGTGACAGCAAATTCAGTTATCACTTGCATCATCCTTAGCATCTATCCACAAACACACTGTGCCTGCCCCGTTTTAATTGCCCCTTCCTCACCACCCCCCACCCCCTAATCGTGCACCGCAGCTGTCAGCAGCGCTCAAAGCCCAAGAGCCCACAAGCCTATGGGCTGACATTCATCTCATGACATCACAAACCACCTGCACTCGACAGGCCGGACATGTGGCTCTCTTCGCACGCAGATCTACTCTCTGTCTGCTAATCCAGTCGCCGTAGGGTTCTTGTCAACCGCACGAGATGAATACTGCAGAATGCAAACTAACTTCAGACCACAAGTTTCTTCTGTGTGAAACATAACAAACTCAGAGTCAGCTATAAGAGAACTGGTATTTCTGGTTGCCACTCTACAGAGAAAAATACATCCAAACACACATTCTTAAATACACCGGTGTGGTTTTATTTGGAGGTAAAGATATTTCCTCATCTATCCGTCTCCTCCAGCTGAGCCGTTTCTTCCTCTCAGACACTTTTTTTTTTCAGTTACCTCAGGAAAGGGGAGGGGAAACTTTATGGACCACATTCTGTTGAACCCTTTACTCTTTTCTTTAAATTTCATGCATACTTATATAGGCTCACATATCATGTATGCATGTTCAGATACAGTACATAACATCAACCCAACAGGCACATGGTGGACCGCATGAACACATGTGAATATGCAGCGCTGGACACACTCAGCTCATATTCATGCCTGCGCTAAACATAAGCAGGCGGTTTTTGAGTCTGATAATTAAATATGAGACATGGACCTGAGTATGAGTGTGTCATGAATCTGACTCAGTGAATCACACACTTTTATGGCGTGTCTTAATAGCTGCCTGCACTGGGACATTTTCTGATGGTACATTATGATAGGTTTAACATATGTTCATCTGCACAGAGTTGCACATAGTTGCTGATTTCGGTCTCTGTTGGAATATTTCCGTGTGCGTATACACGTGCGTAAATGCACATGATCGATGCTGGGCCCACCCAGGAAGTGACTCCACCCTGTAGCCATGCACAGAATTCCCCCCTTGCTGAAGGGGAGAGAGGGAGCTGCTGTCGAGCAGCTTCACAGGCAAGCCCCACAGACTCTCCATCTGCCTCTCTGAAAAGACTCCATTGTTCCCAGCAGTCTGAGGCGAGAAAGTGAGCTAAAGAGAGTTATGAAGCTCGCCAGGCGGGGGCAGCGGCTGGGGCGGTGGGTGTTGGGCCGCTGCCTAAAACCACACGGAGGAGAGGGAGCCAGACACAGAGCATCTCTGTGCGACTCACAGCCTACTGTTGGAGCCTCGGCTTAACAGCACCGTATGAAAAAGTCCACAACATCACATAAAAAACACACCTAACTGTCAGAGGGCTTAACCGACTCAACGGTCCGAGGCCATATGTTCCTCCATATTTGGTGCTGTTTTTCCTCCTTGCTGAAAAAGGGGGCTGTTTTTGAAAATTCAAAGCTTTACTTGAACGGACCAATCAGAGTGGATGCTGCCCCTGTGGAAGCTTTTAATGATGTGTGCGAATTGCAGTATTTTGGCCTTCGAGTCAAGACTGCATACAGTGCTGCTCAGGAATGTGTTGACTTTAAGGCATCGCCGCGGCGACTACGTAATCTAATTGATAGGAAACGGCTCGGACAATAAACGGATGTTTTCAAAAAAAAAAAAAAAGCCATTGGAAGACATTTTTATGAAGACAAAAGAGCGGCTGCGCCATGTTGTGTTTTTCAGTTTTTTATTGAAACAGTATGAACAAAAACACTGCAATTAAATAAAAGAGGTCAAAACAAATTCAGATGGCACAAATTAAAGACTGAGAACTGATAATATGTGGCACAAGCAGAGGAGGGGAAAACAAAGACATGTCGTTGCAAACATTTGCAGTGTCTAAAGCCTATTAATTAAACATTACACCACTCATTCAGTGCACATATTAAACGAGTTTGTAAAGCAAGCGGAGCTAAGCCGACACTTCATTATTTGTACACCCATTTAGCACACTTACAATTGCCCAAAAAACAATGAAAATAGGACATTCCTAACACTGTGCACTAAAACTAAGTGCAACTATAAAAATGTCATCCTGTGCAAGCAATCTGGGAGGGGGGGTTTAGCTCAATTTAAAGACCGGGTGGCTGTTCTGGTAATCTGAAAGTACTATGAAGATGCTAACACTGTGTCTAATAACCACTGGTTGTGTGTAAGCTTTTACAAGGAACAAGTCATGGAAGCCGTTTCTTTCTGGAATGGGTGGCAGTTAAAAAGTACAGTCAATTCACATTTATAATGCACTTCAAAAGTTAAAAGTCCTCCTAACTACCTAGAGAATACCAGAGACAGTGGCACAAACCCTTCTGCTAAATTTCACAGATATGTATTAGGTTTTTATATGTCAGTGTTAAAGTGGGCAGAATGTCACGTTACTCTTGCAAACGAGGGTGCCTTTTTTTTCCTTCCTCCGTCAGCCCCACGCTAGCCCTCAGAGCTCGTGAGTGTCGAGACAACTTCTGCACACGGTGCTTCATACAGTCGGCCAACATGTCAAGGATTCTGCAGTGTATGAGAAACATGTTTTTAACTGGTGCTCGGGGGGGTGTTTTAAACAGTCTGTTAGCCACAACGATAGCCTGCCTGTATGTACTGTGTATTCCATAATATCAAACACTAGCCTATGCAACTTGCAACATATGAGAAAGTCATTAGCTGTATACTATGTAGTCCCCTTTGTATATACATCCTATGGAATTCGTAGCGGTCCCCCACCTTCCATGTGTGTTTTGTTTCCATTTTGCTTAGTCAGAATTTTCTATTTTTTTATGTCCTCTCGAACTTCCATGCAAATCTAAAATCAGTCACTCTTTAAAAAGGAGAGAGATTGTATTCCTCCGTGTCAGACAGTCCCATCCCTTTCTTTCTCACTTTATTTCTTAACAAAAACGCATTTGAAAAAGGCCTGAAATTCTTTGTGACATCCTGCCGTCACCTTGATTAGTTCTCTCCAAGGGAGTAGGGGAGGGTTGGGGGGGTTAGGTCAGGGAGGTGGCGGGAGGGGATGTTTGCTCATGTACCCATCTTGTCTCACACACATACAGTACATACAAAAATACACACATAAGCCTCCCTCCTTCCCCCTCTTTTGGCAACAGTCCAGAGTCCTGGTTGGATTAGTTTAGTTCTGGTATCGCGCTTGTTTTAATGATCGCAAATGACATCACAGTTCAGTAGTTCAGAATTTCCAGAACTTTGGGTGCTCCTGCTGCTTGGCTGACTTTCTCTTCAAGGGCTGTGGGATCGAAAAAAAAAAAAAAGGCAGAGAGTCAGTCGCTGTTCGAAAAAGGAACATTGTGAGATCTACGGGAGTTACAGCAGAGTATCTGAGGCTTATTTTAGAGTTATTAATTAATATGTGCACTTGAGTTTAGTGTAATAGTCATAGTGTACCATTAATTTATATGGGTGGTGAAGAAAGCTGGTTTGCAGATTTATTTAAAAATGATTAAAGATGTCGGTCAAAATACAAAACCTTTAGATGGGAGACATTTTGTTTAAAAGCCAGGTTGTTCGGGAGTTGACAGGATTAGTCTGTGGACCACATGTTGCTGTTTAAAGAAACGGCGTTGCTGCTCCACTTGTGACAAACACACTCCTGTCCGTTTCCAGGCATCAAAATCAAGGTGTCGATATAAAACCAGCCCGACTGATGACCACAAAGACAGAAAAGCTCATTTTTAAGCCAAATGGAGCCATAAATGGTCCTGGGGCCATGGGAGTGTGTGTCAGCAAAAGCAGCAACACGCGTCAAACTTTGTGTTTCTTAGGGAAAAGTCATCTGTTATTAGGATCACGGTGGGCTTGAAGGGGTTAAAGTGATTAGCTGAAAGAATCAAATAGAGAAATTTACAGAAACCATGTCTTTTTTCGCTGTTTTTTTGTTCTTTTTGGCGGACCTGTGACACAAAAAAACATCATCATTCATCATTAGCAAGACATGAAGCTCACGTTCTCAGAGAGGAGGTTGTAGTTTGTGGGGACGCAGTCACTTCATAGGACTTCTATCACTCTCGTCATGAGTCATGGTCGATGTTCACATATAAGTTTAACAGTGAATACCTATTACGGTCGAAATGCTCGGCAGTGTGTTTGGGCATGCCTGGTCGTCTTATCACCAGCCTGTTTTATTTCATCATAGGATGCGTCAGTGATGACTAAAAGCTCATTCTGTTTCTTTTGCTCCATATTTAGAGGAAGCCAGACGTTATGACTCATCATCAGTAGAACTGCCTGCATCCACATGGATTCAAGGTCTTCCTGTGTGTGTGTGTGTGTGTGTGTGTGTGTGTGTGTGTGTGTGTGTGCAATGCATCCACCATTAGAAATTAAGTACTTACGAGTATTTTCCCATCCTCCTCACCACAGCGATCACCACGGCGATGACGATGACAACCGCCAACAGAGCGCCAATCACGATACCGACTACCTGGCCAGAACTCTGGCCATCTGTGGGACAGAAAGACAAGCGTTAGTATTGGATTTTGGAATTACTAGACATATATTACTAGTTTTTTCACACTAATGAATTGAATGCCATTTATCTATCTACAAGATGACTGATGGTTAGACTGAGTGACAGAAGGACGGAGCTGGAGAGATTCAAGGCCTGCGTACGACTTAAACCCTTTATGGCACAGCCAAACACGCTCACCTCCACATGAGGCCCATCGATTGTCTGCAGCATCATTTCACTTAATAAAAACACCTGACTACAAACTGACCAGCTGTACTTGACCGCTTCTATCCCACACATTCCTCACCCTCTGGGTCTTCAACGACCACCTCGCCTTCTGTCTCTGCCTTGGCGGCTCCCGTCGAGTGGACCTCAACCTCTGCTGGCTCGGTGGGGGCTGCGGTCTCCACCACAGGAGGGTCAGTGATGAGGGGTTCTGGCGCTGCAGTAGCATCGACAACAGGGGCGTCTGTCTCGACGACGGCCGCTTCCGTATTGACCGTAACAGCCGGGGTCGCCGCCTCGGTGACAACTTCTGGTGCTGCGGCTTCTTCTGTTACCGCCACCTCTTCTTCTGCTTCTTCTGTCACTGCGACTCCTTCGGTTACGGCTTCTTCAGGGGCCACCGCTGGGTCGGTTGCAGGAGGACCAGTGATAATACTAAGGTCCACTTCAGGAGCCTCGGAAAGGCCGTCTAGGAGAGGGATCTCTGTGGGGCCTAGGGAGACAGAGCACAGACGGGCAGGTAGATATGTGAGAATACGATCCGTTGCTGTAGATCAACTCATTTTGCAATTATAAACGTGTGAATTGAAAAGTGTGATTTTAAGTGTGAAAAATTTTGAAATGTCAAATACATTTACAGATTGCGGACAAAAAAGTAAAAAAAAAAAAAGGACAAGATAAATGTTGAGGTTCCTCCTTGACATCACGGTTGGACGACGTGACCTTTCCTCTTTCCCAACACTTCTCCCATCATCAGCATGGTGACGGTGTGACCACCACACCCTGTGACTTATAAAGTGGTACAGCCCCACACCCCTCCACCCCTCCATCCTGTCTTTAAGGCTCCGTTTGCATGCTGGCATGCCACATCCTTTGCCTCATTTCCTGTGGAGTGAGCTGCCTGTGAGACGAGCACAGGAAGGCTTGTTAACCCCCGGCCACTTAGCATGTGAAGGGTAGGGTTGCTGTGACAACGCCTGATGGTGAGCGATGACTCAGGCAGGTTTGATGAAATGGTGGACTGATAACCTTGAGAAAAAAAGTCAGCCATATATTTTGAAAGCATCCACATCCTGGATGTGGAATTATCATCCAATCAATGAATCTCAAATAACTTTTTTTCCCCTGAAAGACAAATATATAAAATAAAGTTTTTGTCAGAGCTCAAAAGTCTTTCTGTGCTCGGATTAAAATGGAGGCTCCCGTTTTTTGTATTTACCATCGGCAAAGAAACATGTATTTATCCTTGTGTCTCTCATCAAGGTCTGGACTATGAAGCAGCCTTGGTTCTACCTAATCATTTCCCTCCAATAACCCCATGTTCAACATCCTCCCAGCCACAACTGAAAGCTTAGTCTGGACAGCGCTGCTTCAAAATTAAGGAGGTAGATTTTCTGTGTGGCAACAAAATTACCATCTACAGTTAACTTTCCACTGACAAGACGTTGGCCTGAAATCACTTCTTCTTCTTAGGAAAAAAAAGAAAAAAAAACCTTTTTCCCGAATGACTTCTCCTTGAAAACAATCTAACTGTAGGGACGAGAAACTTCTAAACTTAGAGTCTGACATCATACTCTCTCCATCTCCGTTTTCTCCAATTGTTCGAAATACTTGAAATAATAGAGAATACATTACAAAAGGGTAAAAATAATTCTGAATGGTCTAACAACTGGTGCAGTTATTCATAGTCCCTGTGTTGGCTAGCGTGTTCATTAGCAACAGGCAGGATAAATATAACAAAACATTTGTTCTCACTGCGGCAGAGTACTGAAGGGGTTTTTTGAAAAAGACAACTCAGACTGTTTGTTTGGAAAGTCTTAAAATGGTCTGGGCTTCACAGAGGATAGCCGTACGCTATGTGTAATCGCCCCCTCAACCCCCTCTGACAATTGTTTCATTATGTGTACGGTTCCCACAATTAGCTCTGAGTAGAAGTTCCTCCCCACTGCACTTGCTATCCTGGGTTAATGCAGCTGCATTAGTGAGCAACACAGTAATCCTTTGACTCTACTTCCCGTTTTCCCGCTCCGTGAGCCTGCCACTCCCTGAGGATAGGTTTGTTGCTCCTGAAGTCTTTGAGAAGGCCGAATCCCTGGAGGGAGAAAATGGGAGGGCAGAGGGGAAAGCAATAGGGTGGAGGGGAGCTCTGAGGGAACAGCCCTGAGTCCCGTCTGCTCTATGTTTGCCGCCTTTGCTCACACCGAGATACTGGTTAGCGTATATAAATCCTCAGGGAGGTCTGAGCACAGGATCAGATCCAGAGCAGGATCCCTGAAGCTGGTAAGGACTTCAACCAAAAACAGAAAGTTTGAGTCTGGGTCAACCAGTCAACACTACCCCTACATATGTGAGTGCCATTAAAAGCTCAGAACTTAAGGGGACATTGTGAGGAAACGCAGATCCATTAAAAGCAGCCCGAGTTTCTTTTTTGTTTCTTTTCTATCCGAGACCGCAAAGCGTTTACGTAACTGCGGCGTTGTCCTTATTATTCCAAAACGCTCAGTGCTGCAGCGGGTCATTTTACCCACGATTACATCATCTTGACCACACATCCATTTCCAATGCGAAGCATGAAACAGCTTGAAATCATACTGCAAAGTTAACAAGCGTTAAAGTGCCAGTGAGTTCCTACTGCATGTGTTTATGTAGTAGCCACTGACTGGGCCGATTCATCGGAAATCACGAAAACATACTTTTTTTTTTGTTTCACATTTCTCGCTCGCTATGTAAAAGTTGAGACGAGGCGAGTACAAATAAAAACCAACTGGAGATGAGCCTGTCTGTAAAATGTTTCAGAAAGTAATTCGGATAAAAGGAGCAATTGTGACTTTTTGAAAAAAAAAAATCACTTGAATAAAGTATAGTGACGGGATGCAGATACACAGGTAGGGACGTAGAGGTCGAGTGTAAATGACAAAAAAGGGTTGAAAGTAAGAGAATAGTGACAAGAATACAGCATGGAGCTGTGTGGAGGCCCCCATGTGGGGCCTTCATACATAAAACCTCCAGTGAGTGAAAGAGAGACACAAGGATATACAGTGAGACAGCAAAGGAGGGAGTAGCAGCTTCCATCCATTAGGATCACAATCAGCTGTCACTGAGCCCGCCTGCTCGTGTCTACTAATTCACAGTCCTGTGTAGGAGGCGTGAGGGAGTGTGAGCGTGTCCACCTTTGGAATGTTTTCGCGGCGCTGGGGAGGAGGGAAATGTGAGCGAGACGGGCGCCCTGCCTGCCTCACAGCGTAGCCTCCCCCGCTCCGCCAGGAGGGGGCAGCTGTGGGGATACTGGGGTGTGCCATGCTCTGCACACTGGGGATTTGAAGCAGGAGACAGGCTGCAGTGGAATATTCTCAGCCGGGCTTATCACGGACGCGACACAATGAGCTCCACTCTGGTACAGGAACTGAATTTTTTCCCCCACTCCCTCCTGGTCTAACTTAGATAGGAGAACATGCAGCAGCTCCCATCTGGACTCTATCGCCAGGGGCAGAAACTGGTCCAGAACTACATCAAGCAGGGTCCTTTAATCTTAAGCCTATCAGATCTGATTAAATTCCTGTATTGTAATGAATCAGGGCAGGGATGACATTAAATGCAACCACTGTAGAAGTGACAAAATAAACATCACAATAAATCATTTTAAACCTTCCAACTCTATTGTTTTTTTCAATCTGATCACCTCCAACTTACAAGTTGATCAAAAATCCTCTCGTTATTTTTTATTTTTTAATAGATCATGTTGTGGGCGTGATGACTGGGCCGGACTCAAACCCACGCCGCTGCGGTGGCGACGCGGCCCTAATGGCATGCCCACTACCTGGTGAGCTACCAAGGCTTCCCGAGGCTAATCTTGCCAACCTTCAAGTCCAACTCCCATAATAAAAAACCCACCCAGTTGTGTAAGTGTTCCTTAGTCAGCAGCTCTATTTTTTTTCTATCACTGCTTCTCACACAGCCATACATATGGGTGCTAGAGGTATGAGACAGTTGTGTGTCAGAGGCACACAAACAGAGAAATATCCCCACAGGGACTTCTGGGCCGTTCTCTGAAGCCTAGGGCTTGGGCTTGGTTCTGGCTAAAACGGCCTCAGACTCCTTTCCATAAACAGATGTTTCTTTCTCCGTGCGGAATATTTTGGAAGTATGACTGAGCTTCTTCTTTTTTTTTTTCCTTCTCAAAATGAGTTCACGTGAGAAGTGCTCCTTCCCTCATGGTCCCTCTTATCCAACCTCATATTTGGAGTGTGAGCGCAACATTTGAGTCATTTCTCAAAGTGGGCACGGACAAAGGGCATTGACCTCTCCCTTCAACAGCCAGATGTGACGAGGATGTTATAGGCCCAGGGAGGCAGACAAAACTCATTAAGAAGGAGACCGGAGGAGGAGGAGGAGGAGGAGGAGGAGGGGGGGCAGCAGTGTGAGGAAGGAGGTGGAGGATTTTACAGGATACGTGGGGTTTGCTAGTTAAGTGCGGGCGTGAGGGAGTCAAAAGCCCCCCATTAGTGAAGCGTAAATGTGGAATGAGCAATTTTATTTGTTTCCCTTCGCTTTGGGAAACTGAGACGTCTGAGCTAAGAATCATGCGTAAAGTTTAAGGACTTTATCTCCAGAGTAAACCTCCATGGAAATGGGGCAGGCATGTCGTCTCCTACCGGTAAAGGTTGTTGTTTAAAAATAGACCCAGCCCTTCTCTGCTCCCCCTGTGCCGACATCAACCCCGTCTCCCGGGGTCCAGACTCATCAAGCTCAACGGGGGAAGAGGGCAGCGAGTTGGAGGAAGGCGGCGGACTGTTAGAAGACGGGGTAGCGCAAAGAGGGGTGGGGGTTAAGTGGTAAAGCTTGAAACCCCACCAAACATGGGTAAATGCCATGGGGTGGCGTGCCGCATGGTCTAACGACATGAGGGTAAAAAAAAGAGGGTGGGGCGCCTCTTAAAGCTCATCACGTACCGGGTGTTCTCTCATCTCGTCTCTTACTCCTCTCTCATCCATATGACCCTCTTAAATATAGAGCTTCTCTCTATTAATACATGCACGCAAAACCAGCCCTGCCCAGCCCTGCAGTTCCCTCAGCCACCCCCCTCCCTGCCTGCTGCTTCCCCTGGGCAAACACTGTGCTGGTCAAGGCGAAAGAAGAAAGAAAGGAAAAAAGTGAAAACATCCAAACAGGGAGAAAAAGTAGTTGCAGTGAGGGAGAAGTGAGAGAATCAGGAGCAAAGTGAGAAGAGACTGTGGATAAGCTTTCAGATAAATGTGTATGGTGTATGTTACAGTTTGCAGCCCCCCCCCCCCCCCCATCCCTCCCTCGCTGTGTATGAGCGCAGTTTTTGGGAGCCTTCCAAAGGATATTCCTTTCTTCTCTTTGCCAGTGCCAAGAATTTACAGACACGAGGCAGCAGAGCTCCTGCTATTACATCACATTTCCCCTTGGTGTCTGCAAATCAAACTTTTCCTCCAGAGTGAGTGTGAGTAGTGTGTGAAAGGGAGAAAGAAAAAAAAAGAAAAAGAAAAGTGAGAGAGCGGGAGTTAAAATCTACACAGACTATCCATTTGAGTCGCTCCCTCTGACTGAGCCGTTGCGGAAGCAGACTTCCGTGGTGATTCAAACAGTGAAAATATGAAAAGTCTGTAAAATAATTTGCACAAAATAATAAATTTGCACAAAAAGAACTTTGTTTATCAGTGAATGAATACACAAATAAAAATGTGAGTACATTTTACCTTCTGAAAAGCAGCGTCCAGTGTGTTATTGTTCAATCAGAGGGGGATTAAATCAGACAAAGAGTGGTGTGGGGTGGGCACATGGAGGCAGAGGGAGAGAGAGGGGACACAGTGTGCTAACAGCAGGACGGTGATAGCGGAGAGTTCACTTACTTGCATGTGTGAAGGCGCAGAAAGGACCGGCCAGGGCCAACAGGAGCAGCAGCTGAACATTCATCATGGTGAAAACTTTTTTTCTCTTCTCCTCCAGTCACAGCCTTCAGGGAGTCCCTCAGGGCAAAGAGCACGACACCAGAGCCCTCACACACGCGCCAGACACACACCAACCGGCCTCTCCGGAGGGGAAGGTGAACCGGACAAAAAAAAAGGTCAAGAATGGAAATAAAGTCGTCAGGGAGAAGTTTGAGCGGAAAGTAGCAGCCCTGAGGTCCGTTGAACTGGCGGTGGCGAAGACGAGCGGGCAGCGCCGGGTTCTGCTCTCACGGATGGAGTTGGAAAGAGAAGTGGTGGAGGGATGTTAAGAGGACAAGAGAAAAGGAGAGGAGCTGTGGCCACTTTGAGGAAGTGCAGAAGGGGAGAGAGAAGGACTGGCACACAGCGGGAGAGAGCAGAGAAGAGTGTGTAAGTGACTGAGCTTAGGGTGGAGGAGGGGTGCTGGTACTGGTGGTGGGCTGGGCGGGTTGGGAGGAGGGAGTCCGGATTGGGGCAGTAAGGTGGCTTCAGCCCTCGTGGTCCAGCCCCGCTCTCTTATCGCGGGGCACAGCCAGCTCCTGTAGTATCAGCAACGATGCAAACTCACACTTGGAAATATCAATAAATAAACCGTTGACTTATTTATCAAGATGACACAAGCACTTCCAGCTATGACAAGCAACAGGCTTTATATATAAAAAAAAAAAAAAAAGGCTTTCTGAATGAATGGAGCAAGATGTAAACAGAGCTTTGTCAGTCTCAAATAATCCTCAATCACAGAGTTAAGAGCCAAGAGTGTGTGCAACAGAGCATAACATGTTACCACAATCTTTAAAAGAATCCAACCGTTAAAAAGCAAACGGTGGAGTAAGAATCTGTAACGCATCTGTATTGATGATTCATATCATCACTTTTGTTCTGAAGGAAGAAGAAAGATGCCAGACGTGCATCTGTGGCTGACAGACAGCAGCAAGAGAGGGATGCCTTTTTAAAACCGTTTTTCCCAATGAAATGGAGCCGTAAATACAGTTAGAACATCGTGTGACTTTCACACAGACAAGCATGGGTGGTCTGCTGCGTTTATATGTGACGGAGGGTAAACAAACTGTTGCTTGGTGCTAGGCTGACACCTGTTGGACAACCAGCTACCAGGGTCAAAGAAGCATAAAGCCAAAGTCTCTATCTCTAGAACCAAAATGTCTCTCTTACATCTTTTTTTTTTTTTTTTAACCTGAATAATGTGATTTTCATTTTTTACAAAATGCAAGACTGGAGCAATGTAGAGTATCACACTCCAGCAACGTGTCCATCGTCAGGTCAAACATGCCGATAGCTGATGAAATAACGACAGCAGATGTGAGGTTAGCGCAGTAAAAATGGTCAATGACATTTTAATAAACACTGAAACAGATTTTAACTGTTAAACTGCCACATACAGATTATTTAAAACACACTAAATGCCATTTCTCCCCCTCACTTATTTACAATATACTGAAGTTATGTACATAATATGTCTCCTGAAGGGCAAATAACAAAATACTTTCTCTCCATTTGTTGTTTTCTCTTTTCAGTCTGTGTTTTTCAAGGGCAAACAAAGGATTAACATACAGCTATTTACATGGACAATAACACACAAACATACGAGATACATATATATATATATATATATATATATATATATATATATATATATATATATATATATATATATATATATATATGCATATATATGCATTACTGTAATACAGCATTTAATGGCAATAATAAAGAATATCATTCCCCTTTTCTACGAGACCTTGTTTAGGTCTTTCGAACAATAATGGAGATCTCCCAAACAAAAGAGCATTTTAAGGTCCCATATTTCACTTTGTACCCACTTAATACAAACAAATTTCTTGTTTATTATGTGTATTTTTTAGCTGCACGGAGCTGTATGCGAAAGGAAATAAAAGAGGACTATACACACTCGAACGCACAGACAAAATTAAACATCACAATAAGAAAAGTTGAGCTTTTGAAACTTCTGTTTAGTGTTTGCTCCTTTGCTGATTCATCATTTTTTTTGTCTTTTTAAACAAAGAAATACAAAGTTCACGGGTTTTCTTTTATTTCTCTCATTCACGAGATGCTATCAAGTTTGGTGTTGTGCAAAAAGCTGCTCGTCGTCTCCTAAATGAGGTGTCTCGAAATCACAGTCGACCTTTTCTGCCTGGTCATAACTGGTACGCACTTTCCCCCAAAACAAAACTTGCAAAAAATGTAATACTTTATAATTGTTGACAAGTCGAAGTCTATCCATTTCAATTAGTGGCTGTTGTTTGAGCTACTGAGAAGCTTATCCCACAGTATTTTCTATCCTTTAGCTTATAAGCTGACAAAATAACCTTTTTGACCACAGTCACCAGGAGGCTCGCTGTCTGCCAACAGGAAGTGGACGGCACCCAACAGCATGCAGCGACCTCACGCACAGAGATGGCTCCGTGTCGGTCTGAAGTGGTATATGAATGTTAACACCCTGAGAACATGGCACCATGGGCTGTTCCACACACAAATAAAGAATTGGCGTCCAATAAAGAAAGAACAGATTGTGGTGCATAGAATTTTTTTTTAGGCAAAAGGAAGCTGTAACGATGCCCCTTTTGACCAGCAGGTGGTGCCTCACTCAACATCACTGATGCCAGTTGAAGAGGTACATCATCATCACTTAAATCACATAAATCCTCCCCCTTACTGTAGTCGTAGAGAGCCATTAGAATGAACATAGAGATGTACCGAGGAGGAAAGGATAAGATAGTTTGTGGTATGTGAGGGATGATTTTCTGCAGGGAGTTTGGTGAAGACCATGTTTCAATTAATTCCAGGCAAAGGAGCTGAAACTTTGCAGACACGAGTTGTAACAGGGAAACGAAAAAATATTTTACAATTCACAGACGATTTGACAACACTTTGGCGGCTTGTAACCCTGTCGCCGCTGCAGGATACAACATGAGACCAATCAGAGCGCTTCGGACGTCGTTTTGCTTTGGACGATGGCCGTTTACATCTCGGCTTGTTCCTATCTCAAGTCTCATTAAATGATTGTCTTTAGTCTCAACATCCACTTGGGAGGGGGAACCGGCAAGATCAGAAAAAAAATTACAGTCCTTTTGTTTCTGTTGGATTGTCTTCTGTTTTTTTCACACAAGTGAAAGGAGTTCAGCTACTTCCATACCTCAACTGTCATCACATGTCTCTCTCTCATCTCCAGTCTCTCACTCCGTCCCGCTTTTCCACCCGGCCCAGTTAGACGATGGAGTCCCAGTCAAAGTCGTCCTGGATGTCGTCTGCAGTGAGCATGCGTCTCACCTGGAAGTGTCCTAGAGGCAGCCTGTGTTGCTGCTGCTGCTGCTGCTGCTGGCTCAGCTGGCTGAGATGACCTGAACATGGAAGGGGAGCAGAACATATTTCAATGCTAATTCTGTATCATATATCTGTATTATATATTTGTGAGTGGGATGAAGAATAGGAGGTGTCGGAGAGAAAAAGTAAAAGTAATAAACTTCCGAAATCCGCTCTGCTTTAAATTATCATGCCGAAGAAACAAATGGCAATTCTACTGTGGTGCCACATAACGTTGAAAATAAATATACAGGGTGGATAAAATGCACATCTTGCATTTTCAAATTCATGTTGATTGATAAAATGTTGGTATTTAAGCGTAACCTGTAATTTTCTGAGCTGTCCTGTAAACACAACCATTTTCAACAGTGACCTCAGTGCAAAACACAAACATTTTTATATAGCAGCAAACAATACCTTGGCATTTACTAAGCATAATTTATTTTAGTAATAATTTTTGTTCGGACAAATTATATATATCCCTAAAAAAAGATTTATTTCTGTAAACAAGCAGGGACCTATTTGTCTTAAAGAAGTAATCCACCGATTTTATAGATGAAGATCAGGTTATTAGTAGTACTAGCCTATAAAAACAGTTGTTATAAATGGCATCATGTGACTCATGGGAAATGTAGTACATTACATTTACATTTACATTTAGGTCATTTAGCAGACGCTTTTGTCCAAAGCGACTTACAATAAGTACATTTGTCAAAAGAAGGAAACAAAGAAACCACGACGTATCATTGCCGATGCAGTAAGAGCAACAGTGCTAAGATCAGAGTGCTATAGGTAAGGTTTTTTTTTGTTTTTTGTTTTTTTTTTTTTTTTTTTGGGGGGGGGGGGGTGTCGAGGGAGGGTGCTAGTGGGTCATGCTATGTAGAGTCAAGGTGAAGTCTGAACAGGTGAGTCTTGAGCCTTTTTCGGAAGATGGCAAATGACTCTGCTGTCCAGACATTGGTCGGGAGTTCGTTCCACCACTGAGGCGCCAGAACAGAGAAGAGTCTGGACTTTGCTGAGCGACATTTGCTTGATTTCAGCGATGGTGGTACCAGCCGGCCAGCTGAAGTAGAGGAGCGAAGTGCTCGCTTCGGGGCATGAGGTTTGACCAGTGTTTGAAGGTAGAAGGGTGCCGTTCCATTGATGGCCCTGAAGGCCAGTGTCATTGTCTTGAATTGGATGCGTGCTGCAACAGGGAGCCAGTGGAGGTCACGGAGGAGGGGGGTCACGTGGGAGAATTTGGGTAGATTGAAGATAAGGCGTGCTGCGGCATTCTGGATACGCTGTAATGGTTTAATCGCAGAGGCCGGTAGTCCGGCCAGGAGAGAGTTGCAGTAGTCAAGGCGGGAGATGGATTTGTGAGGAAGGTCCGGATCCTGCGGATATTGTAGAGGGCGAATCTGCAGGATCGGGCCACAGCAGTGATGTTGTGGGTGCAGGATAGTTGGTCATCGAGGATTACACCCAGGTTCCTCGCAGTTGAGGGAGGTAATACTGTGATGCCCTCGACAGTGACCGACAGGTCCATGCGAGGGCAGTCTTTCCCTGGGATGAAGAGGAGTTCGGTTTTGTTCAGGTTGAGCTTGAGGTGATGTGCAGTAGTATCCAGTGTTTGGGAGAAGAAACCCTTTAATTATAACTGCACTTAAATCATTTTCTGAACCAGTCTGTGACTTTCTTGTACATTTTAATAGGTGAACTATATCAACCTCAATGAAAGAAGGTTTATGTCTTGGTTGCGTGATGTTGCATCATGGTTTTACATAATGGTGACACCTGCTCCTGCTGACCTGCTAAGAGAGCGATGGAGGAGTCACCTGTCATGGTGGGGGCCGTGTTGCTCATGGGGGGCATGTGGGGGTATCCTGGGGGGCCCATCAGAGAGGAAATGCTCTGTCTCGAGTCGATGTACATGTTCCCTATGGGAGAGAGCAGAGAAAAAGGGGCAAGGACTGTCAGATTTGCATCCTGGCCTTCATACGTGCCCGAGTGTCTTTTGCAAAAACAGGAGCTGCTATTGTGTGCAGGTTCACTGCCACATTATGCTAAGCTGGAGAGATACTACGGAACATGCTGGTGAAATCTCCTCTCGGCTTCATATCCTTACTCCAGCTGACATGCAGCTGACAACATCCATAATTCCCTTGTACATCTATAATGGGCAAACAATGGCACAGTGGGGAGCAGGACTGTAAATCAGCTCCCGTCACAGCGGGCAAGTGCAGAAATGTTGCAGAGCAAGACTCTGAACGCCTGCTGTCTAAGGTGGGAGGTAACGGGGACTTTCTTTACAATACACATTTTATATATTCGACTGTATCTTGCAGTAAATATGTGTGAAAACCTGCTCTACACACTGACCTGTGCTGATGTGCTGGTTGTGTTGGTTGTGTTGTCCGTGCTGATTGTGCTGGCTGGCCTTCGGGTGCATCGCCCCGTGCGGCTGAGTCGGGTGCTGCGGCGCCCCTGGTGGCGTCGGGTGTTGGACCTGAGGTTGCGGGTGGGCGGCGCCCTGTGGGGGAATGACCCCCGTGGCCGCGAAGAACTGGTTAATGGAGGAACACAGGTCGGCCATCTGGGCGGCGTCCAACGTCCAGTTGTTGAGCTCAGCCTGCCGCATGCTCTCCTTCAGACCTGGCAGACAGACGGCAGAGATGGATCCTCCACATATGTCACATTATATTAGATTAAACCTTTTGGAATATCTAAATGCACAACTCATTTATGTCATTTGCAATAGCTGCACAGTTGCACCAAATCTAAAAGCATACATGTCTTTTATTACCATGACATATTAGGTTTCTCAGAAATATACTTTAAATTAACTATAATGTACAATAATGTTCTGTTTCCCGGGTTTCCATGATTTACAAGGTTAATGTTGGGAGAATTGTTGTTGGTAGAAAATAAAGTACATACTGAATTATGAATGAGGTCCAATCTGATTAAATCTGATGTTGAATCATTACATTACCTTAACATTAGCCATACAATACTACAGTCAGAATCATAATCAGAAAATCCCACGCAACTAACATCCAACAAATATATTGAATGTAACTAATGTTCAATATATGAATGTAACTAATGTACAATATATCATTGTGAAGTCACATCCAAGATAAAGTGCCCACCATTAATTTACTGTCACTATTGTTCCACCTTAGTTACAAGCCACAGACCATCACTCTCCTGACAGCATGCCCAAATAACGCTTCCTTTTCTTCAAACAAAGGCACACCTAAGCTTCTAAGCTTGGTGTCGATGAGAGACGAAAGGCTCGGCCCCTGCTCTTTGGAGGTGAGCCAGAGACAGCAGAGGATGGCATTACGATGGTGTGAGGGAGGTCAAGCGCCGCAGGAGGAGAACGAGAGAGAGACAAAAGAGAGACAGAGACAGAGAGCGGCAGCGGAGCCTGTGTGTTGTAAGACCAGCCGTCGTCATTCATAATGTGTGGATGTTGCTGGCTTTGTGTGCTGACCGTGATAAGAGGCTGTTACTGAGCCGCGGCCTAATTGGATTATTCACATCATACAACTGGAGGGAGGGAGGGAGAGTGTGTGTGTGTGTGAGGGGGAGGGAGAAAGAGAGAGAGAGAGAGAGAGAGAGAGAAGAGAGAGAGAGAGCAGCCTCTCAGATGCTGGATAATGACTTTTATTAGGGAAGTGCTATTACAACACTGGATGTTACAATATTGTGCCTCAAGGGCGAGTGTATATGAAAGCACAGAGAAGAATCATAATGGTTTAATCAAAGTAACTGATCGGCATAATAACCATTTTATCAATTCTCCCTCAGTTGAAAGCAGGCTACAGTAGACAACTTTATCAATGCTCATTTCAGATGCTGTTCTCGCTGATGGCACCATGACTCTTGGTGGTGGTGTGTGTGTGTGTGTGTGTGTGTGTGTGTGTGAGAGAGAGAGTGTGTACTGGATGTGTATTACCTTGAAATGGGGAGAGATCTACATCAGCCCAGTTGTAGCTGGTAGCAATGCGGCAGCTCTCCTTCAGCCAGTCCAGGTTGGGGTACCAGTCTGATGACATGCCTGGGAGAGAGAGAGCGTACACACACACACACACACACACACACACACACACACACACACACACACACATATAAATATGTTGTGAAATGGCTGGAAAAAAAATAGAGCAAAAATCAATTATGGATGAAAGTAATAATTAGTTTCATTATCAATTAAGTAGACATATTTTTTTACTTAGATCACAAGCTTCCCAAAAATCTTCAAATTGTTTGTTTTGTGTAACTAATGGTCTGAACTCAAAGATATTCAATTTATAGTGGGACCACATAATATTTGCCATTTATTTTTTTGATAAATTACTCAAATGATTAATCGGTTATCAAAGTCGCTGATTATTTTTCCATCCACTAATTGCTTCAACATTAACATAAAGGATAGGATAACAAGCTTAGTGTGATGAGTGTGACACTGTTAAATTATCGGAATTGATCCAGATGAAAAAGTAAAATTTGTTTCAGTAAAGTTCTGGAGTCAACCACAAGGTGGCGTGACTTCACATAGATAGAAAAAAAGCCACAGGTCTGCTTTTCTTAAAGAAAAAGACAAAAAGAAAAAGGAAGATGCTTTTTACTGCCTTAACCACCTCAAACTAAACAACAATACATTCGGATAGTGGATCAAAGACCGAGGGATTGCTTTCATTCATCCTCTGCTTGGTTGAGGGGAATACTAACCTAGATATATAATGTCTGAAGAGTCCCTTTTTTTGGCCTGAGAGCTGTGTTGCAGAGACACAAAGGGGGGAAAAAAGACTGGGAATATGAGCAGGAAAAGCCCCAATGAAGCTTTGGAGATCCCTGTCTGTATCAGCTCAGCCTCATAATATCCAAACGCTCTGGGACCTTACAGAAAGAATATAACAGAAATGCAACGAGTGTGTGCAGATACAAGCCTATCCGGGTGTTGTGGGTGAAATGCATTCACACCAATGTGGCTTTGGGAGTCAGGAGAAGTAGAACCGTTGTTTGGTGCTGAACGGCATCAATATATAGGACAGGAAACTCCCCCATAAACTTTGTGGGTTCACGTCACAAGAATCAGTAAAAGGTTTGCAGCAGAGCAAGAAATAGCTGCACTGAAAAACAGCTGTTGACGTTGGCTTTTATTTCCAGTTAGATCCCTGTATCTCCTACTGGTGATGACACCTGTGAGTCTGACGTTGGCGGTTCTCCCGCTGCTTCCATGAACACTTAATACAATACGCTCAGTATAATATGACATGAATAACAATAGCGATCAAGGCCCACGGGGGGTGTATTATAGCCATTCACAACACCAAACTCATGTAAACGATGAATATATCAAAAGGCCATGCCTATCTGAGAGTATTGATATGTTGCTAAAGAAAACGTATGATTACAGCCTCTTTCAAATTATTATGATGCCATACGTTTTTCTTGTGTCGCCGAAGTCAGAAATGTACATAACCGTAAACGGCGTGTCTGTTCTCACCTGTTGTGGGGCAGGTTTGTCCAGTGTGACTCTGGTGGGAGAGAGAAGGGTGCTGCTGGGAAAGGGCAGGGTGCTGTTGGTGCTGACCATGCTGGCCGTGGTGCTGGCTGTGGGCGGAGTGAGGGGAGAGGTGCTGCTGGGGGTGGTGGGCATGGTGCGGCGCCTGACCGTGGTTGTGTTGGTGGTGGTGGGCGACGCCGTTTCCTGCAGCGGGAGAGTGCTGGTAGGAGCAGGCGGTCCGAGCCTGCTGGCTGGAGTCACTGGGTATACCCATCAAACCTGCCGGGAAAAAAACCCCATAAATCAAACAACAAACATTAAAAAACAATTAAATGGATAAAGAAGAACTATTTGGAACAAGATGGACAAACTGAAGGCTGTGTGAAAAAACGTGAAATTTATGTTCATTCAACCTGAACCATTACACCATCTTTTCTTTTTCCCCCCACAAACTTATTTACACCCACTCATGTTTCAGTGTCGGCGTCGCCAGCTACAGATTGTTTATGGGCTCACTCCATCTCCTGCAACTCAAAAGTTTATTTTTGGTAACTGAAAGCCATTTAAATCTGAGCTACAGTGCAAAGATTGATTCGTTTTATGGTTTAGTTCCTGGTGCTTATAAATCATAACAGCGTTTTCCTCTCACTCACTGTAAACCATCCAGTAGGTTTGGGCGAGTAGACGATTATATCTGCTATCGGAGATTAGCTGAGTAGATCACCGGAGGTTGCTTTTTTTGGATGATTTTTTAAGGTGATTTGTGTCGTACTATTTTGCTAATTTAATGGTCTGAAGAATGAGAGCTCTCTCACACACACACACACACACACACACGCACACGCACACGCACACGCACACGCACACACACACACACACACACACAACACACACACACACACACACACACACACACACACCTCTTTATGAATATATCAGCAATTGCCCGTTGTTGGGCTGACAGTGGCCAGGTGGAAAACTACAATATATCGCCCAACCCTACCACCCAAAGGTAAACTTTGCCATTTTACAAGCACCTTTGGATGGGATATGCAAATTAATGACATCCGTTGCCTGGAACTCCCCACTAATCTTCCCTAATTTGCTGGAGAGCATCCACCAGATTACACGAAACAAGTCATTTCACACCATCAGGTGGACCATCACTTGCACATAACACACACCGTAATGATGAAAAGCTGGTTGACAATCAGCAAAGGTTCCTTTTGCACTAAAAAGATAGTTGGACAGGGCAGAAGCCTTTTATAGCACATACATGCCAGAATTGATTTGATCCGTCAGAGGTCTTCTTATCTGTTAGATTGTGCAAGAAAAAAAATTTAAAATGAGATTAAGTGGTAAAGTGATCCGTAGACAAGTACTTTTACCACTTATAAACACAATGCAACAGCCTCAGGTTTTTATTCTTCTTATTAATGTTTTTAGAGGTTATATTTTCAAAGTTTATATCTATATCTATATCTATATATACACACACACACACACACACATATAAAGCTGTAAATACAATAACTATATATCCAATAATAACTAAGCGTGCCAAACAGACTACTAGAGTGAGTTTCAGTTTTAATTCTAGCAAATTACTGTAATTTGTGAATCTTCCAATGTGGTTTCTAAAAACCATCAATATTGAACAATGCTTCCAGTCCAATCTCTTTCTCTGACACACACACACACACACACACACACACACACACACACACACACACACACACACACACACACACACACACACACACACACACTTCACGTTTCATCATGGATACTGACATCTGCAGAAACTTTAACGTAGGCAGCAACCTTTCGGGCTGTAGAATTTTTTCTTAAATGCAATGTAAGCCGAGTGAAATTAAAATTATTCTTGCAGTTACGGTGCTCAATAATCAAATAAGGTTGACTATAAAGAAGATGATTAAGTGTTGCCAGCAAAGACCGGCCCTTTAGTCAGAAATGTAAAGTACATTTATTCTCTCTTGTTGAGGGTCTTTTGACTTTTCCTCTCATCTGCCGTTTCACTGCTTATCACTGAAAGACAGAGAATGTCTCAGCAGCGATGTTGACATCTCTTAAAACACCGGCAGAGTGAAACAGAGGGACTTGAGTTCCTCCTTTTCTGACCGACAAATCATAATGAAATAGATGACCATACAGAGTCTATCCGATCCGAGTGAGTGACTCCTTGTATCTTGTATTCGGAGTCCCACCGCCATTTGTCGGCTCACTGCTTTCTGAAAAAGGCGTCATAGCTATTGTTTTATGTGTTTTATGTAACTGGAGGTCGATGCAGTTTTAACTCTCTTGGGTGTGTTTTTTCCTTCCTAACACATTGTATTGTATTGTATTATGAGAGCTGTCACGTCTTACAGGGACAAATTAAGTTGTTCTGGATTGCTTTGAAACACGCTCCCTGCCATTTGAGTCCCTTTGATTTCAAAGTGACAAATGTGGAAGTAGACTACATTGCTTCAAGCTCAATTTTTTTTAATGGCTTGTTAATTCTGCCTCCATTGTTTGACTTGTAATATTTGAAGGCTATTACCCCCCCACCCAACTACTATTCTCATTGTCTTATCTTTTCTGCAAGTGCACTCCTGACCACAAATTGAAGGGGACCTTGTCGGAGGGTGAGCACAGGCGGCAGTCGTGGAGCTCAACGGAGCGCATCAATCTCCTTGGTTACAGAAGGTGGACGTGTGCGGGTGAGAAGAAAGTGGGAGAAGGAAAGTGATGGGAGGGTGGGGTGGGTGGGGGTCGAAGTGGAAGGAGGCCTGGTGACCTGAAAGCTTCAGGATGCAATTAGCAAGATGCTTTGCAAACTTTAGAACCGATCTAATTAGCTGCTATCAAAGCTGCAGAACCTTTTGCTCTGCTCAACTGTCGATGTGTTTGTGAGGTTTTATTCACCCTCCTTCTGTTGAATTCTTCCTCTTAATTGCCTTTACTCATTTGACCGAGCGAGCCGTAATATGCAGATATGCGGAACAACACATTGTTTATTAAAATACAATCGAGTAGGAGTACGGTGTGATGCAGGTTAATACTGCAGCGCTTTAACTGATATAAAAGCAATGTTAAATTTTTAGCACTTCATTTGCAGCTAAATGCTTGACAGTTAATTATGCGCATGACAGAGACATTGTTGTTGGGGTTTTTTTCCTGCAAACATTAGAAGTTAAGATGTTGGACATGCACACATGAAGAGATTCACATACAGATAAGGGTCGACACCCACCTTGGTGTGAGAAGGATTGCTCAAAGACGCACTTGTAAAGACTGCGGAAAGAAGCGCTGAGGTCCTCGAAGTCTGAGAAACAGAGCTGCTTGTCCCGCGACTCTGGGACGGGCAAACCGTACTGGGGCTGTGGGGGAGGAGGGGGAGGCGGCGGCGGCTGGGCGGGCTGGTGCAGGCTCAGGGACTGGCAGGAAGGCTCCGAGTTACTCACCTAGAAGACAGAGAAGAGAGAACAAACCACACCAACGGTGAGAGGTGCAAAAAGACAAACAGGAAATCAATGAAGGAATTGGTTTGAGAAAAATACATTAAAGGCTGATTTCACACCGCAGCTGAAAGTGTAAAAGGCAGACTGACATCAGCACTGCATCAGAAAACCCTCCCCATTTATTTCAATGAGACCATTAATGCCACTGTGCTGGTACAATGGGAGTCACCGGGGGAAAACGAGTGGGTCGTCAAGTGAAAATGTGATCCTTCAACGAAATAAAATGCAACATCATCCATTAAAGCACCACGTTGGCATATAAATGACGGTGCACATCTCTGGTGTTCAGTCATGACACCCAATAAAGCTTTTCATGTTGCATGTTTTACGACATTTAATGAACATATACTGGATTTGAAATACGCTAACACCCAAATGCTAATATAAGAGGGTGTGGAGGTGAGATAGGACAAGGACATATACAGTAGGATTTGATGATATATGGAACAAGTAAAAATCCTACAAAAAAGAATCTGCTTGTAAAATGTTTTTCTAGAGCTGAATCTAAATTGAGGAAGCTGAATTTCAATTGGGAGGAGCTGCATCATAAAATAGATGAAAAGCAACATTCAATACTTACCGCATTTAGTTTCAGAAAATGTTATTTATTTTCCAATTGTGCCATTCAAATTCAATGTTCACATTAATTCTTTCTACAAATTATTTCTTGATTTAATTTACTATGATTATCATACCAAATTCAATTTCACACATTTAAAAAGGAAATCTTAGACTTGCACTAATTTCCTTCAAACACCAGCCCACAAATACAAAAATCCACAGCCTCAATTTGCCGTCTCATATTGTGAATGCGGCCCGGCTCCTTCTACCCTCAATCATCCCATCCCAGCTGTCATCTTACTCACCATCCACACAGCAAACATAAGCAATTTGCTGCGATCAGTGTGCCTCTGCAAATATGAGCCAACTTAGCGTGAAACCTCCCCCCACACATCTACCTCCACCCAGTAATGGCTGCCTCTCCGTCTACTTTTTCCTCTGTCTTTGAGATCTCTGCCAGCGATGCCACTAGCAATCACTGTCAGTTAGGGAGGGTATCACCTTTGCCAGGTAATGAGGCAGAACTAACCCTGATCCCCCTGGACCAGACCACAGATGAGGTCTGAAGCGATGGAGGAGGAGGGCGATTGGCTGGAGGAGGCGATGCAGGGGAGGAGGAAAACAAAAGACGGCCTCTAGAAATGAGAGGTTAACGAGATGAGATTGCGCTGACCTTTGCTAATGCAGGTGGGAGGTGAGTGGGGGAAAGAGATTGATGGTAAAAAGGTGAGCAGCTGTTACAAGGCGGGACATAATGAGAAAGAGTGGGGACTTTTCAGCTCTCCTGTAATTATTCGGCCAAATGTTTTTCGGCCAAGACTGGCCTTTAAAATTGTATTATATTTACATATTGGTTTAAAAGGACTGAACATAAGAGTCCCCGCAATTAGATGGAACGTTAATGGTCACAATGGGAAAATCAAGCTGTTGAAGCAGTATTGAGTAATATTGAATAAAATGAAAAAAGAACTAAAAGGATCTACAAATGAAAAAGATGCATGTGTATACTCACTGGAATGATAAATGAAAGAGGGTGCCATCAGAAGAAAGCTAAAATGAAAAGGTTCAACCAGCTTTTTAGGAAAAACCTTGTTGTATCTTAATTCATTGTATAATTATTAATTGTATAATTGTATCTTATTTCAATTTAAGAGGTGAGATCACTGGTATTATTTTCTAGTCTTTTGTTGTCATGTCGTGGACTATTCAGGTGGTGATGAACCGTTTGTTGTTCCTAATACATATTTTGTTCTAAATCTAAATTGGTCAGTGTGGTACAGTCTACTTCCTGACAGAAGGGCCGGGCTAATCTAGTCCCTGTCCTTCCTTCGTAAAAAAGAAACTTATTATGATCTCACACACACACACACACACACACACACACACACACACACACACACACACTATTTAAAAGGAAGTGGACTCATTTAAACAGCGGTGTGTGTGTGGTAAAAGGCACAGAGACAGGAAAATTTAAGATTGTAATTGCAGGCTAAGAGAATTAATCAGCATTTCATTGTATATAATTTTGTCTCAAATCGGTTACTGGAGTGGTCAGGCATCATTCATATGCATCAGAGATGGTAAAGGTGAACTGTCAACACAAAAAGGAATGTTTCCTGCCGTTTCATTTTTCAAGTCAGAGGCACTTCTATGAAAGAACATCAGCATTTCCCACAGGTTTAGAATTTATTTGTGCTGGACGACCTTGAGGGGCTGCAAACTGTATTGATAGTCGGCGGCAAAACAAAATTCAATTCAGCAGCGGCGCACATGAATGCGACATTCTACAACAAGCAACAGAGTTTAAAATCAACCAGCACATTTTAATTGCATTTCTACACCTCTGAAAAGACATACAAAGATACATATACAAATCGTTAAAGGTGTTGGCAATTTGATTGGTTTGGGAAACAGAATATATAATATATTATTTCAGAGAACAGCAACAAAATGTAAAATTTGCAAAAAAAAAAATAATAATTTGGTAAGGGAGCACGACTAAAATCTAAATTTGGTTAAAAAGATATGTCTGTTCATGCCATCTGCTGAACTGTACTCATACTGTACAAATTAATTAATGTCATAACATTAACACAACGTTGGCAAAACCCAACTGAAAATATAGATTTTCTATGAATGTGAAACAGTGTTTCAGCAGTGTATTATAGATGGTTTGCAGCAGACACCTTCTGTACCGACTGAGTGTCTGAACCAGTGACTGAATCATCCAGTTTATGTCAATCAATTTTTGTTAGTATGAATGCTCGTGGTTTAACAGTTTATGATTTGAAAAAAAAATGAGAAAGTGGGAGAAAGCAGCGCTGACGTGTTTCAAACAAGAGTCTGTAGCAGCGTCGGCTCAGCTGTTGTCCGTGTACAGACAGACATAAGAAAAGAGAAATGCTCTCACAGCGATCAGTAGAGTGTTAACCCAAAATGAAGAAAAGGGTCTTACTGGTGTGTAGCTGTGTACGTTGCTGCCGCTGCTGACGGCGGTGTTCAGGTTGTTAAGGTTGACGGACGCCAAACTCTGCTCCGAGAGACTGTTGCTCAGGCTGCCCAGACTCCCAGGACTCTCACTGCCTTCTGCCTCGGGGCTGTACAGAGCTACCTATAGACACACACACACCAAATCTGTGTTAAATATGGGATAAATGCAATTACACAGGCCCAAAATGTTATCCACATTCGTTTATTCATTATTCATTTTGTCCATTTGCCAACTCGCTCCCAGCCCGAAAGTGAACACTGTCCACCTCAAGAAGTTAACCACACACCATTAACTTGCGAGACAACGCGTGAGGAAATATGGAAATGAAAGTGCCGGTATATGCAAATTGGTCCTCCTGCCGCCCGACAGCACAGAACCTAAACTAATGATGATCTTCCCTCTTTGCACATGGTGATTTTGATTAAACGCCGCGACCCAGAAACCACCAGGTAACTTCGGAAACGTCTTTATTGTCCGATAGTTTGGCACAGATTCAGAAGGAAGCGTACTATACAGTATATTGTCTTGTGGTGACAGATCACAAAGCCTTTAAAAGAAATGCCTCAGGATTACGTCGAATGATGTGTTTCTTGTGTTTTGTCTTTGACTGTCGGTACTTGTGAAGCAGAGCGCCAGCATTACCTCCAGGCTACGTTTAATTGTATAGACAAATGCAAAATTATAGCCCTTGGGTGAGACAATGTAAAGGCTCTCTGGGGCGGCGCTCTATGTTGTAGAGCATCTTGTAAAGAGAAAAAAAAGACAATTTATGTGAACGTGTTATGTTTTAGTGTAGTTGGTGCCATATGGGTGAACCTGTAATTCTCCTGGCTGTTTTACCATCGTAACAACAACTAAATTATTATGTGGTTTACAAGAACATTCAAAGTTAATATTTAAGCATTATAAACGAAAAGGGAAAAAAATGATAATGGCCACACACACCTCACGATTTGAAGGTTTTCAAAACATTACAATGTCTGAATCTAATGAATGATGACTGTAACTACTAGCTCCTGGTATCATCTTATAGGAATGTCTTTTTCAGGAGAACAGGCACTCTCAAACGCAAACAGAATATTAGTGAGCAAATGTGTTATTAAAGAGGCTCTGATGCACTGCTGTGCCTGCAGGACGCCACCTGTCTGGATGTGGGCGGATATCGGTGACATCAGCATCATTATCATCAAGATCTTCCTCTCGCTGCTCGGAATCCTATTTTCTGAATGTATGGCGATGACAGAGACGAGGAAAGACTTCCCTCAATTAAAACAGAACTGGTGAAAACGAATATGCATACAGGAAAGCACGTCAAACTGGGGGGTCCGGGAGTCTTCTCCCGGAAATATTATTATTATTTTCTACGGTCTGGTGAATTTAAATGGATGATAAAAAAAAAAACAAAATGCATGCCCCTTTTATTTAAATTTGTCCATTTATTTATGATTACACTCCATCTCGAGAGAGCACATGTTTTAGTGTAGCTGTAGATCTAGAGTGGGAGGGCTTATACATGCTGGTCACTGCCAGAAACCGATATCAGACAATTTTGTCAGAAATCAGGAGAAATATGGGAGAACAAATGGGAAAATCTTGAGGGTTGTTAAGTAAACATTAACAGCATTGATCAAACTATAATGGAGAAAAATGTGTTGGTACCAACTACTGTTTTGTGTCATACATAGGTCGTATGTTGGTAACTAGACCAAATGCACTATAGTACATAGTTTGGCTAAAATAGTAATTATCTCCAGATTACATCAATCTATTATCTATGCGAGTTCCCAAAACCGCCAAAGACATTTGCCTATTTCTTCTGGCAAACCTACAAGTACAAACAGCTGCAACCTTTCACATAAAAAAAAAAAAAAAAAAAGTAGGAACCAGCAAGTGCTTATTATTTTAGTGGATAAATTAGAAGCCGTCAAGTTCAGACCTTCACATCACGTCCCAGGCAAATGCTGTCAGACAAATGTTTCGCTTTGCTCGGGGTCAGACGAAAAGGTCACGTAGCACACATCACCACTGTGTGTGTGTGTGTGAATGTCTGTGTGTGTGGCCGATCAGATAGGCGTCAGAGGTCCCAGTCTCAGCTTGATCTCTGACCCCCCCCCCCCCCCCACAGATGGTTGCACCCAGTTCAGCTTGTGTGTGAGTCACTAGACACAGCTGTGTGTGAAAGTGAGGACCTGCTAAGTATTGAGATGTGTAATCCAGACAATCATGGGCAAAGAGAAACTTGCCACTTCATCTGATATCCAGTAAATTATTACTAATAGCCTCAGCAGACTTCGACACACTTTTCTCAGCTGTATGTACAAATGACTACGTCTTCTTGACTTATTTCTTCTTTGAGAATCATCGTTAAGAAATTAACATTCATGAGACTAAAATGGCCACCAAGTAACATCTTTCTGAGCTTCGTCAAGTATTTGAATTTCTGTTTGTTTTATTAGTGGATCCTGAAGGACAATATGTGGAGTGAAAGTCAGCCTCTCACACTTATTGGTATTAAGTTACTCTAAGTCAACCAGTCGTGGCTCACCCACTACAGAAAATCACGTCACCAACACTTAAGGAGCATGTAGAAGCAACATGACTGATTCAGACTCGCAGTCATCCATAAACTTTTAAGAATGATTAATCAGCCTGGTAGCTAACAGCAGCATCTGTAGAGAAAACTTATGAACCCAATAATTAAATTGGCTAAATAATTACTTTATTTTTCCTGAAAATATGATCAAATAAACATTTCTACACACTCTTACAATGGTCACATTTCTCCACTGTGCTAAATAACAAGTACTTGTACTTTGTGGCTTACCTTATTTTCAAATATATGCTGCAACTATTCCCAGCTGGGAAATATAAATCAACATTTTAAGGTCAGAGTACCTACTTAAAAGCCAGTTTCGTGTTTGTGATGTGAAATGTATATTAAAGTGCCTTTCCACACATTCAACTCTGGATGCAACCAATTCTTTTCATAATTGATTAATCTGTCGATTTTTGTTTTTGTACAGAATGTCAGGAAACAACCAGGAAGTGTTTGGGATCATTGTTAGATTTTTTTATACCTGTATTTTGTTTTTAATACCGACTGGTGAATCAGACATTAATAAAAGCAAATTTTCATAAGTAAGTAACTGGTGTCGTACCTTGTTAGGTACAGCATTGATGGCCAGAGTGGGGGACGCCCCTCCCGACATAATGCAGTCCATTCTCAGAGACTCGGACTCCAGGCTGTAAGGAGTTGATGCCTGAAAGTAGAGGACAGAGGAGTGAGCACGAGGTAGTCTTTTTTTTTAGTTACTTAGTTTTCTTTATGCTCATATGAAGCCGGTCAATTTGACTAGGTGCACACATTCTCCCTCAAAAATAAAGAAGGAAATTAAATATGATAAATGTTATGAGAAATTAAACGCTGCAAGTTCACGATTCTGCACTGAGCCTCCCGAATCACCGGCTTGCCTCGGGCTCCGACTGTGGGAACCAGTTGAGGCCCACTTCATTTAAATTGCTGGACACTTAAACAGCCGTAAAAGCTGATACACCACTTGGCACTTGATAAGATAAATCAACCCATCCCTCATGCATTATTCAAGTACTTAAAATGTATTCAGCAGCAGTTCATTTTCTGCTGTCCTCACAAAGAGCCAAAGTAGGGTTAACTGAGTGTGGGGACACGAGGAACTGCTCAAACACCGTTGAGGGGCTAAATTGACGCCCGAAAAGTGGCAAAAAAATATAATAAATATTTTTTTTCCGTTGTCTGACTCCTTTCAAGGTTCAAGACAGCTTGCCTGCCTTCCCAAACTGCTTACAGTAAGAGGATTGGTTGGTAACAATGCAATCTTTAATTTATGATAAACTCCCAGTGAAACGGGTTGCCGGTTCCCCGGTGGAGGCACTTAAAAAGAAGACAACGGAGAGGTGAAGAGAGGAGTGAGGACGGCTTGTGGAAGAAGGGGAGAGAACGGGGAGAATAGGTGGAGAGATAATTGAGTGGTGACGGACAGGTAGAGAAGCAGACAGAGAGGCATACAGGAAATTAAAGAGAGCGATTATGCTGAGGGCACCAGAGACGCAGCCACTAAACTAAGTGTACACTCCCCGTCTACACATTTACACAACGCATTTATGCAGCTGCCGTTTAGCCTCGCTACCAACTTCAAATCTTTTCATTTGCACAGCCGCTGTCATCAAGGAGACGTTAAAGACTTTGAGTGTGTAGCCTTGGTGCAACACAACCCCCAATGAAAACAGTACGACATATTTAGCCCACCTTTTTTTTTTCTCTCCCCCCCCCCAGACGGTAACACTGCTATAAATCTTAACACTTAAAACCTCCCTGTTTCTCCTTAGCCCATGTGACAGCCCACAGTGTGTCTGCCAGCAGTGCAAGTGAGGCGTAAGAAAAGGGGTCGAAGGGCCCATCCATGTAAGACGAGATGACAAGGCTCTGAATTAATTAATGTTTGTAATAAAAAATAAAAAAACGGTGAAGAAAATATGTCTAACGGCAGCCCCGGGGCCTTCTGTGGTAATTAACTGGAACACAAGCCTAGAATACTCTCCTCCCCTCCTCTCCGTCTGACTCCTCTTATTTCCCCCCTCCTTCCCCTTGCAGCTTGATTTTCCATCTCCACTCTCTCTTACTTGATGTCTCTTTTTCTGCATCCCTTTTTTTCACACTTCTTTCTATTGTTCCCTCTTTTCATCACCCCCTCCTCCTTTACCTCAATTCTTCCTCCAATGAGCAACTGTGATTGTGCACTTTGCCGCTCCACGCCTGCCTGAGATCCCTGGAGAGGAGACGGCTAAAGCAGCGATACGGGCGGAGCGGGAGAGACAGGGGAAAGAGTGGCAGACAAACAGACGCAGAGAAAGATAATGATCAAGATACACAAACACATGGGATGAGAAGAGCAAGGAGATGACCAGCAGAGCTGCATTGTGATGAAAGACTCTGCAGGTTTTTAATGCAACAACAAACACAGTCAGTCGTACATTCAGAAAAACCTCCATGGGTCGGCAGCTTGATAGAGGGATCTCCGGTATGCAACAACAAACAAAACGGTATCTGCATACTGGAATTTAAAGTCCCACTTGATATAGCTGGTCAACCTTGGCTAAAGGAACAACAACTAGTAGCTAAACGCTACAGCAGCATCTTTAAAAAGGTGCCGAACTCCAAATTCAGAGCTTATCTGATGGAGGGATTGCCTCCACATGGCTCTCAACATGGCTAAGGTACGTAAACAAAGCCCAGGGAAGCTCCGAGTACAACACAGACAGAGGGAGAGCAACTTCCTTCTTTGCTCAAGTTGGCATTACTCCTTTATATCTTTTCATAGCAAATAGTTTTTTGTTGCTAAATTAATGCTGGGTTGACATATTTATAGCCTCATAGCCTTGCGTTTCTTCTTCTGCATTCTCACGTCAATTTTGGAGCTTTCTCTGGCCGTCTCTGTGGCCCTTTGAAAACTGCAAATCCAAGAGCCAATGTTACTTAAAGTGGCAGTCCGTAATATTTTCATCTATATAATTGTCTTTTAAGTTACTATCTATCAAAGAGTGAGTTAAAACAATGGTGATTGGTCACATGACCCACTAATGAAAGTGCTTGTTCTTGCTGCTTTGCCCAGAAATAGGATCTCCGTGTCTGTGGCGACATTCCAGCGCAAAATTCATCTTTTTATGTCAGTCAGCAGCGGTTTGTCTGCCCAGGTGGAGCTACTCACGGAAGTATGCTGCATTTCACGGTAAATCCGAAATCGGTAACTTCCAACTGCTGAGTCAGGCTCCCTCTAGCCTAAAGTGTTTGACCAGCGCAGCCAGGTACAATTAATTACTGCTAACTCACAATGGAGGATCAAGAGAAAGAAGACCATTCAACTTCCAGTCCAAGAAAAATAAATAAAACCTAATGGAAGTGAAGAAGGGCAAGTTATCAAGAAGCAAAGTGACGTGAACGAGGGAAAACAATGGCCCACCTTTCAGTGTGGAGCATTTGAAGGCATCACGGATGAGAGACATTGACACTGTTTGGTGAGGGAGATGAGGTCCCAGAGGCTCGCCTGCAGTTCCATCTACGGCCAAAGAGGCCGCTAGAAGCAACGTATCTCAAACCTTACGGACTGCCACTTTAACATGTATATACAATATATGAATTTGTCCTTGTTTAATTGAGCCTATAAGCTCTGGTTCTCTTTTGGCACATAGTACATAGAAAATGGCACATGTGCTGGTGAAGGGCTGTGCATATCCGACTAAGGCACATTTTCTAGCTTTCTCCGTTAAGGGAGTTCTGGTAATAAGCATGTCGATATCATTCAAATGGCACTAAGCAAATCTGGTTTCAAGGATATCCCTGCCTGTTCAACCCAGCCAGTGGAAACTGTGCACAATGTTATTGAGGTCTTTGCTACTTTTGTGGCATTGCAGACTTAATTACACAGTCCTATTCAAGCCCAATTTTTTTTTGTACAACACACAATTAGACTGATAGAGATCTTTCAGCTAGAGGGCTTAGTTTGTACCACAGTCAGGTAGGTAGCTAACAATGTAGCTGTAGATTTAATGCTCTTCTACATAACACTGCACACAATCAATATATCAAGCTGCTCGGGAGTGGTTACATCATCTCTAGGCCATACTTTCTGCTGTCACCAGATCCGCTTGGCTTTTCATTTGGTCTTACTCATGTAGCACATAATCCCTGGCCCCTTTCAATACAGACATACAAAGTCAATGCAATGATGCGAATGGTCACAAATTGATGCAAAATTGCATGAACCAGCCAACGTGTGGCTTGCTAGATATTGTGACTCGGTGAAATTCATGCCTCCGGATCATGAAGCCAGACACGACAGCGTTTATGTTTACAACGTTTTGAGGACTTCCACAAATGTACAAAGCAGCAACAGGGGTTACTTCAGCCATGATTGATGAAACAATAATGGTGTCTACATGGAGCCTTCTCACACGGCTACATCCTTTGCCACTTAGTTTCCAGCTCAGTGTCATCAAACAAAGTAAGGAGAGATGGTTTTGTGGCAGCAGAAACTTTGCACAACAAGAGCTTGAGGTTTTGTTTACTTTACTTTTCTGTCTGAGATGTCAGTTGAATACTAACTGAGCGGTGTATGGCCACAGTCTAAGGTTTTTAAAACAACGCTCTAGTGTTAATAGTAGGATTTTATAGAGAATAACTCGAATACTCACCCTTTCTCCAGACCGCGGTCTCTTCTTTGGCCTGCTGGGTACTGTGTCTTCTTTAGGGTTGGTGTCTATGGCCCAGTAGGAACCCTGGAGAGGGACCCCAATAAAACACAGAGTTTAGCCGTGTGTTTGATGGAAGCTTCTCTGTTTGTGTATCCCTTCACTGCTTTTGATCGCTCTGTTGGTTAAGGTAATTTTTCATTTTCTTTATTTTCCCATCTCACTCATTGGTCATTGGTGGAAATGAATTCCTCAAATAATGACTTAAACCATAAAATAGCAACACCGCAGGGGGAAATATGGAGAATGTTTCATTGCGAGTAAACGCATTCGATTAAATGTTTACTACTGTGAAAATATAATAAATTAGAAACAAATATATTTCTGCACGTTAAAGAGTGTTAGAAATACAATATTTTATTGTTGTAGCTGGTCTTGGGGCTGTACTACATCAAATCATAATAATTTAGATTTAATAAATTAAATAAGACAAATAAGTAGATAAACTTATGTTTTATATATAATTAAATACTCAAAATTACCTTTAAATATGGCACATATTTAAGGAGGAATATGAGGGTAGCTCAGCAGCCTGTCAAATCACTAATTAAAAAAAAATGGATTTAGTTGATCAATTATTAAATAGTCAACATATATTAAATTAAACCTAAAATGTTATTGTATAAACAATGATTACAAGATGAAGAACAAGAATCACACACACAAAAACACAGCTGTGAGCACAGAAGACTTAAATCTTTGGAGCATCTTGGCGTCCTTAACTGGTCACTCGACACTTGTTAGATTACAAAAACACCAAACATAGGCTGACCTTTTGACTTTTGACACACACACACACACACACACACACACACACACACACACACACACACACACACACACACACACACACACTATACACCACAACTCATGCCTGATAAACCATCATGTAAAACCGTCAACATTTAATTTCCTTCAGAAACACAACACAGACAGTATCTGACCAGCTCAGTTTAATGTCAATATGTATGTATGAGGAAACAATTCCAACCAATGAATCATTACTGTACATAATGCCTTGGCTGTGCTGTCATTACTCAAAGTTTGATTTAACCACTTTTTTGTCACATAATTGTTTAGGGTGGTAGATTGGAACACACATATATAGTCTATTAAAGCTTATGACATGGCCCATTATTGTGTGTGCAAGAGTAAAATCCATTTTATTCTTTACAACATTTCTATTTGTTTCCGATATATTTATCTGCGCATATTGTGGATAGTCTCATATCCTCCCCCACGTCTTAATGGGGGAAGCAAGTGACACTAAACCTGAAAAAAGCGCAGTAGTTGGATCTGTTGTTATTCCAGTTCTCTATCAGTTTAGTTTTCCTGTGGTGCATGCTCCTGCTTCGTTTCCCCAGAAAATCCACTGCAATCCTTTTGATACACAATGTTAAAAACAGCAGAGTCCAAAATAAAGACAATCAATGAGAGAGAGGAGGAAAAGAGTTGCTTTTAGGTCCTTGATTTCCTGCTGGTCTGTTCCCCCCCCTCTTCATTTTTCCTCTTTCCTCCCAGGGAGGTCCAACGCTGCACACAGAATGCAGGAGGTTCATCTTGGCCACACACACACACACACACACACACACACACACACACACACACACACGGCTCATCTCCGAACATCCAGCCCCCCCCACCCCCGCCCCTCCCCTCTCCTCCTCCCCGTCTCTCAGTCCCACATCAGTGAACAGTACAGAGCCAATTAACGCTAGCACATGCATGATTTAGCTTCTACCCTCTCTCTATGGCTTCAAACAGAGCTTGTACATCCAACTTCTCCACACACAGATGACCCGACCTCCCCCCTCGCCGAGGTATCGACCACTTCGATCCACGGTGTGAATTAAGGTGCTGGTCAGGTCCAAGTCAGGCTAATCAGGGGTGAGCCGTTCTCTTTGTGTCTTTGCAGACTATATGCCTCCACTCAAGCCCAAGGATTTTGTTTGAATTATTTAAACCTTCTACCCCTTAATTCATTTTTCAATGACTCAAATCTCCGCAGCCTGAACAACCCCCCCCCCCCCCCCCCCCCCCCAAAAATTTGAGCACACAATGAAAAGTTTTGGGCTTGGTGTTTTTTTTTTTTTGTAAAAGTGGACTGGATTGCTTCTCGCATTAACCCGGTGATGGCGAGTTGAAAAGCAGGCATTTGAGCTTTTATTAAAATATCTTGTAAGGGCGAGCTTCAGTGATCAACTGTAATTATATACTTTCTCTCCGTCTGAGCAATTCCTTCGATTCGGCACAAACAAGGAGCGGACAAATTGTTGTTTTCAAACTGGTGCTGCTGAAGTGGCCGCGGCAACTCTGCTTCCTAACCACAGCAGCAGCAGTGGTGAAACATATCAATGCTTCCTCGGGTTGTGTGGGTGTGTGTGTGTGTGTGTGTGTGTGTGAGAAAGAGAAAGAGAGAGAGAGAGAGAGAGAGAGAGAGAGAGAGAGAGAGAGAGAGAGAGAAAACAGGGCCTAATAAAGCATAACAGATGCGTGAACAGCCTTGCTTCTGAAGGAGTGTACCTACATATACTTATTATTCATTACTCCCTGTACCACATTATTACTTGGCAGAATCAATATTGGAAGAGCCACAGAAAACAGAGAGAGCAGCATTAGGCATTCAGACGGTTATGGAGCCACAAATTGCTTTTAAGTTCAGACACTGTGCGCGTGTGACAAAGAATCGTGAACAGGTGAGTGCTGCGTTTGGGTGCACTAATGCACACATGCGGCACAAGGCCGACTAAACATGTGAAGAGTAATCACTGTCGTCGCCGCCGCCGCCGTATTTGTAAACTCGCCGGAATAGGCTTGCATTTTCATTGTGCGTCGTGCAGCAATTCAAGCTGAGCTTTTCAGCCACAGCACATTGTTCAGGAAATACTTACTTTTCCAGGGTCATCTTTGGAGCGAGGCACTTTAAGAAAACACTTGTTCAAGGACAGGTTGTGTCGTATAGAATTCTGCAGAGACAGACAGAGAGGGAGAGAGGGGGGGAGGAGGAGAGACAGAAAAACAGGACAAAAAAATAATTAGAGATTTGTATCAATTTTTTTTCTAACTAGTAAATTACATTTTCAGTCACATTATTATACTATCAACTGATAGGCCCCTGTCTCAAATGTTTATAGCAACAGCACTTTCACGAGAGAGATAGATATTCTGTCCTCTGTACAAGTAGTTCACAACCGAGGGACGGGTCCTGTGACGGGTCACAAGATCGATCTGAGGGGTCACGAGATTGAGAATCAAAAAATACATCTTCTACACAAAAAGTGTGTTTACATTTTCTAGACTTTTAATAATAGTAGCAGTAGTAGTATAAAATGATCCATTGGGGGAAATCAACATCGGCTCATTGATGATAGGCAGCAAACAATGAGATTTGGGGGCGTGTCTACGTGACACGTCGAACCCCCAACAGGCTCGTTCTAAAAATAGCAGGAGTCACCGCTGAAGCGAGCTCTGGCTGCTTATGGCCTTTTTTGGTCAAAGCTTTTTTTCCTGAAGATTTTTTTTTTTTTTTTAAGTCTTTTCAATGAGAGTGCCTCGTATTTACACTACATTACAAACACCAGCAGCGCGACATCTATTGCTGCAAATGTCTATTCTGCACTGAGCGCTGCATGTATTGCAATTTTTTTATGGCTGCCAAGAGCTGAAAAGTGTTCAACTTTGGGTAAAACGCTGCGCTAGTCACTGTCACTTTCTACCCAGCTGTCCAATCACAGTGGAGGAGGGTCGAGACTATGACCACGAAAGTAGCATACATCTTGAACCAAACAATCGTAGCATACTCGCTGAAATGTTTCCTCAGCCTCAAATCTCTCCTCCTATAATAAAATGGTTTATTATGTTAACATTCCAACTTCTTGAAATTGTGTAAACAGCCTTATTGTGAATGACGAGGTATTAGTTCACTGCACTGATGTTGGCAACATCAAAAGAAATTAATTAAACACTCTACCACCGACCACCCCACCATATTCTGTTTTCAAACTTCACACTTTCACTTTGTTTTGTAATTAAGTAACGTGCTTAATTACATTCCACTACTGCTAGAACAAGCACTAAAATGTTTTCAAGAGCACAACGTTCTTAATGGATGTAGAAACTTAATTTACTCCACAGTGATGCATTTAACTTTAAATAGACTCAACATTTGTTTGTTTCTGGAGAGCAGAGCCCTGGAGCCCCCAAGAGGGTCTGAGGTCCATCCACCATAGTCTCACAAAATCCGAATGGAGAACTACGATCACTTGGTAAACACTATTAGAAATGATTTTGAGGAATCATTAACATTAATCAACGTAGACAGTCAGTCTCCTACATATGTAGCCACACGACTATCTCAAGAAAACAGCCATCCGTACTCCTCTCCACTCTTCAGGTTCTGCCTCGTCTGGCCTGAGCTACAGTTGCTTCTGTCTTGGTCGTTAGTGGCCCACTGTTCACCAGGTCCTGTGAAATATGAGTTGCATATGCTGCAGATGAAGACAGACGTATTGATCCAAACTAAAGCGTATCTGTACCATCAGACGCACCTGAAGCCGCCGATTGAAACAGTCGGTTGAAGCGCAAGACGGAGCGAGGCTGGGGGCAACAGTTTGTCAGAGCTGTGAGGAGGGGGCGAGGGTGTCAGTGGTCCCGTGCCGGGGAGCTCTGGGGGTTCAATGCAATTTAGAATAATGTGAACAACCGTGTTTCAGCTAAAATATGGGGTTAAATTGGGCTTCATGAAAACTCTAGCAGAGCTGAAACAACACTCCAACCACTCCGCCACTTATATGAAGCATATAAGAAATTCATAATTTTGGCCATGAACTGACATTTCCAAAATGTGTACCACCTAGTGTGTGTGTTTGTGTGTGTGTGTTGTGTACATGTGAAAAAAAGGTAAAGGAAGAGAGGAAGAGCGAGAGTGAAAGAGGGCTCACCACAGTGCAGGCTAACCTGACATGAACCTGTTCTCCCTTCAGGCTCTCGTTCTCCACTCATCTGCTGCTGCTAATTAATACCACTGGGGAGGAGGAGGGGAGAAGACAGAGGGATGGGAGGTATTTCTCTGCTCGTTCTCTTGAGCTCTCGCTGCTCAACACCGACTTTGTTTCCCCTACAATAACCATCAACTTCTCCCTCCGTCTCTAGCATACCAGAACAGCCATGACCACCTCTGCCTTCGCCCTTCTCCTCCTGGAGAAAAGCTCCAGCAGTTTCCGGCTGCTCTACTTAGCGGGTCACTGGCTGCATGTGGTCGTCCATCAACGAAATGCGTGACAGTTGGGTGATGAGAAAGGCAAGGGAGGACTGCCACCAGCTCGGCACACAAAGGCAAACATCTGTCGGATCATTAACATCGAGTATGACTATCACTTCGGCGGCAGCTCCGACTTCACTAACCTCTATCTTCTGCTTCTTTATTTACACACTAGTTTTTTTTTATTACCCAAGCAGTTTTTTGCACACCGGTGCCGTACCTGCAATGTCTGCACAATGCTGTGTATTTCAGACTTTGCAAACTCGCATTTTTCACCTTCAGGCATGTGTTTTCTGTTAAGGCCGGGGCGGTGTGCCGAAAAGGTACCAATGCTGATGTTGAAAAATCTCATATTTGCCTGAATTTGTTAATTTCATGAAGATTGGTAAATGTTTTCCCTGCTGCGTGGAGTTATAAGCTGTGGCCTTATAGAGAATGAAGATTTGTACGTGTTTTCGGTGGTTTGTTGCAATATTTATTTAGCATATTTCTCATTTAATCCCAATCATACATCTTCCCACAGTGTTTATTGGCATTCAACTTGGTGCACAAGTCCATTCTGCTCTGAGACCTTTATGTAAAAACCCTGCTCTATTGAAAATACAATAAAAATGTAAGTCAAGCTATTAAACTAGACTGGGAGTCTATAGTCACGCTAGCAGCTCTGAGGCTGGTACTTTTAGCATGCTAACATTGTCGTAATGACTATGATAACATGATGATGTTCAGCAGGTACACGTTTAACTTTCATGGAGATATTGTGATATTTCAGTCTGGATCGAGTGGTGCATCAACCAACCAATAGACAAACATGTGAATATATTACTTTTGTTATGCTATGGATCATATTTGTATTTTCCTGCTCTCACTGGTGTATTTGAGTGAAACAAACAATGAATACCTCTGTTCACAAAATGTCCCTGTCAATTCCAATTAATAAGTTATTTTACCAGAAACAACTACAGTTGCTTCTGTCCGTTTCCATTCCGATTTTAAATACTTTCCATACAGTATAATCATTTAAGTACATTCATTATTATCTTTGTAGCGTGATGTCGATACACGGGTCAATGATAAAAAAAAAACTAAAAAAAACTCCCACATTTTCACCACTCACGCAGCTTCAAGGGCATACGTGTGCAAAAAGGAAACTGTGTGTGTTGACGTGTGTGTGTTTGTGTGTAATTGTGCCGTGAGAAGGGAGACCTTCATCCTGGAAAATGTCGGTCTGAGTCCGGTTGTGTGTGTGTACGCACTGGATACATAAGTGCGACTGCCTCCTTTCCTGCATGTTATGGAAACAGTAATATCCCCTCACTGAATGGGAATTGACATCATCAATAAATGTACAGATTAGCAGTGCTGAAGTAAGATAATGAGATTCAGCCACCTGTCCTCCTTCCACCCACTCACCCCACCTGATTAATGAGCTTATTGCCGGGGCCACGCCAGTCCTGCCCAGTAGCTGATGGATCGCACAGTCATCATGTGTGTGTGTGTGAAATGGTTGGACACTGAAGACTACTACTGGTTCAACTCTCTCTCTTTCTCTATAAACACTCGCTGTTTACACTGCAGGAAAATATCTAACGCAGTAAATCGGTGTATGCTTTCTATATAATCTGCAGTGACAAACTCACGGCGAAATCAGCCAAATTGCCATGTTGGTGTTTTGCATACACGAACAATTTCGTATATAAAGCCATAAGCTCCACACACACACACACACACACACACACACACACACACACACACTCTCTTAACATGACTATTTGTCACTCTTCAAGTGAATAATCGAGCAACAGTTTTTTTACTCTGCTTTCTAGTATGACAGTCCACAACAACTACAGTGTTCACACTTTTAATTTCTGACTTGTGCTGTGCAGTTTGTTCAAACCCAAATAGAAAATAAATACTACAATTCAATTATAACATCTAAAATGTCAAAATTGTAGCACTATCTGAAAGATCTCTAAAATTCTATAAAGAATTTTGGAACAATGTGTACAATATTAACAAGACCACTAAGATATTTCATTTGAATAAGGTATGAATCATTTTATAAGCATTGCATAGTTTAGCTGTTCAACTAAACAGACGCATTATAAAAAGTATGATTTAAATGTTTTAAATGTAATTAATTTTTTATTTGATGAAAAACTAAAGAGATCCGGATATTGTGTTGGAGATGCATTTAATTTAATCATTCTTTATGTTTCAATAAAATCAATGATTATTAAATTCATATTATAATACACAATTCTGCAATTACAATTAATAATGAAACAATTAACTTTTAACTATTTAATAATTATTTAATTAAAGTTTTATTAACACAATAGGTAGATGGATGGATATTTGACAATGAGTGTGTATGTGAGTACATATGAATGAAGACACTCTATGCATCATTTTAAGTGCATTTTTACAATCTACTGCACGTGTTCAGCTCCCATAATGCCTCCTTTTATTTTACAGGGCATTTTTTATAGAGACTAGAGATTACAAGCAATGTTGCAGAAAAATAAGGTCAAATAAGAATTTTTACACAGATATTATTAGATATGAGGTTTGTGCATGCATGCAGTACTGTTTATATGTCTAAGAGGTATTGGATGCTGCTGCTGCTTAACGTAGGGTGCAGCATCCTGGTGTTGAAGAGGTTAGTTACATAAGGGGCTTCATAAGCATGGATGACTTTTTGACAAAATGCAATGTGATATAATGTGATGTGTGACAAAAAGTCAAGTTTGGGAAACATGCTTTTGGGTGGAGAGGAAAGGAGTATAAGTGTGTGTGTGTGTGTGTGTGTGTGTGTGTGTGTGTGTGTGTGCGTGCGTGCGTGCGTGCGTGCGTGCGTGGATCAGTCAGAGAAAGTGATCAAAGAAAGACTGAGAGGTTTGAAGGTTGACAGGAATTGTCAAAATGGTTGAAGTATGTGCGTGTGTGCAGATGAGGTAGGATGCAGGTTGAAGGAGCCAGAAGGATATTCTGGCCATAGGCAGGAAGCCTTCTCTGTGTGTGTGTGTGTGTGTGTGTGTGTGTGTGTGTGTGTGTGTGTGTGTGTGTGTGTGTGTGTGTGTATGTGCGTGTGCCAAGGAAACAGGTCACACGGAGAAGGAAGTTACATAAGCGGGTAGGTTTGGAAGATTTGGGTCATGGCAGCTGAGTTAAATACAAAGGGGCAACACGAGATGGCATTTCCTCTAAAGTGAATTAAACAGTCTTGAAAAGTTTCAAGTGAAGCGACAACACACTCGTTCAAACAACACAATGCTGATTAAACTGAAATGGTTTGATTGGTGAAGTGGGGTGCACTGGAAACAGACGGTCCAGCCCAACTGGTATAGAGTTGCATAGTGGGAGGAAGAACTTTGGAGTGCCTAGGTTTCCAGGACGAACAGTCCCATTCATTTTCTGCATAGACAATGTAAAGTGACTCATATTTGGAGCACTCCAAGTCTCCTGGTTGAATCATCAGGTGTGCAGCTGTGTTGGAAAAATAGCTGGTTCCTTGATAAATCAGTGAAAGTTACAAGTCTGTGTGCAAAAAAAAAGTGATGTCAACTATATATAAATAACATTTCTGTGATAAACAAAAGCGTAAAGGCCCTCAAAATATTCTTCTCTAAATGACCTTATTTCTTCTTTTCTGTTAATTAAAATGAAAATTAAAAAGTGTTTGGTGAGTTAGATATCATGAAGCAGTAGTCATGTTTCCATCCAAAATTAGTTTTATCACTAAATAATAATAATAATAATAATAATAATAATAATAATAATAACTAATTTGCAGAAAATATTTTTCTTAAAATCTCTTCAAAATAAAAAAACAGTTGTCGTTCTCCATTCTGGTGTCATTAACCCAAAAGAAGAGGGCGTAATAAGATGACTTAAAATTCAAATTCAAATAGTGCAAGCCAAATCTCACAAGAACAAAATGAGGAAAACGCGAAGGAAATATGACACTTATGTTTGTTTCAGAAATGTATTTGAGGAGCATTCAAGTCTCATCATCGCTCTGCATGGATCCAATGTTTTGCATCATATGCACTATATCAATAATTCAATTAATCCAGTCACATTTCAGATACAGCCATTTTTCAAGCTCAGCGTTTAGATTATTTAAAAATGTATAAGGCATGAAACACAAATACATATGATGTCAAGTATTACACATAAAATATGTGACCTGAGGAACCAGCTTGAGGACTGTCTATGTGAAAATAAGCTGCATGAACCCAAAGATGGCACCTAAACAATAATTTTACAACTGAACAATTGCAACTACTTTCAACAAATGCACCATTGTGGTTTCGGCGATGGCTGAGCCTCAGATTCTCTACTCTGCGTGGTAAGAAAGGAAGCCTTCATGTGGTTCCCTGCTCATTCCTGTGTCTGCAGGGACACTGGGGTCAAAGGGCAAAAGGTTTGCTGGCCATGATATTAACCTTTGGAGGGCCTTCGGAGATCGACGTGCAAATACAAATGCACACCCACACAGCAGTATCCGGGAGCGTCTCATGCCCTTCAGGATGAATGTATTGTGGTGTCATATAGATAGTCCTTGTGCGCCCACAGACGGAACAAGAGATACAGAAACGCAGAGAAAGAGAGAAAAGGAAGGACGATATAACAAGAGGGCATATTTGGAGAGAAGCGAGACGGCAGAGATTTTATTAACTTTCAGCTGAACCCATACAGTGCATAAAGAGAGGGTAAAATTTGAAAGTTTGAAGGTAAGGCAGAGGAGAAGGAGGTGGGAGGGGGTGAAAGAGGCACAAAGAAATAAAGAGCTGGAGTCGGCTGGAAAAGGGAGTGTGGGGGTACGTGCACATATGGACAGGTGTCTTAGATGTGGATGTCTCCTGGGTTCTGAGCATCATTGAGATGCCTTATTATACCCGGATGGTGACGGAGTGACAGACGCTCCGTGAGAATGCGAGGTTGGATACAAGTCACTACTTCAAACTCCGTCTCATACATATTCATTTCATTTGATGGACCCTTCCCCCGCCCTCTTCACTCCCTCACTGAAGTACTTTACACAAGTCATCCATAAGAGGGTGTGTGTGTGTGTGTGTGTGTGTGTGTGTGTGTGTGTGTGTGTGTGTGAGACTGTGCAGTGTGTGTTGGTACACTGGTTTATGTGCCTGCATGCGTGTGTGTGTGTGTGTGTGTGCAGCTGTGTGTACTTCCAGCGTGTATGCAGGCAGGCGTGTGTGCATCTGGGGGTGTGAGCAGTTTGTCCATGTGTATAGTGTGTGTGTGTGTGTGTGTGTGTGTGTGTGTGTGTGTGCACATTTTATAGCAATACTATACCAGTATTTGTGGAATGGCAAGAGAAGGAGAGAAAGGGCATGACTGAGTGTTTTTATATCTTGGTGTGTGTGTGTGTGTGTGTGTGTGTGTGAGACTGGCACAAAGAAATCTCAGACAAGGTGGAAGGAGGATCACTGTTGTCTCTGGAGATCTAGTAAGAAGCTCCAAAAACAAAAACATACTAAAACTCTACTTAAATTCAGTATACCATTCCAACTAGAAATCCTCCATCCATCCTGTGTGCTAAATCATGCAGAGCAGGCTACATATTTCAACAGGCCCCAGATCAGCCTCTTATTAATTGTGTGGGGCCACACCAAGCCGTGAACACATGCATTTCCTCACAGTGGTCCTGTCCAGTTGCAGGGTCCACTCCCTTCAAACAAGCTGCGTCTGTGCTGGAGATGGTTTTTATCAGCTATCAGCCTTATTTAACTGTATACTGATGGCTTTACATCCGTATCGAAGATGTGTTAAGTCATTGCTGATGCAAACGGAACATTTCCTGCTGCTGCTTCAAATTAAAAGCGTCCCTGAACCAGCAGGATGCTTTTATTGTGGAACAATCATAGGAAATATTAAGAGTTTGTCACCATGTTAAGATGTGTTTGTTTGCAGTTCGATTCTCCAATAAAAAGTATGAGCATAAATAGACACAGTAAGCCGTTGAATAAAGACACCACACCAGCATCACATCAACTTCTTTTACATGGCCACGCTATGGAGAGGGTAAACAGGCAGCATGATTTGATTGGGCGTGGTTGCTCACGGCTCAGCGCGACTATTCCCAGCACTTTTAATAAAAATGGTGTCATGAGCGGTTCAAGTTTGTCTGAAGCAGTTTAATTAAAATAGTTCTCATAGTCCTGAGGAGGTAAAACTATCCAGACTGTCTCCCAAAAAAAGGAGAAGCAAAGATTAGAAAAATTACCATGACCCCTCATCTTGTGACCGTTGTTGAACTGCCAAACATTAGAAATACTCGACTTGCCATGGTTCTTCCTGTGTCACACAACTGATTTAGGAAGTCAAATACTTACAGCGGTTATTTTACTAAACTAAAACTAGGGTGCGGAGCGGTGGGAGGTCACAGTGGCACAAATCCTTTTGCTGGTTGTGTCGAGCAGAGCGACGCGGTGAAGTGACAGCGTCTGTCAGCGGCTTTCCGGGAGAGGAGGCGAGTGAGCAGCGAAGGAGGACAAGCAGGAAGGAGCACCCCGTTTGTTTAATCGGCATCCCAACTATGTTTGACAGCTTCCTCTTCTCCCATTCTCGTTGTCACTCGGCGAAATGAAGACCATTCTGCAGCGAGTTATGAACCAAGATCACATTGCTTTTATGTTAGTCCAGTGGTCTGACCACAGAATCAAAAAAATATGAAAATACGAATAAATTGTGAGTTTGGATGGTCGTTTGAGATTCTGCAAAGTAACTAAACTGTGACATTTCTTAGCAGTTGTTGTTCTAACCCAATTTGCTGAAGTGCTAGTGTGGAGGTGTGTCACATTTACATGCAAACTGTGTTTTCAGATCACAGCGTTTCAGTGTGAATGCACACCAATTAAAGAGAAAGATTTTAAATAACTAGGTGGTTTCATGTAGACGTGTAGAGCCAATAATACTGTACAATAAAACAAGCTAAATTGCCAGCAGATGAAGAATCACTTTTCTTGATTTTTGAAAAATCCCTGACAATCACACTCAAAATACTTCAGTGGAAATTACGCCTGTCTGATTAATCGATTTTAAATCGTAATTGCGATTATGTAGTTAGGATGATGTTAAAAACGTGAAAATCGTAAAATCGATTTTTTAGTTAACTTTAAGTTCTGCACTTTATTCATTCTTTTTTGTTTAATGGACACACCTTAAGATACATGTGAAACTGAGGTTTTTCTCTTAATCCCAAAGGGATTGTTTTTTTTTTTCGTTTACAAGAGGTCTACAAGAAGATAACATGGAGCAAAGCCAGATGGCAAAAGTTCATTAATTGTTCTTTATATTAATCCCTTGAGGGATTTTTTGTTTAATAAGAGCAAGGTTTGCACTCAAATCCCCAGGGAAATTAATTGCAAAATGTTCAATAAAAAACAGCATATTTGAAATAATATCTTTGCCTTTTGTCATTTCACAAAATAATCGGAATCGGAATCGAAAATCTGATTTTGAGAGAAGAAAATCGGGATTTTATTTTTGGGCAAAATCGAACAGCCCTAGTAGAAATCAACCGATGAAATCAGTGTCATTAAACAGCACCACACAGGTTTTGCTGCCATGGTCACGTTGTGCACTCGAGCAGCCCTACTAATTTTGTCAAACACTTTGCCTCTTTTGTTCTGTGAAATACTCCGATGTTACTCGGGACCTGACGAGAGCCGGGCCCATGTTTCTTTGCGGTGGTACAAACCCAGGGACGAGTGCAAAAGCTCATTCCGTGGTCTAATTGTTGCATTCCAGAGTGCTACGGAAACCAGCCTTAAGCCTGTTATTAACCATATGGAGAGTGCCACAGGCCTGGCTGGTTAGAGAGGGAAGCGGTGCTGGATGGGTGCCAAATCCTCCAGGAGGTTGCAAGAGACATTCCCTGCTTTTAATTAAGAATCCAACACTGAGACTGCTATTAGTGATCAGTGTGTAATTAAAAGCCTGAGCAGTGTTACAATCATACAAATATGTCATCGCTTTATTTCACAACTTTTACTTAGCTGGGTCTAGCAAAGCTGTTCTAGGGGAATTAAACCATAGGTGTTACAGTGTTTCCCATACATAGAACATTGTGTGCCAGCGCCACAGAATCAACACCAAGCGCCACAAATTGATTCTGGGTGGGGTTTTTTTTTCCAATGCGATTTAGAAATAGAAATATTGTTCCGTTAATACATCTCCGCATAGCACACTTTCTCCCTGTCATTGTTCACACACACATACACACACACACACACACACACACACACATCGGACCCCCCCCCCCCACACACACACACACACACACACAGCATTCACTGTATATATACAAAGTGTTAGCAATGGAGCACTGCATATTTTTCAGTTATTTAAAAAAAGTGTAGCAATCAGGCACTCACTGTATGTTTTTCACTTATGACACAAAGTGGAGCAATGGAGCTGCATATTTTCAGTTATTTGTCATCAAGTACTTACCAATTAAAGGCTACCAGCACGAAAGTATGCTCAGCTGTGACTATTGGACAATCAGTGTATTTTCTACGTTCAGTAATAAAGCTCCATCTATTACTTAGATTTCTTATGTGATCATGGCAGTGTGACCTTGGTGATTTTTTAGGTTTAAAATGTCCCTTTATACGTTCTTAAACACGCCAACACACTTTAAAAATGTACCGAGAAGCTAAGGTAAAGGTCTGGTCTGACATTTATTTATTTATTTTTTTGTCACTGACATTGGGATTTTGTTTTCTGAAAGGTTAATTAATTTGCTTTCAGACATAAGATTTGACAGCAAAATTTAAAAATATATATATATATATATATATATATATATATATATATATATATATATATATATATATATATATATATATATTATTTTTTTTTTTTAAGAGTCAAGGTTTAATTTGAATGGCATGGAACATACTGTATATTAGCTATCACAATTTCCAACACAGTGTCAAGAGGGAGACTCTGACCTTGGGATGCACATGCCTACAGACAGACACTCTGAACACTGCATTTTCCAACAGATTGTTTCAAAGCTGGACCACATCAGTATGGAAGTGAAAAATTTCAGTTGTGCTCATAAGACAACCTCAGGGCTACATAATGACTCCCAGCAGCCAATGACAGCAGCCTTTCCCCACATACGTAAGTACAGTTGACACTGTGCAGAAATCTCCACTGGGCTTAGTCGCAGATCTCCCACAGAGAATGCAGGAGAGGGTGGGAGTCAGAATAATGGTCCAGTGCTGATTCATATCAGGTGATTGCCTGTGACATGTGGTGTTCAGCCAAAGGCCAAAGGCCATTGCGGTAGCGCTGCCCTTTACAACGTCACATTAGGCCTTGCTAATTCGCAGGCAATTAGCCTGGCTGCATGGGAGCTAGCCTGAGGCGACGGGGTCATTAGAGAGCAGCGCAGACTGCAACAAGCCGTTTGGGGAAGGTACGGGTCTAGGCTGCGTTTCTCCATCAGTAAATAATGGAAAGGCCTTCACGATTCAATAAAAAATAACTGTGAGGTAAGCTTTGAATAACCAACATTTACCATTATTAAATTCAAGCTGAATAGCAGAGAGCAGCATAGATTAATCTTACATACCTTTTTCATCTAATCAATTCATCACTAGTCTTTAAAATGTTTAAAAAAATGTGAAAAAGAAAACAGCATAAAAAGGAAAGCTAATTAATAGGAAACGTAAAATACAAAATTCTGTAGAGCAGTTGGTGAAGGTCAGTATTTATAGTTTGTGATTGCACTTAAAAAAAACATATTTGATTACAGACAAACTGACAAATAAGAGACGAAGACAATAAAGCACAAGAAGAGAAACCCTGTGTGGCTTTGGTCTCCTGCTGCGTCTTCACTGTGCATCGTGGTAAAGGTGGACTCTAGAGTGGAAGGACACGTTGGTGTGAAAGGGCTACGAGGGGGCTGCAGAGGGCATGGGAAAGTAGAGCGGCCCACTGTGTAGGACGCAGACAGGGCGGGAGCGGTTTCTAAAGATAACATGAGAGAGATAATGCTGTTCCAGTGATAAAAAATAATGCGGGAATGACGCAGCCTGATGCAACGGTGTTTGCATTCCACACCAGTATGCTGTATCTCCATTCGTTTGCTTTAAAAACACAAATGCTTTTAGGAGCTCCATAAACTTGGCTTTTGCAGTGGTATGCTATCTAATTCCACGTTGGGTTTTTTGTCACAGACTCTAAACCTCCTCCTCAGCTCAGCAGAAAGGTTCTCATCATGACTCCGCGGATGAAAAGAGCTCTACATATTCATTGCAAGCTAAGACACAAAAATCTCATGACCTTGGAAAGCATTTGAAAGAGTGTGTGTGCAACACGTGCAGTGAGCTTGTGGTGTTTAACCAGTGTACGTAATCATGTGATTTCTAAGGATGGAAGCTGGTGTGTGTGTGTGTGTCCTGGATTCAACTCTGCTGTTGCTGCGCTCCCACATTATCATACAGAGCAGACGGAGTGCGTGTGCTGGGTAGTAAAACTCTCCTCTGCTCTCTGACAGTCTCCTCTCTCGTCTCCGACTCCCGCCCCCCCTCGCCCCTCATCTCCTCTCCTGCCGAGCTCCTCGTGTGTAATCTGCAGACTGCACACGTACGCTGCCTACCTGAGTGGGAGTCTCTCTGTGGGCGTACGTGTATGTGCGTGCATGCAAGTGTGGCGGCGGGTGAAGAAGACGGCAAAAAACGTGGGATCGCGTATGAGCGGTTTTCCTGAAAGCTTGACTGTTCGCCTCGAGTCGATACATTCAGACAACACGGATTTCAAAGTGCGTGTATGTGTGTGTGTGCTGGCAACGTGTGAGTCGACCATGTCTGCCGAACGTGGCAGCCAGACAATCTCCGTGTCTGCGTCCCACTGTGTACAGCTGACAGCAATCACCTGAACCAGAGTGAACCAGACTTATGCAACTCTCCCTGTGACGACCACGGCTGGTAGAAAACAAGCCCCACTGTTTTGAGTCGGGTCATCCAGGAAGCAACATTTTTTTCCAACACACAAATGCGACCCTTTACCCTGAACGGCGGTTTCCTTTTGTTTCCTCCACAGATCTGTGTCGGACTGTATTCGTTTTTACCGCTAACATCAGAACAGAAGGGACAAACTGAGTGAGGTGCTTTGACAAACAAGAATAAGAACATTTTTGTGCATCGTTTAAATGAACTCTGCCTAAGTAGAAGGCAACACAATGTTGGGTTATGTTTCTCAAAATAAACTCTCTGCACTGATATCATGGATAAACGCCAAAACATGAAAAGAAAATATATATAGCCGCAATGCCATCAGTACAGTGCTTTAATGATGCTACTTGAATGCACACACACACACACACACACACACACACACACACACACACACACACACACACACACACAAATCAATGAATCTAGAGGTGTAATTATGGGATACTAAAACATCCTGGCAGCCAAATACAAGCAGCAGGAGAAGGCAGTCCTGAGCTGCAGTGAGAGAAGGCCTGAATGGTCTTAATAACCCCGATCCTCTCTCTGTGAACAGAAACGGAATTGACTGAATCCTGCGTGCAGGTAGGAAGCTCTGCCAACACAACCTGGCTTGTATCATAACCTTTTTGTCTCCGTTTCTGGCATGCATCTCTACTCAGGGAATGGTGTGTTGAAGATTATAGACGGGGGAACAAACACAGGTTTGTGAAAGGGAAAGAAGAGAGGAATGAGTGACTAAGAGAGGAGGAGGAGGAGGAGGAGAGAGAGAGGGTGGGGGGTTGGTGGAGTGCAAGTGCTTGGGAGATGAAGATAGAAAGTGAAAGAGAGAGAGAAATAATGAGAGGAGACGACGAAACATGTCGCTGCTCTCAAAGAGATGAATTGGCTGATAGTTTGCAGACAGCCGTTTCAATGTGTCAGTGGAGGGACTATATCCTCTCCCTTCTTCACTAATAAGATAGAGAATCCCCAAGACACAACCGTAGGGATCTATTCATTTCCCTCCAATAACACAGACACCTTTCTGTTCGTATTAGCCAAGATTTGCATAGCTGCATTTACATAAGGATTTAATAATGTCGTCTGAACACGCCGAAACACACCTGTCAATCATTCCTGGTTCACTAAAAGGTTTCTGTGCTCTCCCAGACATCCACTGGATCAGACCTGTGCAGTTTGAGTGCAAGCAATAGGCCGGAGGTTGGATAGCATTTGATCAGTCAAGCGTCAAATCCTCTTGTTGAATACAAATCTGCGTTCTCATTTCGACGTTTGGAAGTTATAAATAACTCAATTTGAAACTGAGATCTGTGATCAGCGTCTGTTTGGTGAGAAGGTAGCAGCGCTATGAGTCGCTACAACCAAAAATATAAGAGGAGCACAATTCAACAATTATATAACATTTCATGAGCTACATTCAACTACTATGTTGAAAAGTTTAAATTATTAATTGGATATAGACACGTGACAGCATAACGATCAGTAACAGCCCTTTGGAAAATGTCTCCAAACCCAACATTCATGAATTAATCATTCATTCAAAAGAGACCACAGGCCAACCCCCAGCAAAGACATGATCAATTAAAAATAACAGCAGCAATATAATAACAACCTAAGAATAAATTTCATGGACACTAATTACAAAAACAAGTCATTTGATGGCTTCAAAGACTAATTTAATATCTATGAATGAAATTCCAAAAAGTAATTTTCATTCAATAGCATAAATGTTTTACATAAGCTACTGACTTCCTCAAATATTGAGATTATGACACCACAAGATCACAGCTGGAGTGCACTGGGATACATCCGGCTAACCATGGTATTAGACATGTTGACACAGAACTAAGACAGCGATAGATGCCTAGCCCAAAAAAGCCAGCCTCTACATCACAGAGTACATATCTCTTGTCTCATCTTACCTTCCAGCCGCTACCCGCCTCTCGGTAGTAGGGGAAGTTGTCACAGATCCACTGGTAGATCTCACTTAGGGTCATCCGTTTGCGCGGCGAGCCATTGATTGCAAAGGTGATCAGGCTGGCGTAGCTGTAGGGTGGTTTGCCGTCTCTGTGCTGCGCGGCTTCCTCCTGGTCCAGCGTTGTTCCCGGGTCCAGGTGGATGACTTTCTTGCCAGGCCCGTGCCCGTGATGGTGGCCGTGGTGGTGGTGTCCGTGGTGGTGGCCGTGGTGGTGTCCCGCATCTGCCTTCTGGATGGCTGCCCTCATGCTGAGCTGGGGGAGCCAGTCCATCGAGGTCAGGCTGCTCTCCAGCTCAGAGGTCATGGTGCTCGTAGGCCAAGGGGTCAAAAGGGAAGGTTGAGGGGCTCAGCGACGTGGTGTGTGGAGGATCTCGGGTTGGCTCACTGAGCGGGTGCTGTTCAGCAGCCTTGGCTCAAGTCTAGAAGAGCAGGAGGTTTGTTTACTACGCCCATTCATCTCCTTTAGCTGGAGCAGAAAGCACACTTGGCAGAGACACACAGATGCTAACTTGCATATTATTTTCCACATACAGTGTTGCTTTGTATAATGCAAAACCAAATATTTTGGCATGTTCATCACTTGCACATAACTATGATCTGCAATGTGAGCTGTGGACAAGGAAAGAACTGAATGAAACACTTGTATTCCATTAATTACACAATGAAAGCAGTATGGGAGACTAGGTATGAGTTAAGTATCTTACTCTTCCCATTCCTTTCCATCTTTCTTTGGGCCAAAGCATCTGGGGAAGTCACCAGAGTTAAAGGTAGAGTCCTTCCCTCGTGCATCTTCACAAGTCCTTCATTAAGCCACTGCAATGGCCGCCGCTGCAACACACAAACACAAAAACCACACAAGACGGTGAGCTTGCACTGCCAGGCAGCCTTCATAAGATATTAATATCGCACAACCGCTCAACTGGCCTCGGCATCTGTCCAACCCGATTAAAACTCTTCTCTCCTTCTCTCTCAGTTTTCTGTCTATCTGGATTGCCTCTCACTCTCGTTCGCTCCAAAGTGGAAATGGCAATTGGATCTGCGGAGTGACTAAAAGCTGGGGAATTGTTTTCACAAGTGCCTGCCAAATGGGGGGAACAGCTCGGGAGGAATTCCAACCCTCTAGAGGAGCCGAAAGGCTCGTCCCCTTTCCTTCTCTGTGTAACCCCCCCACACCGCTTTCCCATTCTCTGACTCTCGACGTGCCTCACTCTGCTGTCAAACCCCCCCCCCCCCAGCGTCTCAGATCCTGTTCAGACAGACACAAACAATGAAAAAAACTCAAGAAGCCTCAACAGTTTAATTTGGAAGCTATTTTTAGAGCAGCTCTGAACTTAAAAATGTGTCCTTTGTTAAGTAGACAAAGTTTTTTTGATTTTTTTTTGGAGATGGTGGGGGCTTCTGCAAATACTTTTAGCATGATTCAGAAAAGAGACCAAAGACGATCACTTGGTACACCAGAGAAATTACTCACCAATTGTTCTGTTCTCCAGTCGTCACAGAACATTCGTAGATTTGTCACTACTGGACTGAGAATATCATGTAACTGTTACTCATCACCGGAGATGAAGATGCATTCGGACTACACTAGGAATGAAAAAAGAAAATGGTCTCATTCAGTGCTTTGTGCTTTTAGAAGATAAACATACGGCATTCTGGGAAATGCAGGTAAACCTTTGAGTCTTACGAACGTGAAGGATACAGAGTGAGTCGATGCCGATGAATAGCTAACAATGGCTGGATGGATTCAGCGTCCTAAGGATAGAGAAATCTACATCTAAACATTCATCTACCATCCCATGCAGTAACCTTCACATGTCCTTGAACAACAAAGAGCCTATTGGCCCACGCATTTTCCATTCATGCTCACAGTATATAATCAAGGTGGGAGAACTTCAAGGAGCCTGCCTAGCAGCTACACAAACCCCGATCTCTCTTTCCACCAATCCCCCTGGAGAGCCCAATACACAAGGATGAAGAAGAGGAAGGGAAGTACTCAGCTCCTGCAAAAACCTTGTTTTAATTGCAACTCGGGAAAAAAAAAAAAAATGTTTAGCAGCAGACTCATCAAGCCAGGCAGTGGGACTACGGGGAGGTAAGAGGAGCCGAGAGAAGAGATATGCCCGACGAGAACTCTTGCACACCACCCCCATCTCCTCCTCAAGGCCCTGCTACTCTGGGAGAAGGCATAGCCAACCCCCCTCTTCCAAATCCCAGGAAGCCATCTTAATTAGTGCACCTTTTTTTCCCCCCGCTGAAGGGAAGGTAGCATTGCTAGTTGCAGTGGTGGTGGGTAGGTGGGGATGGGGGTGGTGACACACAAGACACATAACAACAAGTACTTATTTTCCCCTCATTAAAAGGAGACTCAAGCTGCAAATCAGCCCGCCACAAGCCCTGACCTGCTGTGCTGGCGTGGCTGTTGTTGTTGAGGAGTTTGGGAGCGTGGGCTGGCTGCACGGTGTAGCTTCACACCGCTAGCCTGGTGAGGCTTTGGGCTGATGAGTAATGGAAGACAGCGGCGAGAGGGGAGGAGGGGCATGACTTGGCTTCTGGGGAGAGGGACCCTACTCGAAGGGGAGACGCAACCAATTATCTAGTCGACTCAGTCAACTGGTCCCACAGTGACTGGGCTAACCCCAGTACTGTACCTTTTGTTTCTGATATCTGCTGTTTCACATCAGAGGCCCACGTGGTATCAGGGGAGAGAAATGATCAGTGCAGAGAAGACAGCTTACAGAACATCTATGCTTATCTTATGCTATCATTTCTCTATAGAAATGCCCCTTATTGTATGCATAGATGTTGAGTGCTGAGCTAATTGTTTACAGTCATTTGGGTTTAAGGAAACAGCAATTATGTGAGGCGGAGGAAATCATCCCTTTGGTGATGTTCCTTTCAGTAAAAATTTTGCACTTTAGATAAATATTTGTATGGGGAACATCCATACAATTGGTATACTGAAAATGGATCCGTTTTCATTCATAAATATATGATTAACTGCAAGTTTAGATATTAAACTGAATTGATTCATTTAAAGTAAATTTCATGAAGGATAAAAAAAGAAAAATAATAAAATCGCTGATAGCACATCTCCATGCTACAGGGCAGGAGAAACTTATTGTAACACAATGATTGGGGGCTCACCCAGGATCCCAATCCCTGCACAATAATGGTCAAAACCCCACAAGATTCAAGTCTGTATCATGGATCAGGAAACATCAAACACGTTACCAACCAGACGGATTTCAAAGAGTTGTAGTTAAATAGAAAATAAATGTAGCAAAGAGGGGGTTTTCTGGCAGCTGATCATACAGAAGTAGGAGTGTTTGATTAAAACATTTCAACTCTTGTAGTATAAATATGCACAGGAACATGAATTTTCAGAGATGGACATTTGGCTAACATTAGTAGGTATCAAAAGCGGTTCAAAATCTGGCAAAAACTTGAATAAGTGGCATCTCAGATTTTAATGACTTATCTGCCAACAAAAAAAAAAAAAACATGTAAAAAGTTAACTTTGGTAACTTGTAAAGTTGTGAGCCATTACCTGGCACTTTCAGAAAAGATTACAAGCATTAATATAAAAAGAAGAGCAAGGATTTGGATGTTTATGAACAAGACATCTTCCTCCTCCAAAAGACTTTAAATACATCACTCTGCACCGTGGATGGAGCTTTCATGACTGGGAACATTGTCCCTTTAAAAGAGTTGAGGGCCCGTGTGTGATTGAATGTATTCACCCATTAGACTTTGTAGCTGTGATGCACTCACTCAGCTGTATGCATCACTAACAGCTAACAGTCCCCTGCTGCTAGCAGGCTTTTAGACTGAGAGAGGCTTTACAGTTCTGCATTTTAATGGAGAACTTTGAATGGAGTGACAGGGAATGGGTGAGAGAAGGGAGGGAGGGAGGGAGCCAAAAGAAAGAGGCATCAAAATATTTTCAGAGGAAAATGAAGTAATGACAAAATACCCACCCGGAGTGCGCAAAGCAGAGGGGGTTTCTGGGAAAGACTGCCTTGGCAACAGTAAGGCTAATGTGTCAAAAGAAAGTCTGTCGGCATACTGAGCACTGTCATGTCTAGGAGTGTGGGCCATTCAAAGGAAGGAGGAAAAGGTCCAAAAAGCAGTATTGAACATCTTAATTACTTTCTGCTTCAGCACCAGAAAAAATACCCTGAAAAGGTTCAATTATAAGACATCAAGGCAAATCAGTTGCCCTTATGGAGGCTGCTTGCTCATCTCTCAATGGAGCTGGGTTAAGCAATTATAGTTTGATACTGTCTACTTATTCTCAAAGGAGACCTGGAGAGGCATCAATGTAATGCACCTTCTCCAGCTGAGATACAGTTTTGTGGCCTTAAGCCTTACAGCGAGTGGTCAGGCGAACTAATGTTTGAAAGAGAAAAAAATAACGGGTAAAAAAAAAACGTTTTAAAAAGACATACAGAGAAAGGATGACAATTTATCAGTGACTGAACAACACTTTCATCAGTGTTCCTGGATCGCTGGCCCGTGTCAATCAATTGGCATCTCAAATGAAACAGAAAAAACGGATTAATGCAATTGTTCTCAGGTCTAAAAGAACATCTGATTAAAAGAAGGCAAGAAAATCAGTGGGTTCCACTGAATCCCTGAAGGTCTAGAATAAAATATTTAACTCGCTAAGCCCACACAGAATATAACACCTGAAAACATCTGCTAAGGTAGAGGCAGTTAGCGACCCTGAAGACTTACCACTGCCAACGAGGAAATAAGCTATCACAATTCCACATTCTGACAACGGCAAAGTTAAAAAGGCATATTTTTGTCATAAATAAAACATAGGAGTGCAGCATTTTCGGCAAACTCCCCCAACGCAAGGTCCCAAGAGAGCGATGGGATGCTGTTTGTGAACTCAAGCTTTGCAAAGTAAAAGGGGGCTATAGCACTGTATCACCACGACTCAAAACTACATTTTCACATCCAGCCCTATTCAGCGAGGACTAGTCCTCTTTAAAAATTCATTAATTTACAGCAAAAATAGATTAAAGAGCCCAACCTAAAAAGTTTGGCTGTGAATAGCATTAATAATGAAGACGAGCATCCAAAACCTAGAGGGCTCTGGCTCAGAGGCATGGCTTAGGTTTTGTTGCGCTTTATAATGGAGAGTCATTTACATTTTTTAGAAGTATTACAGCTTTTTGATGCTTGTTTATAATTACATTGTTTTACATGCAAATTGGCTAACAATTGTTACTCATTAAAACATAACCAGGAGAGACCAACAACCCTATCGGCTTGTCAAGACACCAGGCTTTACATCAGGTTCACAACACCTTTGCCCTGAACTCCTGTTGCTGGCAGCACTGCTCCCAAGTTCAATCCAAATGACAGCCCTTTAAAAACGATCATCCCCCCCAATCATATCTTTTACATCTTTCTCTTTCAAATCACAGCAACGCTGTCCGAGCGGAATCAAAGAGGATTTTGACAAGATAAAAGGATTTGCTGCATTTGAATCCAAATTATGTGTACTTTCCCGGGGAAAGACAAAAATCACACTGACTGGGAGCACTCAGAGAACTTAAAGGCCTTCCCAGCCTGAAGATCCAGCATACAGGTAAACCAACAACTAAAGGCTGGATTATGCTTCCGCGTCGACACAACGCAAGGGAGCTTGCGGACCCCTTACGTCCTTGCGGACCCCCCTTGCGTCGACGCAAGGGCCTGACGTGTGCCTCCCAAAAATCCTCGACGCGCGTCGAGGCAACGCAACGCCAACGCAACACCAACGCAGCGGCATCGGCATCGGCTGTGATTGGTCCGCTAACTACATCCGCTGGAGACCGCTATCCGGTTTCCATTCATAAACACCGCCATTTAAACTTTTAAAAGGCTACTTTTATTGTTTTCACCTCGTTTTATTGTTTGCACCTTGTCGCTTTTGCACAAAGAAATAAAACACCAAGTTCTGAAAAAATGTGGATGTTTAAAGCCGGAAAGTAAACAAATACGCTATAACGAGGCTACGACGATATATGTCAAGAGTCTCGGTCGGTCGGTCAGTCTTTACAAAAACCATAGCGCCCTCTACCGGTGTGGCATTGAATTGCATTTCGACACGTAAACCCAACGCAGAACCATCACGGTCTCCAAGCAACTGCGTCGCCGTTGCGTTGCCGTTGCGTGATCACTACGCGGAAGCATAATCAGGCCTTAAGGAACAGCTGATTGGGGATGATGGGTTTCACTCATTTGCCGGGATCCGGTAATAACTTCTAATATCATGTCAATTCAATAATCTTCATCTAAATGATGATTTAAACAGTCGATTATTGATGTGACCTGAGGTAATTAAAATGACCTGTTGACCTAGCAACGTTGCAGCGGTCTGATAATTACGGAGGTAAATTAAAGGGCTTTCTGCTGAAGCAAATGAGACCTCTTCCTCACCTCTTTTAATAGCCGTAGCCAAGCCATCTTCCAGCATGGCAGTTTATCAACAGCCGCTCCGGCGGAAGCGTTCACGATAAACAGTGGAAGACGAAGATGCTCGCAGGCATCAGTCCACACAACTGAAGGGAGTGGGTGTTGGTGTTTGCTAAAAGCATAATCTTACTTAGTGAGTCCTTAAGTAAACAGATCTTTTCTCCAAGGTTAAACACAGATTCAGTATGGCAGTGGTATGAAAAGGCGAGTGTATAGTCTGTCTGCTTACAGGGATCAACACTTTGGCGAAGACACACAAACATCTCATCCAAACGGTTGGTCTGCACTTGTGAGCTGTTGAACATTTCTTTCATTATTCCCAGATATGGGTGCAACTATTTCTTTCTATTACGATTTTTTTTTTTTACTGCAATGACACAGAGCCAGTTCAAAATCAGCAAAGATTCCTTGAACAAAACACATTTTGTCATAATCTTAAGTGTCTTAACTCCATGATTTTTTTTAATTGGGTTGCAAACCGATTTTTGGCAGACATTGAGAAGAATGACCGGCTGCCCAACATAACTTATGAAGTCACACGAAAAGAATATATTAGACGTCATAATTAATATGCAGGAAGACAACATAAAATGTTGACAGCCGTGGCTGATTCATATACCAATATAACCGAGAATAAAAATGGACTATTCGTCAACTCTGTATTTATGAATTTTATTTATAATTCAGGAATTTAATTATTGAATAATTGCTGCTTTGGATTGATGTGGGTAACTTGCGTGGTGCTATTTTACTGATTTCTTTGTATATACTAGTCATTTAAGTTGCAACCCTTTAAAGTTGTTTTGCAGACCCCTTCATTTCACCTTTGAAGTTCACTAAACTTCAAGTATACCAGCTCTCCCTTTTTTACACTTGACTCAGATAGCCCTGTGAATGTTAGGGCAGCTATTTCCTTGTGTAAATTCTGTTATTTTGTAAATATAGAGGCAGCTGTACCGTGACTGACCTGGAGAAATAACATTGAATAAATAAATGTGTGTTTAATCATCTTCCTACAGGTTTATGCTCTGTGGTAATTGTGATTATGTCATTGCCTATGTTAAATGGCCGAACACCACAAGCATCATATTACACTGGATTACATTTTCTGAATTTTTATGGTTTAACTTTACCCTTTATGAGACACAGTTAATGTTTTCTTCTCTTGATTTAAGAAGGAGAAATTATTTTTCTGCCCATTTTAAAAGCTCTTATAGCTAATCATTTTCTAACATGGGCAACGCATTGTCTAAGCCATACATACACGTCAAAGTTACCTATCATTATTATGCTCAGCGTGCAGCTTTGCAGTGATAATCCAGATGTGCATGGATCAACATGGAGGTTACATATGAGTGTGTGATATTGTCTTCCTGCAGAGAATAGAGTTAGTGATGTAAATGGTCCTCTGGTTCTTTCACGTTTATGTGAACATCCGTTACACCGGCATCTATATCAATGCATTAAGTGTATCTACAAACACCCTTTAATTCAACTTTCAGTCATTAATACACCCATTTCTTAGCAGTGCATTTGCTGACATTGACGATAATTACAACGACCTTTCCGATGATAAAACAGAAATCAGTAAAAATGTTATGAGGGTTCCTTCTCTTCGTGTTTCTCGCGATTCTGCATAACGTTTTAATGAGGCATTTAGGGGCCTATGAGTGATCTACCGAGAAAGTCTACAATGGCAATCAGCAGTGAGTGTGGCAGCTGTTCGGCAATTAAAAAGCCAAATTACCCTCAATCAACACCATTTACAAGCGCAAGTAAATCTCAGAGCAAATAATGATGAGAGAAATCTGTTCAGACAGCTCTCATCTTGATAGGAATTAGAGGCACATCCAAATCAGGAACAAGGTACTCTCTCAAACGTTTTCTCAGTCCGTCGCCCACAAACAAACATGCGCACACACACACACACACCTTGTCTGTGTGTTTTTGTATGGTATTCGCTGGCTCTTCCCACTGCAGCATGATGAGAGATAATGACTCCTTAACTGTATAAGATGGTCACTGTTCATGGTAAGGTACGGGGTATTGTCTTGTTATGGAAGGAGACTATACCACTCCATCTGAGGCGTTTTATGGAAAAGAAACCCATAGTTGGTGAGCATGACGGCACCAATCAAGAAACTCTGCTTACTGGAAAACGGCAAAATAAAAGTGACCAGTTATGGCAAATTACAGTCTCTTCTGTGTGCACTGGGTAAACCAAGACGTTTTCACCCATGCATGTGTTATTTAGTGCCATCTTATATGATACACATGTCAATTTTAATTATGTCAATGACATCAACTCTAAACTAAATGTTAACACCAGTTTATATGGTGTAAATCTGACTCGACATATAAGTCCAAATGCTGCCTATGTACTAAACATGGAGAGCCATTGAAAATAACACATCCTGTAACAAAAAAATTGTGTGCAGGCTGATAACCATGAAACATGACTCGATGCATAGACATAATTACATGCAACATACTGCACATCCATTCTGTAACAAATGGGAATAATGTAAAAACTATATATACATACAGACATAGAAGCACAAAAACAGCCATACATATAAACCTAGCCATACAAAATACGTTATGCTGCGAAACAAAGTTGGTTAAACGTCATGAATGCCCGAGTGGACTGAAATATCCCCCCTTCTGGTTCCACTTTACAGTCCAGTTAATGCGTTTTAAACTTTGTAGTTGATTCAATGAAAGCTAAAAAAAAATATGTCATCTCCATACAATTACGTCGCCGCTTACGGAGACTCGTCTTCGGCCAGGCTGGTGAGCTTCCACCGGTATCACTTCAAAGTGTTTTCGGCGGCGCGAGGCACCGTCCTCCTCCCCGTCCAACACAATTCACCGCCCGCAAACTTAAAATAAGTTGACTCGAGCCGACGGACGTTTTGGGTTAAAGACGAACGCGACATTGTCCATCATGACAGCGAACTTGTCATGTTGCCCGTCTACCGCCAAATAAAAGCACTAGCTATCACTTACTTCCCGGTAAATCACGACTCTTGTCATAAACCTTCATGACTGACATTCTGCTGAGGCTACTCACCCTCGTAGGTAAATAGGAACCGGCTCAGTTTTTTTTTGTACTCTGCTCCAGACGCCGTTTCTGCACTTGAAAAATCCCCCCTTCCGAAGACAAAAGCTCCAGCGGTGGCTCGCCGCCGTCCCCTCGGGCTGCGTGCACGGCGCTCCGCGGGCGTCAAACCGACCGCTGACCAGTGGTCACTCACGACAATAACGACGGGCGGACTCGACCCGCAATTCGCCTTTGCGCTCAACCAACGCGAAGATCCCGGGTCTCTGTGCTCCGCGCGGCTGCCGCTGAACCACCGGAACTACTTCCAGCGCCAGCCGGAGCACGTTGAAGATAAATTCATGCACCACAATAGGAAAAACGAAATCACATCCATTTAACTAGTTCCCAGTGCCAGTGTTAATGAGATGCTACCAAGACGCACAAAGACCTACCTTAATGAGGCTACGGGTAGCATTTAATAACTAATAACAGTAACACTGTTACATCATTATCATGCGGTTGAGTTAGGGTTTATGAATTTGCTAAGTAATCACCATATATCAGATGGACCCTAATAGTATCACTCATTAGTTAATACTCATTATTATATGTATTATGATAAATTATTAAAACATGGCAGTGCATTTGGCTGTTTTGCTAAAAGGGGTAAAACTATATAAACCACTGTCTGTGTGACACACATAAATAATTATTCAATTTACTGCTCAAAGTGCAACTACTGGTAAACATTTGCTGTAATAGTGTCATGTTGTGGCACCTGGTAGCCCATATTTCACTGTTCCGTTGCAGCAACACATTGAGGGCTTGGTGGTATCTGTTACAGTTGAGGTATGCCTCAGTTAAGACTGCCTGTTATGTGTTGATTAAATGTAGGGAGAAACTTCATGTGAAGCACAGCGCACCCACCTGGACAGGACGTCAGTCAGAGCACCATGTTGAAGCTGAAGAGTTCATGTCATGTACTGTATTTTTTTTTTTTTTTTCTGCAAGGAACTATAGGCCCTAGATGCAAATTTTGACTGACTGTGTATTAAAAAAAACCACAAGGATTTTCCTCTCAGTATTTCGGATGCCCTCAAAGTTCCTGACTAGGATATTAACCACTAAATATAAGTATAGCTCAGATCTGGAAAGTGAAAGATCCTGTTATTGTGAACAACAGTTTTATCTGTTAACACCTCCCTACAGACAGCTTCAACATCTGTGCTATAGGCTATAATTCTTGACATGTGACTTAACTCAAATAGCTCAGTTGATGCGTATGCAAGAGAACGCAAAGACAGGTAGAGTGGCAAAGCCAGCTGTAAATCTATAAAGAGAGTCTGGCTGCAGACATCCACCCTCTCAAATCTATGCAGACATAACAGGCTTCTGTTCACATTTTAGCTATAATGTACAAATCCTCCCAACACTCAGCTCCATAGCTGTTTGCTGAGGAGTTAGCACACAGCTAACTCCATAATCCCCTCATAAAGCTTGCAATTTGCATGCATTAGAGAAGACGGGTGAAACAATACACTCAATAAAATAAGTCAGAATGAAGAGACACAGTTTGTTGAAATCCCTTTTGATGTCTGATGTGAAACGCTTTGTTGTTGAAATGTTGCAAAAATAAACTTAAACGCTGATTAAGACGGTCATGATTCTGGCAAGGAGTGCAAATGAAAAACAGGGGCTATTAGACCTGACTTGCAAATAGCAGCAGTTTTAGCTTATTGTTACTCCACTTTACGTGTCTTCTTTATGAGTAAAATGGAAGTGATAGAATTAAGAGTCACATATTCAAAGTATTTTGTTAAACCTTCCGGATGCAAATGGGTGTGCCAAGTTTGTTGCATCATACTCAAAAAGGCTGTAATTGGTGCCAAAGGTGCTTCAATAAAGTATTGAGCAAAGGTTGTCAATACATTTGTACATGTTATATTTCATAGTTTATATTTTATAGTTTATTTTGAATACATTTGCAAAAATTTCAAATCAGCTTTTTTTTCACTTTGTCATGTGTAGAATTTTGAGGAAAGAAATGAATTTAATAGATTTTGGAATAAGGCCTCACAGTGAGGTTCGATTCCCAGTTCAGGTTCCTTCTGTGTGGAGTTTGCATGTTCTCCCCTTGTCAGCGTGGGTTCTCTCCGGGTTCTCCTGGGTTCCTCCCATAGTCCAAAGACATACAGGATGGGTTAACTGATGACTCTAAATTGGTCGTAGGTGTTAATGTGAGTTCCTCCCGCGACCCTGAATACAGGATAAGCAGTAGACGATGGATGGATGGAATAAGGCCATAACATAACAAAATGTGGATAAAGTGAAGCGCTGAATACTTTCCGGATGTAACTTCATAATTTCTGTCTCATGCAAAGACTGTAGGAGCAAATTAAGGATGACGAGGCCGAGAACTTAATGACACTTTGCATCCCCTCAAGACAATCACCGTACATGATATATCATATAAGCTGTTGTGTAAAGTTTGCTTCATCAATATGCTTTAACGGTGATGTGTGTGTTCTGTAACATGGTGAGGAAGCTTGACCTTCAAATGTGACATCAAGGCTTTTGTCACATTTTTCTGCATTTATCTGCTGCTTGTTATACCTTTATACCAAACATGATTTTGTGACATCACAACTAGGTTGGAAACAACCAACCAACGATTAACTTACATGAGTGTGATGTGGATAATTGAGACCTCCAGTGTAGCCTACATATAGGAAATAATTTTCAGCAAAGAAATGTTGTGTCTAATGTGCATATTTGGATATTGTTGGCTTTTCAATTAGGAAAAATGTATATTTTTAACAATCATTTTGGACACTAATATACACATTTTTATATTCTAAATGTCTTAATGGGATGTGTAAGCCTCCTGCAAATCCACTACTAGTACATTTCTGATCTGGATGGTGGATATGTATATATAGGGTCACCCATAAAGTTGGAATAATTTTCAAATGTCGTCTTTTATAGCACCAAACACATGTTATGCATTAATTAATTTCACCTGGGTAATTATGACACATAAGGTAGTCATTGTACCTGGTCAAATGTGATTACAGATGCCCTTAAATCAGAATAAACAGAGGATTGTGTGTCTGAAAACAAATCATTCCAACTTTATGGCCGGCCCTGTATATCATTTTCAAATTTCTTCTGGGCCAACTGTTGTAATCTGTGATTCGCCCACCAGAGGGCTCTCTAGGTTAAGACAATGTGTTGCCATAGTTCAAACCGACCGAAGGTTTGTCATTGAATGTGCACTTATCTGTGTTTTGCATTAATATAATTCGATTTACTTAAGCGTTGTAAACCAGTAAATTAAATGAGACTTTATGACGTCACGTTTCACCTCAATAGGCACCATTCCTTTAACAGTCATGTCTTTGTGTGCAAGTATGTTGATGTGGTGTTATGTTTGTGTCGTGGACGTGATAAGATGGGAGGTTGGTATCGAGGAAGAAAGCAGCCCGTCTGTTGTTGTCGATAATCAGGAGGAATGTGTCTTACATGGGTGCTTCCCCTCACGTTGTGATGATTGGGCAGCGCGACAGGGCATTCGAAAGGAGGCAGGCGAGCACATCACAGACGCCCGCGAGCTATTCCTTAAAGTGGGAGGCTAACGAGCGCAACACACATCTAAGCGACACGTCGAGGATTTCCATTTTAACATCTGCGTTTTTGGGGGCTTTACGTGTCTTCTTTATGAGTAGCCTACAATATCGGATACACGTGATAGAATTACGAGTTGAGTCGCGCAACTTCATCATTTTTTCCTTATGCGTAGACTGTTCTCGCTCTCGGCGTGTTTTTGTCTCGCGAGTTCGTGTTTGAACAGTTGTCCTGAAACAAACACCCGACGCGATGTGGAAATGAGCTTGTTGCGCAAAGTTTGCTTTATTAATATGCTTTAATGGTGATGCGTGTGTTCAGAAACGCGTCTGTTGATAGAGAGAGTTCAGAGCTACAACGTGGCAACAACTACCGACTCGCTTCAATGGAAACTTGAGCAAAGTGCATCAGACGAAATTAATTAAAATGGGCTGCGGTCTGAAATAGTTATACACAGCTGCGGGCCTACTTTTGATGATTTGTTTCATTCATTCTAATAAAAACTATTACTGGTCGTCGTCTGTGTTCTGTGGGAATGAATAGATGCCTTGTAATCCTAATTGTGTGACAGAGCTTTCTGTGTATATGGGTTTATGTAATGTATCCGCTCTCTCGACCCTCTTCTTGCGCCACAATCAATGTGCCTGATTTGAGTGTGCTGCGTGCCTTTAGCTTCTATTACATTTTAACAAATGATTAAACGTGTGGATGTAGCCTACACACACAGACTGTATAGCCTGGCACCGGATTACAGTGGAGAAAATATGGAGTTATGAAGAGCGGATTTATGGACGTAATTTATGGGGAAAACACGGAATCGGAAAAATATGTGATGTTTGTGTGCTCAGATTGGACTGAGTTACACCCAGCAGCGACACTCGTCGCCCCTGGCACCGGGACAGCGAGAGGGAGTGGGTGATTCGCATAATTTCGCACCGTTATCACATGGCAGAGTGTTTTCCCCTCCACTCGGCCGACACAGCTAAACCGAAGCCACCGTCGCCAGCGCGATGAAACGCCTCTCAATCTGTAGACTTTGATGCGGAACGGACGAGAACAACCAGAAGACGGCCAGTCTTGGGTTCGTGCTGACCTTGTTTCATTTCCTGCCACTTCGGCATGGAGACAAGCGCCGTCGGTATTCGCCAAACCTCCTCGCACCGTCTGGTCTGAACCGGTTCGGGTTGTGCGCGGTCTCGTGCGCACTGCAGACTCCACGCACTGATTTTCACGCAACGCCCCGCGCCCTCCGCTCCGCCCGCCCTCATTGGTCGAGCTCGCTCGCGGCCCGCCCACATCTTCCGAGTGCTGTTTGGACAATGGGGATGTTTCCTAGTCGCGATTGGTCATTTCCCCTCGAAAACTTTTATTTTGGGGCAGGCCCCGTATATTGTGCACGGGCACGCGGTGAAGTGGAGTTGTAAACGAAGCTCGTGCACGTTTCAGCACCAAAAACTCGTGGACAGCAGCCAAACGGAGGAGAGAGGGTCGTCGTTAAAAGCTAGCTCATTGTACTAAACCGACGACTTAGCGGTTTGCGACGCCACACAAGCGCAGCGATCGCGGGAAAACTTCACGGGTAGTTTTGAGTCGGAACGTGGACCAGATAAAGCGGCTCCGCCTGTGCTTTGTTTGCCCTGGCGGGCGAATAGTGCCGAGTGCTGGATAACCACTGAAAGAGGCAAGTTTCTGCGGGCACCGTTATTTTCGGCTCACTCGTGTCGAATTGGCGCGGTCTGGATTCAACTAACGGCACCACGGGAAGACTAAATGGCTGCACATGAAGGGAAACAGCGGCGATAAAGAAGACTATTCATCCCAGCGGGTTCGGTCCAGACAACGGTTGAGCCGTGGTCCTGTTTTTAGCCACATCACAACCTGCTAGCGCTGCTAACCACCGAGGTCCCCCATTGTGTGAGCCACCGTACTACCGCCCGACCCCCTGGACCACCACAGACACCTGCCGCCTTCCCCACCGCTACAACTGTCTTTTTTATCATAACTTTTTTTTAACAAAACAAAAAAATCATCATCCAACAATGTGTTCTCGGGTTTGGTTCGTGACCGACCGGCGTATCAGCCAGGAGTATCCTCAGGTGCAGATCCTCCGGGCTCTGAAGGAGCGCTGCGCCGACGAGGACGTTGAATTCCGCTCTCTTCTCATGGATCAAATCGTGCTAACGATCAGCGAGGGGCAATTAGGCAAGTATCGCCGATTTCACCAAAAAAGCAGTTGATGTGAAATGTGTAAACGTACGAGGGGTTGTGTCGGCTCTACGTGTCCCACGAAGTTAATGGCAGGCGGGTATTGTTTGGGGGAGCACACTGCTGTGGAGCGAGCAGGGGGCTAGCCCGGTCTGCCTGCTAGCAAGGAAGCGACGCGTAGCCTCAGACGTGACCGCCTAACCCACTTTCCAGCTCGAGCCTCCGGAGGGGCCTGAGCACGCCTGATTTCATTTCGCTGTGTACGTTACAATCCCAACAATGATGCGATTTACCGAAGCAACACTGTTAATGAACACCTTAGAAGCCATTAATGATGTTCTCTCATATGCTAACCAGGGTTGGGGGGGGGTTCATATGGTAACCTGGCACCCAGAGTTGAAACTAGTCGATTTTGAGTGATCGATTAAATATTAAAAAAACATATATATGTATACATATAATTATAAATATAATTATTTCATGTACACCAGATGAATTTACCACCCAAAAGTGATATCTTTTAAAATGACTCAATTGAGGTTAAATGAAGACTAAACAATAAGCATCTGTTCAGCCATAATACTTGATTTATTGCTCAGATCAAAACTGTAATTAATTACCATCTGCTTAAAGCTTTCTGTATTTTACCCTGTCTATTCCAACATTATTATAATACTATTTGTTGTTTTGTAGTACTGCTTTGTCCAGAACATATTGTTTGTGTTCTCAGTAGAAGATGACAACGTTTTTCACGGTATTGACTCAGAAGGCCTTGATAAAGCGATGTTAACTGTAGGAAACTCTCAACAAACACACACACATGGAATTTATCAGGGCGGTGTGAAGTGGGGCCGGTGTCACCAGATGAGAGGCGTGCGGGTCTCAATTAACACATAAATGGTGTAGGCTGGCACTGGCAGGGGCTGCATAGTTGAGAGACCATGTGGGATGAACAGGGGTGAGATTTTGAGCAGCACGTCCCTCGCAGACTGCTGTTACATCAGGTCTACTGTACAGCTGAGTCCTGGCAAAGCTTTAAAGTCATCACGCCGTTTGAAATGCTCACAACAGCATATTACAGAGGAAGGCATGGCATCTAGGAAATAACAAGTCTTTCAAATACCACAGCACAGCCAAAGGAATATTTGTGAACATAAATAATCATTGAATTTGTGTCATTTATACAAAATATCTACCACATGAAAATTACATTACAATGCATTTCTTTTACCATGTCAAGATAATCCTATCCAAATGGGCTTATCATGGAAAAATGAGTACTTTGCTTTATTGTTTATTCTTTGGCTATAAACTCCTTTCTGATTCTGATCAAGTAAACAATCTTAAAATTAGACCACATTAGCCATCTTCGGGAGGTATGTAGGTAGGTAGGTGGTGGGAATCATCAGTCACCTCATGATTCAATTAATTGTGTCACGATTCGAATATTAAACGATTGCATCACAAATCATCTCTATTTTGAGTTTAAATATACATTTTTCTTCAAATCTTTGAAACAAATTCCTATTTGTGTGACACAGTTGATGTGCTACATTATTTATATAGAATGTGGAAAGATTGCAAAAAATATTATATATTATATATTAAATATTAATATATAATATAAATATATAAAAATGGATTATAGACTTTCCTGCATCGATGCAGAATCATTCAACAAAGCATCTACCTAGTAGGTAGGTAGCTGTTTAGCAGGAAACACATACCATGTGTAGGCAATTATCATAACCTGTAATCCGTCCAGGCCCAAATTTGCATGCGTCTTCTGAACCTTGGTTTGACATCACAGATTAACAGTGGTCCAGATTAGCCATGCTGTATCTTGCTACACAGAAAGCTGTGACTGGTGTCTTGAGGTACTGGCCCTGTACACATAGCACTAAATGCAGCTTTATCTACATTTGAATTACCCGTCTGCTCTACTGTATCCTGCAGAAACACTGGAGTTGGAAGGTACTTTCCAATGCAAAATCCCAAACAAATTGACAGCTTGAATTCATCGTCCTTTATCAAGGAATAGTAATTCAGCACAAGCACGCACTACATTAAAGTACAACATCAGTGAGTGTTCACAGTCCTCATGGTTTTTACATTGTAAACACAAGTGGTGTTCCACCATCGTGTTGTTAATGATGCCCTCATGGTCACTGCCAAGCTCTTTAAGTCGTTAGAGTTAATCTCCACCGTCTACTGTCCGTTGTCCCGGATGCGTTTACATTAGAGCAAATTGTTTATTAATGTGACACTTGCACACCATTTTCCTATTAATTTAACAAGCTATTTCAGAAATTAATTCACAAATCTGTTCCAAAAAAAAAAATGATATGGGAAATAGATTGTGATACCAGAACGGGTTCAAAGATGAGCTTTGTAGGTTGCTGCATTAACAACCAAAACCAAAAAAAATCTGAACCCAAAGCACTTGTTTTAGGGTTGGTCAGAATGCCATACTAAAACCGATAATACTTTTACAGCTCGCTGAGGTTGAGGTCCACGTTTCACACTGAAGTTAATGGGTTCAGTGTGTCCCCGGGAGGAGAGATGAGCACACACGCATCAGACAGGCAGACCTAGCATTCCAGGGACAAGAGGCATTTCACATCCCGTGATATGCGCCGCGAGATGTTTAAACAGAGAACGGATATGAACTGATGTCACAATCCTTTGTGATCCTCGCTCATGTCAGTGGGCACACGTTTACCCCGAAGACAGTAAATGCAACGCTCCAATGTCAGTGAACAAGAACATGTACATAAAGGCCCAGCATATTCATTTTCAGTGTATCAGTACTACAAGTCTGTGTCACTATCAACATACATGCGGTGGAGATACTGTAGCTTCAATGCTGATTTACTACAAGCTGTTGTGTGTTATTTTCCAGATGGTAAAAAAAAAAGCCAGTTCATGCCATAAATTAGGGAGATTTGATGGGTCTTGATTGTGGTAACGTGCAACCCCTGCTGCTGATGTTTACCCCACACTGTAGTTATTTAACACTTCCCGTTTATAACTACATAGCAAGTTTTTGGGGGCTGTGGCTTGATTGCACATATACCCAAAGATAAATGGCTTGTTCGTTAATAAATAGCCTGCAGTATCTCATTTCAAGGATCTGTCGTGCAGCCAGGAATATTTACATGTTATTGATATTTTGGCAAAGAGTCTCACACTACCTGCTTTTTTCTCTAGATAGGAATGCAGAAAAAAATGTAAATAAAATAATTCAAATGACCGCAGTATTGACTGACACACCCTAGACATGTTTTTTAATGTTATTGTTGTACCTGAAAATACTATTTCTTGAATAGCAGAACCGTATTAGGTTGTGAGTGGCTGACACATCTGTCCATATCGAAACTGACTATCTGTTGTGAATGTTCAGACTTACTTTTTTATATATGGTCATACCACAAATAAGCCCTTGCATTTGTAATTTGCATAGTTGCAGGAGCCTAAGGGAACAGTGTCTACTGTATGATTACTGAGTCGAAACCTTGTAATAAGTAGTTTCTGATGCTAAATGATGTTGCATCATTCTAAAAAACCACAAACCCACAAATGTTATAGAAGTCTATGAGAAAAATGACCCACTTGATTTCTTACCCCAGCAAACAAACATGGGTTTATGGTCTTAATCGCTACTTTCATGTCTTCTTCAATACAGCATAATGTTCTTTTTATTAAACGTTTGTCCAATTTATAGTAAAATAGATGACACTGGTTTAGGGCGTGGCTACCTGTGATTGACAAGCCACTACCATGGCATTGTCTGGTTTGGGGCTGTCTCTGTTTTAGAACTTAGAAGTTCATGAACCCAAAGTGGTGCGAATGTTTAAAAATAGATTGGTTTATATTTGCATAATTCACTGTTCCAATTGGAGTTCATAGACGCGAGACTTGCTAGTGTCCTAAAAGGGTCGGTCAGTGGTGAAACCCATGTGATACAGATACAGAAAACTGTCTCTCAGTGGGGTGTCCGTTCTGAACTGTCTCTGTCTCCACCCTGTTATGTCACGCCTGGTTGCAAAGAACCAAGATGGCCACAGCCAAAAACTAAGATGGCGACGGCCAAAAATGTCAAACTCAAGGCTTCAAAACCGCAGTCAACAAACCAGTGGGTGACGTCACGGTGACTATGGCCACTTCTTATACACAGTCTATGGTTTCTATTACAGAATTGGGTGTCCTCTAATTAAAACATTATTTTATGCTAAATCTCATCTGAAATATAGTACAGTGTTATATTGAAATACTTCCCATCCCTAAACAAGATGCATAACAGACGAACGATTAAATTACATTAAATGTGTTAATGTAAATTAGTTTATTTAATGTAAAAATTATTAAGTGACAGTAATGTCTTTATAGTGCTCTGTTTACATTCTATCAACTCGGTCGGATATTTTTTTCAATCATCAGTTAGTTGAAGTACTTAAAATGCCAACTTTGCAAGTAACTAGCAGCTACACAGCACACATGCTAACTCACAGAGCATAAGCAGGTTTACATGGCCTCTGTGACCGACAAACAAAAGATCATTTAGCTCGGCCTCGCAGTACGCCTACACTAAATGTTTTTGTATGATGCGTGTTCCTGATGACAGCTACGCAAAGAGGTCATTAATAGCTCAAAAGAAAATGTGACTGAAGTGTGACTGCCCCATCGGGTTGATTTAGACAGGATACCCAGATTGAGACTGCATTCGGGGCTGGCAGGACCCGCCAGCCAAGCATTGGCACAGCGTTTGTCGGCATCGCCTGCTTTGTGACGTCGCAGCGGTATGCGTAGAATGCTTGAAATGCTTGTTAGCTTTGTCAGGCAGATTGAAAATGGGACACACATATACAGTCCATTGAACCATAAAACATCACAGTCTGTCATAGAGGAAAGGAAAATATCCCATCTGTTGCGACTGTAAACAGGTCACACCCGACCAACTGTAGACATTGTCACACACACACAAAAAAAAAACATGTTGCCTTTGTTATAGACCGAAATGTTGAGTGTTGAATTTTTTTTTGCTATGGTCACATGACGTACAGTGCAGTGCACACGAACCCTTGCACAAATGAATAGGACTGATTCATCTGGTTGCCTCATTGGTCTCTGTTTGGTTCCCCTGGAGATGGAGACGAGCACCATGAACAGTGAATACTGTCCGTCAAAAACCATGAGACCACATCCCCTGACACTTCCCACTGTAATACCACTCTCAGTGCTCTCAATAGCAGCACAATCAGAGCAGTGTGGCGGGAGAGACAGTAAATCCTTCTGCATCTATACAGAGACTGTGAGGAGGAGAAAAAAAGGAGGGGTGGCAGGCTTTTTCATGACTTCATACTCTCTTTTTTTCTTTATTTGCCACTCCCCTCCCTCCTCTCTCTGTGTTAAGGCTATAAGACATCCCTGACCTTTTATATCTGCTGCCTTTAACTTGTTCACTGCTGTACCTGTCTCTGCTGAGAATTACCTAAAAAATAAGTGTTGCCAGGGCCCCTCCCAGTTTATAGTGTATGCTCGCTGGGTAGCATTAGTGCATATTATTTCGTATGCAGCAACCATCAAGCTTCTGGTGACCTCTGATGATCTCAGCCAGTGGCGCTGTCTCTATTGTGAGCCTGCAGATCCTAAGATGGCTGAAAACCAGGTCACGGTAGAGGTGAAGTGCTGTGCCAGTGACAAACGTGTCTCCTCTCCTCTTTCCCGTACATGTATACGTGCATGCCCACATGAACACACAGGTTTTGCCGTCACCCGGTCTGTTCTCCCCGATGAGCTGTCGGGTGGAGTCGCCTGCAGAAACAAATCTGTCAGTCTGTCTCTGTTTCCGTTTCTCATCCATGGTGACAAAGTAACACCAGTCACCAGTGAGATGCTGCCAAATCACTATGGCTGAAGAATTTGCCATCTGTGTTTGCCAAATCTCATGCTAATGTTCTGTTCAAATCTTATCCTGTTCTGCGGATCCCGATAGCGGTCGATAGGAACTGGAAATCAGAAAAGTTAGCGTCACGCCGACTTTGGTCCCACCCGCATACAATACAAGATCCTCTTTGTCAAGTCTCCCGTTTTCCACGGCTCACACATGCTGTGCTGAATTGAAATGGCTGATCACTGACCTATTGAGATGTGTTCAGTTAGCTTGTTGTATCTACTTAGCTGCCATTTGCATAATAAAAGTGGTGTCGGGCTAAAGCATTGAAAAAACAATGTCGATTTGATTTTCGATAAAACAAAACACCGTGAAATTATAATAATGATGACAATAGAGACTAACTGACTTTGTGCATAAATTACTTGCATACACAATACAACATAGTGTTTCTTGCCATGCGTTTTCTCCCTGATGTGTGCTCATGTGTGAATCATCTCAAAACCCTTGGGGTTTCAGAAATATCTCTCTACCCCAGTGCCCTACTGTGAGACAAAGTAGTGTGTAGTGTCAGTACATCACCAATAATAGCTCTTTCTCAGTCAAAGGAAAAGACAGCATTGGCCCAAAAGGTCAGGGGGGTAACTGTACTGTATATGCTGTAAATAATCGTATCAACTCGCAAAAGACATCTCCAAAATTCATGACATAACACCATCCAGCCTTGGAGCTGGCTGCCTCTGCCTCCTCCTGTAACCCGGCCAAATCTGAGTCAGAGCTATGTGGTGATGACGGGATCAACATCCGCAAACACTCTCCATGAGAAGTGTTCAATTTTCCACCAGGAAACGGTGGATTCCAAATCACACCAGCCACTTTCACAAGGTTTGCAGCTCCTGTATGACTTTTATGGATGTAATTGTGACCTAGTGAATGGGTAGATCTTGACTCAAGGGGACCTTGACAACACTAACTGGGGACTTTCACCCTGGGGACGATGTCCACTTTAAACTCTGAAGCAAAAGCTTATACTGAGACAATACAGGGGCGGCCAGGACCATGCCATTTGTTTAAAAGCCACAAACAAAACCAAAAGAACAAAAACAAGAGACATAGCAATTTAGGCCTACATAAAGTAAAGCAAACAAAACATCAAGCGAGGCAAAAGTATATTTAAAGTCACACCAGTTTAACCCTAGGTAAAGCAGCAGTGAGACACCGCCAATAAAACAGAAACACACTCACAAATATTAATATAATTAAAAAAAAAAAAACACATCCACGTTGCTCATTCCCCATCATCATTTGCTACACGGTTAAATTTTGGGTTACCTTTGTGCTGCTTTAGAGCAACAATAGTGGTAGCAACAGTTGCATCTCCCGTCACGGACCTAAATGAGAACATGGTCATAAAGTGTGCACATTCAAAGAAAAATGAGTCGCTGTCAGGACAGCTGTTACTGGCGCAAAGAATGAAAGGTTCGTGGACACCTATCAAACGTTTCACGCATGAGGCTGCTGTTAATTAGCAGCATGCCGCACACAAGCTACTGGGGGGCCGTGAAGCAAACTAATCATAGGAATGCCAGTCTCTGCCAGTTACATACTGTATGTAAAGGAGTGATGTCTACCAGAGCAGAGAAGGAAGTCGCTCTCCCTCTGTGTGTGTTGTTATTGGAGCTTCTTCTTGCCTTGTAGACAATGTTGAGAGCCATTGAGAGGTGATTTAAATACTTCCAGCGTTGTAATATACACCTTTAACGATGGTCATCTTGTTTCCACCCTCCTTTCCTCTCCTCTGCCCAACACCTCACCCTCCAGGTCTGCGAGTGGAGCAGGAATTAGTGACATCGTACCCACAGGTGGTGGTGGTACGGGTGCCCACGCCCTGGGTGCAGTCAGACAGCGACATCACTGTGCTGCGTCACCTGGAGAAGATGGGCTGTCGCCTGATTAACCGTCCCCAGGCTATACTCAACTGTGTCAACAAGTTCTGGACCTTCCAGGAGTTGGCTGGCCACGGGGTGCCTCTCCCGGACACCTTCTCATACGGTAAATCAATACTCGACGTTTCACAGTGTCCGTGTGTTGTGGTAGCAGGCAGTGTTATTGTTACTAAGGGCACACTCACACCAGTCAAACAATGCGGACATTAGACCCAATTGTGCCTTTGCACGGCACGGATGGCCTCGTGTGAGTGCGCCCTAAGATGTCTGGAGCAGTGTGCTTCTTTGTTACTATAATCAGCAAGTATGTGTGATGCAGTTGGTTTTATTAATACTTCCCAGTGTGTGAACAACATGTACAGAGTGCAGACTAGAGAACACAGACTCTAATTCCCTCAGAGTACATGCAAGACACAAATGTTCAAACAAATACAAACAAAGACACCGTGGCTCTAATAACGTGTTTCCATCATGGTTTGTGTTTTAAAAAACAAAACGAACAGCTCTTGCTCTTATGTCAGTGATATGGCTATTTGTATTTTAGTCAAATTAAGTGAAATTTAGTGAACATGTAAAACATATTATCACATATGTAAACATTGTCTGATGTCATCTGCATGGTTTCATGAGTGCTGTGTCACATTTGTTGTTTTTTGACATTTCAATCACATTCGTTGCATCACAGGCTTGAGTCCACGTGTCTGTCCAATAAGGCCTCGGTCAGACAATCACTACTCCACTGTAATCACTCATACAACAGAGAGAAAATCTAATTTACATACCTGGTGAAAGCCTTGCTGCTTTCCACTAAACTACACATATTCATAGTTGCCACGGTTGATAAAAGCAAGATATGTGTGGATGCAGCCCTCACAACGCAGTGTTTATTTGCTGTGGTTTGTTGTTTTTGTAAGACCAAACAAAGGCTGACGACCAACACCACACATTTCTTTCTGTTTTCCCAAAATCGACGGCACTGTGGTGTTTGTGAGAGCAGACAGAGAAGGATACAGACAGAGAAGGAAAGCAAAAAAAGAAAGAGGAGGGGGTGTTTGGCCTACATTCCATTCGTCTCTCTGCACAGTAGGCCAGGCGATGCATGCAGAGCGGCTGGAGAGCTTATGTAACAGCCCCCACCCCCCGCCCCTAACGCCCCACCCCATGCCCCCTCATGATTTTTCAAAATAAAAGATGCCGTTCCCTCCCTCGTGTTCTCCACCTCAGCAGCTTGTGACGTGGTCGGACCCACATTTGGTGTCCACTCTCTCCTCGGCTCCCTCTGTTCTTTCTCCCTCTCACTGAAAACACATGTGAAGCGGGCGCATCTGGAAAAAGCCGTGCAACAGCGTAGTTCACATCTGTTGCCTTGACCGATTGCCAGATAAGAACAGGCAGGCAAACAAAGAGTGAGACAATGGAGATGGAGAGAGAGGAAGAAGAAGTTCTTAACACTTCCATTGTTATACATAATATATACACATATATACATTTTTACACATTTTTTCAATCACTTCTCGAGCCAAAGCAGAGAAGCTGAAGCACATCTGTTGCTACAAGCTGCCATTCTGAGTCAACGTCTGATATGGTCAGCTGCTTCACATTAATGCATCCCTCAGTGACTGCTCTGTTCCAATCTCGTGAATCAAGCAAGCAGCGAAATAAGTACAAGCTCAGGACAACACTCCTACAGCCTTGCTGTTTTGAGTCACTCCTGTTGCCATAGTAACATGCTACATCCCCTCCCCCATCCCGCTCCATAGCCTGCATGTGAACCATGCCACCAAATCAAGGACAATTGAGTAAATATATGTGTACATCTCTGTGTGGGTGCTTATTTCGGTGTGTGTGTGTGTGTGTGTTCCCAGGAGGGCATGACAACTTCCGTAAGATGATCGACGAGGCAGAACCCCTGGGCTACCCCGTGGTGGTTAAGAATGCACGTGGCCACAGAGGTGAGTCCTATTTCCTCCTGTCACCAGCTGTATTCACACCACGACACCGCACCAATCTCTACGCTGCAGGGCCCCGAAAGGCAGCCCAGTCCACCCTAATATGACATTCATTGTGTTAAATTGTTAGGACCGTGGTGCTGCAACAAACCACAAAATCAAAAGCTTGTAATGTTTGCAGCGCGGTTGCTCGGTTTATCACTTTTGTTTCTAGTAAATTGACCCTGGTTCCCTCGTTTTGCATGAATTCACAGGGGGCTTGTGTGGGAAGTTTGAGCCCCTGCTATTAATGTTGGAGATAAGCCCCAGTGTCTGCTGACCCATTAGCCTTTTCCTATTCACAGTTATTGACACATGACTGGCTTGCCAAGGAATAACAATGCACCTTGGCTAGACCAGGCTGCCATTACAACTTATTGTTCGGGAAAGGAGCCGTTGGTCAACCAGTAACTTGACCCTTTTTATGGCGTTGCGTGTCTCAAGGTTTGCTTTCCTCCCTTCTGTGGTTGACCATTGTCATCGGCTGAAGTCCAGCCTTCACTTCAGCAAATACAAATGACAAAACAAAAGGCAATTTTCGAAGAACTTAATCATTATCGTTAAGAATCTGTGTTTTTCCAGGGCAGTTTAATTCAAAACATAGCGTGCGCCTTTGTGTGCACAATCTCCAAATCAATGCTTTAGTATCGTCAATACAAAGTAGTCATGTGTCTCACTGAGTCACAGGACCATGAGTTCCTCGCCTGTCCTGTCCCGTCTTCACATCTTCACGATGTTACCAGGGGATTGCCTTGTCATCTTCTTTGGATTGTCACCTACACACAATGTCCACACGCACAGCAATCACAAGATTTTCCCTGGTGCAGGATCAGGGCTTGGCAACCAGGAGACAGAGCCAAGTGGAACTAATTAAAACAGGCGTTTTCTATCCTCAGTGAGAAGCATTTCTGTTGCTGTTAAGAGGAGCGTCCCATCTATTACATGAGACACAGGAACTGGCATGAGACTCAGTCAGCAGAAGCAGCAACTCGTCAGCAAAACGTTTAGGGTGTTATCCAACCTCTAATGTTATAGCTAATAATACGCCAACGGCAAACATCTTATTTAAATGCCAGCTCATCTTTCCGTTCTTTCTTAATCTTTCTGCCCCGCCCAGGCAAGGCTGTGTTCCTGGCACGCGACAAACACCACCTGACGGACCTGTGCCACTTGATCCGCCACGATACCCCCTACTTGTTTCAGGAGTACGTCAAGGAGTCGCACGGCCGCGACGTCCGGGTGGTCCTGGTGGGCGGCCGTGTCATCGGCTCGATGCTCCGCTGCTCCACCGATGGTCGCATGCAGAGCAACTGCTCCCTGGGTAGGCGGATGGCCGAGAACTACTGACCGCTGTCGTAACACTACTGAACTCACTCCCTCTTCCGCTCATTGCAGTTACGTCAAGATTGCGCACGGCCTGCGACGTCCGGGTGGTCCTGGTGGGCGGCCGTGTCATCGGCTCGATGCTCCGCTGCTCCACCGATGGTCGCATGCAGAGCAACTGCTCCCTGGGTAGGCGGATGGCCGAGAACTACTGACCGCTGTCGTAACACTACTGAACTCACTCCCTCTTCCGCTCATTGCAGTTACCAACATTGCCACACTGGAACAGTTCTTAGACTTTTCTGTGCCATATGTAAGGTCTCACTAAGTTGCTCTAATCATTCCTGTATATTAGGAATATATATTTAACGGCAATACTTTCTTTCTGTGAGTCAGATAAACAAGCTGTGACATGAATTTCGGACACCGAGTGATCAGATTATTCCAGCATTTATGAAGAGCTATCATTTTGACACTTGTCACTGAGCTCGGACAGTTTCGGTCTTGTTGCAGCTGTAATGCACTGTGACATATTTAGGACACCAGTCATCAGATTATTCTGCATTTATGAAAGCAATCATTTTGACACTTGCACTGACTCCAGGCGGCTCTGATGTGGTATTAGTTGCTTCTTAAATGAATCCACATATATATATATATAAATAGGTTACTTTGACAATCTGGATGGTGATGTGAATGAAGCGCAGATTGTGGTGCGCATTAACCCGTTGCGTTGTCTCTCTCTCTCTAGGCGGTGTTGGTATGATGTGCCCACTGAGCGAACAGGGGAAGCAGCTGGCAATAGAGGTGTCCAACATCCTTGGCATGGATGTGTGCGGCATTGACCTGCTGCAGCTCAACGACGGCTCATTTGTGGTCTGCGAGGCCAATGCCAACGTGGGCTTCATCGCCTTCGACCAGGCTTGTGGCATGGATGTGGCGGGCATCGTCGCTGACTACGCCCTGTCGATGCTCCCGAGCCGCCTCACCCGCAAGATGTCTCTGCTGTCTGTCGTGTCGAGCACCAGCGAGACCAGCAGCGAGCCGGAGGTGTGCCCCGTGCCCACCGGCGGCGGCGGCTCGCTGCCCGAGGCCGTCTGCAACATGAGCGTGGGCTCTACTTCCAGCGAAAGCGACCCGGAGCTGGCCGAGCCCTCCCAGTCCTCACCCCGCCAGTCCACAGCCCCCACCCTCCCCGATCTTCCCGATCCAGCCTACAACTTCAACACTCTTCTCGCCAATGAGATCAAATTATTGACTGAGTAAGATTCAAGCAGCTTCATACACACACACACACACACACACAAAAACCATCACATTCAAAACCAACACATTCAAAACACACATACACACACCGGTACGCATGGCAGCAGACATTCCTTTGAAAAACACATATCAATAAAAAAAAGATTCAAACATAGGGTTATAAAAGCAAAACAAGACGGAGAAAAAGCGAACACGCATACAGACACAATCACAGAAATGCAAACACCAAAACAAGAGCCTTCTCGTCCTAACTCCTTTCAAAAATAACAAAGATCTGAGGCTGCTCCCCTGACTCTTCTCGCTTTGCACCTCTACTCCTCAAACTGCAAACTCCACTATCCAAACTTAGTTTACACTGCAGCATGGTGGCGGCAGGGTGGTGGGATATGGTAGATTAGATAACTGCCAAATTGGCATCTCCTAGTTTCTATTTGCAAAGTAGTGAGGGTGAAGGTGATTATATATATATATTTTGGGGTGGGTGTGGGATTCCAATGAAGGCAAACACCTGCCATATTTGTATCCTTACTAAACCATATTAGTAAAAGGAGAATCTACAGAATGTTTTGGAGGAGAATGAAGTGTTTTTTTTTTAAGTGATTTGTTCCTTGGGAGAGGAATGCATCCTCATGCGAGGCACGTTATACTGACAGTTCCAATGTAGCACGCTAGTACTCTTTTCGAGGACACAGAACAGGATGGGGATCATCCTGCAGCAACTGGAGATAGAGGGATAACATGTCAAGGGTACTGCTATTCATAACTTAAATTAGACATGGGTTCACTATATATATGTCTTATGTTGTAAATTCAATTACAACAGAATGTATCGGCAATGTTTTAACTCCCCTATAATTGAAATTCAACTTTGAATCACTAATATTCAATGTTTGGGTGAATCACTACATTGGCAGTGAATACGGGGCTGATGTTGTGCTGTCAGAATAATTTACCTTTCATGCGTAAATAAGGATATTATCAACCCAGATTACAAACCCAGAGCACCGGAAAAAAACATCCCGGCTGCTAACACGGTGTCCATAAATTAATTCTCTGTTCACAGTGAATGAAGCAGGCTAATGTCAATGTAAGCAAAGCTGCCCCAACGTGTGCAAGTTAGTAGAAATGACAAAAAGTAGTTCTGTTTGGAGTCACAACCAGGAATAGGAAAATTAATTGAGTGCCATGACTCGATTTTTAATAAGTTTCCGATAGCTTGTTTGATTAGTCTTACCAGCAGCGGCAGTCTGCTGCTTTTTAAAAACTAATTCCATGTCTAGCACTTTATATTAAACAGATGCATTTTTTTCTCTCTCGCTCAGACGACAAACTTAGGCAACACGAGACCAAGTGTGAAAGCTGCGTCTACACCTGCAAACAAAATATACCTCAAAACAGTGACGTCTCACTGCCATGATGACATAGATATTCAAACATACAGTACATATCAGCCAGAATCCTTGTGGTTTTCAAATGGCCCCTAATATACCAGGTGTTCCTTCCCTTTATGTCTGAGAGCTAAAATGGTAGTTGTGTATTATTTTTTGTATTTCTTTTTGGGCTTTTTTTTTTTTTTGTAAATATATAGGTAGTGAAATATCTACAGTGCATATTAGTATCTAGCTGATGAAACTGGAATGGCTGACACAACTGCCGACGTTGACATTTTTCATAAGCTATTGTGGACAAACTTGTTTGTACAGACCTGCAATATTGAAAGGTCAAAACTGAAATTTGGTGCTAACATTTCTGGATTTGGTTAGATGTGTATTACCAGTCGTATGATTTGTAGGTTTTTACTTTGGTTGTTTTCACCTTGTTTTTTGATAACGATGAAGTACCTAACCCACAAAATATGTTGGCATGATGTACAAATAAAAAAAATGGGAACTATATTTTTGCAGTCTCTTTGAGTAGAATGTTACTTTTTTCTTTTCTTGGAAAAGAAATGAAAAAACAATCCAGGGATTTTTGTTCCTGTTGATTTACCTCCTGTACGCCTTCTCAAACAGGCTATTAACATAGAGGTAGGGTATGCTGGCATGAATGCCATTCATTTTGAATAACAAGTAACAGCTCTGATCAAAAGCACAAATGTAAATCCTAAGTTACGTAGACTCACAACCCTTTCTGTTGAACACAACTCAGGGAAGCAGCCTGGATCTCACCCCTGACCCCCAAACGTCACGGCATATCCATCCGAGACACGTCAAAAACATTTACACATACCTACAGGCAGACAAAAAGATACTCAAACAACAATGAAAAAAAGGTTGTAAACTACAGTATGAGACAGTGTGGTGTATACCATGGTTAACATGCCCTTTTTTCCTTGATTGTTTTATACTGTTCCTTGTTTTCTTCCTAATTTATGATATTTTTAAAGGGGGGGAAAAGTGGTTTGTGTGCACTAATCATATCTCAATAAAGTGAAACCGCTGTGAAGCTTGATTTTTTATTTTCCTTTTTTGTGGGCCAAATTTGACTAATTGCCTGAATTCTAACACAGGCCTACTTGGGGTACCAAATCTAAAAACCCACCAGACAACAGGAAAGGCAGCTTTTATTTGAAGTCTGCTGTCAAGTGATCACAGTGGCTCCACTGAGAGAATAACACCTTTTACACTACTGTGATGTTGTCCGGTGTGAGATATATATATATATATATATATATATATATATATATATATAAAGTATCCGACAAAGTATCCGACAAACAAACTGTGAAATCCGCTGATGTCCACTCTCCTGACATGCAAGGGCTGGTGGGCTTGATTATCAAGTCATATCCCAACATGTAAGCTTGTCGAAGCAAACTATCTCCAGTTGTTGTCCCCCTATTTTTTTAAAAAAAGTCTTTGTCTTTTTATTGAAGCCTGTGTCATTCCACATTGTGTATGTAAGTGTAAATCAAAGCTCGCATATCCTTTTTAAGACACGAACAAGCCAGCCATAAGAAACGGTCATATCGCTCTCTCACTGCCCTGTCGTTTAAATCCGTAGTTTACACAGCATCCATATGCACACGGAGCACATCTAGCCACTTCAGGTTCATTTCTACTGTGCCCCAACAACCTTCACAATGCCTTTTTCATTGTCTGGTTTCCTCTGGGAGTAATGGTTTTGAGGATCATAGTTGACTCGTGATCCCTGTTCAGGTGGGTTTGTGTCTGTTTGGTATTTATGCATCTGTGGTGATGATAAAAGTGGATACAAGGCATGGAAGCAGCTGAAGGAAACGGGGAACCGCGAGCCAGTGACACAGGGAAGGAAGAAGAACGTGTGTTAATTGGAATAATGACAGAACGTGCATTGGCCCGTGTGGTGCTTGGTCAGCCTGGAACAAATATGTAGGGAACTCTGGACTAGTCACTGTGTACAACAACACACAACAGAGCACATGGTCACTATTTTATTCCAAACTGCTGCTAATGTATATTTGGCTAAAAAAAAAATGAAAAAGGGAATATGCGGAAATCCAAGTGTTTCCATGTTTTACTGCCTCTTGACACATGAAAATGAATCTGAATGCCAAAAAACCAAACATTTTGTTATATAATTCAGAACACTAGTAGTGAGATGATTTTAAAAGTGATTCATTGTTTTGATATTAAAAAAAAATAAATGTTTCAGAATTGTATATATTATGTAGGATTACACAGCAATCATCAGGTTCATTTTATGTTGATGTGTTTTAAAATGAACCTGAGGTTGGTTTAGGTTTACAATATGCTTTGATTTGCAGAAGAAGAAGAAGAAAGTGCAACGTTTACGTTCTGTTGATGATATAAAGACATTAGCGTCTTTAATTATATCTGCATACCACGGTGAATTGATGACAAGGTTCTGGACTGCGAGGTACGAGATAAGAAAAAAGAAAGATTGCACAAAAAAAAAAAAGGTTTTAGCAAATGCCCTCACTAATATTCTGTTTCTGTATCATTCTGACAGTGTTACAAAATGATCCCCAAATTATGTCATTCACAAATGTGCAAAAATGATGTAAATATATATCCTTCTTTTCTAGATTCAAATAAAGATGAGTCATTCAAAAGCAATGAATATGTGTCTCCTCCTTTTTTCTGGCTTTGATTGGGATATCAGTATTTTAACGTTTTATTTTCTTCAAGATATGCATGTCGTTGTCCGCTTACAATCCCAATCCAAAACATCTGAATGACATTGTAAGCTTTTTTATTTGATACATCTACAGTGATATCTACATCAACATTAAACAGGTGTCCCCTCCTCTCACAGGGGATCGGCAGGGCAGCTACGGTGACAAGTCAGAACCAGGATGTGATTGTGTCTGTGGACCCTGCACCAGCTGCAGCAGGCCCTCGATGGGCTCTGTCAGGTCATGGTTTGGTATCAGCTGGCTGGCCTGCAGGGCGTCCCTGCCAAATCCCACTGCCTGGCACAAAAACACACACAGAAACAAACACAGCAGCTGCAGCTGTTGGACTCTCCGGGGAGAGTACAGCTGACTTATATAATAATATCACTGAAAATTGGATTGCAACCTGGTCGGCTTAACGTATCCCACTTGAACCTGATGTGTTTATGCTGTTGCTCTGTAGCGGTTTGGAAAAATGAAGATGTAAAAGAATGGCTTGATACTGTTGACAGAACCATGCATGCTGAGATGGAAACATGCCGAGCACGATGTGAAAGGTTTGCAGTGGCATCCATGGAATTCCTGCAGTTTCTTAACAGCTCAGAAAATGCATGGTGTTTGTTTTAATCATGTGTTTGTGTGTTCGGTCTCTTTGCAGTTCAATATATATAAGCACAAATGACTGACCAGTAGACTTTGGCTACTTTGGAGTGTGAGGAAATGTTATAGCTGACTCTACACTCTGACCTCGGGAAGAGAGCGGAAAACTGAATTTCAGCGTGGAAATCAAAGAAACTCTTCAATCAATTACAACAGCTCCTAGTCTTGTTAACCCAGCCGTCATCCTGACACCGTGAGCCCAAGTTATTATTCCTACAGCTGCCATTTTGCCATGTAACAGTATTTTATTTAACAGCAGGGGGGTGACAAACTGTGCTAACTCACCATGACATTTTGACCTTGAAAATTTTTGGGACTCTGCTATAGATGAAAGAAAATAAAATCCTATTGCATTTATTTCAGTCATACCAAAGTACCGAAGCACCGGATAGAAACATGACAACGCGTGAACCGATTGTATCTGTTTATATGCTTGCTACAATGAGCCTACTTGTACTCAGCCATAAGAGCTGATCCAATCTCGACTCTCCAACTGTCCAAGACCCACTGAACTTAGACCCAGACGAGGTTTTAAGTCCGTGGCAGTCATCCCACTCGTACAGGATGTACTGTACAGTACGTGGAATTGACATCATGACTGGCCTCCAATGACATTACAGAGACTGGAAATCAAGGTGGAAGTCAGAGCATCGGGACTAATTCCCACCTCGTGTTTACGGCTTTACCAATTAGAGATAATCCCATCTTGAGTACGGCCCTCCAAAGTGTGTAAAGGGGAAATGGGGAACTGTGTCAGTGTGTCAAACGGAACATTTAATGCCTGGATACCTCGCCAGGGGATCTCACCTTCAACCGTAACATGTCCAGGCAGTGCTCCAGCAGTGCGATCAGAGCTGAGTCTTTTTTGGAGTAATTCTGCTCAAACTCCAACATAGTATTCAGCATCGCGTCCACTTTAACTGGCTGGGCTTCATCTTGATTGTAAGCCATGGATAGAGACAAAGATGGACATTTCCTTTGAGCATTTACGGTACATGACCGTGGGCATAAATACACTGTACACGAAACGAAACGACTAATTAGCTGGATGCATTAAATAGAGATCAATGTAAAATACAGGATCTGTTGTCTGCACTTCCTGTATAGTTTGTCTAAGATCCACGGCCAATTTTCCCTGGTAAACATCCCGGAAAGCCTGGGAAATTGCATTGTAGCTAACAGGCTTAGAATCATATGTAGGGCAGCAGCTGCGATGTGAGGTAGTGGTGCGGATGCTGCACAGCCAGAGATGTGTCAGCACTGGTCTCTAGTCAGCCCTAAGCATGCCAGTGTAAATCTGGGGTTTAGCTTTCGGATTGCACAGCAAGACAGCTCAGATAAATATAGGCACTATTGACCTTATTTTGTAGTGATACACCAATGGATTGGTGACGTCTGGTTAGGGTCATTATTATTTTCTGGTTTGAACAGTCGGAATTGGATAGTTAGAAGAAACCTATGTTTTATGGTTGTATATTACATTTAGATTGTGCACATTTGATGATAATACGCACCATAAGACAACACCGCATCAGGATCTTGGACATTTTGGACGTGGGTCTCGAGGAGTTGGGTCAGATGGCGGTGCCAAGTATGTGTCACCTGCGATATGAGCGATAGATCAACCATGAGACACATATCATAAAACAGATTTAGCCATTTTTTTAAATAAAAATTTTACCGTGGAGTACATGGAATGAACAACGTCCACCTTCCCCTGTTTGGCAAACACATCAGCCATGAGAAAGTATCCATCACAGGTGACTAAGCTATCCACACCATACTCCTCACTGGCAAAGTATATCTGGAATAAAAAAATTGATAAGGTATTTCATAAATAGTGAGAGATTAACAATGTACAGCATAAACTGCTATATTATTAAATATTTACAAGCGGTGAGATAAGTTCATATGGTGAGCAAAGTGCAGAAACAGTGCTTTAATTTTGCTTCTCACGGTATCAATAAAGTTACGGAACAGTTGAAAATACTTAAGGTACTGAAGCCCTGTTCTGGTGAGTGTGTTACTTATGACACGGACATCATTTGCAAAGTTAAACAGAGCTGCGTCCAGGTTTCCAGTCGCTGTGTGGAGGCGGCCCAGGCTCCTGTACAGCTGGTGGTGGACCGGGTGTTCTGGGCTCTTCAACACAGCCCACTCTGCCTGGGACAGGAGCTGGGCTGCCTGGGCCAGATTACCCAAACCTGGAGAGAGAGAGAGAGAGAGATCATTAAAGATCATATAGAGGAAGGAGACAGGAGATAATTTGACCTGAGAAACCATTTTGGGCACATTGCTCACCCATGTTGGCCTCAGCAAACAGCAGATAGGCAGGGACCATTTGGACAGGACTGGGGCCATACAGGTCCATGGAGCAACGCAGGCAGGACTGGGCGGCAGGCAGAGCCTCCTGATGTTTTCCCTCGGACAGCTTGCTCTTAGCCACCGACCTGCAAATGTCTATCAGCTCTGCCTAAGTAGGGAACAAAACCAAGGTGCACATCCTACATTCATTCACGGGGGTAAACCGTTCATCTTTACTCAAAGCAATTAGAAGAATATTAAACATATGCTTGCATGTCACTGTAACATCAATCACTGAAGATGGAACTGGCTCTGGAAACAGTGGTGACTGATCAAGGAAGCAAAACAACCTTAATATATATTGCAGTAAACAATCTTAATAATCCTCAATTCAACTTTAAGGAGAAAATTAACTTCTAGCTGTTTCTCCTGGTGGTATTTATTCAATGGAAAACCAAAAATATGTTTTTGTGCAGTTCTCTTATGTCAGTCACAGCACATGACAAACTCCTGCTCACATAAAAGACTCAAGGGGAGGGACTGAGACAGCAGCCGTAAGGAATCTCTTCTTCCTCCTCAGCTAGTTTTAGCCTGGTTTCCCCTCTAAACCCATCAATTTCTAAATGCGTTTCACAACGTCTTTATTCGGCTTATAAAGTGACAACAAAGATCTGGGGTCTGTGTGTGTTTTTAGCTGTTCAAGCTTTACCATTGTTTCCTCAAAAGGGTGCTGTGTATTGGTTTTAAGATCAAAATGCTCCCATTTCATGTTGACTTGAAGACTTCTGACAAGGAAATTCAAAATTGCCCGGAGAAAGTTTTCAGAATCCATCTTTGCATTTTCCTATGAGACATGTAAACTCAATACAAGATGTCTGTGCGTGTGAATCTGGTTCCAATGCACCACATACTTCCTGACCTTTTTATGCTGCCTTTCAGTGCAGTCAGTCTGCTGGAGACTAAAGGGTGCTGGGGTGCGAATGGGAACCAGCAACTGACAGATTCTCTCGTGGATGCCCACCCAGTCCTCCTGGTGGTGCTCTGCAGTACTGAGGAATAATAATAAAAAAGTATATCTTTTTAAAAAGGACTGCAACTTCAGGTCATGCTTACATTCCTAACATCGCTCCCTTCCTCAAATCAATACAGTTTAATATGTAGCCCAATATCATAAATCACACATTTGCCTCAACAGTTTCTTTTGCATCAGTGTCCCCAATCACCTTAGAAAAACAGCATCCTCAAATATTACCTCTTGACGCAATGTGGATGATGTTGACTCTTATTGATTGATTTCCATCTTATGATCTGAATAACTGAGGGGTAACTAACAGTCATTTTAAAAAGATGCATCAGAGTGACTGCAAATCACCAGCTAGTTACAACGATGTCCAGCATTCCCAGTGAAATGTTTTTATACTGCATCTATCAGTTGCTTCGAATTGAAATGCTAACATTTCCAAGAGCAGAGCCTCTATCCCATTTAGAAAATATCATCCGGCTGCACAGAGGGCATGCTAAATTGTATGCCATTACATAACTAGTCTGTAATTTTGTTCATCTGGCTCTCCTCTCCTGCACACTTGTATGGAAACTGTCTTGGTTTTCCTTGCATTTCTTTCTACTGAGGAGCATGTGTATTCACGCCAGCGTATTTTTGTTTCTGGAGTTGAGACAGAAGCAGCGGGCAGGCAGCGATCTGGCCACGTCACACCAACGGCTGCAATGATAAAGCCTGTGTGAGTGAGCACTCGCACACACACACACACACACACACACACACACACACACACACACACGTATCAGGGGGTCTTCTCAGGCTACTCTCTGCAATCTGCCGAATAATAAAGTCACCACAAACGTTAGTCCAGATACCAGCATGCCAGCAGACTGACGCTATGAAAAGACAAAAACAACTGTGGTTTTTAGCCATGATGAAGCAAAAGTAATTTGTTCAAGCCCTGACAAAGAACAAAAGCTAAGTCTTTTAAATTGCAACATTTCCAAGTGTCTGCATCACTAGTTTTGAGGTACAGCTTAATGGTATGCAATGTTGTGATTGTGCCCGAGGCCCATGCTTTTCACCACACCTATTTCTCATGCAGAGAAATTACCAGGAAACAACAACTCAAAGAATTGATATATGGATGTTTGTGGGCTCTGAGTGGTTAAAAAAACCTCTAAATGCCTTTTGACTGATACTAATAAAAACGTGATTGAATTAATGTGAGGTCGTAATTATTTTTTAACGTGCAAAAATTTTGGACGAAAAAAACAAACTCAGTGTGCAAAGGCCTTTAAAGTCTACTCAACATTTGATTTTCCGTACAAACACACACTCCCACGAGGGAGGGTAGATAAGCACCCCTGCACTAAAAAATGTTGAATTCAATAAATACTTTTATTCATGCAAATGTATGTCTTTTATCAGATTCACAAGTTTTTATCCGCTTTACCCGTCCCCACCTCATCTGACCCCCGTCCCCCACCGTCACCTACCCCCGCTGCAGCCTCAGGCAAAATCCCACTCTGAACTCAGTTCAAAACTTGAGAGCCCTGGTTTAATTTAATTCAAGAAATGTGCTTGACTTGTAGTTCATTTTTTAAAGGCTGAGAGGGAAGCAAGCACAATAAGTGTCTGTAAGCTCCCTCTAAGAGACTGGGCTTTAGTGGCTCATCCCTTCACACAAATCCCTGCAGAGAGGGATGTCACCACGTGCTCCTCTTCACTCCCCATACTGTGCCAATGAGGATTTCACCGAGCACCATCTTATGATCTGTAATTGACTCTGAAGAGATGGCCACGTGTGCCAACGTGTTTTGTTAAACATTAAAAAGACCCCCCGACCTTAACTAACTCAAATGATCTAACAGATCCGAGCTACGGCTTCCCAGTCACATGAACAAAAAAATAACTGTTTCGGTAATTTTATTTCCAGCTGTTCCTCTCTCCCCCCTCCCGACGACAGTCACGTGACCGCTCTTCCTGCCGACGTGTTCCGTGCGTGGCTCTCTGTGGCGAAACAACATGGCGGACACCGCCACCTAGCGTCCATGCCGTAGAGGTGGTTTTGAAGAACCTCACAAAAATGAACACGGGGAGTAGCTCTTTGTTACGACGGCATATTAGCGGCACTGTAGGTTGTTTGGTAGATAGCGGTCGGTCATAGAGGAAGTAAACACGTTGCTTGACCCGGATATTTGCCGTTGCTATGGCAGCAAGTGAAAGCTACTGCTAGCTTAGCCAAACCACCCGATCAATAAACACATATAAAATGACAATTTGGCCTATATAAAATTAACCAACAATAACCATCAACAGCCATCACCCTAAGGACCTTAGCAAAGCGTTGTCACACGTTGGGATGGATTAATTAGAAAGATAAAAGCGACATTCATGGGAAGTTAGCTAGCATAAATGCCAGTTGTTAGCATCGTAGTAAAGTTTTAATAGTCACAAATTTGCCACTTTGAAACTAGCAAATTTGCCACTTTAAACTAGCAAAACAACAACAACAACAACAACAACAAAGACCTACAGTGGCCCTAATATGCCGTTGTACTTTGTGGAGCTTGGAAAGTATGCTTTGGTAAATAAATGGCCCGACGTTTCATTACAAACTGGGATAACTCGGTTTTACCAGTAAAAGGTGACCCGGCACTCGTCGCATTGCAGACGCGCTTCTTGCTGACAAAGTTCGCACAACTGCTTCTTTCCTTTGGGAGAAGAAAGAGGAATCATCTTGGATGTTTTCCCAAAAAGACAAGTTTTGGATTCCATGATCACAAGGAAGTCCGCTTGAAAATACGCGTCCGGTTTTTGTGCTAGTTTCCCCAACTTGAATGTAACTGACGAAACGAACGCCTGTTGCTCAGACAGTGAAAGTTTACGGTCACTACGGCAACGTTCAATTGCTATGGTAGTTCCCTTCTCTGCTGGTAAATATGTTACTAAAAGGTTAACATCAATTAACACACACACACACACATTTTCTTTGTGTGATATTTATTAAAATCAGCTCCTAAATATATTCTACATATCAGCTTTAAGTAGAAAAATATACATATTTCCAGTTGGCTCTATAGGCGGGGCAAATTTAAAAGCAATTAAAATGCCTATTAAGGCCTAAAAAACAACCAAGGTAAGCATAACTATCATGTTAATGTCCCCACTGTGGGACTAATAAAGGATTATTTTATCATATATTGACATACGCACACTGTTGACATACATGCACACATTGTTGACCAGTATGTTTATGTATCACTTTTTGTATTAGTCTCTTGTTGCTTTTTGATTTTGCATCTGCTATTAATGCTTTTATTATTCGCACTAGCCTCTTTTGCTGCTGTACCCCTATAAATGTCCCTACTGTGGGATTATTATTTTATTGGATTGATGTTGAGGATTCAATGTTAAAGAGAAAACCAATATACATTTAGGCCTATCTACAATTCAAAAACATTATAACATTAACCATAACATATAGGCATATATATGACTCCTGCAATATCAGCATTTTCTGATGAACAGGAAGTTGTCGACATTGTTTCCCCTTTTCTGCTCACTCCTTCTTACGCAAGTGGACGTATATGACTCCGCTGCACAGCAGTAAGGGGACACACACCCAAGCCAGGATGAAGCAGTAGCCAAAGTGTCCTGATGTCAGTTCCCTGGAATCCTGAAGGATTTCCTTGTTGTGTAATGTGTAGATGAGAGCTGCAGAAAAGGCAGTCAGCCCTAAAAAAAACGAAACAAAAAAGAATAACTGTGATGTCTGTCATAGTGACATGTTTGGTAAAACAACATGAACAATTGATCAACTTTTTTGCAGGTTTATCCTAACGACCACATTTGTGATAATAATGGGCCTCAAATGTATACCTGATCCATCATATTATTTAATATTTTAATATTATATTAATAATAATAATAATAATAATACTATTACTACTTCTACCACTAATGACAATAATAATAATAATAATAATAATATAATGTTTATTTGATATAGCACCTTTTACAGACAAAGTCACAAAGGGCTTCACATGATAAAATTGTTGAAATAAGACCCAAACAATAAAATGAGCAAGCAAAGAAATAATACCACTGGAAATAAAATAATAAAAAAGATGTGAAAGATTTAAAAACACAAAATTAGAAACGTGAGACAAAATCAGTTTAAACAAGTGAGTCTTCAGCTTCTTTTTAAAAGCATCAACAGAGGCCACAGGATGAAAGACAATAGGAAAGGCGTTCGGCAGGGTTGGAGCCACCACTTCAAAGGCGTGTCATCTTTAGTTTTTAGTCTAGTGTGAGGGGCGACCAGTAATCCTTGGTCAGAAAACCTGAGTTACCTATTAGTAGTGTAAGGATGAGCAGCTCCAATATATACACAGGTGCCTGACCATGCAAGGCTCTGTATGTCAGAACAAGAACTTTAAAATGGATCTAATATGACACAGTTTTGTACCGATTCAGCCATCACTAAGAGCAACGCCATACAGTAGCCTACAGCCACTGTACTCAAGGATTATATATTAAGACGACACTATAGCGTGCTCTCAACATTTAGCTTGTTTGCCAACCATGGACTTAATAGATTTGTAATAACAAGCGTCAGCCTTCTCAACCAGTCTCATCACAGACATGCCAGCGGCACATTGTTTCACTCCACTGTTACCTCCAAAGACCTGACACAGCCCCGTGAAGTAGAAGAGTCCGCCTTTAGACATGGTGAACAGCTGACCCAGGAACACCAAGAAGGAGACTGAGGAGAAGACCACGGCGAGAACCATCAGTACCTGCACGGCCTGAAGCCACTCTGAGAAAGGAAAGCATGCATCAAACACATCTGAGTCTATCGACCTTCAAAAAACATGGAAAAACGCACCACTTTAAATGAGCTTTTCTATGATGTCAAAGCTTTGGACCTTATGTTTCTCTACTGATTTAGCTGTAAAGCACTTTTTTTGCAACCTGTGTTAAAAAAAATAAGTAATTGTTGCTTACCGGATTCTTTCGATGACGCACACAACCAGGTTCCTGTGAAGTTGTCAAACCTACAGTTGTACCAGAGGTCTGAGTTCTCCATGCCATCCCACACCCACCAGGACTTTAAAAGAGAGAGTAGACATGATGCACACAGCTGGATATGTGACAGGATAGAGAAGAGCAACCACGTCCTGAATATTACCTTCTCCATAGTTGCAATAAACAGCATTGCCAGTGTGATGAGGTGCAGCAGGGTGACAAACATCAGCAGGTATGCCATTTTCAACTCCCTGCCGAAAAACAAACAAAGAGTTTAAAGTTAGGTTTCCGGAGCATCCAACACAACAGCTAGCGAGGTAACGGCGTGTGACCAATTTAACATGTTTGCTGGTTCCACAGTGAAAAACAGTGTTCAGGAACATTCCTGTTTTGCCTTGAAACATAAGATGGAAAATCTGAGTAGCTGAACAGTGTATACTCTGTATTACATAAGACCTTGCTTCAAAACAGAGTGCAATGAGTTATTTTGAAAAACTCCTCTTTGACTGGACTGTGTGTTGCCATCGTACAGAAACCGCATAGAACCTGGGAGGGCCTATTGAAATCTAAACGGTTGCAAAATATTTACCCAATTTAGCCTCTCTCCATCCTTCTGAATGGTTGTTTTTGTTTTTTAATTGGATGGGTTAAAGCTTCTGTAATTAAACTTACATTTGGATTTCATTAAAGTTGCTCCTTAATTTTGAGGAAATTAAAGTCTGAGGGAAAGCTTATGATTTTACAGAGACAAATAGGGACAGAGAGAAATAGGGACAGAGAGAAATGAGAGACAGACATTTTGGGTGTAGATCTTTATCTGTGGGAGAGGTCCATTTGGGTGGACCTCTCCCACAGACAGGATTACTGCCAAATTATGTCATTACGCTAGATTTCATCCATTTCATGAACATCAATGAAAAGTGAACATTCTGTAAAAATGGTTACAACATAAAAAATTGTTATGAAAACAAAACAAAACACATTTTGGTGCAGGAATCAAATAAAAACAAACATATATTAACATAAGACATGAGTAACATGCTTTAGAATTGTTCAAATAAGTTTTCTTATGGCACACAATACAAAACACACTTCTTTTGGCTGCATGTTTTTTTCTTTTTGCGACCCGTTATTTTTATAGTTTGATGTGATAAAATCACTACAATGACATCTTTGAAATCACAATTTAAACATTAATTGAAAGACTCACCCTGGTTATTGCCCTTAAGATCTCAGGTGCAGCTCAGAAGCAGTTTCACTGCTCTACTACAACATTTGTGTTTCTCTTTGGTGGTCCTCTCATTTCCAGCCATACCACACCCCCTTATTTTTAGTCACTCCATCCAAATTTCCGAGGAGAACGCCCATTTCCTCTGTCTAGAACAGAGCTCTCTTTTGCTACGCCTCGTAATCCGCCAGTACAACATCACCATCCAAAAAAGACTCAAAATGAGACCCACCCATGGGGAGTGGTGGCACGTAAAACCACATGAAGAGACCTCCACTGTAAACAAGTCCACTTGCAATGCTCTTCTGTATAATGATCATATCTTCATCCATTCATGACCCCAGTTTTGTTAGGGCAGCTATGGAAAATAAACACACAGCTGCAAAATAATTCACATTTCCACACAAGAACATAATGAGCGTTGGGAGTGCACTAGTCACACAGTTAACATCTGGGCGTTGCACAGCATGTACATGAGCCTTATTTCAGACCGTTGAGGACACAGCAAAAAAAAAAAAATGTTGTTTCAAAAACACCAATTATACCTTACATCTAGGTCGAAAAGAAAGAAAAAAGGACAGTTCATGCAGGCTACTTGAAAAAGTTAACGTGGATATATAATTTATCTCTCCATTGATTTTAGGTGTATATGTTCTGAATATTATTGTGCCAATGTTAAAAATAAAAATCATCAAAACATTCTGATATCTCACCTCCCATAAGGACAATAATAATAATAATGTCTGTTTGTCGCCCCCTGGTGTTTACATCCATGGATTAGTACGACTACATCGACATGCTTCATCAAAAGCAATATCCACTGTCACTGAGAAAATGATTCATTCCTGGTTGCTAATGGCGAAACCAATTTTGAAGATCGTTGAAACCTATCAACTTTAGAATTTTCAGAAATCATCAGGGTTATCATTTACAACAACAATATTAAACGGGATATTTATTTTTCTAAATTAAAACGTTTGGAACATTTGGATGGTTGCAACTTTCCCGATCGGTGGTCCCCCGCATACTCTCAATGGTACGGTCCGTTGCCTAGGTGCTAGTAGAAGCCAATTGACTCCGCCACGCCTGTCTCGGCACTGGTCGCCTTTACCTTTTGAAGGGTGAGTAAAACTATACCGACACCCCGCACACTCCGCTCCCCCACTACGTAGAAGTTAGCAAGTGAGCAGCAGCCTCGTTATAACAACGAAACCCTCACGGCGTTCACCGGTCGCTGCCGAGCGGTCACTGGAGAAAGCTACCGTTAGCTGCTAGTGTTAGCCGAATCTAAAGTACGCTTACGGTAACTTTGGAACTAACTTTGCTAACAAGCTAGCGCTGCGGTCGCTGTTGTCGGCTCCGTTACTAGCTTATTGTAGCACAACGCGGTTAGCACATTCGTGCTTCTTCTTTTAACCATGTCTTTCTGACTGGTGAGTTTGCGTGGGCAAATGGAATGCAAGTGGCCGTTGTCCTGCTAAAACCCTCGTTTGCTCCTCCTCGTCAGACATTTTGGAAAGAATTGGTTTGCTGGGAAACAAAGATGTTTAACCCCACATGAGGGGAAAGTCGTCCCTTGCTTGCCGCGAATAACCTGCAGTGTATAATGTGTTGCTAAATGCAACGTTTCCAACTGCAAGCCAGTGCGTTGTTGATATACGTTACCCATGTTGCTGGCTGTTAATCATGATTGCATAGCAGCAGATCAAACATAGCTAATCATCTCGAAGCTTTGCATAGCCTCAGGTGATTCAGTGCTACTCAGTATGTCTGTCCAAACTAAGGTAGTCTAATCTCTGAGCTTTTGACTGCAGGTCCCAACATTAGTTGACAGCATTGTCCTGAAGCATCGCATCTTTTGCAGGGAAACTCGAGAGCAAGAGACGTCGTGGATGAACGACGATGGCAGTGATTAAGTGCGAGGATATGCTGACCTTTGCCACATCCCTGGAAACCGACTTGTGTTCTGTGTGATGACATGTAGGCCAAATTGTTTGTTTAGGCTCGGTGCTTTCGCCATTGAGGAAAAAGTTCATCTCTCACAGATGCTGCTTCATCAACTTAATGAGTGACCATGGATCATGAAGAGGTAATTTGCTTACAGATATCATTGTCTCCATTGAGATGCTTTGCTCTAGTTTTTAACACTAGAAATGATCGACTATTTCAATCTACACCAATGTTTACATTGTTTTGTTATTTTCACATGCTTTATTTATGTTCCACTGGCTCAATGTCTTCTGGAAATTTTTACTGTCTTAATTTTTACATTTGTAACGTAGTGTAAAATTGCTCATAGCCAATATTCACAAGGTATTTGGATAGTGTATATATTTAAAAAAAAAACATGTATTATCCATTTGTTCCTCAAAGGCAAGATCATAGACCAGTTGGTGTGATGTTTAAGTACAACAGGCACGTGAGACCTGATCCCTAGCAATATGTTGCATGTTGTTAACAGGGACCGCTCCTGGAGTAGTTTAAATGCTGCATGGGGAGCCTGCTCAGGTTACAAGCCCCACAAAGTACAGCATTGAATTCAGCAACAGGTGTTTAGTGCTGGCATGTGCTGATATTGTGTCCCTCGCCTATGTGTCACACATACAGGATCAGTTTTCAGCAAGACTGACCACCTTGATGTTGAACACTTGTGTCACTGCTGTAGTTTACAGGATAGTTAGTTGGATCATTGTTTGGCAAAAGTAAGTAATTCACAACTACAAAAGCAGGATCATTTAGCTTATTGTGCTGCAGGTGTTGCAGCGTGTCACGTATTTAAAAAAGCAACCTATAACAGTACACAATTGCATCAATCATACAAAGGTTAAGGAAATGTGAGCATAAGTAGCTTTGGAATTGTATCGGCTTTTAGCGTAATTTTTGTCTTTCCCATAATTCATCACATTTATGAAAGACATTTAATTAACTTTTACAAGCTGCGTCTTAACATAACTGTTCAACACTAGAGATGAATATGACGTCTGGTGACAAAACATTCAGCTCGTCCTCCTCTGGGTCCTCAGGTGCGGACTGTGCGGGACCAGATTTCTATGTGGCTCCAGGAGCATGGTTTGCCTCCAGGAGCCAGTGTGGAGGAGCAGCAGTGCCACCTGTGGCAACAGCTGCTTGCCAGGGAGGCAAAGCTTCAGTCAGCCACCCAGGAGCTGCATACCGTACGTTCCCAGCAGGCCACTGAAATGAAGGAGGTGAACATTTTGGATTCTTTGGAGTTTTAGAGCACCAACTGTAACACTGCCATAATACTCTTGACCTGATTGTGTACGATGAAACGATCCCACGCTTCCGGTCTAACATACATTTCTGCAATGGGTACAGGACAGTGCCAATTGCTCAAATTGGTATGTCACTGTGTCTGTAAATATCAGCAGCTGTTTGATGTTTGTCTGTCAGGTGGAGAGCTATGTGGCACACATTCGTGGGCTGCTGGAAGAGCGCGAATGTCTACAGAATACAGAATATGAGAGGGACAATGAACACTTGCGACAAGAGCTTCACCAGCTCAGACAACAACAAGGTGAATTTAGGGCTTTATTTCCATTGGGTTGTATCCTAGCATGACTTACTAGCAGGATATTTCAAAACACTATAGTTTATGGTTTTATATTTGCCAAAAATGTTCTAAAATTGTCTCTGTGAATATATTAAGGCATAGTAAGCCATCTGAATTGACTCGTGTTTATGTTAACCTGCTACCATAGAGCAGGACTCCTGCACTATTTTGTTATTATTCTGTCTCGTCTTCAGTGTTATTTCACATTACTGCTGGACAAACTTACTGAACAGTGACCACTTCCCTTGCTTCCAGAGAGTCAGAGCAAGGAGATGGCGGAGATGTTGGCTCAGGAGGACCTCGGGGAGATGGGCTTGAGCAGTCCCAGTGAGCAGGTGGCTTACCTGCTGGTGGAGAGGGCCACACTATTGGAAAGGTTGGAGGCTGCTGAGAGGAGATTGGAAAGTCAGAGCCTTCCTGGCAACTTTAGGGAAGTCCACCACCAGGTAAAAGAGTGACTTACATGCATCCAAAACTGTTCAATTTCATCAGAATGTCAGTTATTAACAGCGAAGAGTCACACAAGTCCATTTAGTTATAATTCGACTAATCTAGATTGTCCATAGGTCTGGTTAATTTCCTTCATTTAAACTGTAAATATATGTTTTCCAGTAGAATCTCACAGGGTTTACCATCTTGAACAAAGAATGTACCGACTTATGCTACAGTGGATTTTCAAATGAACCTGTCCAAATACATTACAGTTATGCATGTCATGGTATAGGCAAATACAGAGACCATATAAATGTGGTTAAGAGAGTATCTGTCTCTAGGTGACTCTTGGACAGGAGCATATTTGCCGCACGATGGGGGAGGAGCTTAGGCAGCAGAAGGAGGATTTTCAGAAAACCATAGATAACATAACAAAGGTGAGGTTGTTGGCTGAGTTCCAGGTCTGCGAAACTCGAGTTAAGTTGAATTAAATTTGTGAAGAAAAGAACAATGATTTGTCAAGTTAAAGGACAGGTGTACCACATTATAGTTATGTAGAGTCTGTTGTGAATGTGCACACATGGATCTTTCCTCTCAGCAGTGTTCATCCCAGAGTCCATGGAAGAAGCTGTTTGGGCTGCGCAGGTCTGGTCAGAGCAAACACAATATTACCCCTGTAGGTGTCCACCTCAAAGCATATACTAACTACGTAACTAACACGGATGTTCTCATAAAGAGGGCATTGCTGGCTTGTTTTAAAGTACCACGTTTTGAAATGCATTCCACGCCTTGATATCCGCATGACCACTATGATACGACAACATTGCCTGTCTCGGTAACATATCTGTGAATGTAATTTGCAACTGATGACTGCTCAAAGTGGGTGGAACAGTAATGGCATGCCATAGGTAACAGCATGCGTACGTTCTTGTTCCCCACTGGTCTCTCTCTATGCAGATGAAGGTTGAAATATAAGATAATGTCTTGTTGTCCTCACTCCTTTCCAGGCCTGAGGTGATGATAGATCTCAACCTCTGAATGCATGTCTCTTGCAACAGCATGTCGGGACACTTGCATCTGCAGCCTCAGTACCAATCTTCTTTCCTGCTGCATTTCTCCCACTTTTACCATCTATTCTTTTCCACCAGGCCCAGAGTGAGCAGATTTCCCTGGAGCAAAATGAGCGCCGGCAGCTGGTGCGGGACCTTGAAGAGGCGTCTAGGAGGCTGGCGATGGCTCATCAGGATATCCGCAGACTCACCAATGAGCTGGATGCTGCCAAAAACAACAATCTAGACCCAAGTGGTATGTTGCAAAGACTTGCAGTATGTATCCTTCAAAGAATCGTGAGTATATGTTAGACTGGTGTGATGTTTCTAAACGATACACTTTACTAGTTTTGTACATTGTTGCTGAATTAAATGTTGTAACAAACATTTTCATCAACAGCATATGAAAAAGGCACAAATAATAAGCATATTTTTAGTCTTATAGAATTAAAAAGATATTCTTATAATCTCAGGATCAGAGCTTCAGGGAACAGTCCAAGAAGTAGAGAACCTGAGAAAGGAAGTGGACAAACTGAAGCATTGTGGTGAGACAGACCTGGGTGTGAAAATACTGGCATTCAGTGCGTGATGTTAACACCAGCCACATTGTCTGGAGATTTTACTTTACTATTCTAAAATTCCTGCTTAGAATAGTTTTATAATATATTGTTATTACATTACTGATTCTGTTTCTACTTAGAAGATGATAATATAAAATGCTTCAATAAACACATCCTTCACATTCTTTTTTAACTATTTAAATTTTGATCTATGTAGACATCAGTTATTGTTAGAGACACTACCTGATCAGGAAGTTGATTTACTCTCTATCACTTTTATACTGTATATCGATCTCAATTGGCTCTTTGCTTGAATAGGGCATTCTGTTACTCCACTATATACATTATTCATGCATGTTCATGGTTTTGTCTCTTCACAGATATGGTGAAGCTGCAGCGAGCCAAAGAGCAAAATGAAACGCTAGATGTTGAGAACAGAGCTCTGAGGGAGAGACTCCGCACCTTAGAGTCTGAGAAGAAAAATATCCTGCACCAGGTTGGTCTTCTACTCGTTGTCTTTATTAAAATAAATAATTACAATGTTGGCGCTGCAGCTTGGCATTGTTTTGTGTTGTGTATGTCCAGGTGGCAATAAATGATGCAGACCAAGATGTTGTAACCAAAGAGGATCCAAAGGACAAGAGCATTATCGCCAAACTACAAAATAATAGCTCTGACTTGTCAACCCAAGAAAAGGATAACATTCACAAACGGTAAATACATTAACTATCCCTGGTTAATAGTGTGACGTGAAACACTTTCCCACCTCCTCTTTTTGATTTTAATAATCATAATTTTCTGTCAGGTGCCATGAGGCAATAGAAGACGGGCTCGTCCAGATGAGGGAGCTGCAACGGCAACTCCAGAGGCTACGCAAGGACCACGAAGAGCTGGAGGAGAGGAACGAGGAGCTGGAGGCGCTTCTAGGGGAGGCCCAGAATGCCAGCAAGGGGGAGAGGCATCGCCATGAGGGAGAACTGGAGGGACTGCACAGGAGGGTAATGAGTGCTTATGAATTCTTAGTAAAAAACATGTTCTTAACTGGATAAAGGAAAGGATTATTTATGAAACACACTAAATGTGAGTTTAAATGCTAATGAATTTCTCAGACATTCATTAATGCCAGCCCTTGACTTGAAGTATTCAGTTTAATTTATTCTAAGACCTGTCTTGGAAACAGTCCTCTCTATAATGGCTCAGCAATAATGTTAACTGGTCATTGCAGATCAAATGTCTGGAGGCAGAGCTGAAGAAGCAGGATGTCCATGAAAACATATTGAAGAATGGAGAAGAGGTCAAAACCACTGAGTCCTACTTGCAGCTGGTAAGACATTGTGGCACATCATGTTTCCTTTCTGCTCATTTATCGGTGGTTCGTTAAAACAGCAACAACAATATGGCTTATGATGAGCTCGACTACCCAGATTTGAATGGAGCGTGATTCTAATGCTCTTAATTTACAATAAAGTCAGTTTGAATTGTTTTTCTATACAAGCAGCAACAGGAAAATACATGTGATTGAGACTGATTGAGGTATAGTCATCCAGGAATTCCCAAAGAATCCCCCCAAAAGTCTCATTTTGACTTGAATAGCATAGGATGAAATAGAAACACTGCCTGGCCAAAAAAAGTCATCACCTGGATTTAACTAAGCAAATGGGTAAAAGCCTTCCATTGGATACTTACTACAGTGATTCATATATTTGAGCTGGAAGAAATGTTGATGGGGGAAAAAAGAGGGAATGATCTGGATCAGAGATCACTTAAATGTTTGGTGAAATAAAATCTTAAAAAAAATCAACAGTAGAGCTCAAGGCTATGTTTAATAGGTAGTTCCACAAGCACAATGTGAAGAGAACTGAAGGCATTGGGACTTAACAGCTGTGTAACCTCAAGAAAAACACTTATCAATGAGGCTAATTGACCATTGGCCTGCAAGTTCTGTGACTCGCATAACGGATATTTAATGTGCAACAACAACAATTTGTTTTCTCTGACACCATGTATGAAGCATCTCAGGGACAGCAGCCAGGAGAGACTGGCTCTTCTAGAGGCTCGTCTGACTGAGGAGAAAGACTGGAGGAAACAGCTGGAGGTAGACCTCAGTGCTGCCCAGGCTGCCCTCAAAAAAGACAAGGAGGTAAAATAACACACATAGCCAATGCTTTGTCTGACAGAAAGCAATAAAACCACAGTTACACAAATATATGAAATACAAGTTTTTGGTTCAGGAGGATTTAGTCATGAAGAAATGCATCTAATTCCCTCATTCTCTACACCAAAGGCTTTGCAGATAGGTGAGCGAGAGCTGAAGAAGCTGAAACTTGAGGTCAAAAGCCTTCAGACAGAATGCCAACAAGGAAAAACACTCATCAAGAGCCTCACCCAAGTCAAGGGGGAAAAAGCAGTTCTGGAGGAAAAGGTTTGTTCATTTTACAAGTATTCCTGCTCCTTTTAAACATGATGAAACTAGGGAATACGGATATATTACTGTACACAGGGAATAGATACAAATAGACTTGACATCATTTACGTATGTGGACATGAATGTACAGCATGTATCAATTTTACATTTGCACCACTAAAATGAGTTTGTGTCCATCCTGGTCTGCTACTCGTCTTTGCCACTCTGGCTGACAGGTGGCGCAGATGGAGCGTGCCCACAGCCGGCTACTGGGCGAGTTGGAACGCTACAAGGACAGTAACCGGATCCAGGAGGACAAGAGGGAATACAGGCATCAGGTTCACCAACTACAGGAGCAGGCAGACCGGCTAACTGCTGAACTCAGCCGTCTCCAGACAGCACACGATGCCTTGAGGTTGTTCACAGAACAAAAAGTATCGGCTCAATGCAGTAATATTATTAAAATGGTACAGTGTTGGGTGATACATGATAACGCTGCTGCAACTGGTACTTTTATCATTGATAATGGCCAGTTATCTCCTTTGACCGGCCATGATACGCCGGAGCTTACTTGTTTTGCATAAATGTGCATATGTTCCAGGGACGAGATGGTTTCTGAAAGGCTGCAGACTGCCGAGCTCCAGGCCAAGCTGAGCTCCAGTGTCCAGGAGAAGCTGAAAGCTGAGGGAGAAAGAGAGAGACTGAAGATTGAGACACAGCACCTCAAAGAGAAGCTCAAGTGGCATCAAGAGCAGCTCTCCTCAACAAAGGAAGCACTTATTAGCAGCCAGAAGCCTGAACTGCACACGGCACATATAGATTCTAGGTTTAGTCCAGTGGAGAGGACTAATGAGGAGTGCTTGGATCAGGTAATAATAATAATAATAATAATAATTGTTTTACATGGTTGAACCAGGATGAGAACATTTCAGGACATAAGTTAAAAAAAAAAAATAACAGGCAAATAAAAAAAATAATGTTGACGAAAATAGTGTGCTAAAATTAATTAAAGGCTTTTTGGATAAAATGAGTTTTGAGAAGTGACACTTATTCTGTTAGCCTCAGACCTCCAGGCGGGGCCTTTTTGCCTTGACTGCAAAAGCCCTGTCACTTAGAGTCTTGAACTGGGACCCAGACACAACCACCAAAGCTCTGCCCGAGGATCTAAGGCTGCGCCCCGGCTCATAGGGGGGCAGCAATGAAGCTGGGGGCTGAACCATGAAGTGCTTTAAATTGATCAGTTAAATCTTAAAATCAATTCTAAAACGGACTGGATAGTGGGAACCATCGAAGAGAAAAGAGCTTAAACAGGGCTGATATGATCTTGTCTTCCAGCATTTGTCCAAAGCCGAGCAGCTGTGTTTTGTACCAGTTGGAGGTAACTGGATTATATGTCAAGTGGTGGTTTAATTTTAGTCTGTAAAAAGCTTCACAACTGAACTCATCTGGTAAGACTGAGGTATTTAGATGTTCACAAATTGCGATGACAGGGTAGAGTAGAGAAAATGTCCTTCAACATTACAGCCCTGGTGGTGCTGTCCAGCTCTGGCGACCTTGAGTAAGGCACTAAATCCCCACCAGCTCAAAGACTGAAGCTTAGCCTAGCCTCTGACCAGCTTGTAGAGGAAAGTGAGCTAAGAGGGAATTTCCTCTTTTAGGATCATGTATGTCTCATACTATATATGTGTTTGTTGTAGCTTTCATGTGTGAAGCAGGAGCTGAATCATCTGCAGACCAAGCTGGAGGAGGAGCGTCAGCTGGCCTCTCAGCACCAACTGGCTCTGCAAGCTCAGATCCACGAAGCCCAGGCACACATCAAGGTATGCATGTTCATACCACACCCTTGACATACCCAGATAGCCATGCTGTTTCTGCAGGTTTAAAATCACTCTCATACTTATGGTTTCCTTTCGTATTCCGTGTTTGTGAGTTTCATTTTACAACATGGTTTCATTGTTTTATTTGAATCTACGCAGCAGCTGCATTATAACGTGAACAATATGATACATAATTTAATCAAGTCACATCACTGATCTGAATGGACTGAAAATGAAATGGCCAGCTGTGGCAGAGGAAGAGCAGGTCGTCCACTAATTGGAACATCAGGTGTTTGATTCCCGGCTTCTCCAGTCGAAGGGTCTTTGGGCCGACGCCGTGTGTGACTGTGAATGAGCATTAGATTAGATCCCGATGAACTGTTTTGCACCTTGTATGGCAGCCTCTGCCATGTGAATGGGTCAATGTTGGCAGTATAAAGCACTTTGAGTTGTCAGAAGTACAGAAAGGTGATTCCTTTCAAGTCCATTTACCAAAAGAAAAGCTAATTATAAAACATTTCTACTGCTTGGCCTGTAGCAATTCTGCCAATCTTCCTCTCTGTTATATACATTATAATGCTGATGGTTTAAAAACTGTATCATACTTTTACTTTAATTTGAATCTTCATTGATTTAAAATCAAGGGCATGTGGGATTGGCTTGATTATTTATAACAGCAACACAAAAAAAAGCATACCTTTTTTTTATCTGTACTCCCATTCAGTTTAAACACATCCCAACCTTGTCTCTCTTTTTTTTTTCTCTTCAGTCCCAGGACTCGGTGCTGAGCCAGAAAGCAGAGGAGGCTAAACAGATGAAGCAGGACGTGCAGAGGGCCCAGAGCCTGTTCACATCAGCAGAGAGAGAGCTGCGCTACGAGAAGGAGAAAAACATGGACATGAAGAAACACAACATCCTGCTGGACCAGGAAAAACTCAAGGTTGGTATCTGGTTACAGCAGATTGGGATTTCCTGAATGTCTGAATGAGGCAAGTTGGGATGTTGGGTGTCTGTGTTTGTGCTCATGCTCTGTTGCCTCACTTCAGCTGAATGCAGAGCTGAAGCAGGTCCAGACTAAGCTGGTCCAGGTGGAGCAGAGTGTCCACAGACAAGCTGCTGAGTGTGAATGTCAACAGCAGAAAATCAGGGAACTTGAGTTGGAACTGGCTCGTAACTCCACAAACCGCAGCGCCACCACCAGTCTGCAGGAGGACCTAAACGCCGAGAGGGTGCGGCTCATTGCTGCCGACAAGAAGGTCAGCACTTTCTTATCATCTGGCATTGATGTTGCATTGGCTTTTAGTTATGAATTCCACTATTCCTACATAAAGGCTCTCATAGTTAGGTTGGTAAACCCAGAGCTAACTGGGCTATTTGCTAACCAGCTTTGTCTTACTGGTTGTCCCTGGTTGCCAGTTCCAGGCTTTGTGACGACCCCAGGTGATTTGACTCCTTTCTCCTTTTGTTGAGGTTCTGCTTATTGATGAAATCCCAAATGAAAGCTGCATTGTGAGCACTTGATTGAATATGGTTTCCCATCCCATGGAAATTGCTGTGCAGCACAAGATACATACCATCTATACTAATATATGTGACTAGACTTGGAGTTCCAGCAGCTTAAGTATAAGATAAACAATAAACGCTTAGCTAAATAAATATAGAAAGTAAACAATAAACAGTAAACGATAAACTCTTAGCTATATATACAGTATATACAGTAGAGATAAGAATACAAGTAAAATAAAAATAAGTTAAGTGTTAACTGTATAGAGGATAAATATAGATAAAATATATAGGACTGTATATGGTAGATTGTGTTTTATACAGTGGATAAACGACATTAGTGGCAATTAGCAGTTAAATCAAATTATTGCACTTAAGTGGCGGATTAAGTTATTGCACAAAAAAGAAGAGTGACTAGTTTGCCCTTGAGTGTGAATGAAATGTATCATAATTTCATTTTGTGCACACAGACAAAGCAGCCTTTTAAAAAAACAAAAAACAACCTTTGGGGCTTTCATTTTGCTTTTATAAAGATGTAGAGAGTAAAATTTGTTGTGCTTCACATGGCACATCTCGTTCTTGGTCTTTCAACAACAAAATAGACAGATATTTCCGTCAGACTCCTTCTGGATATCCTGGGGTACTCTGGAAATGATGGGAGGTTGGGAGCTCATGTTATCTGTTTGTCAAACTGAGTGAAGCCTGTGGCTCTGTTTGGAATGGCAGGTGTTGGAGTTGCAGCAGCAGCTTAAGAGCGCCCAGCACCAGCTGCGTGTGGAGGAGGCCCGGGCCGGTGAAAGCAGCCGCCTGGAGAGAGACAGCAGGGATCTGTCTGACACCTTGTCAGCCCTGAGAGCCCAGCAGCAGGAGGAGCACATCACCAGGTCACACAAACTCTAGTGCTGCTGACACTGCCCAGTTTGACTTGATCCCCGGAGCAGTAATAGTGCCATAACAAACATACACGTTTTTTTGTTGACCATCCTTCTATCCACCTTCTCCTCCATTTCCATCTCAGAAAACTGGTGGAGCAGCGTGAGGAGGAGCTGCAACAGCAGGTGCGCTGCCTGAGGCTGAAGGAGGCGTCCATGACTAGGACAAATGCAGAGCTCTGCCACCGTGTCCAGCAGCTGGACACACGTCTGGCCATCCTGGAGGCTGAGCTTAGCAAGGCCCGAGAGGAGGTACGGAGCAGCAGCTTATCACATGTTATTATTACTGCAGGGTTTTTGAGACCTGAGGCACCTTTCACACACTTAATGTCTAAATATGTCTAGGTCTATTTCATGTGATTCACAACTATCCATTGCTCTCCTCAGCCTGTACTCAGCTTTTCAGGATTTAAATTTGTGTAACATCATTTATTAGATTTTTTTACTTTTTTGGTTGGTATTTCTGTATTTCCCAAGCAAACATTTTCATCCATTAACAGGAGTGCAATATGAAGTGTTTTTGTAAAGTTGCATGGTTTTTCAAAGTTGTAATTCTCACAGCTCATAACCACAACAATGTTTGTATCATCTGTGAGACCTGTTGCATTATCTTTGCTTATAAACTTGAATGGTGTCAAGATCTTAGTCAGTTGCCGCAACCCAATAGAGTACCACCATTGGTACCACTGTACTAATATAATATCAGGATTTTCCAAATCTGCTGTACTTTTGATTTTTTTTTTTTTTAATAGTCAGTGTACACAGTCCTCGCATTGAACTGCTGGCCATATTTATTGTTTCTATACTTTAATATGACCTTCAGGTGAAAGAGAGCCAGAAGTCGAGCCACAGGCTGCAGGAGGACTTGATGGCCAATCAGCAGGAGTGTGACAGACTGCAGGGAGAGCTGCAGCAAGTTCTCCTCCAACTAGACACACACGTCAGGTGAGACACACTCACATCCATGAATACAGATATTTATATTCATATAAAATCAACTGAATAAGGTTATAGCATAATTATTCATTAAAATACTTGGAGAAGTAGTTTCTTTTCCTGAGGTCCATTTCCTCTGCTCCACCTACCAGGAAATACAACGAAAAGCAGAGTCAGCATAAGACCAAGCTGCGTCAGGCCAAGCAGATCTATCTGAAAGAGACCACACAGAGGGACCGCGTCATCCAGAAACAGGAGAACGAGCTGGTGCTGGCCTCCAGCCTCTCGCATAAGGTCTCTCACACACTCACACTCACACACACACACACACACACACACACACAAAGTTCCTTTACTTCTAAATATCCAAATGTTTTTGCCTGAAAATAGTGTCGCTGTTCTCCCTGGTGGATTACAGGAGAAAGAGAGGATCAACACAGTGATGGAGGAAAACGAGAAGCTCTTGGAGGAAAAGCGAGAACTGTTGAGGAAGATAAGCGAGGCAGAGGAAATGGGTAGCAAAGGCATGAGGACCGCCTCCACTGCCCAACACAGGTATCTTATAGCTGCTGCTGTTTGTTTTGAAATGTCAGTTTGAGTATTTAATTACCTGTTTCCGAGTGGAAATGAAGTATTATGATTGGATAACAAATCGCTAAATGTATGTTGACTTGACCGATTATGTCATTGGTCTTCTCATTGATTCAGACTTATCTCAACCAAGAATTGAAAGAGTATTGTCAAAGAAAACTACTTCATGAATGTTAAAAGCAAAGTCTGCTTCCTAAAGTATTAACCACAAAAAGTAAAAATGTCATTGTCAACCAAAGATGTGATTAACCTACATGAGTGTGAGAACATAAATGATACACTGGGTAAATTGGTTATGTGAGTGAGTGTGAACATCTGTGTTCAAGGCTCAACGTCTTAGAATTGGAAAACAGACAACTTCAGGATCGAACGCTGAAGCTCTCCAACCAAGTCAGTTCCTTAGAACGTGCCCTGAGGAACGCCAAGTCCTTCTACAGCCTGGAGGTAACACCATATGGGTCTTCATGCTTTAAAGGGACATACAACCCAAAAATCGCCGGTTGTATTTTAAAAAACTTCATCCAGTATTTGTGATTTGGGATGGTGCAAGGTGGATTCCATCATGGCTGAGGGGTCACGTGTCACTTCTTTTATTGTAATAAATACATTGTGGTGTATTTTGATCATAAATGGTTTAAACAGAAATCATTCAACAGAATGCCAAGAAAGTGCTCCCCTCTGAAAGTCTCTGTGATGGCTTCCTACATACATCCACGCTAAGGTAAGATGTTTTGTTGAAATGTCTTTGCTGATTATTATTTGTAATTTGTGGTCTAGCTTTATTTCTATTGTTGGAGGAAAACAATGGATGACAACTTTGTTAAGTTCTTCAAAGAATTCCCAACTTAATTTCTTGTCATAATCACACATGGATGGTTGCTTCTATGTACATTTTCTGCCAATTCTCACCACGTCTGTGTCACCAGTCTAATGTCAGGTTCGTGTGAGCCAATGGAAATACTGGACGCAATTTGCCGTGTGAAGGTGGCCGAGCGCATAATGGTGGACAGCACTCGAGGGTCTGTCTCGACGCAGCAACCATCGGAGCAGAGCTACCTGAATCTCACCTCCCCATTGGTTCTTCCAGACACCAAAGGCAGAGAGGGGAACTCTAATAACGGTGAGCAGGTATGAGAGGTGTGAGCCACAAGCGAGGTTAAGAGCTAAAAAGCTAATGTATTGGGTAGCACTATAGCATCCACCACTTCCACTGCAGACAAAAGTCGGAATAGGAGAGTGAAAAAAATAAAGGCAGTAATGAATGACTTCAGTTCTGCTCAGGGTAGTATCACTTTTGTATCGCAAGGCAGATTATTTGGTTTGCAAGAATGATCCAGGTTCAGAATGGGCGGGAGAGCTGCAAGTGTCAATCAAATATTTTTATTTTTATGACATATGAAACCAGAAGTAATTTGATTTTAATGAATTTATTCAAGCTAAACACGTGGCACAACCTTGTTTGTATGCACAGATGTGTACATATGCCTGGGAGGTTTGTCAGTTGTTTGCATCGGCACACTAGCCTTGCGTTCGTGTACATAAAAGATAATTCTATTTTTTTTAATGTAATGTACACGTTAAGACATCGTGCTTCACAAAAGCAAACTGAGCACTTTAGTTTCACTTGTGTTTACATTTTGGGAAATTATAGCAGTCGAATATAACGGTGTATCAATGTTTGTATTTTCCTCAAGTTAAATTTAATCCTGGCAGTGTTTTCAGTGAAAAAAGAAATGCCTATGGTGTTGTATGTTTATGGTTTTACTGTGTCAAAATATCTCCCGTTTACCTACTAAATGTCTAATAAGAGACGGTGTGGTAAACAGATTCAAAATATTGGGGTCCTTTTTGGGATCGGTCACTCCTGTTGTTTGTAAGCTGTAGCCACTCCAGTATTTACAGTTTGCTGCTTTGCTTGTACTTAAAAAAAAAAGAAAGAAAGCCAATATGTTGTGTCCTCCAGGGATAATCAATCAGAAAGTACATGGAAATAAAATGCACATTAATTTCATGAGAAGAATTGTACGCTGTGGAAACCATTGTCCATCTTCAATGTGCCTGAATTGATGAAGTGTTTAACTTTATCCTGCTGCTGCTGCGTGAATAACAAAAACCTATTTGCAACAGACGTGTAACCTGAGATCTAATCAACAAGAAAGAAACTGTGTAAATACATTTTTTAAACAAATATTTTCATAAATAAAAGTGAATAAATAACAAATGTAATGCTTGATTTACCCCTCCCCTCTGCGTTGCTCTCTACACAGGCTTTATTTGTTTTTTCTTACTACAGATCAAGCAATTGCTGATGAATTTATAACAGTCTTTTTATTAAACAAGGTAAAGATACAAAGCTTTTTTTTCCTTTTTTAAACATTGATAACCTTAGTTTAACTTCTCAGTCTTGGCTGTGCATATTTAGTTGTCTAGAAACTGTTTATGAAACCACAATGCAAGACAGGAAAAAGTGTAATAAATCTACGCAATATCTTTTCATAGAGAACATGGGTTAAACAGTTATCATACAGATTACAGCTCAGGAACTCCATGCGGAAGGAAAAAAATGAAAATGTTTACAAGACTGAATACTGCAGAACACAATACAGAGTAATGCAAATGGGATGATAAAACAGTTAAGGCTTACATGTAAATAACTGATATAAAACATGAATATTAATAAGATATGGGTAGACTAAAATAATTACAGTTAAGGTCATACATAAACTTTTACAAAACCCAAACAGAGCATGTTTATGAAAACTAAAAAATAGGTACTATAAATGAGTAACATGATTTACGGTACAGCGACATGTACATTTTCCCATTATCTCAAAAAAGAGAGTAAGTTGAAGAGGCAGGGTCTGTTGTTGGCGTAAATGTCTGTTTTCAGGCCAGTGGCTTGAGTAATAAGTTTTTATTCTTTTGAAAACATACTATATACTGTATATGTATTTTACATTATTCTCACTTCCATCTCAAACGTAACGTCGAGCCGTAGCACCTTTTTCTGAAGTGCCCTGAAGAATACAGGGTACTCTGTTAGTACCATCCAGAGGTTAAAGTTACAGTAAAAATACAACAAACAATACTGTGTACAATGAAAAGAATATGAAGGAGGAAAAGAAATCAAAAGGAGAAGCATCACCTCCACATATACTCATAACATAGGCCTATGGAATATGACTCGTACTGCAGTTTGTTCCAAACGGGTAAAGCTTATTAAAGTTTTAAAAAAATACTCAACTGGGTCAGAATAGCTGTACAATAACTTCACATTTTGGTCCAATGTTTGGGTTTAAAATGTACCACCCGAGTAAAATTTAATATAGCTGAAGTGTGTTTAACAGAAGGGGTGACAAGAGTGGAGCTGGCACTGATACATGTGTAATGCATTCAACTTCTAATACTTATAATAGTCAAAGCTTAACTGAGTGGAGAAAGCAGACGCACAAGAAGAAGATTCGCTTTCTCTTTTAACCTCAACAAGGTTCATATATGGCACTAGTTAATGGGATGTGAGGAAAACATAATGTCAAAAGCAGTGTTTCTGTGATCATATGTCATGATCATAAAGGTGCCATAAAGGTGAATAATGGAGTGAAAGATTCTGGGAAAACAAAACAAGACAAAACATTTGTCTTTCTTCCCTTCCATGTTGCTCTACATTGTTTGCATCCCCATGTCAATAATGCAACTTCTTAATACAATCATTAAAATGTTTAAATTGTCATCTACGGATTGCCTTTCTTCAAATTTTAGATGACCCTGTAAATGTTTACTTTCACAAAGAAATGTGAGCAAAAACAAAGAAAGTAACAGAAACAGACTGTTATTTATACACAGTCAGTACTCTTAGCTGCCACAAGTAATGCCCTTTGGCATTTTCCATCCAACAAGATTGAAACAATTTGAGCCAAAACCACAAGGCCTAAAAGTGCTTAAAGATTATCTTTGGATGTTTCCAGAATACACCCAGCAAAATTTTTTTTTTAATATTCTCTCAATTCTTTATAAGGGCAAATATCATCTGGCACATTTTGGAAACCCATTTCATGGAAGAGGAAAAAAAATAAAAAACGAATCCACTAAACATTTCTGATGGCCAATGCATCCGGCAGTTTACATGACGCTTACGAAAGTGCTTATTAAATCTGACGCAAGACATTCTTTGCCATTCAATCCTCCGGGCAACATCTAGCTTTTATTTTACATTCACAAAATAACGCTGTGCTCATTTTTGACAGACGGCCTGTGTCGAGATGGATGAAGGCAGCCTGTTTACTGAATCTAGCACTGAATGCTCAAGTCAGCTGTCATAATGCTAATGTAAGCCTTATGTAGATGGCGGTGGGTGCAGGGCCTCATTATCTCCAGCCTAACATAGACTTTGAATCTGACCTGCTGCTGAGCCAACGGGGAGCTCAGATAAGGGAGATGCGTATGGGGATGCTGGGGGACTCGGTCCTCTGAGGCGACTGGTGGCTCACCAGGTGCTCCACCACCGTGTGTTTGGACATGTGCTTCATAAGGTAGGTCTCCTGCAAACGACACAACACATTTAATCAGGATTGTAGGTCTGCAGAAAAAACAGTTGAATTTTTACTGACATTTTATCTTAAGAACATACGACATTTCCTCTACTTGTATATCAAGTTTCAAAAATACCTGGAGTACCTGTAAAAATAATGTATGTGAAGTCAGTGGATTGAGCAAGATGTAACGACGTAGCACATTTCTACCTTTAGAGGGAGCTAAAGAAAACATTTGATTAAAAGCTCCAAAGAAGACCATTGATCATTGTGAGTAGCATCTCTCTCTGATGGTGGGCAAAATCAGCTTTTGTTGTGTTTTATTGGAAATTAAAACTGCAAACGGTTACACCTCAGTGGCGTATAGTTGAGCAGCTCTCATCTAATCTATTAAGGAGAACTTGCTCTTAGCATTTTTCTATTCAAAACTCTTCATAGTATTGTGAGGGAAGGAAAAAAAAACAGTCAATATTCACATTTTAGAAGTTAGAACCAGTACATATTTGGTATGTCTGCTTTAAGAAATACCATTAAAATTATGCTATGATCAAAAGGTTGATTGAGTTCACGTTCTGTTGATTGCGTATTCAGTTCCTTATTCAGCTCTAATCTGTTGGACTTAAAGGGATGGGAGGTGCTAGCAAACATTTAGATTTGACTGGATAAGAGAATGAATGTATTGACCTTGCAAACCAGGCTCAGGAGTAAAAATGATCAAGTAAACTGGTAGTTTCCTGTATGTATCCAACATTAGAAGTGTACTCTTTCAATAATAATAATTATAATAATAACAAAAAAGACTTCACTTCTTATCTGTAGGTTTGTTTGAATGCAAAAATGTGGGAATTGGTTAACATTGCAAACAGGAAACTGCGAGTTTCAAGGAAGTGAGGCAGAGTATCATCAAATGCCATCATATCAGCCATGTAGGAGTCTGAAGACAAACTTGAAAAACCTATGTATCTGTGTCTGATCAAGATAAGAAACAAATAATCTGGGGTGAACTCACTGATGTGTAGGCCCGGCCACACATGCTACAGCAGTAGGCCTTAGCGTTTTTGATGGCGTGCGCTGACAAGTGGATCTGCAACGACGCAGAGTCTGAGTAGGCACGGTAACAGTTAGGACATTTATACGGCTTGTCTTTATTGTGCTGCCTCTGGTGAGACTGTTGAGGAAGAAACACAGGAAACACAGTCTTAGTATTTTCAGTTACAATGATTGATGTAATATCTACTTACTACTGTGGCTGAATTAAGTCCTGTGACCACGTACTGACCTGGAGGTTAGACAGCTGGGTAAAAGCCTTTTCACATCCGGGGTGAGCACATTTATAAGGCCTATCGCCAGTGTGGATTCTGTGGCAAAAGAAGTGGATAAAAAAAGTTAGAAAATCACACCAATTTCAGCTTATTCATGAATTTGACAGTTCACTGTCCGTGAGACACTATAACCTCAACTTCTCACCACGTTTGAGTCACAACTACACATGTACAATAAGAGAACATAGAAGATTTGATTCTCCAAATGTTATGCCTGAAATGTAAAGAGAGATTTCAGTCTCCCAGGTACAGCATGGCGAGGTAGCAGTAGCTCATCAGCGGCTATTTCTTTCCCCACACTACTTGATTTCTCCTGCTTTGCGTTCACAGCTGGACCGACCTGGTGTGCTGCTGCAGGTGTGACAGCTGACGGAACGAGTTCTCGCAGTAGGAGCAGTGATAGGGTTTGATCCCCAAGTGGATGCGCAGGTGCTGGGACAGGTAGGAAGCGTTGGCAAATGTCTTGGAGCAGTGGGGACACTTGTGTGGTTTGGCCTCGGTGTGGGACTTGGAGTGAATCTGCATCTCTGACTTGGATAAGAAGGTAAGTGGGCACACTTTGCATCTTGGTGACAAAAAAAAAAAAAAAAAAGGACACAAAATGCATAAATGCCATCAGATCAGGTTGTTTCAGTCAGATTTGTTTAGAAATAGAGAGACCATACAGCATAACACTATTCATGTTTTTAAGAATTAAACAATTGCTGTCCCGCTACCAAGACCCCCTTTCAAAACTGATGAAGCTAAACACATCATCATCATAAAGCAGTAGCATTGATTCCCAACAACATTCAGAGTAGAGTTTAATTCTAGATTAATAAAAAAATATATATTTTAAAAAAGGAGGTATCGTATTCAACTAGGTGACAATAGGAGTAAAAGATCAATCGATGTGTTTACATTTATGTCTCAGTGAAGAGGAACACATCTCAATCCTATACAGCCGACTTAAAACCAAACTTGTCTCAACTAAATGCCTATTGATCGTTTGCAAACCACAATTAAATTTGTGAATTGGTTTGCAAGGCCAGCGCTAAAAGGAAATGTCCTTCCCCCTGTAGTGCATTAAAGACTTGAAGACTATAGTAGCAGCTTCCTGTGCCCAACCTGTAGGTTTTGCCTTCTTTGGGTGCCACAGTGACACAGCCATGCTCCGTTATAAGGGGGTAGGGCACCACCAGCAGAGGACCAGTTGAGTTCTCAGCTTTGATCTTCTTCCGTCCACGGGGGGCCTTGGGCGGGGGCCCCAATAGTCCAGCCAGGCCTCCAACTTTCATGTGGTCCATGCCAGGACCACTAGCTAGCCCAGAGATGATGTTCACAGAGGGGGCACCGCCCAGGCGGTTCTGGCCGGAGGAGGTTGGAGTTGTGGGGGTCAGGGCCTCTGAGGTGCCGTGGCTGTCGGGTCGGGATGACGGGGCCAGACCTGTGGGGGGGAAGCAGAACCGTTTTAACACAAGCGCCCATCACAACGCTACTCCTGACAACCAGCTTCCAAATATTTACATTTACATTACATTTTTAATGACCAATTCTTAATCATATCCACTTTGATTTGACATATTTCCCACTCTTCCAAATCCATCCAGTTTCATGAGCCCGTATATAATGATCAGACCCCTAAAACTCGTTTGGGTTGTGGAATGCATCAGAGTGAACTGAAAATGTTTTACTTTCTGCCAGCGTTACATGTGGGACACAACATTCACAAGTTCCAACAGTCTGCTAAGAAGAAAAAAATGCACTGAAACTTCTCAGTTTGCTAAATATTTTTCATAAAATGTCTGATTTTTGTTGTTGTACACGCTTCAACTAGATAATGCTGCACTTAATATGTCAGCAGTCTCCTATACTGACTGGACATACGAACACAATGTTATAACAGTAAATGAACTTGGTCTTGTTTACCAGCTAAGGGATGTACCTTTACATGCGTTGCTTTATCCCAATCTACTGACACGATCTAACAGAATGACTAAGCACTGCAGTCAATTTGAACACCACCAGAGGCCGAGTTTCTTGCTGTTATTTACCCATGTCAACGGACCACAGAGACCAGCTGACTGCAGTACCTGCGCGATGGTTGATCCGGCCCTGTTGCTCACTCAGCTGTCTCATGTGCCAGTCTTCCCACAACCCCTTGGCCTTCACCGCTGACTTGTCGTCCATATTCCCATCTGTAAGTTGTCAGGTAATAACAATAGACAGACCTTTATACTGTGCTATGCTCATGTGTGAGAATACGACTTGCAAAGTCAACTATTGTCATCTACAGAGAACGTCACAACAAAATCTAAGGTCCTCAATTAAAATTATTTGATGAAAGTTTTTATATTTTTGATAACTAATATGATCGCTTAGTTGCGGACCATTATCCAAACTTTTAATGCCAGGTATTAATAGTTGATGCTACTACATATTAGGGCCTACAAGCAACAGTGAGGACTGTACCTGGCCCAGAGCCGGAGGCAGGGCGAGCGTGTAGAGCGATGTCCGGTTGTCCGGAGCCCTGCGGCTGCGGGTGGTGGCCCTGCACCTGCTGTGGCTTTGGCACCGACATGACGTGCTGAGCGTTGCCGTCCGGGGACGAGGTGGGCACCAGCAAAGACTGCTGGGACGGAGAGGAGGTAGGCGGCAGGTGCAGGGGTCGGATCTTCTCAGCCATCAGCTGCTCCTTGATCTTGTTAATGAGCACCAGGTTATCCAGCTGAAAGGGTTAACGGGTCATGCTCAACAGAAAACGTCCACCGTGTGTGAATGTCATTCAAGCCCCGGAAAACACATCGCAGGATATAAAATACGGATCAGCACAGAGGACAAGTTTAAATGTTTTTGAATATAGGGTTTGTCTCACTGACAGACTGGTGGCTGAATGGCCAAAAAGACATTCACACATGGAAACAAGTGGCAATGAAAAGGTGGAAATGTGACGGTAATCAGCGTGTGATGAGCAGACTTACCTGGCCTGGCATGGATGGAGGCGGCGGCCAGAAATACGGGTTGTTAAATCGAGGTTCCGCCATCCTGAAATCAAGTCGCGTCATATTTAATGAGCAGTTATCTTATGACAAATGTTTGTCATAGTCAGACAGGATAAGAGAGGGTTTTATGATACAAAGCATTGTTTTTCAAAGAGTCTAAAAACACATCTGTAGGCAGCGTGTAATAATGTTAGAGACAGACTTTATCTGGGACAAAGTTAACAGTGACAGTAGGAAAGATGAGCCATCAGCTTCGGCCCCAAATGACTGTACACATTTCTTTAGTTTCCATCGAATACACGTTCATGCATCCTAGGACAAATTTTGTTAAGAAACTTTTGAAACCTTTGTAAGACCAAATTAATAACGATAAGGGCATCTAGACTAGAAATAATAGGCAGCTCTGTAGTAATAAATATAATAATAAAATATTTGCATTTACATTCCTTTCAATTTCCTCTAGGACAAATACCAATGTTATTTTACATTGTTATGACAGGTAAGTAAAGATAGTGGTGGGTTAGTTAGCCTAAAGAGAGACCCCTTTCACCACAGCTGAGTGTATAAGGGTCCACAAAGGTGAATTTTAGGTTTGCTTTGAGTTTCATGGGCTTAAATATTTTGACAGAAAAGGACATTTAAATAAATACTTAAATAAATACAAATGTAAAATAATTGATATAAGCCATGGAAATGTAGGCCTACTGTTTGAAAACATAATACATATTCAAGGTTCACTTCTTAGATTTTGTTTTTGTTTAGCTTTCATCCACATCTCATGGTCTTCTTCAGCAGATGAAGATGGCTTATCATGAGCAAAGCTTGAGATGCAGTTAAAAGGCGTAACAACCTACTAAGTGGATCTGGAGTTTGCATTTCTTTGTCAAGATACTGAAATTAAGATATTTCAAACATTTAAAGCACAGGCATTCATCTTAAAATAAATTCATTTGTAAATTATATTAAAGTAATAAACACTGAATAAAGATGCCAGACGCAGTGTGAGAAGTTGCTTTGTTACATTTCTGTTTATAAGCTGTAAATCAGACATAGCTTCTGAAGTTTATAGAGGTCAAACATTTAATGTCACCGAGGAATATTTAGTCACAAAACCCAGGAGTGTGAGAGAGCCTCGGCCCACTAGCTCGGACGTTTAGCCCCTTTTGTCTGAGAGGGAAATCCTGGAAATAAGTGAACGTCGCTACAAATCTTCACATAAACGCAGTGGAGAAAAAACCCAACAACTTTCCATTATTTGACTTTTCGGACACGTCGTCCGTCTGAGAGCATCACGACGCGGACAGATGAGGCTCCTTCTTTTTTTTCTTTTTTTTTTTTTTTACGGATCGACCCTCCCGGTGCGACTCAGACATTCTCAGACAGTTTTCTTTAAACATTTCCAGACAAAAGAGAAACAAAAATGGCAGCCTTATTTTTATAAGGCGGGACGCCATATTCTGCAGACCCCAAATTTTTTAGGAGCGTGGACGTGTTATGGTGGTGAGGGTGTCGGCGACGAGCAGCGAGCCGACACCGACACAAAGGTGTGTTTATCATGTCAAAGGCACGGATGATTGTTTACGGCGAATTGCAGGTTTGAATAGCCCGGCCTCCCCACCTCTTAAAAAAACTGACACTTCCTACAACCATGCCCTGCAAAAAAAAAAAAAAAAAAAAAAAAAAAAAAAAAAAACAGCACGGAAACGGACAAGATGCAGGCTCGACCCCGAAACACCACGGCGATTAAAACAAACTAGCGACGCGTTAAGGTCAAGAAAATGTAACCGGAGCGCAGTGTCCCGTTTTTCCTGAGAGACGCTGTGCCATCTTTAACCGCATTTCACTTTTAGGGCTGCTTTTTTTTCTCTCTCTCCTCCACATTCTGCAACTTTTGGACGAATCAAAGGGCAGCGATTGCATTTTGTGCACAATGCACGCGTTTTTTTGGAGAGACTATACACTCTAGCAGCGAGGACACGAAAATACATGCAGAAATACCTTGTGTCCCGATTGCAGATATTGTCTTGCGAGCAGGCTACAGCTATAATATAAAAGGTTGATGTTCTTTCTGCCTGCCTCCGGTCGGACCACCGCTTCCGGGTCGCTTTGTTCACTTCTGGGTGCTGCTGCAGGCTCAGTACAGTAGAGTCACAGAGGACATTATTCTGCTATAATGTTGCTTTGGTGGGGTTTTTATAACACCGTGACCTACTTGTTTCTCCGCGTTTGTGACGAAGCGGGCAACGTTGTTTTCAGCGGGTTGCTGATCCGCAGGGGTGGGAAGTATTTGGACACTACACATCCTAAAATAGCAACGACACAATGCAAAATAAAATACTCCATTACAAAAGAAGTACCGCGTTCAAAATGTCACGTTATGAACGTGCTGATTGCTAAATGTAACTCGCTGACAAAAAAAAAAAAAGGTTAAAAAAAATGGCAACCAGAAAGAGGTGCTGTTTTAATGTGCAGCAGTGCGTCATCATAGTGGTCTGTATTATGTGGAATCTTAAACTGCATGGAAACTCAAATAGGTGAATGTAAAATGGCAATATTTCCAAAAAAAAAAATAAAATAAAATAAGGTAAAAAGGAAGTAGCCCAAAAACTGAAATGCAACCGTATATCAATCTATAATCCAAAAAACCTTGCTAATGTATAATTAAATGATAGTTACAGTATCTGTTAACGGTGAACTAGGCTGTATCTCACATAAATTAGATGAATAAGAAGGAAAAGCGCTGAGTAACTGGCCCAACAAGTTGAGGTCATTGTTTCAACAGCATCTCGGTGAGCATTTTTCCCTGTAAACCTCGATGTGCGGTCAGGACTTCCACATTATGGTGAAATTGCATGTAGATGCCTCAAACATTGTTTATCCAACCACATTTATCTCAATTGTAACTTTAATTTAGACAACTTATGGCCTCCAAACAACCAAATATATGCTTACTGTCCCTTGTAGGATGTTTAAAATATATATATTTGTGTGCCTTTTGTAGGTACCTGAATCTAAATTATTATTTTACTTAGTTCCCCAGTTGCTATGGTGAAATAACTGAAGTGCAGTTCCAGCTTATGGATCATGAACAGAAACTCAAGTAAAGTAAATACATTTGGTCTGTTTTTACACATATAAGTTATTGTTTATATGATGTATAATAATGTATAATAATTGACAAATTCTTATATTTTCCAGTGAACACTCAACCCAGTGGATGTTTACTGCAGTACACCAACTTTGATGCATTCCCACAGCCAATTAGACTCTCATGCTTGATTTGATATGTTTTAATATTCAGCCCTTCGATCAGGGATTCTGTAACTTTCCTTCTCTTATAAAGAGAAGGACGTTTCGCATTGAATCCACGAATGTGTAGGATAAATCTGCTCGCTCCCCTCACAGGCACCACCAACTACATCTAAAGGCTGCATCTGGCTCATGAGTTGTCACACGTATGTCACCAGTTCTTGTGTCTGTGATTATCTGTGGAATTACAGGAAGCTATCAGAGTAGGGAACTCATCGACATTACCACCGAAGAGGTTTTGTGATCTTACTGAATTTCCTGTTCGTTGCATCACAGCTCTGAAGATTTCAAGGAACTGGCAGTTCTGACACGATCACACGGACTTCCTTTTAACGCTTTTTTTAAAACTCCGTTTAAGAGGTAATCTACAGATGTCTTGAAGTCAGAAAGCCTCATCCTTCTGCCGACTGGTGGTTTCCTCATCTGGTGTTGACTGTACTGTTATCATCCGACTTTTTGTTTTTCAAATTAAACTAACGCTCTTTGAAGGTTGGTTATATAACTCCTCACATCTGCATTTTCAGCATGGACTTTGTTTTGGTAAGTAATCCAGATCACATGTTTTATTTGGATCAACTTCACTGTTGTTTCAGCTTCAGTGTCATCATCATCACTCATCGTTGCAGTAACTGTTGCCGTTGTATTGCTGTAACCACATTATGTCTAAATATGAAATGCTTTAAATGCTTTTATTTTATTTTATTTTTTTAATGTTGTGATATCAAAGAGTTAACATTAAGGCTCAGCATGTTGCTTTTCAGTATTTGCTCCATAATCCCCAAGGTTGTAGTGTTGTTGAGAGGAGTCATGAAGTTATACGTATATAATGCAACTCTCGAAAAAATTTAGATTAATTGATTAATCATTACAGCTCTAAGAAATTCATATTTTTGGTTGTCTGTGACCAAAAGATATTAGGATTTGGTTTCAGAAGTTGGTAATGCTTTCTCAATGACCGGCAGATTGAACTACACAAAAAAAACATCAGCTCCTGATGAAGGATTTATTCAAGTTCAACATCTTTACTGATGTACATTGTATATTTATACACATTTATTATTATTATTATTTATTGAGAACAAAATTATTTAATGGTCAATGAAAACCAAACTCATCAACCTATTGAGGGTTGGATTTAAAATCAGACAAAAAGTCATAATAAATGTTTCACAGGCTCCAACTTGCGTGAATTTCATCATGACGGCTCATAATGTGACTCAGTAGTCCTGCCTGTATGAACTCCTGACAACATCTGGGCTGGTATCTCCTGGTAGGGAGCTGGACTACCTGTGCAACCTCATTGGGCTGCAGGAAGGATAAAGAGAGGGCAACTGTCTGTGGCCACCACATCAAAACCGTTCCCTTTTTGGGGGTTGTCTTGCTTTTGCCTCTCCATTGCAACTCTTGTCACTTTCATTTGCACCAAAGCACGTGGAATTGATTCACAATCACTTAATCCTCCTAAATGGACAGATTGATATGCCTAAAGATGAACGGACTTGGTGTCATAACGTGATGATGAAGTGTTCCCTTAATGCATCAGGCTCCACACAGCAAACTTTTTTTCAGGAGTGGGTGTTGTTCCTGATGTGGGTGGGATCTGCCTTTCAAATGTACAGTATATGGCCCGGTTATGCTCCATATTCAGGGTGGTCTGCAAGAAGTTAAAGATCACTAAGCAAGCTATAGTTGCGGCCTTCACTACACTGCTTACTTTTTCTTTTTTTTCTTTTATTATCCCTTCATGGACTGTCTTTATACAGATGTACAAGATTTGAATAAGCATACGTAACAACCCAAAGAACTGCATCAAAGCGGCCCCTATAGTGGCAGCTAGAGTGTCAAAGTGTTGATTTGGAAGAATCTTCCCCAACCGGAAACCTCGTCTTTTGTTTCAGGTTTTCCCACTGATGCTGGCCTTCCTGTCCACCGGACAAAGTTCCCCTGAGGTTACAGAACAAAAGTGTTATAAACAGTGCCCACCCGGTCAGTTGTTAACAAGGCATTGTCCATGTGTTGTAGTTGTATATTGGATTAACCACCATTTGCCTTTCCCCCACTGTTTCCCAGGATATTTTAAAGCTGGTGAATGTAATGATCCAGACCCAAACCTCAGATGTAAAATATGCCCTCATGGCACGTTCACGGAAATAGCGAACTCTGTACCGGCATGCAGGAGGTGTAACCCCTGTCCTCGTAAGTATCTGATTCAAATGCTACACTATATATAGTGCTGGCAGCAGTGGGATGTTGTGTATCTAATTTGCAAATCATGATTTCCTCGTTTTCAGGACTGTGTTAACACTGTGGATTGTGACAGAAACGCTGTGTTTTTATTTTTTCCCCAGAATCAAAGGTTGTAATAAAGCCCTGCTTCTTCAATAGTGATGTGCAATGTGACTGTAAAGAGGGATACTACGAGTCTCCCACCGACTCCAGCAACTGCCTGCGATGTAACTGTAAACAATGTGAAGGTAACAGAAGGCAAAGGGAGTTAAAGAGTTCCCAGCTGGCTTATTCAATATCATATACTCTCAAAAGGAAACGTATAAGTATTAAAATTCTCATCTATCATTTCCCCACAGCACTTGATAATCATCCCGACTACAAAAGGAAGTGCAAGCCCTGTGAAAGGTGAGGCGTCTTACAATATGACAGACGTCTCAACGGGCATGTTGATGTGACAAAGTGGAGAGTGCACAGAAAGCTGCAACCTCAATTTAAGGCAGACATCAGAAAAGAAAATGCATTAAATGATGCAGATTGCAACTAGAGTAATGGGTTTGTTTATCTAAATATTGTTTCACTTTCTCTGTCATGTTTACTGACCAACTGAAGTTGAAACAATTAGTCAATGAATCTAATTGAGAAAATGAATCTGTAAAAATGGCAACTTGACTCCGGCTTCTCAAATGTTATAATTTAGCTCTATGTTATATATTTATAGTGATAATAATAAGAATAAGAATTCCTTATTTTCATACTGGCCATTAGGGGATCTCTTTCTAATGCACTTTTAATTTAAGCAAAATCTGGCAAAAATCCACAGTCCACAAATGTTCCTCTTTTTGTAACTACTATCCCTCCACTACAGCTCAGCAGGGAGACACTGTTCAGGCCAACACAAAGACATCTTATACTAAAAAAAAGAAGCTATCCACTCGATTAAACTCATATTAGCTTCAGATGAACACTGGAATGCTGATGTTCGTATGGGTAGCTGACCATTGTTTTAAGACATGGAAAAAAAGACTACCCCTAATGTATAAATGTGTTATCCGATTCCACTGGTGTCTATATTAGTTTCTTCTTTTTTTTTTCAGGTGTTCAGGGAAGACAACAGCAAATCCATTTCCACCTTCAGCAAATGCATCTACAGCTGCTGCAACCACATCTGCATCTACATCTGCTACAAGATCCACAACCTCAACATCCACTCCAGTTCCAAATAATCGTTAGTGTTGGTTATGTGCTGTACTTTGAAATTAAATGACTCACTGCTCCATGGTTTTGGAGTTGTGTGCCTCATATGCCCAGACATAGTTCACACTCAGATGAGCTTTGAACATTTTAGTGAGTTTAACAGAGATTACTCTGAATAATCTATAATTATATAATAATAATAATAATAATAATAATAATATAATAATTTAATATTATTCAAGTTGTTCCTGTGGATCAGACTGAAGACTGAAGGGTAGTAGAATGATGTCTGTGTTTCCGTGTGTCCATGTCAGCGAAGGCAATGCCCTGGCTACTCATGGTGGTTCTGGTTCTGGTGGCAATTATGGTGTTCCTTTGGCTCCTGTTGCTCTTCACCTGGAACTCCTTTACCTATCCAGACAGCTGTTTCTGCTGGAGTACCAACAAAGACCTGGGGCCTCATGTTGAGGACCCCAAATTCAACGGTAACCACGTGTGCAAGCTAAGGACAATTACTCAAGTCCTCAATTCAGTTTTCACATGATAACTGGCTATTTGATTATTATGATATAACATATTAACACCGACAGGAGCCATTCAGCATACACATTCGTTATTTTGCAGAAAGTATTTCCTGTGTTGAACCAAAAATGTGTTTTCACAGGTATTTAACTGGGTTTCTTCTTTTTCTTTTGAAATGTTCGTTCTTAACAGGAAGCTTACTGATAATATCTGCTTTCCTCCACACAGAACAAAGCAGTCATCAAGGCAGCAGCCCAAACACAATGGTTTGTACTCAGTTTTATGCATTTTTTTGTTCTGTTGAGGTTGAGATCTAAATCGTAGCAGAAGGTGTCAGTCAACAACAACAACAACACACAGAAATAACAAGAATTTCACCTCTCACTCTATAACATTTAAGAGCTACTTCATCTTTGTTGTTTGTCCTTTCAAGACATTCAGCGTATGTGAGGAAACTCCCATGATGACTCTCTGTCAAAGTCCAGCCATGCCTGAACATCCAGCCCACATCAGCCCTCTAGAAGTTCCACACAAAGGTAAGATTCAGCATTTGATGCCTGTGAAGGACTTGTTTGGACTTTATATTGTGATGGTAGACATCATGGCGGAGGAAGTGCATCTGAAATGCTCCCCATGCTACCTTGATATTCTAACAGTAGCAGTTTGACAACTCATTAATGGCAAAAGTACAGGGCCATGTCAAATCCCCATTTTTTTTGGTAAAATAATTTAAAAGACTTTTAACACCCTCTTGACTGTCAAGTGTTTTAATTATAATAATTAATAATCAGGATTTCGACCTCTCCACACCACCAGACTTCTGCAGTTAAGATCTTGAATTACACAGACAGAAATGTGGACAGGGACTACTTTGTGATGATTGGTAATTTCACATCTGAGCATACAAAAGTTCCCCAAGGCTCCATTCTGGGGCCTCTTCCCATAATCACGCAGATGGCACGCAGATGTATATAATGATATCACTTTGCTCCCACACAGGCACTGCATAAGTGCATTCAACAATTCAGTAACTGGATATGCAAAAAAATGTCCGACGGTTAAACAAAGATGAAACAGGATTCGGCTTTGGACACAAAGAAAAACAACAACAACAACAACAGCAACAACAACAAAAGACTGTGCTCGGCTTTGGTCGCTCATCAAGTCCCAGACATCTTGGTGTAGTCATGAACTCAAGTCTACATTTTAACAACCACATTTAGACAATTATAAAATTAGCCCACTATTATTTCAAGGATTAGAAGACTTATATTTCAGGAAGATTTTAACTTGTCGAAAGGTGCTAATCAACCTGAAAACACGAAACAAATGTGAACTAAATGTTGTTAACATGGCTTGAAGTGCTAACCATGGAGTGCAGCTGTCTATTTATTATCAAAAAATAATGTAAGATCTTAGAAAAATATGACCGTGCATTGACCTGCTCTAGCTTATTTCCCCTGATACTGTTTTTGCTATTGCTACTGACAATAATGTCAAGAGTCACAGCAAGCCTGTGGTGATATGATCTTTTCTGAATCAAGCTGTAATGAATTCATGAACAGAGTAGTTTCGGTCTCACTGTGGTGAGATCTGAAGGCAGGCTCATATCATCAAAGAGACGTTGGGCCTCCTGAATGTAGGAAACTACTTTCTCTACAACTGCAACAAAAAAATTCATGATAATTTGTGAAAATTGGTTTATGAAAATGCATTTTTGCATTTTAATAGATTACTTTCATCTCAGATGTTAGCGAGATTATGTAGATAGATTAGAAAGAAGGAATACGAACGGTATGTCATTACAACAATTAGGGCAAAAACAAATGGACCATATTTTAATATGAACCCTCTCTCAAGTACCGTCTTCTATGTAATTATGCCTCCCACAGGGTTATGATAACAATCATTCGATTCATCAGGTGGTAAACTCACACCGTTACGTACGCTTCCTCTGCTGCTAATTCTCAAGAAGCTTTGAACTCTCTTTGATCTGAATCAGGTGTAGATTTTATTTAAGTTTTGCAAAGATTCTAGTGTCACCTCGCACAAAGTTTAAAGTTGAGAGGAAAGAGTTTATGACAAAAACATTGTGATGACAAACCCAAAAAAAGAAATTTTCCTCCGTCTGATGAGATGAGGGAGGCGTGTGATCGTCAGCTGCAGTGTTCTCACATTAAAAGCCTTTCATCTCTGCTGGTTGAGCACGCCATTTATCATTGATCAACCGTGGAGGTGGAAACGTGGAAACGGGAACCTCTCACTCATACGCACCAATCAGCAATTCAACAAAAGGGGAAATGATAAATCAGATAGTGAATTCATAACACCTAACTGCAAACCATTTGCATCCTTGCATGTCATGTTCTGACTCCTTTTAAAAATGTCAGCATACAAGCGCGTTAGATATTGTTTTTAATAATGTGAAGTGTGAAAGGCTGATAATGCTGTGCTCAGAATCTATGAGCTGATTAGTTTCCTTTATTTAAAACACATTATAATAAACCCGCAAACCTGTTGCTGACTGTTATATGTGCACTGTGTTATCATTGTGTCGACTGTGTGATTCAGTGCTGATTTTCCTCCTTAAAAAAATCCTCACCGAAAATCATTAGAGGATAAAGCTACATAATGTCAATGTGTGTTGTTTATGTCCTTTCTTTGTCTTACTTTACACTTCTGTGGGAACCAAGACATAAATCTAAAAAAAAAATGTAATTTTTTTTTTTTTAAGACTAAGTTGCACTCTGTAGTTTTTAGTAAATGTGACTGAAACAGGAGGAACTTCTGATAATGAATAAGTAAACAACAACTAATAACACCCAGTGCGTTGGTGTGGAGCTCTGCCACCTGTGAATAAACTATCTCAAGCTTTGACAATAGATCCGGTTAGAATCAATAAATGCAATAAAAATAAATAAAAATGTAGGATGTCACCAAATGTTCACCTTTCACCTGACCTATTTTCATAATGAATGTATTCAATGTCGGGCCGATCTTATATCTCAATGATTTAGTTTATCATGAATCTGAAAAAAACACACCTTTAAAAACCGTTGCATCTGACCTTTTTCCACAGCAGAGTTCCCTGAGTGTGCTTGTCTGTGATTCTCCCCTTCCAGCCACTAGACAAGACGAGCAATCGGACCACTGGCCGGCCATCGTCCTCTATGCTATTATCAAGGAGGTGCCCTTGCGACGGTGGAAGGAATTCTTGCGTCTGCTCTCGGTAACTGATCAGCAGCTAGAGCGGGTGGAGCTGGAGGCCGGTTTGGGTCAGGGCTCCATAGAAAGGCAGTACCAGATGCTACGGCTGTGGAGCCAGCGCTCCTCTGTGAGCCTGGACGATGTCTTCTCAGCCTTGCACTACATGGATTTATATGGCTGTGCCCAGCTGCTGCAGGAAAGCCTGGAGAAGCTGCAGGGAGGCCTTAGCTGAAGCAAAGTCTAACAGACTTCAGAAATTACACAGACTGTGGTTTCCCTGGAGCATTGCAGGAAACCTGAGGCCGCAAATGCACAAGCTCCATACCATACATTAATGAGAGACGTCAGCACTTCAATCGTGGACACCAGTTCCTGGAAAGATTTTAAGATTGCAGATACAACATGGTGCAACAATGTCACAAATAACTTAAACTGAGTTATACAGATGTTTGTTATACAACGTTAAGTTAAATGGCATTACTGAGCACTGTGGAGATCATGATAGGCCCAAGTACAATAGGGGTATTTCCCTTTTTTCATCAAATGCACCCCACATAATGCAATGTATAATGTTTTCTTTCTTGAGTGTTTATTGGGTTGAGCTTTATTGTACCTCTAGATTGACACTTAAAATGCAGAATGTATTATGCACATATAATACTTGCCTTCCTCCAATTCATGCAACAACAACAGCATTTTTTAAGACAGACCTCGTCGTCTGTTAATGCTCAGGCAGAACTCTAGCAATCTAGGTGCAGAAAGAACGAAACAAGAAAAGGAGAAACCTTTCCATTAGCTATATTGTCAAAACACCCTCCTGCTTCTTGTGAGTCATCTCTGAAAGGTCAATTGAGGGTTGTTGTATAGCAGCAGAATGCTTAACGTGTATAGGTTTTTTTTTATAAACCTCCCGAAACCGGTGCTTATTATTATTTTTTAGCATTTAATTACTGAAATTAAAGCTCTTGTTCAGTCTGAGTGTTTAGACTGTGTGACCACGTGCACATCTGTGGTGTATGAGCAGCGTGGCTTCGTCTCGTTCCGGAATTAAGTCTGGTTTAACAGTCCACGCATTCTTCGATGCATTCACCTTTTGTAAGGGAAGCGTACTGAAATCCCCACAGGACGTCAGAGTTTCCTGCAAATTAATGATGTCAAGGTGTGTGCTGGACTTTCCCTCACCACACATATACCGTCCGTGGGGTTGGGGCATCTCAGTTTGAGAGTTTTTGTGTGTCAGTTCAGTCCCTGACAGTAAAGGACATTCCAGTAAATGGAGTTTATTTATAAATGTGGTCTGTGGCTTTGGGCCTTTAGACATATACCATATACTGTATATATGTGAATAGGTTTTCTGATTATAATAATATAATGTTTTCATGTTGTTTTTTTGCAGGCTACTTTAATACAAAGCTCAATGAGTGGACTATTTGCCTGAAACTGTCAAGGTTATGAATGTTATCCTCACTAGAGTCACATGTGCTCTAGCATCGTACTGTAAAGCGCTGTAGACAGAACGTCATCACAGCATGTCATATGAATAAAATCCGTTCCCACAAGGTGGCGGTGTTGGCTGAGGGTTTGAACAACTGCAGCAGCTGCCGGTGCAGTTTGCAGCTCAGACAGGACCCGGTACAAAGAAAACATAGGCATGGCGCTTGGGGTCCTTTTATTCTAGAGGTGGATTAGACCAATCTCATGAATTGCAAATGTTGCTCTCGCACAAAGAACACATGTCCCACATTGTCCGCACTCTTTGGATAGAAGCAGGCAGCGTAGATGCCACGCAGAGAGACTAGCTGAATTTTCCTACAGCAGGGTTCATTAAACATTCACCTATTCTGCATAGATAGCGGCCTACAGACACGTGTTGATATTCTGACAAGAAGCTGCGACTTCTGACGAGGACGTCATTTTACTCAACTGCTTCAATGCAGCTGACGTGTGAAACTAAATGGAGGCTATTATCACGTTTGTGGCGTTTAATCTAATGTGTGCCACTACGTTATGCTAGGAAAAGTTAGTGTTGGCACATTTTGCCTCGTTGTAAATACATATGACGGAGAGGGAAATACGTAATATTTTTTCTGGAGGTTGTTTGAACACCACTTTGTTCACTTCCAGAGCTTTCAGCATTTTTAGAAGCTGACATGTCTAATTCTGTAAAGGTGTAGATTTGTATCGCCAACGTCAAGCCGCTGAAACGACGTCTGGCGTCTCTTTCTAAGTTATTTTGGTCTTCCTATGAGCACGAGCGTTAGTGGTTTCCATTGGCAACCGGAACCGCGCTCACAACAGTTCGCGCACCAGGACCGTCCCACGACAACAGGAGAGAGTCGGGAAAGTTCATCTGACGTGAAGCTGGTTTCGGTTTGGTTTCTTATCTTGTTGTTGTCTTTGTGTCTTTCCACTTGCTGAAAAACCTCGCAGTGGCTTTTGTTGCACGGAGGCGCCGCGTTGCCTTGGAAACTTGGCTGAGAGATATTGGATTACAAAAATGGGGCCTCTTGTTTTCTGTTTTCGCGACCTTAAGTAACGGAAACTGACACTGATCCTATCGGTGAGTTATTCTCCTTTATTCTTTTAAAGTCAACCTTTGCAACCAAAGCCAAAGGAGCAGGTAAAGCATGGGTCAAAGATACTAAGAAATCCCCTTTGCACAGGAAGGCCAATACGTTTTTTTTTAATTATGCAAAACATCATCATATTAAAATTCGGTTTATATTTTATTTATTACGACTACAGTTTGTTTCCCTTATATTATTTGTCAATGTAATTGTAGTGCATTCAGACTTTTTTGCTTTAGGACAACGTCCTTAAATGTGACACTATTTTGCTATTGTAAATTCTCTATTGCAAATGTATCTGCTTCAGTTTCTGGTTTCTGGTGTTGTTCATAGTAATATTGTTCAGTAATACTTTTGCTTTTCCTGCTATAATCAGTAAAAATGTGAGAAATAAAATACATTTTTTTGGATTTTGTTATAACATGTTGGGTATTGATCCTATTTAGCATAATAAATTGAAAGTAAAAAAAATAACTTGTATCCTCATTTCCTGTTTAACCAACAGGTGACATGATGTTGTCAACAAACTGAAAGGGAGGACCTGCTGCGTGATCATGGCGGCTCTAGTTCGACCTGGAGGCAATGTTTCAGAGCTATGCCATGATGGAGACAAGCTCCTTGCAGCCGGAGAGCTTGGGAGAGCTACCTCGCTCTACATGTCTTCCTTCAGGACTCACGCCGCCTCCACTGTTTCCCACATGCGGAAGCTGAAGTCGGGCCTGGGTGGCGTGATCTCAACGCTAGAAGGTTGGCTCGACGGTCACGGGGAGAAACACCCCGTTGAGGGTCTCAATAAAGGTCTCGTGGCTGTGTTTCTATCCACCCTCCACCCCAACAACCTGTCGGCCACCGTCTTCAAGATGGAGTCTCTCCTCCAAAGTGGTGGGCATGGCTGCGAGGAGATTTTCGCTCGCTGCACTGCTCTGCTTGAAGGGATGCGACACCCTCATCAGCAAGATGCGACCCGCGTGGTGTTGGAGATAACTGGCGCCCTGGCCTGCTTGCTCTCAGAGCCGTGCAGCATCAAGGGGCTGAAGCTTTACCTCAAAGCTTACCAGAGTAACAAATCTGAAACCGCCACGCTACTGAAACGCAGACAAGCTCAGCACCTACCCAAAATAGTGAAAGCCTTTACAGACCAAGTGCTGCGCAGACATCCCTCTTTGATGTCTGACAGTGAGTGCGCTGTGGCAACAAAGGAGATCGATCAGCTACATGTAGAAACTACTACCATTATTGAGCTTTTATTGGCTATCTCGCCTGGTAATAGAGAGGTGCAGGAACTTAAAGCAGCATATTGGTTTTTGACAGGCCAGTTTGGGGACAGTGCCGATGTGTACTCTGCTCTCTTGCAACATGGTTACTGTCAGAAAACATCAGAGAGTGGTACAGACGAGTCATCCCAAGATACTCCTGAGAGGAGAGCTAGACTCTTAGCTAGTCTAGCAGCTTCCTGCTTGTCAGCAGGTGGGCGGACCGCGGAGGCCTGCAGGGATCTGGGGGAAGCATTTGAGATCCACCCAGCCACTGCCCGCATCTATTTTCAAAAGCTATTCACAATCCATGGTACAGGGGTGGCTGCTCGCAACCATCTCCGTCAGCAGGCAGAGAGGGGCCTGTCCGGTTACAGGGAACGGGTCCTCATCCATCCAGACCTGCGCTCCACTGATGGAGTTGAGCTCCTGGACCCAGTGATCGCTCAGTTAAGGACCCTGTGCCATTTAGAGGCTGACGGGGGAGGCAGAGAGCTGCGGGTCCGACTGGCAGACTGTCTTCTCCTCAGAGGGGAGCACAAAGAGGCCCTGTCTATCTGTAGCCAGCTAGCTGCTGCCCGAGGTCAGCAGAGCTACCAGAACACGGTGCAGGTTCTCCGTGGATATGCACGACTTCTCTCAGATGACCACGGCGGGGCGCTGGAAGACTTCCAGGCTGTGATTGAACACAGCGCCCCCCACCCGTCCAGCTGTGTCCGGGCGCTGTGCGGCGGGGGCTCCTGCGCATGATGGGTGGCTTGAACTACCTGACAGCTCTAGACTATGTAACAGCCAGCATGCTGCACCCTCAGGAAACAGCTCTGACCGTCCGCTGCTTGGTGCCATGGAACTACCGGGGGCTGCTGTCTACTGTGCTACTGGAGCAGGGACGAGTCATGCTGGAGGGGACTGGAGCACAAGAATCCAAGTCCAGCTCCAGAGAAGACTCCAAGCAGTCCCAGCAGGGGGATGAGCGGCAGACCCCATCAAAGAGAGACAACCACAGATCAAGGTTTGATACCTCGCAAACGGTCTGCTTTTTTTTTTTTTTGGAAGACAGTTTGACAAGCTAACTCTTGGAAAATATATTTAGTTCTGATCACATTTCCGTTTCAGGATTTCTATTCTGATGAAAATCCCCATTCATGGTTTCTCAATGAGAGGCATTTTCTTGTTTTGTGCGTTAGGACTCCTGCTGGTGTCCAGTCTCTGGCGGTGCTGCTGATGGAGCTCCAGCCAGGTGCTGATGGGTCTCAGATTCTGGCTGCAGATGCCTTGTACCAGCTCGGCCGGGTGGAGGAGGCCTACCGGCTCCTACTTTCCATCGGACCCAGCAGTCCTCGGGCACCCATACTAGCTCGCCTCGCCCTGCTGCAGCTGCACAGAGGCTTTCTTTATGACACCAACCAGGTAAGTCGGTTTGGGTTGGTGGCTCCCGAAGTGAGGGGCAGAAACACCAACATGTTTTTTTTCTAGGTTGGGTAAATTATAAAGTCATTACTATTTATTGTGAAAATTAACAGTTTCTTTATTCATGCCAGGATGTTTTGGCAAATGTTTCTGTGATTTACCATGGATTTCTGCACATACCGGTACATAAAATATCAGTTATCCATTGGAGATTTCTGTGTGAAAAGATCTGGAAATTTATTTTAGTTTACTTGTGTTTATATGTTACACAGAGCACATTTGCATAAAATAAGAAAAGGCAGTGTCATTAGTCATTCATATTGCTCTCGGGACACATCTTCACAGTATCTACATTCAGGAAACAAGAAACCACAAGGACTCACTACAGACCTCCAGTCTATACTTATAGCCATAGGACAGTGACCGTGAATTTCTTTTTATTTAAATATTAAACAGATTCTTCCAAAAAATACATTTTTTTAGTTGTGGTTATATTTTGTCAATTCAGTGTAGTTCCAGCTGATCTCAAATAATCAACTAAACTGACCTGAAAACCATATTTTGTGGTGTTTTTCTTCTGAGTGAAGCAATTCCGTAAAACAGTGGTGTAATACATTTATTTTGTTCCTACATTTTTACAGCTAAATAGATAAGCATTTCATATCTGTCAATTTCCCCTGCAGCTGCTGAAAAAGCTCATTCAGTGCGGCGATACGAGCTGCTTGCGCCCCCTGTTGACGGTGGCGCAGCAGAAGGACCGGGCTCGGCTGCAGGCGCACTGCCACGCCGCTGGGAAGCGCATCTTGGAGGCCACTCGAGAGGAGAGCGCTGTCCGGGAGGCTGTGGCATACCTCTCCATTGCTGTCATGGCCTCAGGTGATTAGAATGTGATCGATGAGTAATTGATGTTTGCTATTGTTGCCTTCATAAACCGTGGGTAATACTTGCATCTGGAGAGGATTAGAGGGATAAAGGGCTGGCACAAAACAGACTTTGTTTCTGTGTTTGGCTTCGTTGCATCACTTTAAGAATGCAGAACACAAAGCAGGCAGATTGGCTCTTTATTATTTAACAAGACAACACATATCATATATACTCTGTCAACAAAAAGGTTCATTAATGCGTGTATTATTTTTCAAGGGGGCGAGGCAGCAGAGTCTTTGCTGGAGAGAGCGAGGTGTTATGCCCTGCTAGGCCAACGAAAGACGGCCATCTTTGATTTCAGTGCCATTCTGAGAGAGGACCCGAAATATGTTCATGCCCTCTGTGGTAGAGGCTTCACCTATCTCACGTTGAACCAACAAAAGGTATTTTTGACTTAACACTCATCAACATGTAGTATCGTGCTCATGTTGCCCGACATAGGCGGGAAGAAAGAAGCTAAAGATGTATTATTTCATGTTGGGAGGGAAGTCAGCTAACAACAGGAATATTTTTGGGCAAATAGGATCTACAGAATCTCTGGGGATGGGATGCTGTTTTCTTTTCTCTTTTACATACATATTTAAATGTTGGCGGATGTATTTTTTACGTAGATGTTTCTAAAGCAGCTGCAGGCAAAAACAAGTATTCAAGTGAAAGACAAAATCCATACTGCCTCTTCCCCTCAGGAATGCACCTGTGATATCCTGGCAGCCCTTCAGATAAACGTTGACATAGTCACCAAAGACATCCTGTCACTCAAGGACAAGGCACGGACTCTGGTCTGCGATTGGCTGCATCAGTTCTGTCGGACCAATCTGTCTGACATCCTGCTCGCTAATCCTGTCCCCTGCCATGAGGAGCAGCTCAGAGAGGCTTTTCTAATCGGCGGAGCTCTGATGAGGACTGACTGCAGAGACCCCAGATGGCATCTCCTCTACGTGGACATACTCTTAGCCAAAGGTGAGATGGGGACTTTGGCAAACTTTCCAGAAATTCCCAGGCGGAGCCTTGATCTCACTGGAAAAATGGTCTGATTAGGATATTATGGGTTAGACTGTGTGGAGTTTCCACTTTGATAAAGAGAGAGTTGGATCTGGTGCTCCTTGTTTAAAGTAATCTTTACTCCTGCTGTTATGGTCCATCTGCTCCAGGTGGAGTCAAGGCAGCAGGCGCTCATCTGTGCCAGGTGTTTGGCCAGGAGCCAAGAGATGCAGCGGCCCAGGCCAGGCTGGGCGTGGTGGAGGCCTGGCAGCAGAACTATCGCAGCGCAGCTCGCAGGCTCAGCAAACTGACTGAGAAAGATTCATCCAATCTGGTCTTCTTGCTGGCCCTGATCCCATTCAATCAGCGAAAACACATGGCACAGGTACGCCTTCGTGCAGGAATCCTAGATTCATGTGCAGCATGACTGCCTAAAGAGTTAGAGACTAATATAGTGGAGTGTTGCAGAAGAAAAACGTTTCACCTCTTTGAAAGTATTAAATGAGGAGTATTTATGTATTTATAAATTGCATTTGAATTGCTCACCATCTGTATGTTAACAGGCAGCAGCACAGGAGGCCAGCAGCGTGTCGTCATCTGGCCAGTGGGATCAGGCCCTCACACTCCTGACTGTGGCAGTACAAGCTGTGGGTAATCACAGACTCCAGTATCTTCGCCAGCGGGCTGCTTGCCTCGCTCAGCTGGGCCTACATGAGAGGGCCATAGCTGACCTGGACAAAGTCATCCAAAAACACAATGGATCCGAGTCCAGCTGCTCAGATGACTGCCAGGTCCGGGCAGAGGACTTGTGTCGGCGAGGCCGCAGCCTGGTGCTCTGTTCCAGAGAAGGGGCAGCTCTGGAGGACTTCAGTCGGGCCTTGGAGCTCCACAGGAACCAAGCCCTCCAGTGTGTGGAGGCTGGTCCGGGGAGGCTACGTCTGGCTGAGTGCTTCCTGCGGGGGGCGCTCCAGCACTATGGGGAGCAGCAGCTCAACAGACCTGGTCAATGATTGAGTGTGGCCTTGTTGTGGACAGTGAGAATGCAGAGCTCCGTAGACTGAGGGCAAAGGTCAAGCGAGAAGTGGCCAGCCCCTGCAACGTCAACTAGTGGTGAAAGTCAGGATCTCACAGGAGATCCAGCCGAGGTCACATGATGGAGCCATGTCAGTTCTCACGGTAACAATAACTTAATATATAAGAAATCTTCCACATTAACATAACAAGGCCCTTCCATTCATCTCATGTCACCCAATTTCAATGAAGTGTAAAGCACTAAACAGTTTTTCTTATAGTATTCATCAATATCTAAATTATAACAGCAAGGTAATATATTGAATATGAGAGGAGTATGTGGATGGTAGATTTTCAATGCAAATTTATTGAATGTTTTGCCATCCCATATTTTATAAATGATTTAACGTGAGCACTTCATACATGTTACGACTGAAACACCAGTCATTGGATTTTTGTGGTAACATAAACAAAAACATGATGGGAATCACACAACATTAAATCAAATTTAGCTTAATTCAAACCATCACATCTAAGAGATTTAAGAAAGTGCCTAATGTGCAGGTTTAATGCTGTTGGAATGGAGAAGGCACACTTTTCTTTAATCACATCCATGACAGCAAACACAATTTATGAAGCATAAATACAGGATAACAGAACTAAAAACTGCAGTTTAGAGGATACCACTGGAATTAAAGCATGTTTAAACACAAGTACTGTTAAAATAATAATAAAAAAAAATCAGTCGGCTACTTTAGTGCTGGACCTGAGGAAAGGCTTTTGACAGTATTACATTTATATATATATACTGTATGTGTAACTTGTGTTGAAACACTACATGTGCTTTGGTATTATGCCAACACAGTAATATATTGTGGTTCCATATTGCCGAAGTAGGATTTCTCCCACTCACTCATCAGGTCGAAATGCAGCGGGCGGTCACAGAAGTTGCAGGAAGCTGTGGCCGGGCTGTTGACCAGAAGCCCCGCCTCCTGCCAAACCTCCACCAGTTTGTCTGTGAATGAAACACAGACCCGTGAGACAGAACTATTAAAGGTGCTATCGACAACATTGATAACATCCAGCCACTAGATGTCCCACTCGTACTTCCCCTTTCCATTGCATTCACGTGTTGCTCAAAGCTCATGCGCCCTCAATGGGTTGCCAGTTCGTTGCACAACCTGCGTTTTCATGCTCCAGTGGAGTGACACTCAGACAGACTCAGTCATGTCAAGTGATGAATCTTTCACGATATGAATTCCTTTTGCGACATGTAGCTATACATTTAGCGAAAATGTACCGAAATGACGCCCGCTTACTGTCAAATTCAGACATTTTTTCATTTTTTCCACACTAACTGGCAACCCCAAACACTCTTGACTCCTGACTACGCAGAGATACCACGTGATACCAACGTCTTTATTCTATTGGCTCACAAGCGGCAGCCACACCTCTACACAGAAGTAAACAAAACCCATCCCATCAGCATTTTTTAACATGATTAATTCACAATCAAAAAATGTTTTTCACAAGAAATTATACGTTCATTCTGCACCTTTCTAAAAGCTCTGTGGATGTGTTATTTTTTTTAAATGATTGTTTAAATAAAAATGTTATCAATATGACCTTTAAATTACAATATTAATATCTCTTTTACTTCTCTGCCTAAAAATCTTTGCTTATTTCGTAAGCACACACACACACACACACACACACACACACACACCGAGCATTGTCATATTTACTGCGTTGCAGTGTATGGTGACAAGTGGATGCCAAGAGACTTCTATATGCTTACAAAGTGGAAAGAGACTCAGTAGGGACACCATATAAATCACTTGTACCTGCCATTGTCTCCACTTTGCTTGATTTGACGTTTACCAGAACAACTCTGACCTCATTTCGGTAACACTCACCCACAAAGTACTCCATCATGGCCGGGTTGTGATGGGGAGACGGAGCCAGCCGCAGCAGCTCCTCGCCACGAGGCACCGTGGGATAGTTGATGGCCTGGACGTAGATGTTGTGTTTCTCCAGCAGTGTGTCACACACCTTTGTGTTCATCTCAGCGTTGCCCACCTAGAAAGGAGGTGATGTGAGCCTTTTAGTGCACGTTTTTATTCAGCACAATCAGGTCAAACATGGAGGAATCAAAGCCATTACTATGAAGACGCTGGCCTTTAGAGTCAGGAATATGGCCGTGTTTCATTGTAATTATGTGAGGCAACAAATGGATTAGTTTAATTAGCATTGAGCTATTCCTTAAAAACATGATATAGTCAGAACAGATATTCTTAAGATGGTGTCACAAAATAAATGGTATTACAAAAAGAGTTAAGTTTGTGTAATTGAAATGCTAATTGAATTAACTTTAACGGCTTCTAATTGCTTTTTGAAAGATTATAACTTGGATCATAACTAAACCCTGAGAAAGTCTCCAGACTCCACATGTTCTGTGCTTGTGGAGTTATAGAGGAGACATTTCTCACTGCAGACATTTTGACCTATCACAGTAGTGAAGACAGTAAAGACGGCTCAAGTGTCTCAGGAAGTCAAGTGTGAGCCAGCATGCACAATCCCATGACCCTGTAGATAAACTAAATATGTTGTCATCCAGTTATTAGAAGATCATTCTATGTGATCATTATGAAATAAATTGCATAATTAATATTTCTCTGGCCTAAAATGTCCTCTAACAACGAGCAGCCCTGTGAAACCTTCCTACCCGTATGGGGATGATGTGGCTGGGACAGTTGACCACAGGTAGACCCTTATCCATGAGCAGCTGCCTCATGTGTTTGACGTTCCTCTGGTGGGATCTGCGGAGCAGCTGCCCCTCGGGACTCTTCAGGACCCGGACGGACTCCAGGGCTCCAGCCAGGACCATCGGGGGCAGGGCGGTGGTGAAGATGAAGCCGGCTGCGAAGGAGCGCACCGTGTCCACCAGGGCGGCGCTGCTGGCGATGTAGCCTCCCACACAGCCAAAGGCTTTGCCTGGAGCAGCAGCAGAATGGAAAGGGTATGTGAGGTGAGGAGACGGGAAATAATCAGTAATGAGAGTTGCATTATTTAAGTATGAATTTATATACAATACTTTACTTTTGTTTTCCTACTTTTACTTTACTTTCTCTACACAAGTATACTTCAGAGGGAACACGTACTACATTTATTGAACAGTTTCTAAATAATTACCTCATTGACTGATATTTTATGCACATTACCATTTGATATATGTATGGTTAGACATATATAAGTTGTTATTCTAATAATTATCCTCCTCCTCCTACTACTTAAATAATAATAATAATACATTTTTTAAATGTTTCTTTTATTGCAAAGTGATGTAATCCAGGATTAGTTTTACGCCTCCTATGTGCTTGACAAGGATTTCCACCTAAAACCCTGGAGTTGTCTTGAAGCTACACGCTGGACCGACTCCCTGATGATGGCTTTATCAGAATGAGCAGAGAGGGAGTAGAGCCGGCACCCAGCTGATAAAAGCTCTGCTTCCTCTGATGAGAGGTCACTCCTCTCCTGCCCTCATTCAGCGGTATCATGCTGGGTGAGAGCTATTGCTGCTGTGTTGGCAATATGAGAGCGTCTGTTAGTGCAAAGAGGGAGTTTGGCCAAGAAAAGAGGCAATTGATCAGGGACCGTTTGAAACGGTTTGCCTTGCCCTTTTAGTGTAGTAGCATATTAAACAAAAACAGTTTGCTTACTGCCGTTTATTTTCTTAGAAAGATACTCACCCAAGGTCCCAGAGACGATGTCGAGCTTGTGCATGACGCTGTCCCTCTCTCCCACTCCAGCTCCGTGGGCTCCGTACAGACCCACAGCGTGGACTTCATCCACGAACGTCAGAGCTCCATAACGATGAGCGACATCACACAGCTCCTCCAGAGGACATATACCACCTGAAAGCATGTTATAATTAGATCCACTGTAGGCAAACAGCAGGAAAGGAAGGCTGCAAAGGTCATTACTGTAGATACTATAAATGCATTTAGTTATTTACCCTATATATTAAATACTCTCCTACATCTACAATGATAGCGTATTAACACAGCCTTCTTGTGATAGTGTTTTTAAAAATCCTCCTGATATGGTTCCGGTCATCCAGTTAGTTTTTGCTATATGGAGCTGTCAGCGTGTGATTTCACAGAGAGAAATCGAGCTGAGGGGGGAAACCATTTCCTCGCCTCGGAGACAGAGATGAATGACAAATAATGCAGGCTGGATAATTGTAGATTTTAGAAATATACCGTAAATACACCAAACATTGCTCTCTCTTTATTAGGCATTAATTATGAATGCTGCTGCTGATGACTGCCCCTAATTTCTAACATACATATGGGACTGCAAGTGTCAAACCGTCTCATGAATGGTAAAGCACGACTCCATTAGTCATGTGCCAATTTTATATATTCATTTTTAATCTTGGATCACTTACTATTTTTATTTATATCTGAACTCTTTATGCATATAAAGAGTACATTTGAGTGGGATTACCTTCCACCATGCATATGAGTAGATAGATGTAATTACATCTCATTTATAATAATAATAATAATAATAATAATAATAATAATAATCTAAAACTGCAAATGTACGTTTCATAGCGCTCACCGTCCATCGAGTGCACAGTCTCGAACGCCACTATTTTAGGTGCCTTGGGGTCCGAGCTCTTCAGCAGCTCCTCCAGGTGTCGGCTGTCATTGTGGCGGAAGATAACGCGTTTGGCTCCGCTGTTCCTGATGCCTTGAATCATGGATGCATGGTTCCCTGCATCAGAGTAGATCTCGCACCCTGCACGCCAAAGTGAACACACCATGAAACCAGATGACGTCCCTCAATACACTATAGACTTCACATTTTCTACAATACGTGCAAACTGAAATGTGGGTCAGAGGTGAGTATTTACCTGGCAGCATCTTAGCCAGAGTGAAGAGGGTGGAGTCGTTTGCCACGAAGCAGGAGGAGAAGGCCAGAGCTGCGTCTTTCTGGTGTAGCTGGGCCAGCTCCTTCTCCAGAGACACGTGGATGTTACTGGTCCCTGAGATGTTCCTGGTTCCACCGGCTCCTGCACCATGCCTGTCCACAGCATCCCTGAGACCATCCAGAACAAAAACCATACAACATCAAATAATTTCATCCCATCGTTTTCCTTCAAATTTTTTCAAATCAAAGTTTAATAAACATTGATAATTGCCTCCTTAAGGTGACTTGAGACCTTTCAAACATTCGAGTCTCAAATTTGACCTGATGCAGCTGAATTTGAATTTAAAACCACTAAATCTCCACTGTGTAACAAAAGACACTGTTCACACAGCTTTGACAGGAGATACAGGACACCCGAAGGACTTTCAAAGACTGTGAGTTGTCCTTCTAGCTTCAGAGGACATTACTAACATTTGCTTTTCCCCCGACTCCTGTTACCTGATAGCAGTGAGGACCCGTGGGTGCCGACTCATTCCCAGATAGTCGTTACTGCACCAGACGGACACCTGGGAGCCCTCCTGCCCTGAGACGGAGTAATCCTCGGCAAAGGGGAAGTCCTCAGCGTTCCTGTTCACGGTCTTGAAGACTCTGTATGTGTGGTCCTTCTTCTTTTCAGAAATCTTCTCAGTGAAGAATCCGTCATAGTCGTAGCTGGGGCCAACTGCAGGGGTGATAGTTTGGACTTTAAACTGGTTTGCAGCATTCAATGAACAGCTAGGCTAATCTAATTAGGCAAAGATTCATGTATTGCATCATATTAAACAGCTCATATTTGAGGGTTTGAGCTTGTTTTAACTGTAAAACACACCCATGTTGTCTTTAAGGAGGTGGGTGACTGTGTCGGTTGGAGCTGGTTTTAAGAGGTTTGGACCTTTTAAGCCCTTCAACAGTGACGTCATCAAACCTGTGAAAGAGGAGCCTGTCAGTGTGAGATGTTCCTATTTTCCTCAATGATTAGCACTGCTTAGGTCTTCCTACCTTCTTGGACGTCCTCCTGTACTTCAGGGCTGGCTTGGATCACGCCGATCTGAGACGTGACAAAGGGGCAGCCGGTGGATACAGACACAGCCACCTGAGTGGCCGTCTGAGCAAACAGCCTCCTCTGGTCCATCGTGGGAAGTCGCTTGGGTTTGGTGGGTGAGACGCTCAGCTTGGCTTCCAGAGAGCTCACGCTGACCTGACGAGCGATGATGGGGCATCGATCGGCCAGAGACAGCAAGGCAGCTCCGGTTCTCCTCAAAGCTGGCTTGGGTGCAGCGATTATGAAGGGGCAGTGATGGAGGAAGGCAGCCATTGTACTGCAGCTGTTCTTACTCTGAGTTGGGATAAATGAAAGGACATTTATTTTATTCTAAAAAAAAAAACCCTCCAAGGCCTATAAAGAATATTCATTTCAATGCAGCCAGGATGTATTGACTTTTTCCTGAAGAAAAATATCCCATTTCACAGTTACGTGGCCAAACTGTGAATGGAGACTGAACTTGACAATTCCAGTCTTCAGAGTGAGACATGTTCAGAGGGGCCAGAGATGAATGTAGTAGTTCAATTTAGCTACCTCCTCCAGGGTGCGGCAGGTTGCTGCTGCTTATCTCAACGCTGCAGGCGCTCAAGTGCAGCACTGACGGACGTCATCAGCCGAGGCTGATATCAAGTAATCCTCCATAAAACACAGCAGGGATGCACCTCATTCGTTTGATAAATGACTGATATTTACCTGCTCTTAAAGGTTTCTCAAAAGACAAAAATGACTGTTGGATGTCAAATAATCGACATAATGATGAGAAAAAAAAATCTCATTCTCATCGTATATTTTTTTTTTTATTTGCTAATTAGCACATCTATGCGTAGTTTAGTCTAAAAACAAAGATCAGCTGTGACACTTCCCTGACAATCGCCTGCGGTCAGTAGATATGGCAATTCTTGGAATCTGTGGCTTTCTTTTGTGGTTAGATGGTATCTTGACATTGGCCTGTGAAGGACCAGTGTGTTTTAAACAACACAAGTGTTATCTTAGTAATGCGTTTGTTGTTCTTGAATTCTTTTAAACCATTTAACCATCATCACATGTGAAAAAGACACATAACGTTTAGCTCTGGGCTGTCGTAGACACATCTCATGTTTCTTCTCACTGTAAGCAATAATCATCTAAGGATACACTGTGAATAAATGACCATTCATGTTGTGTGTTGTCCACTAAATGTATGAATAATTAATGCATATGATAATATTTAAACAATTTATTCAAGTCTCGAAGTATCGTGTAAGTATTGTTATCAGGCAGTGTATATAACAATAATATGGATTATAATCACACTCATGGTAGTGAGTCAAACTGTATTTGCATATAGAACATTTAGTAAACACTACTACTATAATACTATTACTACTAAAAATCTCAATTATAGTATAATAATAACAACTGTGAAAATAATAATAACAATAATAACAATAATAACAAAATAATAACAACAATAATGATAACAATACTACTACTACTACTACTACTACTACTACTACTACTACTAATAATAATAATAATAATAATAATAATAATAATAATAATAATATAATAATAACAACAATACTACTACTACTACTACTACTACTATACTAATAATAATAATAATAATAATAACAACAATACTACTACTACTACTAGTAGTAATAATAATAATAATAATAATAACAACAACATCAATACTACTACTACTACTACTACTACTACTACTAGTAGTAATAATAATAATAATAATAACAACAATACTACTACTACTACTAGTACTAATAATAATAATAATAATAATAATAACAACAACATCAATACTACTACTACTACTACTACTACTACTAGTAGTAATAATAATAATAATAATGATAATAATAACAATACTACTACTACTACTACTACTACTACTACTACTACTACTAATAATAATAATAATAATAAAATAATAACAACAATACTACTACTACTACTACTACTACTACTACTACTAGTAATAATAATAATAATAATAACAACAATACTCCTACTACTACTACTACTACTTCTACTACTACTACTACTACTACTACTACTACTACTACTACTAATAATAATAATAATAATAATTATAACAACAATACTACTACTACTACTACTACTACTACTACTACTACTACTACACTAATAATAATAATAATAATAATATATTATAACAACAATACTACTACTACAACTACAACTACTACTAATAATAATAATAACAACAGCTACAACAATGGTGATAATAATGATAATCATAGAATTAGATGAGAGTTAGGAAGCTCACCTGTTGACCTGCACTGAGGACGAACTTCAGAACAGCGAATAAACAGAAGGTCACAAAGTGTCAACAGTTATTAGTCAGTGGGTGAAGAGCATTATGTAATCAGCTCTGGTCATACAGCCCTGAGCTTTGGGGGCCACCCAGTGTGTGTGTGGTTGTGTGTGTGTGTGTGTGTGTGTGTGTGTGTATGGGAGGTGCAAAGATGCTGATAGGGTTACATTAAGGGTTGTGTCTCAGATGGTCATGGTGGTCATCTCACTCTGATGTCTGAGTTGAAATAACGGATGATGCTGCATATTTAAAAACACATGTCAACCATAAGAAATCAGGGTTAAATTATAATCCAAAAACCATTAAGAAGCTTGTTTACAAGATATTCATTCAATGCTGATCTCGAGCTTCTCTGGCTGAACCTGTTTATCCGACAGCCTGCACGTGTCGCCTCTCACCAGCAGAGGGCGCATGTGCCGAGTCGCCGCTGCTGTTGCTGCCCGTGTCGAGGCGGAGCTTCGGCGGGCTGCAGGCAGAGGGCAGCAGGCTGGGTTCATCTCGTCCTGACTGGAAATCACTGGACCAACATCATCATCGTCGTCATCATCCACCCTGAGAGAGACAAGCCCTCCTCAGAAACACAAACAACAACGCAGGGACAAGAGAATATCTTTTATTTTTAAGAAAAAGAAAAGAAATCGAACATCAAAAGCGGCAAAGATGCTGGCCTGCACAGAGATGATCACCATGTGTCTTCAGTCTGCGAAGCACGAACACTTGAGGAAACAGCAGGAGCTTTGCCACAACCAAAACCAAGGCATCTCTCTTTTTCACGATGTAAGTACACTGTTTTTGTGTGTGACGTTTAAGCGGTAGCTTGTCATTTGTTTAAACACCTTTTAGTTTGGTATTACGCATGTTTGTATCCATATTCAGACATGTCGTCTTACAAAGGCGCAATATGAGTAGTAAATACGACGTCCTTCATTCTGCTCTTTATGAATGGTTCGTGTTGAGCCTCCCATTCACACTGTGCTCGACGTGCAGCAGATCTATTATGTAAGAAAGGTGAGTGCATGGCCATCAGTGCGTGAATGACAAAAGACCTCAACACCATCACCTGACATACGAATGCTTGGATTCATTTGACCTGCAGAGCTTTGCAATGTCGTTGTTTTAAATCGTCGTTTTTTTGTTCTCCTCTCATAACATAATGAGGCTCATGACATTGGATGATGCAAACATGCAGAGTGTTAATATTAAACATGATTGGTATGATTTTTGAATCAGCAGCCTTCCCTTCACACAGCTCCAAAAAGAAACAGAAATATAGAAAGATGAATGATTGAAGATGGTTGGATTCACATGCTCATAAATGTTCTGTATATTATATAATTTAAAATAAAATAAAAATATAATTTATTTATATAAAATATCTATTTTCCAACATTGCAGTGTTTCCTGAGCCTTTACAGCGGCTTTGCCTTTGGTTCACTCATGGCTGAGCAGCATCATTTCCAAACCATAGACTTCCTGACAGCTAGCTATAAATACAATTATCCAGTTTCCTCGAGGCAGATTATTGGCCAGCGAGGAGAACATTAGACTGCAGCATTTGGTTTAAATGCAGTTAGCATCCATTCTCTCCAGTCCAACGCTGCTTTACCTTTCTTCTCTGAGCTCGTTACAGCCGCAAATTATTGTCATTTATTCTTTAACAGCTGTAGAAATGAAAAAAAAAAAAAAAAAACCTGGAAGGCTGCTTATCCAAATGAGCTCTCATTGACCTGCACTGATCCTTTTCTCATTTATGTTTCTGTCTTCCTAACAACTATTCTGGTGCTCACACTATACTGTCTCTAGTGTCAATAGTCAGAGGGATAGAAATTACAACTGTAAGCAGCATACATTCAACTAATACTGTTTCAGAGGCGCTTCATTGGCTCGCCTCCCACTTAACAACGGAGGAATAAAGGCCACTTAAGGTCCTTTTTGAGATTTCTCCAGAGCCGATGGTTATTGCTCTCCATTTGTTTCCCTGATTTTATGGGGCTGCTCCCCTCTGAGGTGTCTTAGTCGTGATGCTTGTCTCAGCACTTTTACGCTTTGGGAGGTTTTGACAGTGATGCTGCAGCCTCCAGGTTCCACGCCGTCACCTGCATCCAAAAGTAATCATGGCTGCTCGTCAGACCTGGTGATGTTAAAGGGCCTTGCTGGTGGGTTTTTTTTTCATGGTTTAGTCCGTTCACTACAAAAGGTTTATAGTTGAGACAATGACTAACAGTTGACATTATTAAATACTGACACAAGACATTAAAAGAAGAGTCAGAAATATAACCCAATACATCAATAGATAAGTTTCATACTTTCCCCTTAGCTAGTATCTTTGTATTCTTTCCTGGGATTGTAGGGAATACCTAAAACTATATAACATGTGCTCAGAAACGGTCAGCAAACATGTGAACACCGGTATACTCCTTTCAGTTCCCTCAAGTACCGGAATGTAAAGAACATTTCTCAGGATCCTGAAACCTTTTAATTCTCTACACGTTCAGTATCATTCATCCTCCCATGGATTTCTTTGAGGCTCAGTCGATGTGCCTTGAATAGAAGAGATGTGAAAAAATGTGATGTGAGCAGAGCATGTCCTGGCCTTCACACGCCGATGTGCTCGAAAGGCGACGGCTGGATGTGAGTGCGCACTGAAGGCCGACTGATTCAACCGGCGACTGGACTCTGTTGGTTCCACAGATACAGAACCGGCTCTGAAATAGGTGCCATCCTGATCTCACACAAAACACGCTCGGTGTTCACAGCGTGAATCAGTGAACACGAAGGTCTGTCGCTTCCTGCTTGCAGGTTTCGCACAAAACCGGGGAAAGATCTTAAAACAGCACAATCCTTCTGTATGCCCATGGAGAGAAGAAGAAGCTAATATTGAAAAGCTCCTCAGGGGTGCACATAAATGTCTCAGTTCATTTCCCGAGATGTCTCATGTCTATTTTGTTATTAAAATGTAGAAATTATAGCTCCTTTAAAATGTTCTTTGGTGTATAAAGAAAAGTAAATACACCAAAAAGCAATTCTTATACAGATGGATTGCCTCACCATTTTGTTCCTTTAAATTGCTGAAATAATCACTTCCGCATCTGTGTCATTATTTTGTACTGTCTTTTGTCATTTGTGCCTGTACCCAAACCCTCTCAAAAAACGGACTAAAATTGAACATGATGTTCTCCTCTTATTGCAGATATTCCGCCGAGCGGACAAAAATGGTGAGTAAGCAATTTATGCAGCTAATTAGATCATATGATTAATTAAAACTCAAGTACAACTTTGATGGCTCTGCTCAGACAGGAGGCCTGTTTAGATCTGAGTAGATCTGAGGGGATTTATGTGACTCTTGTTCTGTTTTACTGGAAGATCCAAGCAGAATAAAGGTTATAAATAAACAAGGTCACGTGCAGCGGATTCTGTTTGCTTTTGCGATGTGATTGGATTTGACAAGATGAACTCCTTCCCAATGTATCTCAGTGATATTCAGTGATGTTCCCTCCGTGAGGCTGCAACATACGTTACCTGCAGTGTAAGTAATCCTGCAGCCTCAGTAGAGAGAAAATCCATTTTTAACTCCACATGGTACAAATTCACTGGAGCCTTGCCTTGTGTTATTTCAATACATCCCCTCTGCAGGCATGTCACTGTTACACCGATTAATGTGTCACCGTGTTACATTTAAATCAACCCTTCACTTCAAGGGAAACCCTCCCCCCATGAAACATCTCCTGGGAAAACACAAAGCATCAGCATCATTCAGCTCTGTGTAAAAAAACAGGAAAATGTTTTGTATTCATGCGCTGCATCGCCATTCATTGGAATGTAAAACGTGAAAGGGAGAGAGATGAATGCGTGTGGAATGTGGACGGTGAATGTGTTACACCAGGGCGGGATTAAAGGTGCAACACCGTGAGCCGGGGTCATCTGGGGTGCCTCAGAGCTCGCATTGGAGATATTCACCAAAAAAAAATAGCAGTTTGTGAATAATCAAAGAGCTCCCTTTTTACTTTTTCTTTGCGGCTGTTGAAGAATCTGTAGAATATAGAAGGAAAGCGTGGGTGGAGTTTGACCTCTTTAAGTTGTGTCTCACCATGCGAAGAACACTGCGGCTGAAAACATGGCTACTTTAATATAAATAGACGTTAACTCCATTTCTGTAACTTAAGGATCTTTATAACAAGTGCTGTTTTTGAGTCTGCTGCTCGTGTTCCTTCTCCTTCGCCCGCTGCCCTCCGGCACTCACACAACGCTTTTGTTCTTGGCTCTTTGTGGAAAGAAGGCAGATAAAGCGAGAGACGAGAACTCTGACACATACTTGTGGAAGCTATCTCCAATTTGCAGCCGAGCTCTGCTTGGTTCCTCGTCTTCACCAAACTCACTGAGTCGTGTGCCTGAGAGGGAAAAAGGCGCCTCCTACCAATCAGCACTGAGTGGGCCGCCGTGAGCCGCCTTGAGCACATGCGCATTTACCACATAATGAGGGCTGGCTACCAACCAGCAACACTCTCATTCCTCCCAGCTATTCTAATGAGCAATTACATTTTCTTTTCTTTTTAAAAGCAATGAAACAATTGTATGAATACCAGAACATGAAGTAGACACTCACCATTCTTCAACAATAGCACAATCCAATTTTCAGTGCAAGTCTGATTTGTTACCAGAGAAAAACAAAAGTCTAGTCTTTTAAAATAAGGGTGATAAGTCACAGATTTTCCTTCAGGTGACTTTCGTTACTGAAGAGTCATCATCTTTGCTTTATTTCATCTCATGATATCGATAAACAGTTTCCATTAAGATATACGGTTTATTTTTCTCTCAATTGGATGATAAGAAGAACCAGTTTGAGGTTTTCTGCTTCACATCCTTGCAGTGTTTTAATTAATGCTGTTTCAAATGTAGCACAGTAGCTGAGAGGATTGCAGACTTCTGCAGAATCCTCGAAGGATGCAGCGTTGCACAGAAGTGAGTCAGCTCTGGGTGTAAGACAGCAACACCGTCGGTAGTTTGCGAGAAGCAGATATCTATTTTATCAACAGAAACTACTCCATTAAACAGTTTTGACACCTGGAAATTTGTACAAACACATTTTTAATTTGTTTTATACTTAGAATGCTGCACAGTTATAAAGAATAACTTAAAATTGACTCTAATTGTCTCCTCGTGAGTCTGTTCTCTCATATTCTCTTGAAACTGCACTGTTTGGCTTTATGAATTATTGCGGCGCTGTTACGATTTTATGAGTTTTAGCAAGGATTCCCTCCGGGAAAAGAGTTCCTGTAAAAATACGGGCTTGAGGTCGCAGTCAGAGTTAGAGTTTTATTCAGTGTGAAATGAGACAATCAAACACTGCCTTACTTCTGTCCTGGGGTACTGAACCATCATTTGTCTTCCCAAAATGTTACATGTCCCTGTAGAGGTGTTGTATTGGCAGTTGTTAGTCACAAAACCTCTGGATCAGTCACTACATAATCTACACGTTCTTTAATTGAATCTCACTGTCCTGGGAGCTGAGTGTCGACGAGAGTGACCCGCTCTTTTCCTCACAACTTCATACGATTTTGTCAAATCACATCGATATAGAACACATTGTAACATAATAGTTAAAAAAACACCAAACCACTTTGCAAAGATGAAGACTGCACAAAGCATAAGTGACATAATGCCCCCTGTTTAATCACTCTGAGTATAAATTTAATATTTTTTTTACATGTGTGTTAATACAAATGTCCACAAGAGAGGAAAAGTGCACCTAGAACCAATGATTAGTCCTATTACTGATATTTCAAATTGATATAAAACAGAAAAAGGCACCAGATCCTCACATTTGCAAACCAAATGTTTGCTTGATAAATGATAAAAAGATATGTTTTTTAAAAATGGTTGCGGATGAAATCATCCAACTAATGCTCCAGCATAAACATTGCCTCCTATAAATCCTCCTATGACCATTTCCTGAAGTGGCTGCCAGCTAATTATCATTTATGATTAAGGTTTAGGCAATTATAACCAATAAAGCATCTCATTGAAGAGATCAAAATGTTTCTTTCCCGTGGCCGGAAAAGAGAAACATAATTCATTTTGAAGTGTTCCATAAATCTTCCAGACGAAGCCCATGCTGCACAGATTCCTGTCCTTAAACTTGTGAGATCAAACCCGGTCTGTAGAGCTAGAAGCTGCTCTGAGAAACAGAGAACACTTGCATAACGTGTCATCTGAGCAGCACGTCTACTTGCATTCGGGCGTCTAATTGGGTGTGAATCTACACTCAAGCAGTTCTGATGGAGAAGGCTGGAGAATGAGTCAGAGGTGCAATACACTGTGTTTACTCCCACATCATGTGGAAAGAAGAGGTTTGAGAAGGGAATTATAATTCTAATAGCTTCACCTTCCACCTGAGTTTTTCACGTTGCCAGACCAGAACGAATGCTCAGCAAACCCACAGATTTACGCCTATTAACAACCACAACAACAACAACAACAACAACAACAAAAACACTTTCATGTTCTTTATGTAGTAAACACAGAATATAACCTGGCAAAACCCCCAAGCAAATCTCTTTTGGAAATTTGTCATTTTGCTCAGAAGCGTTTGCTGCATTATGTCCAAAGCAATACTATGTGATCTGGCAACAAGACAAAATAGATTTCACAGAATATAACAGATGATGTGATTTAGGGATGGCTCCGGTCTATCAGTCCGAGATCTGTTGCCTGGCGGGGATCTGGGAGCCGGTCTCGAAAGGTTTCAGTGCTTACAGCTGGCGAGATGGAGGCCAGATCTCATTACAGTCTGAAGAAGTTAGTCCACTAGCGAGCTCTGCTCTGACTACTCAAACTAGTCCCCAATCAGTATATTTCCTCAGGACCCTGCTGCACACGGCCCAAGATGCTGCCTTAAAACACGCTGGGAAAAGATAGGTTCATGTGCAAACTGTGTCTCTGTTATTGTTACAGAATGTTGAAAGGAACAATGAATTGCAGTGATTTTATGCAGGTTTCAGCAGTGAGGAAATAAGGTGAAATATATGACACTCATTACTTATAAGAGCCTATTGAAATTCTTGCCGTAAGTAAAGTTAGTAAAATATATTTATAGTGCTTTTCACGGACATACTGTAAGTCACAAAGTGCTTAACAAGGCCTAATAAATAAAAGAAGAAATCCAGGTAATAGAACAGTATAATGTGAGAGAAAGACAGGCAAGTCCCCGGATGAATACTGGATCGAACTACTAAAAAATAATCATTTTCAGCTTTAATGACATTGCATCGTAGTTGAATTTATTTTTTATGGGAAAGTCTGACATGTTGTTTGTCCATAACAGAGCTAAGTAAAGATTTGGGGGACTGTGCCGATGATTGTTTTTCATTTGCAGCAGCACCTCCGAGTTTATCGCTGGAATCCATTCAGTCTTGTGAAGCCAGAGCAGCCTTGTAACATTGTGTTGAATAATCACAGAAACTCATCATTCAGGGCGTAAAGCCTTTCAAGCTCCAGTGTGTAATTCTCATGGTGGTCTTTCAGACGACGGGAAGCTGTCCATGGAGGAGTTCCAGTCATACTTCACTGACGGCATCCTCACTGGTGACCAGATGCAGGAGCTGTACGGCTCCATCGACAGGCAGCAGACAGAGTAAGCTGATCTACCTTTTGGACGTCCTCCAACTCCTCTGCCATCTGCAGCCCTCCTGCTCTCCTGTTGCCTGGCAGTGAGATGTCAACACTTCAGTGTCACTTCAGCTGAGATCATGTCAATATTCCATAGAGAGCCTTCATTCGGGCATGAAAGCCTCAGAGTTTGCAGCACTTTGTTTGCACAATGACGAGCGCAAATAAGCTTGCGAAAATAAATATTTGATTGTTCCACCAGCTCTTGAAAGATATTTATTGGAGAAAAAAAAGAAATAGCCAAGAGGACATTATTTTCAGTGTTTTTGGGCAACATTTTTATTCATGAAAATGAATAATTTCTTTGCAGGAATATTTTAATACTTTTATTCTTATTCATGAACGTAGCACAATATTTTTTCTTGAACTCATGTGGACACACGGGGGCTGTGATCATGCACGACAAAACAAAACATGCAAGAATTAAACCCCCTTCCAATACCGTGGATACCAGAACACCTATTTGTGAACAATATTCAATAGAAAATAAGAAATAAAATAGAATATAGACCAGGATCATTAGCTGCAATGTTACCTGTTTTTTCATTTTGGGATTTTATTGTTAAATCACACTATAGGCCGTTCACGTTACAGCACTTTACTTATGAAAAAATGTATTTTAGGTATTTGATATGGTCTATCGGTGAGGTAGAGGCAGGGATGAATGGACCAGAATTACTCAGAAATGATTGAAACTATAATACTGACTGAAATAACACCAATATCCAAAAAGATGGTCTCCAAGACATTTAGCCTTATGCAAATTAGTTTATCATGTTAGAATGATAACATTTAAGGTACAGCTGAGGCTGATGGGAATGTAATTCGTTTGCAGGTCACAAACCACAGTATTTAACCTGATGATGCTTCTTGATTTAAAAAAAACAAAAGATCACCAAAGTCTAACAAAAATGATTTGTAATGTTACAGGCTTCCCAATCTTTCACTAACATTTCTGTTTTTGTCATCGCCTCGCAGCAACCTGGACATAGACAAACTCTCAGGTAATCAAGTGTCATTCTTACTGCATTTAGTAAATAGAACAAACCAAATCACTCTCAGAACTTAATGTAGCTTACAGTACATAGACCTTCATTGTGTATCGCTGTTGCTGGCTAAAGCTATCTGATGTGCTAAATAGACACAAAGTGATGCTCATCAAATCTTCTTCTCCTCCAGAGTATTTCTCTCCACATCTGGGGGAATACGTCAACGTCCTGTCTGCTCTGGAAAAGCTCAACGTGGCCATTTTGAAGGCCATGGATAAAACTAAAGAGGTGGGTGACGGTGGCTTTCACCTCAGACATCATTCTAATGTTGCACGACAACATCAGTGGACTGTTCTCCATTTCAGCAGCCTTCAGAACATAAGTAAGCATCCGTCCAAGACTTCACACTTTGGCGTTTTGTTTTTTTGTTTGTGTCTGAGCTGTCAGTGTGAAACCCTCTCAAAGGTCCTTGAGATCTCTCTGCTGTGGTAGCGGTTTTTAAGAAAAGAGACGCAGCCAGCACGACTCTGCTCTGCCTCTCTTCACTAACGACACCTTTTCAAACATGAGTCGACAGAAACACGAGCTGTGCTTTTAAGAGTTAAGAGAAACTTGTTCGTGAGAGAAACATTGGCAGCCGTTCCTATTTGTAAATCTGCCAGTAAAGAGGAGGTCAAATAATTGACTTATTTTTTCTTTTGGAAACTTTTTTACTTCAGCTTTGAGGACTATTTCACAATATGTTGCATTTATTGTAGATATATTCATTTGCAATAGATAACATGCTGTTCCCTCTACAAAAAGCTGTTGGATTTTGGATTATTTCAGAAAATAATCTCCGTGGCAAACACAATTTTATCAACCTTACATGTTTTCTTCACAAAGATATCTTCAGAAATAAACGCCTCTTATGAATTTTGAAGCGTGACTCCAATCGCCTGAAGGAAAGAGATAACAATAGGCTATAAATGAACGGCACCACGGTAACATGGGCGTGATTAACACAACGAGGCTGTGAACATATACTAGCCATTTGTTAGCAACCACCTTCTCCAACTCCATGGACTGCGTGACGATTGAACCGGAAGTGCAAAATGCTAATTAATGTCTGTGTTTGATGACTCAGTCCTGCATCACTCTATTACATTGAGGGTTTTTTCCCAGTACACCATAGATTCTATGTAGAGGGATTAAAGTGCTCGCCGCCGACATGACAGTGCTCACGTTGTCACAGTCGGGATCAGCATCAGAGAACTTCCACTAAGACATAATCAATAGCTCAGCTTACTTTTGCATCGATCTCAGCTAACCCTGCACCTTAAGCCCACTGGTGAATATGTATTTCTGTAAGGGAAGTGCATTTAGGTGCAGGCTGGTGCTCGGATGTGGATGCAGACTTGTATTCTGTATACTCTCACTACAGATCAGGAAGATGAACTGGTGAAGAGAGAGAACACAGGGCGATAGTAGAGTGTACATGACAGTAACTAAGGCGGACAATCCCCCCAGCTGTCCAACTGATCTGACGTCAGATGTCCTCCAAAGACTGCACAACAAACATGCAGCCATTTCTTTTAATCTCCTCTTTTAGTTTCTTTTCCTCTTTTCTAATCCGAGGTTATTATCCACTCAGATGCCTGCGTCTCTTTAACTGTTACTCTCCCATGTTCTTTTTCTCTTATACGTTCCCTTTCTTTATGCCATCCATGCTTTTCTACAGCTCATGCATTTTTCATGTTGGTTAGTCGTTCAAAAAGCTTCCTCTGCCCTGAAGAGTAACTTCCTTTTTTAGCCATCCTGAGATCCTTATTGCTAAACCAAAGATAAAAGCAGATCCTATAGCAGTGCCCAAGGGCCACCAAGACTCACATGTAGCTTCAGGCAAAAATACGGGGAACACGTTTTGCTTTCATAGTTCCTGGAAAAGCGAGGAGTAAAATGATGAAGTCAACAGACTGAAAGGTGGCGTCTGTGTTGGAGAAGCAAACATCCGCTGTGATGTCACGGCTCTTCTGTCATGATTGAAAGGGAGCAGGATTTAGAAAAAAGGACTGAGGTTCATTACTCACGTAGAAACATCGAAAACAAGCTTTGTTGTTCATTTTTCCTGAGCTTTATGTTTATGCGGTGCTGTTTATGGTGATGGGTTTCATTATCCACACATTTCTGAGCTGGCAAAAATAAATTGCAGCATTTAGAAAGTCCTCAGTCCCCCAGACGTTGTGGGGAGGCCCATCACACTACTGAGTCACATTATGAGTCGGCGACGGCGTGATGAAATTCATGGAAGTTGGATCAGCCTGTGGTTAAAATGCTTTTACATGGATTTTCAATGTGACTGCAGCTTAGCCTAAGTTGGGCTAAAATGCTAGCGGTAGCTTTCACTTGTTGTCATAGCAATGGCAAACATCCGGTGTAATATATGCCAAAAGAAAACAGAGGCGAAAGAGAGGGGATAAAGCAAATTGTCTACTTTCAAACTAGCAAATTTGCTACTTCATTATAGCGGTCATAGAGGAAGTAAACACGTTGCTTGCCCGGATCTTTGCTGGTGCTATGACAGCAAGTGAAAGCTACTGCTAGCATTTTAGCCTCAATGAACACCCATGAGATAACAATTTGGCCTCATATAAATAACAATAACCATCAACAGCCATCACCCTTAGGACCGAGGCATTGTCACATGTTGTGATGTATTAATTAGAAAAATAAATGCAACATTCACGGAAAGTTAGCTAGCATAGATGCTGGTCTCTCGGCTCTCTCAGCTCCGTTTTTTTTCCCCTTAATTTTCACACATTACTTTACAGTAAACTGATTATTTTATGAACTTACGAGACAGTTCTGTTCTATTTGCTTTTAACTAATAAATCAAGTCGACATTATTTATAAAAAAAAACAGTCAACCCTGCAATATCATTGCGATATCGATATTGAAGTATTTGGTCAATAAAGATTAACAGTCCTGTCATCAAGTCCATCATGTCGACTACAAAAACACACATTAGATAAGGTAAGAAAAGGGTGACGTTGTGTCTGATTCTTCTTGTCCATTTTTACCCTCACACAATGATTCAGGAGTATCAAGGGTCATCGGTGCTGGGTCAGTTTGTCACACGCTTCTTGCTGAAGGAGACCTCCACCCAGCTGCAGTCCCTTCAGTCATCAATGGACTGTGCAATGGAGGCGGTTCATGACCAGGGCTGTACCGGGAGGAGGATACTGAAGAAGCCCGAGGACCTGCCTATCCAGAGGGTGGTCAAACGCCCCGGTCGACGCATCCAGAAGAACATGTGTCTCTCCCCCACTGACCCCTACTCTGGCATGCTCACCACAGGTACATTACAGGAACATCATTGGCATTTAGATACTGGAAGTTAATCTGATAAGGGCATGTTGGATGGAAATTTGAGATATTGTCACATTGCAGCGAATTAGCCCGGGAGGTTGTAGGTCATTCGGAAAAAAAAAAAAATGAAATACTGTCATTGTTCAGACTTCCTGTGTTGTGCTGATGTTATGTTTCTGGGGTCAGGGGTCAGCGTGGAGCCAGATAACCACTGGGGATCCCAGATCAACCAACTGGAGGAGCTCATAGACAAACTGGAGTGTGAGGTGTGTACAAAATCTGGGAGGAAAGCGTATGAGTGTAATTCCCAAAATGCTGCTCTTTTCCTTTAATTATGAATTCTACTCATAGGAATCTCTGAATGTCATGCAAGGCTTTGAAGAGGCTTTTAAATGAGAAATTAATTAAAACACCCCACGTGTTTTCAATTATATTCGTGTCTACAATTTGCTGCCAAAAGCTTTGTCTCGTGAGGGAGAATGTCTCTTTGTGAGTATGGGGTTTAACTACAGAGGCTCCGCTGCTACAGACAGAAATGTCAAGCAGACCGCGTGAGCCCTGCTGTGTGTTTGCAGACGTGCAGCGTATTTGCCCTGCGGCACGTGTTGTCAGAGAGGTTGATTTGTAAAAGGTGGCTGTGGTCGTTGCAGCCAACGATAAAAGCTGCATTAAGCTTCACAGACTGAATGTCATGCATAAATACGTATCCTGTGAACGCATGCTGTGCTTCGATGTTGTTGCTCTGTTATTGATGCTCCGGGGAAAACAGATGTTGACAGATGTCCGTGAAATATACAAAAAGTCGCCGACATTTTGCCTGTGGGTCTGAAGGAGATGCACAAATTGCTTCATGGCATTTATTTCATTTTTAATTTGGGATTTCCATCTGAAATCAAGCTTGCATATCAGCGCTGGGAAGATGAGTTTTTCCCTATCTTGGCCATGCAGATGTAATGTAGCAACAGTTGTCAGGGCTGCAGCGAGGCTATTAGTGTTAATATGAAGATGGCGATCTCCGCCTGGCAGAACCCAATGCTCTGCGACAGACAGACGCCGTTCTTTAGCTGGATTCGATTGAGACGGTCCTGCTGCTTATTCTTGTTCTGCTCAAGACTGACTGAAATATTTATGGCCCCCCTTTTCAGAGTCCACATCTTGAACCACTCAAGGAGGACACATTGGCAGGGACTTATAAATCGGTGAGTCCAAAATATGCTGATACACCAGTGTGTAATAATATGTTGATGATATATCTTTGTACGTAACCAAAAATATGTTCTAGTATTTGAGTTATATATGATATTTATGAGTAGATAGGCACCACGCATATGAATGCGATTGAAAATCCAAAATGAATCTGTTGACGTTTTCTCTCCCCAGAACATACTTCTGATCCAAAGGCAAATGTCTGTGAAGGAGAAGGATGTGGAGCAGTTTCAACAAGCTCTTAAAGTCTACACAGATACCACCAGCAGCCAGCTAAACAACCTGCAGTATGTCCCTTTGTGTGCCTTCGCCATCTCCCTGTGATTTGGTGCAACCACTTCAAATCGCTTCAATTTCCCCATGTGTGTGAGATAACTCCTGCTGCCTTCTTTTTTCTCTCTCCGTCTCTTTTTGACTTTGAAGCGTTTCAGTCCAGAACCTGCCAGACAGATCTTGCTTCATCATGTATGAATTTTGGCAGGACCGCCTCTCCTGGATGAGGTAGGACCAGAAAGGCTTCGCAGTACTATTACATTGTGCCCTGAATGTGCTCCTCTCTTTGAAGCACTACTGCATTGCTGAGAGGCAAATGTCTAATCCCCGTCATCCCTCTTTCCTCTCAGCTACCTGCAGTCGTCCATCAGTAAGACCTTCCAGCGCTGCATCATCGACTCCCTGGAGGAGCCGGAGATGGTCTCCACCATGCTCCTTCCAGGTACAAACCAGACCCTTCAACGCCTCTATCTTACTGCTATTTCTCATATTTCTCACATGAATCCAGTTTGATTTGGCGGATTTTTAATTCATGAAAAAACTGTGAGAATAGAGTTAAAAATATGTCTTTGTCTCACAAAATAAACAGATTTTTTTAAGTTGAAAATCATTTTCACACGTTAAGAACCTCATTAATATTAAAGCTGCTAATTAATATTTTTATATTAATAATAGATCAAATGATGATATGAAAGGAGTTGCTCGTAGTGTTGAACCCAGAGATAATTGAGCTGCTTCTCCCCAGTTCTATGGGAGCATTTCTGCTCCTTTCGCCGCACTTTAATACTTTTTTCTGGACTGTAACGTTTATGTTTTGGTTCACTCTCACTGCTCTCCTCAGTGTCATTTCCAGACACAACAGACTTCTATTTGCAGATATAAAACGGTGATGTTTTTACACAAAAAACGGTGATTTTCTTACAGTGTGTGCAACCTGCCCAGCTAACTGGTGAACATACTGCAGCATTTACCATCTAGAGAGCCAGATATTTCACTATAAATGAGTGTTAATGTTGCTTTGTGTGATGAATGTGTAATTAGCAAGTGAACCATATTACCTTCAAAGGTGATAAAGTGCATTGTTGTGTTTATAGCTTCTTTACTCATCAAATGGCAAAACAATAACAGGTTTTATATGTGAGAAATACTGTATTAGCTCATGAATTGAAATCTTATTTCTTAAGGGGAAAAAAAGCAATAACTGTTGTTCTTTAGCTTCTCTTTTTGTTGTCTTTGCTGATTTGTTTGGCTTACAATAAGAGCATGAAATATTGATGCATATTTATTGTTTCATTTAACAGCCTCTTGGTGGATTATGAACAACAACTGACAGGACAAAGCAGCACCAACACAATAAAAGCAAGAGGAAGAGCTGATTGTGTAATCACTTTTTGTTCTTTGGTATCTCTTTCCTCATAAAGGCATAACTGGGATTGTTTTTGCGAAGCTTCGTTCTGAGCTTATAAAAAAAAAAGAAGATGCTCAGATAAATCAGCCAAGAGTGAAGCAAATTAAAACCTAGGAGAGAAAGAAATGTGGTTATGCAATATTTCATTTTGTGACGCGGATTTGTGCCATTCAGTTAACGGGCACATTTCTTATTTCTGATTTAATAGAAACATAAGAAATGGAAAAAAATATTTGCATGATTTCTTATTTCTCAGTGCTAGTTTATTGCAATAAAAAATGCATCTTAGAATAGATATAATGTCACTGTTGCAAAATTAGAAACACGTGAATGACAACTGATCTGTCCATCCATCACTATCCATCACTCTCTCTTCAGTGCAGACAACAGAAACTGTGGTAGGATTAACCTGCATCTCCCATTGTTCTCTCTGTGGTGTTGTGCTTTGTGGTCTCTTTCGAAGCTTTGCAACCAAGCGTCCTTTTGCCGGTGGGTTCGATAGATAGAACATTTACTTAACGAAGAACGATTACGGTCCGCATCCAAACATTTATCATCTGCGTGTCACTCCTGCACTTTAGGAAAACATTCAACGTGGACCTAATTGTAAAGAAGGAATATTTATCGTAGAGCATCTATTGAAAAGAATGTACTGCTGTTAAAACAAGCCAAGACCTGCACTCAAATGTAGGGAGACATTCGCGGACGATGATAAACCAATAAGTCTGCAGTTTGCCTGAATTGTTACTCTAAAACAAAAGTCAAAAGCCATTGTTTTACATTTGTAGTGCAAAAGTACGGTACACACACATAGAAGTTTATATTTTGAGTACAGAAATTAAGCAGAACCTGTTGGGTGTAATAACGTTAGACGATCTTAAGATTCTGTACAGTAGTAAATGAAAGCTGTAAGATGTAAGTAAGTGTTGTAGAACATTGATAAATGTACAGTATGATAGTATATTGAGCCGTGGCCGCTCTCATTATGTCAGGAATGAATGTGTTTGCTCTTTTTTTAATAAATATGTTATCATTTATTTTACGGAGAATAATACAGTTGTTATGTGGATGCTATGTTTGTTTTCTGGCATGAAATAAAGTTCATGACTTGTCGATGACATTAAATGATGTATTCATTGTCCCCTTGCCTGAAATGAGTGTGATGTATATGAATTGTAATCTAATAGAAATAAATCATAGATATTGATTAGTAAATTAATCTTACGTTTGATTGTAGCCATCTCATATATGTGTATCACTTTTCCTCCTGTTTTTTTATTTATTGTATTAGAATCGAATTTGCATCTGCAACAGCTCTCAAAGAAACATTTCAGAAATGTATTTTTATCCTTTGCTGATGGATTAAAACACATTTTATAAAGAAATGAGCTCAATATATGAGCAGTTGGAACCTTTGAGAAACATCTACAAACAATGGATCAATGTGAAGCTACCTGGTGTATTATCTGGGGCAATCGGCTCATTTTCCCTCTTCAAAGCCAGTGTGATCTTTTTGATTCCTTCTCCTCAAACGCAGCCTGAAACAGCTCTAATCTAGAAAGTTTAAGGCCCAAGTTTCCACCTCAGCACATTCACAGTCTGCATGTTAATAATGTACACAGCAGGTTCCATTTGACTTCACAGCATCTTTATCCCAGAGTGCACTGACTAGCAAAAATGCGCCGTTTTAAGTTTTTAGTATCTATTAGTGATTATTCAGACATTTAGAAGAGGCCATGCAGTGTGATACCTCACATAGAAGCTTAATGAGTAGAAGTTCAAAATATCAATCATATTTACATATCTCACAGGACTAATAACACTTAGCGTGTAAGCAAAATCTTTACTTTAGCCTCCAGTCAGGGAGAAATGCAGCCTTTTCAGGTCCCAACAAATGTAAATCTAAATGGGACGGTTTCTCCGAGATACTGAAGGAAGTGAAGATGGTGCAGCAGGAGGTCTTTTACAGCTGCAGCCTCTCGTTGAGACAAATGCTTCTGCTGCTTCTGATCTCAAACCCTAATCCTTCCCTGCTGCTTTTATCTCCTCGGTGACGATGGGGCTTCTGCTGGGATGTCAGGGCCAAAACAACTGCCAGCCATGTGGGCTCAAAGATACCGTGCATATGTTCCATTCGTAGGTAGCAACGCACGTCTCCCACAGTCAAAGATGTAAAACATTCAGAATCCCTAGTGTCTCAGCACAAACTACACACAGAGAATAGCATACGTAGCAGCAGATGCTAATAAATGGTGTGGAGAAACTGTGGTGTTTGGCACCCGTTAGCAGGCAAGGCTTTTCTATCACAGCACCTGAATGTTACACATTTTAGTGACAGTTCATGAAGGAGGGATTACTGACGGCCCACGCCATAAAATATATTTCTGGAAGTAGGAGGCGTTTGATCTGTCTTATCAGAGGGGCTGCGATGCCTTTGCTTTCACTGTCATCTGCGGCATGTTGACACAAAAATAAGTGGAGGAGTACATTCACTCATAAGCAGAATAACTGGAGCTTCTTGAGATTTTGTTATATGTAGATCTGGATAAAACAGAAGTGATGACATTCAGCATTAGGTCACGTTTATATTTCTGCTCCTGCCCATGAACAATTTATATATGCCTATTTAATTAATTAGCAATGCAGAGACATTAAGCACATTTTATTTTACTCGCTGTTACGAGTCTTATTATTACATCGATAACAGGCATTGTAACCACAGAGATGACAAAAATGAAGACTGAACTTCCCTGCTTAACAAGCTTCAGTAATTATATTCTGAGTCACTGTTTGGATAGTACAGGACAAAAAGCACTGGCCCAAGCACAGAGCACACCATCTTTGATTCCAGAGATTGTGGCCCTATAAGCGGCACAAAGATCACAGAAATAGAGACGGAGAGAAGAAAATTACTTGGAAAAAAATGGTCCTAAAATACAGGATGGAAAGATATTGAAGTGATTCAAAAATCAGCAGGAGGTAGGTGGTGAAATAAAGCCAATTTGAAACATCATCATCTTGTGCAGGCAGTGTTTGGTTATCAGGGGGAAAAGCAGGAGGTTTAGGTGGAAGAGGTTGATGAAACCGAGAGGAATGTTGTTGGGTGATGGGCGGGGGATGTTCTTTGAAGAGTGGAGAGACGGTAAATTGGCACCCTGAAATAGAAAACGTGTGGAGAGGAAACTTAAGGAGGAAAACAGACGAGGAAAGGATGTTACAGTGTGGGGTAAGATGGCAGCACATGTGATGTGAACAACAAAATGAAAAATATGTGCACATCAAGGAAGTAATGAGATTAATTACCCTGTGGAAAACCTGCAGCATTAACAATGCATCCAAACTAAATTACAACAAGTCTGTGGACACTCCTGAATGGACAGAGGGTAGCTGTACAGATAAAATCTGTGACTTGGGATATTTGGTATTTAATGTCATGACGTTATCACTATCTCTCCTCATCTCAGAGCCGATTACAGCGATGTAAAGAAATATCCACGGTGGAGAAGCGTAGGACGGAAGAGAGGAGGCAGATGAATCAGAGGACACGAAAATGTGAGAGAAAAAAATGCAGGAGAGAATGGGAAAAGAGAGCGAGCGAGAAATGGGCTGGAAAAAAAAAAGATAAAGAAAAGATGATGATGGGATTAAAAGGTGAAAACAAAGGAGATTGAAGCAGCCTGTGAAATAAGATTATAGATATGAAGTGAGAACAAAGCTGGAAGGAAAAAAGAGTACAATGAGGAGCAGCAAAAATAGTAAGGCCAAGAGTCTTCCAGACTCTTCTCTGTTCTGGCGCCTCAGTGGTGGAACGAACTCCCGACCAATGTCAGGACAGCAGAGTCATTTGCCATCTTCCGAAAAAGGCTCAAGACTCACCTGTTCAGACTTCACCTTGACTCTACATAGCATGACCCACTAGCACCCTCCCTCGACAACCCCCCCCCCCCCAAAAAAAAAAACACAAACAAAAACAAAACAAAAAACAAAAACAAACAAAAAAAAACCTTACCTATAGCACTCTGATCTTAGCACTGTTGCTCTTGAAGTACTACTTTACTCAGATGAGGACCTAACACTTGTTCTATTTTTAGCTCTTACTTTATCGGCAATGATACGTCGTGGTTTCTTTGTTTCCTTCTTTTGACAAATGTACTTATTGTAAGTCGCTTTGGACAAAAGCGTCTGCTAAATGACCTAAATGTAAATGTAAATGTAATAAATGAAAGCAAGAAATATTCAACATGAAAAGCGTCATAAAATGTAAAAATGTCAAATTCGTAACACCAAGAATATTAAATATAGACCTTGTTTTGTTCTAGCTATGTGATAATACATATGTTTACATTATGTAGCGACCAAATAGTCCTTAACTCGATATGAAGCAGGAAAACCACCAGATTAGAGATATTAAGATGATGATTATGACACTCTGCTGTAGTTTAATGTGTCGTAACAGAGTAAAACAATCAGGCTCAGCTGCACCAGGAACGGCTGCATCATTTACTGTTTCCTCATCAATAATTTAACAATCTGAACGGCTCCAGTCTTCCATATGAGCTCCTTAATATTTGAATACTTGGGTGCTAGATTTACTGTGAAAAAGCCTAATATGTGAGTGTTTTTTAATGGAATAGTTTCCCACTAAATTATTACTTTTATTTAAGTCCAGATTTGAATTCTTCCTCCACCTCTCGTAAACAACATATATTTTACAACCCTGTCTAAAAACGCTTAATGTATTAATTAATTATTAATACAAAAAAAATCGAAGATAAGATGCTGACTGTCATAATACTGTCATAATACTGACAAAATATTAATATGCCATCATACCCGTGCAACACATCTCAACAGTCATCATTATACTTTATTATCACCTCACTGAAGTGGATGATGGCTTAAAAAAAGCGAATTTGCGCCACCTGGCTTCCCCTGTGAGAATTACTCACAGTAGGGTAAACCTCCGACTCTGTGCTCTGATTCTGTGCTACACACGTTCATACAAACGGCTGCATTTAGACAGTTTAAGTGGTATCACTGGCTGAATACATGTATAAAGGTAATAGCAGCCCCCTTCTATCTCTCGGTAGCGTTATGAATGTTAGTGGTGGGGCCTCTATAAACAAATAATTAAAAATAGCAGTCCGTTAGTTGCCACTATTTGGCTACTGTGCCTTTAAATCTCCCATGATCCCTTTCGGGGGTTTAAACGTTTTGATTCTATAACTAGCTTCTTACAAACGGAGACGATTTTTCTCCAAACCAACTGACACTCATATTTATATGATTATCACTAGTAACGTTCCACTGCGGGATCATTTTTCCATATTTCGTCACACCATGACCGTGAATAACTGTTGCCCGTCGGTCTATTTATACACCGTATCCGCCATGTTACATCCGGGCATTCAGAAGGCTTGCAATCTGGGCTACAAACGGAGGACTCGTTTCTCTCTGCGCCCAGGGGAAAGTCCCCGGACCCGTGGCAGAAAGTGTCCTGGCTAAAACCAGTGTCGGTTTGCGCTCTACCCCGTGAAGCCGAGACGTTCAAGTGAACCGAGCTTGGTGATCGCCGGCCGACTTTGTCAGCGTCGATAGTAATGCAAGTGAGCAGTAACTAACGCCGCAACAGAACGGGGCTCATTCTCCGAATGCACTTTTTTTTTGTTAAACTGCTATTTACCGAACGTACACAGACAGAGGACACACGGGCACAGCTTCAAACTTTATTTAAACAGGTTAAATATTCATGACACACTCCAGAAGGAACCAGTAGATGGCGGTGTGCACCTTCAACGTTGGACATTTTCATAATAAATTGTGTTGTTATGAAACGCGAGAAATTGAAAATGATCTCGGCTACGGATTTAAAAAAAAAAGGCATTGTATAATATGCCATAAACATATATTCAAATAATGCCACACTAATGTATAATTTAAAAACAAAACAAAAATGTAATATATCAATATTAAATAATACAAATACAAAAAATATAAAAAAAAATATATATATATATATGAAAGAACAGGACCAGGAAAAGGACCTTCTCGCTGTGAGACGACAGTGCTACACACTCGGCAGCCATTAGCAGTATATGTCATATATATTTTTTTAGAAAACTACTATGACTTTTTTATGACTTTTTTCCGACATACTATACCATGATTATTTTCGAAATACTATACTATGACGTGTTTATGACTTTCGACATGCTATACTATTACTTTTTTTCAGCATGCTATACTATGACTTTATTTATGCATATTTTCGACATACTAGACTTTTTACATGACGCTTAAATATTATTTTTAACCTACTATGACATTTTTTAATTACTTGTATGGCACTATTTAACGGAATACTACACAATGATATTGTTAAGGCCTATTATACTATGACACTTGTCAATTTGGAACAAGCTTCCAATTTGAAACATGTTTCGGTCTCCATCTAGTGGTTGACAATGTGAAGAGCAACCCATTGCATCTAAACCTAGAGCCTGTGATACCCTCAGGGATATGAACATGACATAAGATAAGATAAGGTAATACTTTATTGTCTGGTCCACAAAGGTTACAGACATTTTTCTGACAAGCCTCCTGTCACAATTAGAAGCATTCACACAGACATAATATACAAGACACGGGGTGCTGAAGTAGCAGCTGACTGTGAGGTGGTAATTTTATGCTGTTCAGTATGACATTTCAGTATTGTCATGTTTGACAATAGGCTAAGCAGGCTGTTTGTATGCATGTGAAAATAGATGCAATTTAATTTAATTTAAATTCAACTATTAATCTAAGAATGGTTAATGTATTTATTTGTAGTTGGAGACATGGGCTGGGCTCACGATTCACAGATAGGATTTCTATGCTCTGGGTGATACTGACTCAAGTGACTCAATTCTCAATTAAATCAAGTGACTCTTGATGAATTATATCACAACCTTGTTCGCCATTTCTCATGAAGTGCTCCGCAGGTTCTGTCAGTTTCAGGAAAACAATTAAGTACACCCTTATTTTTCAACTATTGTAACATCTCAGACACTGAAAGCCTAATGGAATAGTTTTCTCTACATTCTCTACAAGCTCTCATATTTTAAATCAACCATTTCAATATTCAAACTGCCCAGAATCCCCAGCAAAACAATGTCTCTAGCTGATTTTACTCTTAAACAGTCTATCACACAGACCAGAATGTGTCTGTAACTAGTGGGCTATACTGCCCCTGTTGTTATGGAGGTCTGGTGGTAATTTCACACTAAGCTAATACGGGGAAAATGAAGTGCTGGAAAAAAGCATCAGATGGCAGGAACACACAATACCTCCACATCGTTATTCTGTAATACACAGAACCTCTCAGTCCGTGTCTTTATCACGGAACCTCTCAGTCCGTGTCTTTATCACGGAACCTCTCAGTCCGTGTCTTTATCACGGAACCTCTCGGTCCGTGTTTATATCACGGAACCTCGCCGTCTGTGTCTAGAAGTTATTTGAAACTTCTTCTGTCCATGAAATATGGATATTATTTTGGGTCGTGTCCATGGGCGTTTTTTTTGCCATTCCTCTCCCTGCTCTAAATATGTGTGTATAGTGTACTTCTTCTGTGCCATTTATTTATTTAACTTTCTCTTGCACAACTTTTTGACCGTCCTTACCCGCGTTTCCCAGATTCGTTAAGAAGCTCTTAAGTGCTAAGATCGTCTAAGGAGCGCTGTGAAAGAATGATGCGTTTTTTTTTAAATAATAAAACAATGCTCAGTGTTGAAATGCGCTCATAGTAGAAAAGAAAAAAAACTTTTTATTAAATTATCTGCATATATGAGTTTATAGTATTACAAATAAAAAAACAAAGTAAAAAACGATGACAAAGTCCGCGCGCGTGTGAGAAACCATGGCTGCAATACAGCACATTCTCGCTGCGAACCAACAGCGTCGCCGTGCGCGAAGCCAGACGGTTTACATAAATGCATAGCCGACGTGCGTCAGCACCTCTCCCCACTGGACGTGCTGTCAGACTGCGCTGTCCAGGCAAAGTACCGGCTGCCCCGTGCGGCGATCCAACGGCTGATCACTTTGGTGTCGCCACACATCGAGCAACCTGCTGCAATTTTGCCCTCAGCCCGGAGGTGAGTTTTTACGCAGTGGGGAGCTTCCTAGAGCCAGTGGATTTCCATTTTCTCTCTGGTGTTACCTTCCTGCACGACAAAGGGAGAACACATACACTTGCTTTTCCATGTTGATACCACTAGAGGGAGCACCAGATCTACAGCATCCTTCTTAATTCCCTCTGCCATGAAGCACACACAGGCACACATGGCCATACTGTATACTACTGGATTAGGCAGCACACAAAAAGATTACAGCATCACATGATGGCCCCTCTAAATGCTGCCTGCCAGTAACCTACTTCCCCCTCTGAGCTATCCCATCATTCACTTGGAGTGGGTGTAGGCTCATGCAGCAGCAGCAGCAGCAGCTCAGCAGCATCATCACAAAGGTTCAGCTCCTCCCTGCCGTATCCTGGAGAGACTGAGGGAGGGAGGGAGAGATACGGAGAGGATCAGGGTCAGATGAATTCCAGTCTGAGTGACGAAGGCAGTGTGTGCAAATGAAGAGGAGAGTGTGTGTGCATGTGTGTGAGAGAGGACGAATCAGGAAGGGCTAGAGAAAGAGTTGGGGGTGGGGGTGGGTGATTGAGTGTGTGTATGTGTGTGTGTGTGAGAGAGAGGGAGACATAGAGGAAATCCCGACAGGAGGAGGAAAGGGACATAAAGGGAGGAAGGAAAAGGGAGGAAGGAGGAAAAAGACAAGACAAGGGGACCCAGATTAAGCGGGAAGATGGCTGAGCCGGAGCTGAAATCACGGAGCAGCCGGGAGAGTGTTGCCAAGGCGGCGAGCCAGGAGAAGATTGGGGGTAGGTAGTGCATGCTCACGCTCCTGTCGATACCACATGGTGCAGGGCTGCATGATTCCGCCATGCGCGCTGATGCAACATTGGCTGATGCAAAAGTACCTAAAAAATTGATGTGGCTTCAGAGATGCATCATGTGCAATGTGTCTGTGTGATGGTCACAGGTTACCAAGGAGACAGGTGAGGAAATGTGACATTTAATACACGAAAATACAGCTTGTGTTTCCACATGGGCCCTTTACTGTAAGCACAATTACCTGATGACATGCGTGTCTACATTCATAGAGGAAGAGGTACATCAGGTGAGTAAGTTTCTTCAACAATGGCTGAGTGTAACCTTTTTGAGCAGTCCATGCCACGTTTTCATAAATAGCTGAAAAACAATGCACATTGCTTCTATACCTTGCTGCATGACACAATGACATTAGTAGAAATATCTATTTTGTTTGTGTTTTCATATAGTACTATCGTCTGTTATATGGACCAGAGCCGAAAATATCTAAACTAAACACTTAAATTTGCTTCCTTATGTCCTGGTTTGCTGTCCTCTATCCTGCAGTAGCTGAGGCAGACCCACACCAAGATGGCATGGTTGAAGAGCAGCCAACGTCTCCATCCGACCCCATAGCCCCGGCTCCCAGTGCCACAAGCCCCACCGCCGGCTCGCCCGCCAAAGAGGACAAGATCGTGCTCAAACGCAGCATCACCCTGTTCAATGGCGTGGGTATGATCATTGGCACCATCATCGGCTCGGGCATTTTCGTCACTCCAACAGGTGTGGTCAAAGAGACCGGCTCAGCTGGGCTCTCCCTCATCGTCTGGTCCGCCTGTGGCGTGATCTCTACCATGGGCGCCCTATGCTATGCTGAGCTTGGCACAACCATCACCAAGTCGGGGGGAGACTACACCTACATCCTGGAGGTGTACGGCGAACTGGCTGCTTTTCTGAAGCTGTGGGTGGAGATGCTCATCATTCGGCCGTCGTCCCAGTATGTGGTGTCCCTGGTGTTTGCGACCTACCTTCTGAAACCTCTCTACCCGAACTGCACCGTGCCGGACAGTGCAGCCAAGCTCATCGCCTGCATGTGTCTTAGTGAGTCTTTAATACATACAATTCCACGTGATTATTGCTCCAATTACTCATTCATATGCTTTTACATGTGTCTCCCCACCCCCTGTAGCCTCCCTGACATTTGTAAACTGCATCAGTGTGAGAGCGGCGACCAAGGTGCAGGACTTGTTCACGGCCTCCAAATTGCTAGCCCTTGTCATCATCATCCTCTTTGGCTTCATCCAGATTGGCACAGGTGAGTCTGATTTGCTCAGAGACCGATGTGATATATCCACAGAGGTTTATAATTTGCCTCAGTCGGACTCATTCGGAGATCACGTTAAAGGGTTTTATATAGGATTCTGTGGCCACAGGTCTACAAACCAGCCATAATAACACACTAATTAAACAGACCCATGTTATTACTCAAGCTGATATCCGTCTACATTCAGTCTATTTCACTCCCGGGTATTAAATCCCAATGTAACATCCAACTACCAATCTCGATCACAGCTTGACGCTACGTTGAATGAGTTAGACAAGTTCATACTAAAGGAAAATCTTTTTCTACAACTTTATTTGAAGACCGTCCACATGGAAAACAAGCTTGTTGCACTTAAGTGTGAAAGAAAAACAGTTTCTTGTTTGATGTGTCTGATGAGGCATTGGCCAATATGAACATTCATAGTAAAATCTCCATTAACTTTTTTTGAAACATGTCAGCATACTTTGCTCATACTTTGATGGCCCTATGAGTATGAGTGTATTCCTTTTCTCTCTCCCAATAAACATGGTTTTCTCTACCATCTAATATAATAAGTGTATATTTCTGAAAACATATAGCAGGGTACGGTGTGTTAAACTAACTCCCACCTATTTTCATTGTTGTTTATTGCAATAATGATGGTCATAAGTAATATTGTTAAATGATAAAATAATGTATAATGTTATAAAATAAATACTATTTTTTATTTTTATAATTTTTACAAAAGTAAAGTTCTATCCATTATTGTCTCGCAGGCGCTGCTGAAACTGAGGTTTATGTCTTTTGTCTCTTTAATGATCAACGAATTGTTGACTATCGCTGATGAGCCCAGCCAAGCAGACTGCCCTCCTTTCAGTTTGTTAGTCAACCGAACACAAGGCTTGTCTGTCTGCAGCCGTGTCATTGAGCAAGTGAGCAGCCATACATACATGTCTGTCTGCGTGGGTGTACTTTGATGTTGAACAGCATAATTGTTTTAATATGTTTAATATGTACAATATGAACCTATTTGTAATATTTACACTGTTATACTAACATATAACGAGAGTCATATGCAAGTGGGCATTTAAGAAGCACTGATGCTGCAAAAAAAGAGCTATTTCTCTGCCTGCATTAATTCATTGCCCACAATGGATCTCAATATGATCTAACCCTTCCATATTATTGTCTTAAACATGGACCCAACCACTACTATGATTCGCAGGTGCAATATCAAATCTAGCTAACTAACAAGAGATATTTGTACTTTTCAAAACTGATACAGAAAAGCGACTGGAATTAGCTCCAGACAAGCCATTCAAAAATAAAACCCGCGCGGGATTTCAGTGTGGCCGTCGTCTGCCCCGTGCTACATCTGCTGCTCTCCTTGCAAGGCCACACCCACGCCATTGTGCTCCACACTGCGTTACCATGGAAACTAGGCGGTGAAGCTTGCCGGCTGTTGTCACACTGTGGTCTTTCAGAGCGCGAGAAAGAGGGGACAGAGTGAGAAAATAATGAGTGTGTAATACAGGCCTCACAAAAAGCAGAGTCATTACCATTTGAAAGAGACAGGTAGAGGAGAGAGAGCCAAGCACACACGCACACACACACACACACACACACACACACACACACACACACACACACACACACATGGTGGTTGCACTTACACCGCACAGTTTAACTGCCGTGGAAAACTGGGTGGATTGAGGTTTACTTATCAAACAATATTTCTGCTCATGTCAGCTGGACTGATTCTGTTTCAGTACATGAAAGCAGATGCTCTGAGCTGGAGGTGAAGTGTTCAGACGGGGTCCCCACCGGCTAGTTGTAAATGTCAGGCCTGTCAAAGGCCAGGCAGCAACAGACCAGCCATCATGCAAGAAAAAAAAGAGGGCAGAATGAGAATCCATTTAAATTCTATGAAACCACACAATTAGTTCATGAACGTAGAGAGAGAGGGATCTCTCTTTTCAGTTGATTTTGATCCCTTGATCTTATTTCTGTCTGTTTGCAGGCGATGTGCCATACCTGAGGCCAGACAAGGCATTCGAAGGCAGCAAACTGGGAGTGGACAATATTGTCTTGGCTCTGTACAGTGGACTCTTTGCTTTTGGGGGCTGGTGAGGCATTTCTGACCTATTTTGATGTAATTATAGATCAGAAACAGAACATGATTTATTTAGAACTGCCAACAGTTTGCTTTGCAATACAATATAGAGTAAATATAGTATTTACCTGTTGCCTTAAATGTTGTTGAACTCCATTTTTTTTTCTTTTAGGAATTACCTGAATTACGTGACCGAAGAGATGATCAATCCTGAGAGGTGACACAAATGTTTTGAGGATTGTACATGACTGCCCTAATCCATTACTAAGCGTACTATCATTTGTTTGCATGGATTAACAGCATACAAAGTAGCATGCCCACTTACATCCAGTACACACAAGCAGCCTTAAAAATGGCTGTAGAGCTGAATCAACAGCCCTCTTGACTAAAGCAAAGATAAACGTTTTGGATTATGTAAGTGTCCTAGTTGCTTTGTTTTACATGATACAATCTAGTAAGACTAACCACTGTAAAACACTGATCAGATATGAAGCACGATGGTCACATTTGCCAACAAAACTTCACACAATTCAACACAAACTCTCATAAATTCAATGGAAAAAGTCTGATATTAGAAATATATGCTGGGTGTTCTTTCATGAAATGCCCTTTAATCCCCCGTCCTGTAGGAACCTGCCCTTGTCCATCATCATATCCATGCCTATAGTAACGGTGGTGTACGTCCTGACCAACCTGGCCTACTTCACTACCATCTCTCCTGAAGTCATGGTCGAGTCCGAGGCTGTTGCTGTGGTGAGCTCTACATTTCTGTCATTAACTTAGCTCCAAGTTGCAGACCATGAGTTGGATCTTGCTGGTAGTTCGTGTTTTCTCACGAATGTTGTGCCGTTTGGCAGAGTTTCGGGGAGTACCATCTTGGCGTCATGTCCTGGCTGATTCCTGTCTTTGTGGGACTGTCGTGCTTTGGAGCCGTCAACGGATCCCTGTTCACCTCAGCACGGTGTGTGTTTGCACACGGAGACTTCAACATAAGTAGCATCTTGATGCTCGAATACAACAGTTTTTTGTTAACCTAACAGTTGATACAATGAGTTTGGGGTGTGAAAGAAGATTACAGGGTTTTTCATATGATATGAGGGTAAACCTGAGATGGTTAGTGTTTGGAAATGTTTGATCAAGTCCAATGATTTCACCACAAAATAACCAGCAGAGAGCGTTTTTTCTTCTAGGTTGTTTTATGCTGGAGCTCGAGAGGGTCAACTCCCTGCTGCTCTGGGTTTGGTCCACACAGACCTCTTCACGCCGGTGCCGTCCCTCATCTTCACAGTAAGGCGCCTGCCATTAACAGCAATGATATGACTCTCGACAATTGCACTACTCAAGTATGACCATTATTGACTTCTATCTGGAACCAAAGAATAGCAACAGGACAAGTTTCCTTTTGTTAAAGCCATCAAAACTAGTCACAATTCCACAAGAACAACTCTTAAAATATAATATGATTTCCGAATAACTTGAGTACAACATTGTGTGGGTGTTTATGTTATATACACAAGACTAATACTCTTCCTTTTCTCTTGTGTCAGTGTTTGCTGTCCATGATGTACGCCATCTCTCAGGACATCTTCTCTGTCATCAATCTCTTCAGCTTCTTCACTTGGCTGTGTGTGGGTATGGCCATTGCTGGCATGCTCTGGCTGCGCTTTACCAAGCCCGACCTCAGAAGGCCCATTAAGGTAAAGTTTCCACGTCTGAAAGGTTGCATTGAAGGTGTTAAATGCTGCTTGCACTGTACATTTTACTGCGATAAGTCGTTCTAAAAGGATTACAGGTATACAAGTGATGTAAGACCTTTGCTCTAGCTGAACCTCAGCCAGTTTCCTTGTCTGCCCAAAACATCAGCACGTCTCCATGGTTTCAGAGCCTCCATGTTTCTTTTTTTTTAATAAATGAAAGCACCATTGTATCACCGCTCTTGTTATTGGCAGAACCATACTGTGTTTTCAGGATAGGAGGGAGTGGTGTTTCCACGTATACATGGCTCTTTGTTTCTGTTCCATCATGGGAATATTACTTTGGTTGAGTCTTTCATCTTTCCTTTCAGCTTGAGTGCTCTCAGCCCATTTGTTTTATAAGGTATGAGCACAAAATATACTACCAAAAGTAAAAAATAGTCATTATGCAGAATTTCCCATTTACAATGTATATAATATACTTGGTTCTTAATTATTGATGCATTCATGTAAATCCCCCTGTCAAATATGAGTGTTTTACAAGGTTACATGGAAATAACTAAAACCAAAACCACATGTGGAGGGAGGAGGATGAAATTAGGTAAGAAGCTGCTCTGAAGTCTGGTGGTACAGAAACTGATGTATCCTTTGCCAGACAGCAGCAGGGTGAACAGGCTATGGCTGGTTTGGTTTTGGCTTTTAATATCCTCATGTGTTCTTTGCAGGCACTTCTTGTCATTAATAACACTGATGCTTATAGCGGGTACCAATGATGTTCTGGACAATTTAAATCACCTGCTGTCCTGGGCCGTGCACATCCCATGTTAGTTTGTAATGTTTCCAGGAAGAATGCTTTCTATTGCTCCTCTGTATTAAGTTAACAAGAACTAGGCATCGGATTTCATGATGCTGATTCCCAGGAACTTAAAACTGACAACTTTTAGTTTAGCTTCATCTGCAAACGTCACAAGTTCTCTTCATGTAGCTGTCGTGGGTGTACAGCGTGAACAGGAGGGGGCTAAGTACACAGCCCTAGGGGACTCCAGGCTACCAGTCTGAACTGCCTGTCTGTTTGTGAGGACGTCTAATAACCAGAGGTCCTCATCCATCATCAGTTTATAATCACTTTCATTGGCGATTGTTTTCAACCAAGAGCAGGTGTTGTTATTTTCAAGATGGGTGAGGGCTGAGTGGAGGGCAGCGGAGGCAGCATCCTCCCATGTGTATGCAAAGTGGTGAGGGTCCAGGCTGGCCCCAGCCATGTTGTTTCTGATGTGCTGATCAGAATCGGGGTGAGTGCCACAGGGCAGTATGAGACCACCGCAGACTACTTAGAGGACAGGGACGATTATGGCGGTCTTGAAGCGGATGGGAACGCTCTGCTGCGACAGTGATATGTTGAAAAAGTGTCAGAAACAAACCCCTACGTTTTCTTTCTGCAGGTGTATCTGTTCATCCCTATAACCTTCGTTTTGGGCTGCATCTTCATGATCGTGGTGTCCTTCTGGGCAGCTCCGTTCGAGTGCCTTCTAGGCAGCGGCATTATTCTCACAGGCATCCCGGCGTACCTACTGGGCTACAAGTGGAAGAAGCCCCATGTGGTCAAAAAGATGCTGGGTGAGTGAGACATTTCTGTTTTTTTTAATACCGTCTTTGTCTATTTTCTCAGGCAAGGCCGGAGAAGCATTCATTACTGTTTGTTGTGAAACTCACGTGAGAGTATATCTGCTCCAGTGCAGCTGTGGGCACTGATACATTTGGTTTGTTTATACAGTCGGCACGAAGCACTCAAACCAAGACGTTGATCCGAAGTTTCATGCAATCTCTGACCTGTAGTAACCTAACAAAAAGCAAACAGACAGGGCTGATGCGATGAGTTGTTTCTCCTCAGAAATCTTCACCATGTTCTGTCAGAAGATCTTCATGTCTGTTCCCGAGGAGAGGGAGCAGTGTGAGGCGGCTGAATAACGCCGGGCAGACTGAATGAGATGGACTCGTTCCTGATATGTCTTCATTCATTCACATGTGATATCGCTAAAGCAGTTTCTTTTTTGTTTGTTTTTTACTTTAACTAATAGGCAGGTAACTGTTGAACACATTGATATTGATGAGGGGGGCTTGGCAAAATAGGGTTTATGTATGTGGCCTACAAAGTATAAAGGCATATCTTGTGAACGTGAAATGCTCTAAACTTGATAATTAATTAATTGATTAATTAATAATCTCCTTTAATGATACAACTTGTGAGTAATCGTATGCCAACACAGCGTTAGAAACGCCATCCAATATATTTTAGTGGCCTAAAGTGTACAGATGAGCAGCTTAGTGAGACAAGATATTCTATTAACAACCAAACTACACATAGTTTATCATAGTTTACAGTTTCATAGAATATAAAAGCTACTAACCTTTGAGTTAAAACTAGAGACCTTATGCAACAGTTTATGATGTATTAACTAATTTGAAGTAAAACAAACACAGGGTAAAAGGCTAAATAAAGTCAGAGTTAACACTGATTACATTGCTACTTATTTGTGTTAATAATAAACAAATTAATATTTGTTTGTTGTTAAATTATTCCACAGCGCATCTGAAAGCACAAGCTAAAGTGAGATATAAGAGTGCATGTAATGTTTCCAATGTGTTGCTGTGAAGCAGGTCTGTTTCTTGTATCATTTTTTTTTATTCTCACATGAAATCAGAGTCAGCGCTGCTTGTATGGTGATGTTTGATGGAATTACAGTGGATACCAGCAGCTGTTTGTGAGGCATTATGACAGCAAACTGAAGACCCGTGTAGATGTCCTTCTGGTTATATTTAGAAAACTCCACTGTAGTGGTTTGTGGTGTTTGTATCTAGTATCTGTGCCAGCCATGTTAGTGCTGATGTTCCAATTTTCTTTTGTTGCTTTATGGTCACGATAAGACCGGGATGAATGTTACAAGTTCAGTGACATCGGCTTTGCTTTTATATTTTTCATATAAAATCTTACTTTAAAACGGAATATCTGAGTGTTTCCAAAGTTATTGAAATCGCATTCAGTCTCCTCAAGATCCAAGAGGAAAAAAGTATAGAGAAGAATAGAGAGACAGTCCCCTGAAACAAGATACTGCCAAATCATATACATATGCTGAAATTGAACATTAACCATTATTGGTTGAAGAGACCAAGCAGATAAATTGAGTCAAAGCTTTGAGATTTTTTCACAACAGCAGACAGCAGACAATTTACAGTTAATTCTCTTAATCGGAAGATTGACAAGAGATGAAACATGGTCTCTCTTCTCATAATTCACCTTTTCCCCTCCATCATTTATTAAAAAATAAGATAGCTATAAGCACAACAATAAACAGCACAATAATGAAAGAAAGAATTCTGTATGTGCCCTTTACTAAAAGAATAAACATTGTGTGTAAAATCATTGATTGACTATGAAGATGAATGGTTTCTGTAGACATCATCATATATCATATGTTTCCATGTTATGCACAGCATACTGTACCTCTGTGTGCTACTGTGTGTATGAACTGATGAGGCACATTTGCCTCATGAAAAAAGCTCTCGTTGAGCATATTGTTAAACTCAGAAACTGAAGGTACCGATGTCATTTATTGTAACTGTTTTATGTCAGTGATCATGGCGGGTACATGTAACAATAAACAGATTTCTTTTTCCAAAGTTGGCACAGTTGTTTGTGTTATGTAAAGCCAACAAAAGAAGTGTTCCTCGGAGGGTGGAAATCAGATGGCCCACTATCCTAATATACTTGCATCAGTTAACAAAAGGCCAAGCCCAGCCTCTCTGCAGATAACACTTTCTAATAGAACAAGCAATCCCAATGAGGATGTTTCACAAGCACGATTTTCTCTTTAAAAATGTTGTCCAATAGGCGGCATCACCTCAGCCATCAAGTGTTGGGGTAGTGATCTGTATGAAATGCTCTGTCCGCTCTTGTTTGTCTTGTCTTGTTTATTGGCTGCCAGACAATGGTGCTGCCTGTGCCTCTGCTGTCAGGAGAATTCATATCCGTCTGAAGAGGAAATGAGAGGGTCTAATGGCAACTGATGGACCCAGTATCGGAGATTCTGGGGGGGACAATATTAGCGATGGGAGATTGGACAGACATGGAGCCAATATTGCACAAGTGACGTAAAGAGTATTTTGATACCTTCTGCAAAAAGGGGAAGGGCGTCAAACAGGGACTTGACCAGATCGTTTGATTTGCAAAATAATAAAATCAGTGCATGAGGACAAATCTAACATTCTAAGTAGATTTAAATCAAGAAAATTACATTAAAACATTATTTATTATTGTAAATGATATGCAGTGTCTTTTTCTTTTCTTTTCTTAATTTTTTCCCCCCAAATTTAAGTACTTATTACACGTATCATTTATCAAAGTTTCCTGGCCAGCTTTCTGTGTTTTGAAGCAACCTCCGGGCAAAACTATATCAGCATCAATTCAATTATACATAACTAGCTGAGATGAGATCGACTCAGCTCCACAGCAAACATACATCATCAATATCAATCTTTATACATAATTTAGTTGTCCGTATTGAGCCTTCTCAATCTATTTTTCATAAAACAAGGAACATTTTGTCAGTGGAGTGAAATAAATCCACTTGTCCCCTGAGCACTGTGACTTGTTTCGTGAACAGTTTAAAAATAAAAATAAATAAAAGAATAAAAATAGACCCAAAATATATTTAAATGTATTTGAGCAACATTTCAAAATCTTTCCTCAGGGGTACATTATTTGAACCTGGTTCACTTTTTATTTAAGTTTCAGGACAAAATGATTTTCTTGTATTTCTGAAACATATACAATGAAGATGTTTAGAGGTTTAATAGATTTGGTCCTGGAACCATACTCACAGCAGTAGTAGATGTGACCACCAGATGGCGATAGAGGAACATCAATAAGAGATGGTAAAACAGAAGAGAGGTCCAACACCATACTGCTGTGTTTGGATATAAAACATGTCTTTCAAGCTATATGCAGGGTGAAAGCTTTCAATATTGTCATTTGAAGTATATTCTTACCAATATAACTTCTTTGGTGTATTTAACTTTTTAAAATACACTTAAAGGGTACTTTTGCTGAGAGCAATGGCCTCTTTTTTCCTGTCCATGCTCACACAATTACATCTATTCACACTTGGAAGCTGCCCAGTAAAATCACAGTGGTGTATGAGGTTAATGGCAGTGAGTTTACGGCCTTTGGTGTCCTTTATAATATTTAAAACATATCGATACGCACTTCACCAACAGTCTAGCTGAAGAAGCCATTGAGCTGTGAACTGATTTGTGTGGTAAATTTTATGAATCAGCTCTAGGGGGCACTGCATCATCATCATCATCATCAGAAAGGAGAGAGAGAAAGAGTGAGAGAGAGAGAGAGAGAGAGAGAGAGAGAGAGAGAGAGAGAGATGATTCTATTTTACCTTTAATCAAACTGTGAAATTCATAAGTAAAAGGCAGTCATATTTTTCTTCTAGTTATCTGAAAGACGGCATGCTGCTGCATCACCTCTGAGGTTCATCGTCACACCTTCAGTAGAAAACACGAGCAATGGGCAGAAAAATGCTGCTTATAATAATCATGTCTGCTTTTATATAAAGGAAAAACATGTAAAGGTTCGAGTTTAATAAAGCCACACCATAAAGCCTAAACTCCAGAGCCAATGAGCCACGTTACAGCAGCCACATCAACTTTCCTACAACATCAAAGCTAAATTCTCCCAATTAACCTGAGACACATGCGAGCGAAAGCAAAGGTATGTTTACAGGCTGCCAGGGCTATCAGGTGCTCATGGAGTTACTAATGAATGTGCTGAGAAATGTAAACCAAATGATAAAATAACTAGAGACGGGAATATCAGTTTCTCCACTTTAAACATTTTATTACAGACAAAAGAAAACCAAAGAAGTATTTGTGACACAAAAATGAATCTAATGCTGGTAGACATGTATTGCACCAACAGCAATTTCTGAAAAAAATATTTATTATTCTAATAATCAGGTTGTTTGATCAATAATAATAATAATAATAATAATAATAATAATGCACCCTGATGAAAATAAGCCAAAATGGTACTTCATATCATTCATAAATAGATGTGAAACCTGCAACCAAATTAAATAGAATGACCATATTGTAAAACATATGATATTCAACAAAACAAAATGGGTTCTCTCATCACTGGCTTTACAAATTAAAGAAGTACATTTGGCAGGTCTATACACAAACTTAATATATCTACCCCCATGACTGTTCCTCCGAAACGCAAATCCTGCTACAGTGAAAAAAATAAAACAAAAAAACAAAAAAAAAATATCTTCAGAATTTTTTTCTTCACAAAAAATGATAAAGATGAGTTCAACACAATTCTAAAACACCTAATAAAACTAGTCAAAAACTTTAAAACCCACTGTTATGTTTTTTTTCTTTAGTAACATTTCACATTTAGCAACTTTTTTTTTTATTCACCTGTACAAGTGGTGTCAGGACTAAGGGTAGGTGGGCGGGGTTACAGGTGGGGCGGTCCTTATTGACCAAGAGGAGGAGGAGCTAAAAGGAGAGGTTTCAACCTTTGACCTCTACAGTTCTGTAACGTCCTGAGGCCGTGTGAAGAGAGCGACACTCTCTATCAGAGCTCCGCCGGTTAAGGAGGAAATGGAGCGTTTTTTTATTTTTTATTTTACAGTCTTTGCATTTCTCCCTCGTTTGGAGAGAAACGAGACCAGTGAACAAAGTTTCTACACAACTTTCAGTGTGTATTCTCTCACTGAATCCGCCTGCACGAAAATCACTTAACCAAACAAAAAGAATGCTTGAAAATAAAAAAAAAGAAGAAGAAAGGGACTGCAGCTAAATACACATGTAAGAGGGATTCATAGTGGTGATATTTACAATCACTCTGTGATAAAGAAAGGAAAAGAGGGAGTCCTTTACTTGGGGGCGAGGATGATTTACAAATGTCTTAAACGTATGTGACTATCTTTATTATAATTTCGCTTTGCTTTTACTCAGTCGGGGCGTTTCAGTATGTCCTGAAGTACATCCACCCCTGCTGAAGTGACTATATTCTAGTTTCCTGCGTTAGCTTTCTCTACCCAAGACCTCGACACTTAGAGTATGCTTAGAGCATCATCTCCCTGATGAGGGCAGTCCATGGCAAACACAGAGTAATGGAGTGGAGAGAGAGAGAGAGAGAGAGAGAGAGAGAGAGAGAGAGAGAGAGAGAGAGAGAGAGAGAGAGAGAGAGAGCGAGCATCTTTAAAAAATTCTAAAAAGAATGAGAAGACTTTCTTTTTTTTTGGTCTTCATTTCCAGTATGTTGGCATGAGCTTAAAGCTCACTGCCCCCACAGAAAAGTGGAAAGTTCACTGATAAGGAAAAAAAGCAAGAGAAGTGCCTCAGGCTTCTGGCCGATCTAAGTGCTTGGCAAATAGGTGAAGTTACAGTAGCAGTCTTTGGGATTTTTTTCGAAATCCGTCACTAAAAAAAAAAAAAAAAGAAAAACAAAATGGTGTAGAAGCAGATACATCGATGACGTTGTTATGGTGGAAAAGCTCCCTGGAGTCTGACATTTGGAGGTCTTTCAACTTCAAGTGAGGTAGAGAGGCTTGTCCCGAGCTCCCATGCCACTGCTGAGGAAGGAGAAACTGTAAATGTAACCGTGCCTGCAATGATTGAGTACATGTATTTTCTGTTAATCCTGTATTTCAGTGGGAAATCCCAGTGAGATGATGAGATCTATTTCAAGGAAGACCTGGCTAAGAAAGCAGCTCCAAAACATGAAAAGCTGCCGACAAACAACAGACATCAATCAGTCGGAGGGAAAACACATAAGTCAGAATTTTGCAGATTGCTTGGTATCAAAATGTCAAACACAAAGTCTGTTCTCCAGTTATCTTTACTGACACACTGGAAATAATTCAGTACGCTGCAAAACTCCAAACTACTGTGATCCGACACTGAGGGAGAAGGTTTAAGCAAAGACTCCATCTACTTCAAAGAGCATCAGGCATGATTTGACCCAGCCGTGATCCCATTTGACACACAGATGAATCGGCTCTAAATACAGGAGATACCGACTTCCAACTCGACTGCCTCTCGGAATAGCAACACCAAGTTTCAGGTGTGAGACAAAACACCATTCCTCTTGTACCTGCTTGAATAGCTTGATTCAATAAGGCAACGTGTGCCGAGCCAAACACAGGGAAACTTAATTGGATGTCACACTTTTTTTCCCATGCTCGGTAATAGCATTGTTCTACTGCGGCATTACTCATTTCAATTTCAAGGAGATACTTTGCTTTTGCAGGGAAATTGCAGTTTATGATTAATGCTGCCTGAGTGTGAAAGTGAAGTGGTTTAGAGCAACTCATTTGGAAAATGAGTAACTGTCAGACAAATACTTACATTTCTCGACAATCAAATGTCCTAGATTGGATTCACAGAGGCGAAAGAACTCTTTATACTGGACCGTCTTTTCGTGGCTAACCCGATGTGATTTCTCCTTATCGGCCCATCACGCAACGTTTACTACTTCCATCGTAACACAACATGTGATGAACTCACCCGCAGTGGTTGGGTCCACAGTCCCTGTTGCAGTACTCGCTGTCCCAGTCAGGGTTCTGGCCGTGACCTGGGTTAGGGGCCCCTGGAGACTGTGAGCCCCCGACACTGTTCTGGTAATCAGCCTGAATATGGGAGAATCCCTGTAATTGGAGGAGGAAGAGAGGTTATATATATCGTTCAATCAGTCATTTGCAATAATTCAAAAATAATTACACACATGATCTCAGCTGATAAGAAGCAATACAACATTGTATAAGGTGATTATATTGTGTATATTTGTGTTTTATCATATTCATGTTTCCGTCTTCCATTGTAAAGACGGCCAAACCAACCTGTTGGCTGAGGGGAGGGGAATGCAGAGGCGCCTGGAGACCCATTTGGTGTGAGATGATTGGCTGTGACTGCTGCATGCGGATTGGCTGGTTGAGCAGGGCGCTCTGATGCAGGGAGAGTTGGGCGTGGGGGTGCAGAGGGGGGCTGATCTGGAAGGGAGATGGGGGAGAGGCACTCATGCTGGGCGGCAGCATCTGGGATTGGCTGAGGGGCTGGCCCAGGGTGTGGCGGGGCGGCCCCGCGTAGCTCTGGAGGTCTGACAGGGGGAAGGACCCCGGAGGGCCCAGGTAGGGTGAGGAGGGCTGGGGGGGCACGCTGTACAGGGGTTGCTTCGGGGGCAGCATGTGGGAGGGCTGGCTGGTCTGCTGGGCACTTTTTGGTTCAGGGTCATTGTATGTCTGTGGATGAATAAATAAAAGAAACCAGAATTTATATGAGACATTTAATTTTCAATGAATTACATGCCATGTCTCAAACTCTGATCACAAAACATCTCTATTGATTTTTATTAGCAGCATCCATTAGACAACAGCTGCAGGGCTTTCCAAGGGACTACTTTCTGTCCTCACTTTTTTTGGAGTGGTTTTAAAGAAATAAGTTAAATAATGAAATAATAAAATAAACGTTTTAGAAATACGCTTATTGGCTTCCTTGTCAACAGTATAGATGACAGGATTGACAGTCAGGCTACTTCTTTACCCTTGTTTCCATTTTTGTGCTACGCTTGACTTGAAAAATATGAAAATGCTCATCTAACTCGCCCCAAGAAAGTGAATTTCCCACAGTGCTCAACTTTACCTATACCTTACCTTATGTTACATTTATATTTGGGTGATGAGTGACAAATAAACATAATTGAAAAATATATGACAGGTGGAGGAATACCAGCATTTCCCTTTATTTCCCCGCTGCCTTGCTCAGTCCCGGTCATTCTGGCAGAATTCCCTGCTCCTCGACACAATGAAGCAGCTGACAGGATGAATGTGTGTTTCTTGCTCTTGTTGACACTTAAAGCTCCTAACAGCAAATCTCTTCCAGCGTATTGACGCTTACTATGTAATGAGACTCTATATATTTGATTTTCAATCTATCCTCGGCCTGACAGCTTTCACTTCACGCAACCATGTGGACGAGGCTGACAGATCGGGGAAACGGGAAAACAACACCAAAACCATCCAAACTTGACCTTTCTCGTTTTGGGCAGCGTCACTCCGAGCAGGTGCAGCACCTACAAAAATACCCCCCGACTCCACCTCCACCCTGCCCCGCCCTCTTCAGGCCCTTATGATAAGCTGTCAGATTGCTCATCTCCAGCCATCAGTGTTGATTAGAAGGTAATGGAGCCCATTTGTATGAATAGAGCTAGGGCCGGGGTAATGATCAATAGACACCTTGACAGATAAATGGCAAAAGGAGAGGCACACATTCTCTCTCTCTCTCTCTCTCTCTCTCTCTCATGCACACATATCCACACATATACGCAGGAGCCCCAGGAGCCCGGGCAGAGAAATGAGACTGTTTGCCTGCAGAACAAATGGAATGACAAAAGGAATCTTCCCCACACTACATTGCGTGTTGTTAATACAAGACGGCACTAAACAATGCAATCCCCAGCCCTCCCCCTCGCCTTTCTGTATTCCCAGTCCCACTATGCTGGTGCATACGAGATCCCATCATTCACTGGGCAAAAAGGATGTCATAGATCTGAATTAGCAGGAAGGTGTCAGCGGTGGAAACAGCGGAAAAGCCAATGATTGCTCGCGTTGATTTGGATGTACTTCCTGGTGGAAATCGATGATCTAATGCGTGACACAGGTGTCCGTTGGTGTGAGATACATTTCTATTTTTAATTTTATTATGATACATATACAACGTAAGCCTGATAATGTATAGCACATGGGGGAGCAATCATTTTCCCTCCTCCATCCCTCATAGATGTTTTGGCCATATGCTTGCGCTGACCCCTCCCCCAGCTATAACACCATACCAACTACAATCCCCAACCCCCAACATCTGCACCCTATGGAAATCAGGTATTGTTCCAAATACGGCCTGCTCTTTTGCATCAGATGCCCCCACCCTCCCCATCGCCACCACCACCTCATCCCAAGGAAGCCCCACCCAGCCCATTAGCAGGGATTTTCCATCCAATCCATCATCAGTCTGAGGCAGGGCCTGTATGTCATAATCGTTACCTTGGAAACCAGACTGGCTCGGTACGCGGCCAAGGCTTTCAGGTACTCTTTCTTAGCCGCCTCGGTTTTCCTCTTGTACCCCTGTGAAGAGAGAGAGAGAGAGAGAGAGAGAGAGAGAGAGAGAGAGCGAGAATCAAAACGAGTGGTTTCGGGTGAGAGGAGAGGTTGACATGCTCATAAATGTGCAGACACACGTCTGTCTCTCAATACACACACGCATACTTTTTTATCTAACACTTTCTTAAACACATCACACACACGCACACACACAACCACACACACACACACACACACACACACACACACACACACACACACACACACACACACCCTTAATGTTTCCCTTTCCATCAGAACCAATGGTACAGAACACCTCTATTTCCTCATCACAGCACTAAAACTCCCTCATCTCAATGTGTCTCCATCTATCGTAGGAACACATCATTTCCATTCCAATCCACCGAGAGAAATGGACTGGAACTTCTCTCTCTCACCCTCTCTCTCTCTCCTTTTAGCTCCACAATAACACTCCTATCAGCATACTGACTGACATTAGTGATACACCAGAATGGTTGTTGTCATTTGGCACATTAGGATACAATCCCTGCCCGTATATGAGTTTTGTTTGGAACTGCCTTCCCCTATTGTTAGTGTGATATACGAACCTCGGTTGTCGTACAACTAACTGCTGCGGCTGCGTGTGAAAGATCTCAGTGTGATTGCATAAAGATCGTGGGCTTATATGGATGTGTGTTTTTGCACTCAGGATCTCTTTTCCAGGTACGGTTGGTGTACGATGTAGAGAGTCTGAAAATTGGACTATAAGGGCTACAGGCACAATTATGTCAATTAGATAAAAGAAAAAGGTCTAGAAGGATGTTTTGTCAGTAGAAAACCAAAGTAAGTATGGATTGGAATATTTGGATATTTACATTTTTTTTGAAAAACCTGCTGATGAGAGCACTGGTGCTGATGCCAAAATAGCTAATTTTACCAATACCTTACAATTAGAAAAACATGCTTTTTCTTTGCCTTGATGAAATAGTACTGACTGGAGAAATGTTACTAATGTTAGTAAATTACTAATTTGATGATGCTGGCTTTTGATTTTCATACTAGGTGCTACAGACGGGATTTGGTCAGGCATTAAAACGCACTGAATTCCAGACCTGATGCTCTGGAAGAAACTGATCAGTAAATATGGTGCTTTTAAAGACACTAGAATGTTTGTATTTACACAGTGTCCTTTGTTAACAGTAAACCTTTCTCATCCCAAGAGAGTTGCTAATAGCAAAAGAAGCTAACAACTGTGTTTTCTGCCGAAGTTTAATACTTATGACACAAAACACCAGGACCTCTTATACTCTGTCATCATTAGCATATTACTGCTCAGCTGAAGATGACGTTAAATAGCTGCAAAAGACAATAGAAAACTCATCCTAGATAGCCAAGATGCCCTTCAGCTAAATCCAAGGACGAGGAGGGGGGGGGGGGGGCAGGATCAAAATAGCAGGCGAGAGATATAAATAAAGAGAGTGGAAATGAGAACTTCACACACCCCTGCTTGTCAGAGGGCCAATGAAGATGCATGATGCAGTGGCATCAGCTATGGAGGCTGGAGGGACACAGGAAGTGTGGACCGTACCTGGGCCTGCAGCATTGTGCTTCGGCAAAGAAGATGATTTTCACTTTATGCAATGTTTCTGGAAAATCCTTTTTTTTTTTTTTTTTTTTTTTTTTTTTTTTTTTTTTTTTCAATATATTTTATTCGACAGAAATAGAGTGAGCAGTACAGATTAGAAAATTCAAGATTTTTCTTAAACAAAAATAAACAATACAAAGTGCCGTGTAGTACAAAGACAGGTATAATGACAAACTCCAACAACATGAACCCCCTTCCCACCCATCCCAAGGACCTCTCACATCTAGACAAGCCACATACAAAAGTTTACATACATACTAATAGAAACAGATCAACATAGGCACATCAGACATATTTATAATACTAGAAGTTATCACTGCTTGCTTCCTTTTCTCTAAACACTCAGTATTAATTGAGTCTCAGCCTGCATAGAGTTATATGGTGGTCAGAGCGCAAAGGGACAGAAAGAAGAAAAATAAATAAATAAATAAAAAAAGAAATTAAAAAAGAAAAGTAAAAATAAATAAATAAATACATGAAAAACATGTGGGCAAGGGGTGTAGGGAGAAAATCATGGAGCTACATCCACTGATGGAAGATTATTAACATAATTCAAAAGGGGGCCCCAATGAGTGTAAAATTTTTGAGAACACCCTCTTAGCCTAAATTTGATCTTTTCAAGTTTTAGTAAATGTAATAAATCATGTAACCAGGATTTAAAAGACGGTGGCTGAGGAGATTTCCATAAAAGCAAGATCTTTCTTCGTGCAATTAAAGATGCAAAAGCCATGACTCTGTTCTGCATGGATGTAGTGATCAGTTCACCAGGAGACACACCAAAGATCGCGACCTGAGGAGAAGGACTGACCGCAAGGCCTAGGACATCAGAAATGACCTTAAAAATGGATTGCCAAAAGCTAGAAAGTTTCGAACATGACCAAAACATGTGTGCTAGGTTACACGGTATCTGTGAGCATCGGTCGCAGGATTCAGTCATTTTGTCAGGATATAGTTTGAAGAGTTTATCTTTACTGTAATGCAATCTGAATATAACTTTAAACTGTATTATGGAAAGTCGGGCACAGCTGGTGGAAGAGTTAATCGCGCCAAGCGCTTTATCCCAAAAAACATCCGAAAAATTAATCTGCAGCTCAGTCTCCCAGTCTGTCCGTCCCCTCTTTGCAGGTGAGCTGTTTAGTGGTACAAGAAGGTTATAAAAATGTGAGATGTGACCCCTGGGTAATGACTTGGACTGAAGTACCAAATCGATACCACTAAGGGGTGGAGCATACGGGAATTGAGAAGAGTGAGTTCTAGCAAAGTCACGAAGTTGGAAGAAGCGGAAGAAATCCGTACTGCCAAAATTGAAGGATGAGCATAGCTGATTAAAGCTGGCAAATAGTCCATCTATGTATAAGTCACCAAGTGTTCTCAGCCCCTTTTTTTCAAGCATAGCAAAGCGTGGATCAGTCTTAGCTGGAACAAATAAATGATTATTGCATAGGGGTGTTGCTTGAGGCAGCGTGATCCAACCATGTCGTCTCTTAATTTGAGTCCAGATTTTTAGTGTGTTAATAACGATGGGGTTAGATGTATAGTTAGTAATAGAAAGGGGTAGAGTGCTGCACACAAGTGCCTGGAGGGATGTGGAGCAGGAGTCTTTTTCCATCTGGCACCAGCTGCATTGGGGGGAAATAAACCAAAATAATATCTTTTGAGTGTTGGCTGCCCAGTAATAACCCAAAAGGTCCGGTAGTCCTAGTCCACCCATTGACCTTTTCCTCTGAAGTAAGTCTTTGTTTGCCCTAGCATGTTTACCAGCCCAGATGAACGTTGATATAGCACTATTAATGTTGTTAAAGAATGAACGAGGGAGAAAGATCGGAATGCACTGGAAGAGGTAAAGGTATCTTGGCAAAATATTCATTTTTACTACTTGAACTCTACTTGCTAGAGACAGCGGTATATGGTTCCATTTCTGTAAATCTTGTTTAACTGTTGCTGTTAATGCTGTAAAATTTTGATCTTTGAGGGAGCGGAGAGATCTTGTGACTGTTATACCTAAGTATTTTAGACCTGATTCAGCGGCCCGAAACGGCATAAAAGAAGTAGGGAGTTCTATGGCCTGCTGGTTTATGGGTAGATATTCACTTTTGGAGATGTTCAACTTATATCCAGAGAATGTACTGAAAGAATTTAAAAGAGACAGAATGGGTGGGAGACTTGTCACGGGGTCGCTTACATAAAGAAGGAGATCATCGGCATACAACGAGACCTTATGTTCAGTGCCGTATCTCCTTATACCTGTAAAGCCTTTTTCAGATTTCAATGCTATGGATAATGGTTCAATGGCTAGGGCGAACAGCAGTGGAGAGAGGGGGCAACCCTGCCTTGTGCCGCGGAAAAGGGAGAAAAGTTTGGAACGTTGTGTGTTGGTACATACTGAAGCTTGAGGTAAGGTATATAATAGTTTCACCCAAGAAATAAATTTATCACCAAGTCCGAAGTGTTTCAGGGTGGCGAAAAGATAGGGCCATTCGACTCTGTCGAAGGCTTTCTCGGCGTCCAGTGCTATCACCACCTCAGGGTCTATGAGAGAGGATGGAGTGTGAATGATGCCGAGAAGCCTTCGGACATTAGAGAAAGAATGCCTCCCTCTAATGAATCCCGTCTGATCTTCTGAGACAATAAGTGGCATGATGGGTTCCAAGCGGCGGGCAAGGATTTTCGCTAGTATCTTCACATCCACTGGCAGAAGAGAGATTGGACGGTATGATGCACAGCTTAAAGAATCTTTGCCTTTTTTATGAATAAGAGAAATGGAGGCTTGTGATAAAGAGGTTGGTAAAAGGCCATTTTTGTAGGAATGGTTGAACATCTCCAAGAGTAAAGGGGCTAGTTGATTAGAAAATTTTTTATAAAATTCAACTGGGTATCCATCGGGGCCAGGGGATTTGCCACTATTCATTGAATTTATTGCTTCTTTTATTTCTAACAGAGTCAATGGTATCTCTAGAGCTTGATTGTCGTTAGGAGGAACTTTAGGTAGATACGTTTTTTGGAAAAAGGCATTCATCTGGGCTTCGTCACTAGGCGATTCAGATTCATACAGATGACAGTAGAAAGATTGAAATGCAGCATTGATTTTAACTGGGTCTGATACTATTGTGCCTGACTTATCTCTGACTTGTGTTATTTGATTGGACACCTTCTTGGCTCTTATTTGGTTGGCAAGAATGCGGCCCGCCTTATCACCATGTTCATATAATAGTCCACGAGACTGTAGAATAAGACGTTCAGCTTCTGTTGTAAGGAGTAGATCGAGTTCTGTCTTAAGTTTAAGTCTTTCTTTAAATACATCAGGAGTATATGATGCGGATAATGAACTGTCTATATCTGCGATTGACTTTGTCAATTCTTCTTTGCGAGCTTTACGTGCTTTATTTAGATGGCATGTATATGAAATTATCTTACCTCTGAGGAAGGCTTTCATGGTATCCCATAGCAGTGATGGGGAAGTCTCCTCATTTTTATTTGTGTCACAAAAGAATGTGATTGAATCTGAGACATACTTACAGAACTCCTCATCTGCCAGCAATAGTGTATCTAGACGCCAGAATTTGAATTGTTTGGGTTTTAAGTTGAAACACAGGTCTAAAACAATGGCAGCATGGTCGGAAACTGTTATAGGTAGATACTGAACAGAAGTAATTGAAGAGGTGAGACTTTTATCAATTATAAAATAATCAATGCGAGAAAAGGATCGATGAGCATGTGAAAAAAAAGAATACTGCCTAGAAGAAGGATATGAGAATCTCCAGGGATCTATATAACCAAATTGATCCATAAAGGTTGACAGAGTTTGTGACATCTTTGAAGGGGGAACTGCACGAGGGTTTGATCTGTCAAGGTCTGGGTCAATGACGCAGTTCATGTCCCCACCTAATATGAGAGTATGAGAGTTTGCATTGGGAATTATAGAGAATACAGAGCTAAAGAAATTAGGGTCATCCCAATTGGGAGCGTAGATTGATGCTAAAATTACAGGTTTCTGATATAGTAAGCCGGCAATAATTGTGTAGCGCCCATCTGTATCTGTGGAAACAGTACTGGGGGTGAACTGAACATTCTTCCTGATTAGTATAGCTGTTCCTCTTGTCTTACAACTAAATTGGGAATGGTAAAGCTGTCCTATCCATGGCCGACTCAGTTTTTTATGATCCGTCTTTTGAAGGTGTGTCTCCTGAAGAAATACCACATCAGCCCCTAAGTCCTTAATGTAAGTCATAACCTTTGTTCGCTTCAGTGCAGCGTTCATGCCACCAGTGTTTAAAGAGGCAAATTTTACATTCTGTCCACCATTAGCTCCTCCCACAGATAGAGCAGTCATGTTGCAAGAAGTGGCAGGCTGGTTTCTAGATGCAAGAAGCAAGCAGTATATAGAGTCCCATGTATTACAGTATAAAACAACACAAACCAGACAACCATCAAAATGTGACGACTTGCAGACGCCGAGGCCCCCCTATCTTCCAACTCCTTTAATTGCCCTCCCCATTTAGGTAGGAGCGTAACCTGCCGCTCCTTTCCTACCCTTTGTCTATCCCCACCCCTACAGAAGAACTTAACTGAACTGATAAGGTTGTACTTCCCTTTCTGAAACACCTTACCTTAGTATTGTCTCAAAGACCCCTACTCAAATGAATTATAACATATACATGTAAACCCTTAAGCTTTAAAAGAATATTTAAAGATACCCTTCTAACATAGAGAGTGAAAATTATAAAAGTATAAGCTTAAGTATAAGTAGTATTGCAACCCAAGAAAGAACTCTGGCATTAAACCTTACAAAATATTAACTTTAGTATCATATCAAACTAACCTGTGCTTAGGCCTTATTAAATACTATACAGCACACCGAAGCCATCATAGTCTGTAGCGCTAGCCTAGCCGGCTAAGCTAGTTAGACCTCGGGCTCTGCTTGTAGCTTGAGGCGAACGCCGCGGCCTCTTCTGGGGAGGAAAACCTCTTCTTTGTCCCGTCGCCTAGCGTTACCTGGAGGCGAGCCGGGAAGAGCAGGGCAGGCCTGAGGGCGAGGTTGTATAGGCCAGCCATCACGGATCGGTATTTGGAGCGTTCCTCTGCCACTTCTGGAGCGTAGTCCTCAAATATTTGGACAGATGTTCCTCGATATTGTAGCTGTCCTCTTTTTTTCCGAGCTTCCCGTATTATAAGGTCTTTTATCTGATAGCGATGCAGGCGGATGATGACCGGTCTGGGCCGCGAGCCTAGCGGCGGTTTAGCAGCTAAAGATCTGTGTGCCCGGTCCAGTTCTGGGGGAGATTTTGAAAATCCTTTTAAGCTACGCTGCTGAGAAAAGCTCAGAAGACGCCTTTTGCTTGTACAATCTGGAAACAAGTAGAACGCCACTGAGGCTTTGTTTTGCAGGTGTGCATTAGCACGTGGGCTATGAGTAAATCTACCCACTGCATAAAATATCACTCTCAGACTCCTGAAATCTCCCCAGATGCGTTTCAATTTTTCCCATATTGACCATTTCTAGCCTGTAAAATGTCCAACTTTGTTAGTCTCAGACTGTTTTACGGCTGCTGCTGAGCAGAATGCTCCCACAACCTTCCCTTTGCTTGAATTAAATTTAGAAAGAAAATCACTTTTATGAGAGTCAGGGGAGTGGGGATAAACGGAAGGATTATCTTTAGAAAGAAAAGAACTAGCTCATTAAGGTGAGCTGTATCTCACAGCAATGTTCTGGTAATTACACAGCACAGGATGCCAGGGAAAGGCTGCTCGCCTGCTGCAGCACACATGCCATCTACTGGTTGGTAGAGTGTTTGTGTCAGCGTAAGGGCATTCACGTATAGTGCACTTCCTTTGTGGATCAAGAACTTTATATTTACATAGAGTAAATTCCAAACTAAATGTATGGACGTCATGGAGACGGATGGAGAAGGCTTTTGGTTGGCCTTAAGGAACATAGCTCAGGCTATGTTCAGCAGGGGGAGGAGATTATTCAGTGATGGTTCCTGTGGAGTGGTGGTGATTCCCATTTTTAAAAAGGTGGACCGGAGTGTGCTCCAATTATCATGGCATCACACTACTCAGCATCCCTGGAAACGTTTATTCTAAGGTGCTGGCGAGGAGGTTCCAATGGATTGTTTAAAGTCAAATCCAGAAGGACCAACTCAGGGATTATGGGCTGCCAATGCAGTCTACACGTTATTGTGTAGGGACGTCGCTCCAAGTCATCCACTCCTTGTGTAATCAAAGTGCGAGAAAGTGTTTGACCTTCCCCACTGGAAGTCGAGTGTGAAGCGGTCAGGATGAGAGTCGGTCCCTCTGAGTCTGAGGCTGTGGATCTCTGCTGGAAAACGGTGGATTGCACCTTCCAGTCTGGGAGTGAATCACTACCCCAAAGCAAAGGGAGTTCAAGTATATCATGGTCTTTTTCATGGGTGAGGGTAAAACGCAGCGAGAGATGGATAGGCGGTTCTTTGTGTTGTGTTGCAACAGGCTTTTGTGGTAAAAATGGAGCTGAGCCAGAGGGAAAAGCTCTCCGTTCACCAGTCCATCTACTTTTCGACTCTCACCTTTGGGTAGTAGTAGTAGTAGTAGTAGTAGTAGTAGTAGTAGTAGGCCTAAAGAATGAGCTTCCTATGTAGGATAGCTGGGTTCAGCCTTGGGATGGGGGGCATTGAAAAGGGACCAGCTGAGGTGGTATAGGTGTTTAGGACACCTCCTTGTAAAGGTCCTGCTGGTAAGAGGCCTAGGGGTAGACCCGTATCATGCTGGAGGGATTATAGCTGTTGCTGGGAGAGGGGTGTCTGGAATCCCCTGCTAGGCTGCCACCCGGCCGTGGATAAGCGGATAAACCTGCATGTTTTGTACCTGCTTCTGTTCCTCGCCGAGGCTGTCCCACATGGACGCCACGATCTTGGAGACGTCCCCGAAGGTGGCGTTGGGGTTTTGGCCCTTGATAGCAGCCTGGGTGTCTCTGAAGAAGAGGGCGTAGGCCGACACAGGCTTCTGCGGCTCGTTGGGATCCTTCTTCTTCTTCTTCTTTTGAGGTTTGGGTTTGGGCTTCATCATTTCTGCTGAGGCCCGCTTCTCACTGCTTATCTGGAGGCAGACAGAGGGATGGAGAGGGAGGAAGACAAGAGAGAAAAGAGACAAAGACATGGCTGGTCATAAATCAGTTGAGGAAAATAACTCTTTTGCTGCGGCTACTACAGAGAAAAGCTTAAGGAGTCTTTCAGTGTATTTATGGGCACGATGCATTGACTGGATAAGATGCTCCACTTTTTTTTGCAAGGTTAAATATATATTTAAAAAAACAACAGCATTAAACAATGCATACATGGGGCTCAGCAAAACTGAACATCCACTTAACGCTGCAGAGAGGGTTAAAACAGCAGAGTTCTGCGAAGAGCAGCCACTGCCTGTTCTGAGAAGAGAGACAGTTCAATTTACGGACATGGGTGAATGAAGACTAACAGGATGTCCGTGAGACAGGTTCGCCTCTGGGGTGTTGGGGGGGGGGGAGCGGGTTCAGGAGAAACTGGACAAACATGGGATAGCAGGATAGGGTCTAGGGCTAATTAAAAACTCATATTGGTATCACTTTATCGCTGGATTGGTGGATATTTTTTTATGATTTTGTCTCGTTCATGCAGGTCACAAACAATTCAACTCCACTTCCTTAGACAACCATATAAAAACAAAAAAGATTAAATCCATATTTTTCATAGGATGTACCCAGTTGGTTTGTCAACAAATTACACACTGCAATCTCACTACGTGTTCAGGAGGCAACAAAAACTGCTCACGTGTGTGTGATGTACTCGATCCAACACACATGAATACATTTTCATTTTCCGTGCAGGGCTTTGACAGGGAGTCAAATCCAGGTCACCTGATCCTGGTTGTGATTCTATATGGAAATTTCCTTCTTTGCTGAGGAGAGAACATCAAGCAGAGAGAGAGAGAGAGAGAGAGAGAGAGAGAGAGAGAGAGAGAGAGAGAGAGAGAGAGAGAGAGAGAGAGAGAGAGAGAGAGAGAGAGACAGAGACAGAGAGAGAGAGAGGGAGAGAGAGAGAGAGGATGGCTTGATGTTGCCATTAGTATCAGCGGAACATCAGTTAACCTGATTTCTTGGTTGCTATAAAGGCAGGAAATAACAATCCAATTTCCATCCATATAATAGAAGATATAATGACATATGGAATATAGAATGATATACATTGGTATGATGTCAAATGAAGGATATTTATGTGCTCTATTTCCGGATGTGGGGTTTTGGAGAGTTATTCAAATATTACTTTGACTGAAGTGAGAGTGAACTCCTCTTTTTTTGAGGCAGCCCATCTCCAAGGCCAAATTCCTATTTCATCAGGTTGCATTTTAGAAAATTTTAAACAGCTTTGAACATTCTCTTTTATAATCCGCTGATCCTGGGTTTCAGTGTTAAAACTCAGCAGGGGGGGAGAACAAACCGTGAAAAAGATTTGTCCCTGTGCGAGTATCAAACAGCAACTTGAGGACATTTAAAGACGTTTCACATCCATCTAATGCATACTTATCATGGGATTAAGCAACAGCCATGTTTCCCCCGTTAACTGTCAATTGGAAAACAGGAAATGACTGTCTTTGAAAATTGCATTGTTTCAGCAAAGCATTTGCAGCCAAAACAACACACTGTATTCTACACAGCATGAAATTAACTAATCAAAATTCAAGGTCCAGGAGCACATTTGGCAGCTGAAGAAAAACTTCAAAATGGCTTTTGTGGTGTGCGGAAATGAATGGATGTTCTCATTCAGGGTGATGCGAAAGTATTGCTTGTCTATTTCACAGCTTACAGGTAATATTCTTTTTTTTTTTTTTTTTTCAGCGAGTACGCCTGGTTTCATTAAAAAATAATCATCCCTCACTTTTAGGCAATGAGGCAGAAGACAGGCATTTGAAACGACATCTGTTCCACTCAAGCCTTTGAAGTAGAAAATAGAATAAAGTGAAGGTAGAGCTAATGGAATGACAAAACAGGAAAAAAAAAAGGAAGGCTAAATAATCTGCAGGAAAAATTCACATGTATTCATACAGATGAAAGAGCAATGCTACACAACACCTTGCAGCTACATGCAATCAACCAGGAGAACAAGGGGCATATTATTACATTTCTTTATTTTCCTCTATTATTGTGTCTCTCATTGTTCATGTGTATGGACTTATAGGGTGCCAGATGAAATATTAATGAACCTGAAAGACCGAAGAGAATACAGATGGCACAACATAAAGCACCTCTAAAAAGGGTACAATAAACAGAAACTGCAGTCACTATAGAATAACAATGATACAGGACAAATCAGCCTTTAGACGTTCTGTTGAACACATGATCAGTCTGGGATGTTCACTTTACCTTCATTTTCTTCCAGCCTGTCTAACATTTACTTAATTAAAAATGATCTAAGAAAATCTTGCCATGATTGAGTTAAGTAAAAATATACAATCTATTTTTGGGCTATCTGACTGTCACACTTGTCTTGATATATGACAGATATGTTTGGAGGCTCTGTGGAGTTTATGTTATCAGAATAAATTCCTTATCAGATATATGACATCTGATATTGACTACGTGTGGTTAGAATTACTCAAATATTGATACGGTTGATTTTGTCTCTTCCTCTTTTCCTTAATCACAAACCATCAGATTGGTTTTTACTTGCTGGTTGTACAAATGATGGCGAGTGGATAAACAAATACCCGCCATGTATCCACATCACAAATATGAAGCTTATTTTCATCGGTTTTGTCATACAGGTGCTGAAACCGGTAATGATTATGACAGCTGTTGTCAGTTGAGAAAAAAACTCACATCACTTATTCATAACGTACCATCTTGTGGCTGCACTGCATTCTGGTCTATTTTCTGATTTTCTTCGGAGAGATTGGTATCCGGTCCCCTCTGTGACTGTTGATGCTAAACGGTGAGTCTGTAAAGTAGCTCTTTGATTCTGACGTTCTGACACTGGATACCATTTATATTGTAGACTGGTGGACATGTATCTCCTGTCCTGCATCACTGTAGCAACACTTCACATATAGTCATGTGACATAATGTCACATTTCATTTCAGTAACACGTGCATAATTCGGCTTTAGATCATTGTCTTCTTCTGCTATCTCTTGCTCTACTTGAACTGTAGCTTGCAAACTAACCGAAGACCTGTTTTGGGAATATGGTGATGAGGATGCAGAATCAGGCTAACCCTAATGTATACATTAAAAAAAAAAAAAAAAACACTCGCCCCATGGGTGGTCCTTCAAGCTCGGGTCCTCAACCAGAGGCCTGGGAGCCTGAGGGTTCTTTACTCTCTACATCTTTTCTAGCTATCAAGGTGTATATATATATGTTTTTTTTCCCCACACAAAATGACACTATCATCCCATTTCAAAGATGATCAACACTGATGCTAAAAAATAAATGTTCAGTTGTGTGTTTTATTAATTTAGAGTGGGCCAAAAACAGTACATGGGCTAGGTAAGACTGCCACATCCTGTACAGTCTAAATACATTTTGTACACAGGTTTCTAGTTTTCTAGCAAAAGACTAAACTATAGTGTCAGCCTTAGCTTGCTTATCCCATCAGCGTTTCTGTTGTCTGAGGGGCGGTGGATGTGGGGAGACAGATAGGGGGGAGGGGGTAGCTGTAATTCTGAATGGACAGCACTGCACTGGCAAGACAAGATTAGAATTGACAGCCTGATAACTGTGTCACTATTAAAACAGCAGAGAGAGAAACAGAGAGATGGGGAGAGACAGGATGGGAGAATGAGGGAGTGAGAGAGGAGTGTGAGATGGAAAGGAAAAGAGAAAGAGAGTTGATGTAGAAAGAGCAGATAAAAGGAGGAGGAAAAGAGGTGGAGTGATGTAGAGGAAGGGTTGATAACAAAAAGAAGGAAGGGTGCAGACGCAGAGACTGACAGGGTTTAAGAGACAAGGAAATTAGACAATAAAACCAGGTAATATTATGTGACAGTATAAAGGAGTTTGTCCAATCACAGCCTCCTGAATATGTGCATCATCATCATCATCATCATCATCAATCATAATCATCATCATCATCGTATACAGTGAGCAGTAAAGTGGAAAGTGCTGCATGGCATATCGATTTCAAAAAGGCCGTAAAAACAAACAGCAACTACTCAAAGGTGATGCACGGATACTCTTTCTCCTCACGGCGATTGTTGTTACACCAAAGCATGATTTAGAGCATAACACTTGATCAAATCTGGATAACGTCCACTTCCATAGTCCATCACACTGTTGTGGATTTAGAGCCAAACAACTGTATTATTGAGACTATACACACACACACACTGTGGTAAGTGCGCGAGCATCTACAGAGAATACACAATAAACCCATTTTTACATGCTAGTTTTTGCAGGGAAATGTAGTCTGAATGTGCACCGGCCCGAAGAATGAGACAAAGTACAAGCAGCCGGCTGTAATACAAAGAGGCTCTTTAAAACAGAAGTTCAAGAACATCAATAAAAGACTTTCTCAATAATCAGACCACATTTAACATAGTTTTTCCTCATGATTTAACTGCTTGAATGATGCACTATTCAAAGTATGCTTTTTAAATGACATGCAGCATATTGTGAATAAAAATGTTCATTTGGCTTTGTTTAAAGGTGTAAAATTGGATATTCAGAGCATGAATAAAGCAGGAAATGACGACTCGTAATGTAAAGATGTAGATGTAATGTCTCCCTCAGTGTGTGATGTAATTCTCTGTGGTTTGTTTAGCCAGTACTGTATGTGAGTGTGTGCCCCAATGGTAATCACCTCCACTTTACAATGCACTCCTATAGCAACACGGCTGCTAAGGCAGCTAGCAGCCACCCTCAGCTTCCCCACCAGGTAAAAAATGTTAGCTCTGTTAGCACTCTTTGTTTATACTATTTACAAGTTCCTCTAAATAATAGATGTTCTGAATTTCAAATTAAGCACCTTTTAAAGTACTTTGGCCGAGTCAGAAATTTAAAGGTCTGAATCGTCTGAATTCCCACAAAATAAATGAATTTCCTTCATTTCCCATGATTCTCTTGAGTCGGCTGCTTTGAAAACATTAATGTTCTGCAAACCTCAATTGGTCATATCAGGCAAAGTAGAATTATAGCAGCAAAACCCTTCAGTATTTTGAATAGAATATATCAAAGCGTGACATATATTATTGGTCATCCTTAAACTGGCGATGAATGATCACTGATTCTGTTCACCTGATGAATCCAAAGCCAAATATGAACTCTCTTGCTATTGAGAGTGAATTTGTTTATTTGTAAAAATAGTATATGTGACACAGTGGAATAAATCTCTTCAACAGTACAAGCACGGAGCTCTCCGCAGCAACATACTGGAGAGAAGCACAGCTTAGTGCAGCTGTTACAGACTCTAAGCCTTTGTGGGTTTATAAATAGATAAATGGCCGTGGTTAGAGGAGCTGCAGTGAGAATAATGTAATTTCAAGATGCCATATATAATTTTTCTGCAATTTTCACCACCAGACATAACTCACAGACTTAAAGGAAAAGTGGGTTACTGAAAGGTTGCGGAGTGCAACGAAAACACCAGAGCTCAAAGTTATTGTGGCACACGTCTTTCAGGAGCAGCTACAAAGTCAGCGGCTTTAAAAAAGTAAAAGCGTGTTTTGTCAACTGATGCATCCCTCCAGTTGTTAGTCGCAGCTCGTGAGAAAGTTCTTTCCAGCATCGTGTATTTGAAAATAAATTAAAACATGATGCAAGTCTTCTCTGCTTAACTGCAGGAGCTGATGATTAAGGAGCAGAAGTGAATAAATGCTGGGTTTGGACAAAGAGTAAGCAAGCCTTTGTTAAGTTTCCCATAATTGGAGGAGGGGATCATGTGGGCTTACATTTGACTTTTTTTGATTTCATTGTTATTTGGATATATCGGTTTCACCTCACATTTCAAAGTGCCCCTGTGTGTAAAGCTGTCAAGATCGTGGCCTCACAAAATGTTGGCAGGCAAGATGAGAATGTAAACAAAGTTGTTCGAGATCTGAATGATTCAACTTTCGCTAAAATAAGACTGCCTGAAGACACCATGGATGGAATCCAAAATAGAAGATGCTTATTAAAATATTTTGAATACCACACAATGTGTGATAGTCGACTAGAAGTCCCTTTAAATTCTCCATACTCAAACAACCTGTCAATTATTTTACAATCACTGTGTTATTCCTGTCTTTGTGCATTCCCATCATCCAGTTCGCCAAGAAAGCTTGATGGATTAGAATATGTCTTAAAATATATAGTCATCTGGAAGCGATTACAGCTCCATGTCAGACTGCCCATCTGTGAGCAATGAGTGGGACTACATGTCAAAGCGGCCGCACAGATCTCTGAGTAGAACCAGGCACTTGTCCAGAGTGCAGCACTCATCAAATAAAAACACAGACCGGCTCAAACAATAATGAACCAGAAGTGCAGATTCATGATCGCGATCTAGAAAGACATCAAAGGACGTCGGTGGGAATCGTATAGACCTGAGCCATAAAGAGCCCATTATGGAATTTGTATCCAGTTTTGGTACCATGCCATTACAAATACACAAGGTCTTTATGATGTGGAATATTTCATTTGTGTTTTCAAACATGTGGGCTTGCACTACTGGGCAGGCAATGTGGATTTGATTTCAACCAATTTTCCAATATTGCAGATATTTTAATATATATATATATATATATATATATATATATATATATATATATATATATATAATATATATATATAAAAAATCAAGCTCAAAGCCATTGCCGAGCTAAGCTGCAAGATTTATCTGACTGTAGAAAATGACAGGAGCTCCTCCCTACGAGCTCTGCCTAACAGCACTGGACCTACTTAATCAGCCTAAATTGCAAAGTCGAGGCCCTTGTATTTGGTAATGTGGTGAAAACAGTGGCAAGTGAGAGCTAATTAGATTAACGGTAGTTTAACGAGCTGTTGGAGGGGCCCCCGCAGATTGGATTTTAATAAATAGTGGCAAAAGCATCTGCTATGCACTTCCTGGCTCTGCTGGCATCCTAATTGGCCCCAGTGGGTTGCTGTAGCTCAGCACTGCACAGTGCAATTTAGCAGAGGAAAAAAGCAAAATGCTTATTTTCAGCCCAGGTAAAATGGTCTTTATGATTGCATGGCTTCCCAGTCAACGCTTTATTAACATTAATGCAACACTAATAGAATTTCTTAGACTTTTATCACCACAGAACATCCACAAAATATCCACAAAGCCGGAGGAGAGGATATCTAAAGTCCAAATAAAACAGATTGGAGAATATTCATCGTTTTTCTATTGTTTGTTTCCAAGATGAAATGTGCCCATGATGAGGTCTTTGTAGAGGCAACAGCACAGAAAGGAGAAAAAAACAATTAATCAAACATGAATGAGCGACCATAGCAGGGTTATTTCCATAGCAACAGCCCGAGGGGACAACTTGAACCCTTTAATGTGAGCTGGTGATGTCTCTTTGTAAACATCTGCGCAGCGGGGGGAGAAAGCCAATGAGAGAGCCTGGCAACAGAGGCATCACAGGGCAGCAACCTCTTAGTAACAATCGAAGTTTCCATTATCTAGTGTTGAAAGGATCTAAAAGTGCTCTGAAATATTGTATTCAGGAGCATTTAGAGTGGATAAGTGTCTTTGTACTACTGTTGTTAAGTGTCGAAAAACATTTGAGGTAGTTTACAGTGAAGCCCGCGGCGGCTTAAAAACAATATGCAAATGATCAGGATAGAGTGATGTTTTAAAAAAGAAGGAGTTCATTTTTGTGGCCACAATGTTTTTTTTTTTGCTGGAAGGATACGGACTTCAAAGCCATTTAAACAAACGCTACTTCTTGACGTTATTCCTCTTACATCAGGCAACAAATCACTGTCATAATCTGTCTCATACCCGTGTCTTATGCAACCTGCAGCTTAGGCTGGTTCAACCTCCAGCTGTGACCAACAGGAAACAGTATGCGAGTGCACAAACAGTACAAACGGCTATTATCAAGGTCGCTCGTCGGTGACCATAAAGGCTCCAGACTAATTGTCATTTTTGCAAGTCTCGGTTAGGGGAGGGGAGAAATGTTGTCAAAGCAATTTATTCCCTTTGTCCACTGATGTGATGAAAACAGAGGAGTCAATCTCCTCAAATCTACCGAGGATTTCAGAGTTCCAAGAGTAATCCATGAGCTGAGGAGAAAGGGCCTCATCCAGGGAGCTCAGGAAGTTAACCTCACTGCAGTCTAAAAATGACTAGAGCACAATATAGTATGCAGTAGAGAGTAAGTATATAGTAGCAGAATAGTAATTCAGTGCACCGCAATGGTGTCAGCATGTTAAAGGGCACAGCCTATAGCTTAAGTCTATAATCCCTTGTGCTAACTTTCAATCAGTTCTCAGTGAAGTGCACACAAACAAACATTTCAGGAATAAAACCAGTATTTTAAAGCTCCAAAAAAAAAAAGGAGAAACAGTGAGACTTTCCCCCCGCTCCCCCCTCAGTACTGTAACTCATCAGTGACTGGGCAGCATGTGGAGCCTGGCAGCAGCGCCGCTGACAGGAGCAGGTATCCGTTAACCTTCTTACAAACACGCTTGTCCCAAACCTCAGTGGTTCCTTGGGCGAGAGTAATGGCTTCTTTGCACTGGGCTGCGCTGTGCTATTGTAGAATCACAGAGCGGTTAATTGAAACAAATGACTCTAATAATGGGACATTATCCCCACAGGCTGGCTTTGTGGTGGGCCTAATTAGCGTTGCGGTGGTGGCGAGGAGGACGAGTCACCACGCTGATCCCTCAAAGGAAGCAGCCGAGGCCCCCTTTTAAGTGGGCAGTATGGGAATCTCCTACTCGCAGCGTTTAAGGGGACCAGGCTTCCTTTTTTTCCAAACCCAGCGTGGTAAATGTAAACATGTCACCCCGAAGACACCCGGCTCTGAGGGTGAGACGTGCTCTGTTTGGCTGTTTGACACTTCCAGACTGAGCTAGCGCACATCGTGTTCGCAACACAGTTTCTTATTTTGACAAATGCACTTCTTCAATCTGAAAGGATTCATTTTAAAACATCAGAAGCTGTAGCAGACATTAAGCGTTTTTGCTTCATAAATTATTTAGATTTTCAAAAATAGTTGTCGATTCATATTTTGCTGACTGACTACTCGATGAATCAACGAATAGTTATGATTATTGACAACTCTCCGCCTCATTGTCCTCTTGCATGACACGTTCCCCTCTGGAGCGTCAATGGCCCATAACTAATGTGACAATGTGAGATATTGTTTTCCAGATGCATTTTGATCGCCACTGAAGTCTGTTTTTGCCTCCTAATTGTTTACCCTTGTACAAGATGATCCCAGAAAGTCAGCTGTAACGCAATGTTCAAATCTCTGTGACCAAGCTGTTTTAAATATTCATTAGATGTAACCGTCGCCTAAGGTTATTTGAATTAGCGGCATGAATATGCATGAGCAGCAATCAATGTGCATTTGTTTTTAATGCTCAATCTGTTAATACTCCTCTTCATTACTCCACTCCAAAGCCTGCATAATAAGCTGCACAAAACAAAGCTTTGCCTTTTTTTAAAAGCACAATTCTCTTTGGAAGCCTATTTGTTTCAGTTTAAATAAAGCAACACTGCCCTACCAATTATCTCACTGTCATTTCTCTTGACAACTACAAGACACATTGTTCACCCCTTGTTGTGGAGTGCAGCACTGAAGGGCATCTGTCTTTTTGTGAAATGAAAAGCCACAACAGAAAACATTTCTACTGTTAAAAAACCTGATTTATCTGGGAACGTCACAGAGATGTCATATCTTTCCCAGTAAAAGGCAGTAGAGCAAGCGGGTCATATGATATATGTCTAAAACCTACACTGGAAAAAAAAGATTGCTGTTTCAATTCTAAAAAAGAAACACACACAAGTAATCCAGTTGAGAATGTGAAGTCAAGTCAAACTACAATTTTCACTGACATTCCTTTCCCTTTAAATTCAGTTTATTTTAAGGCAGTTCTTCTCATTAGAGCAGGGCACCGGATATCACTGTCTGCGCTGTTACATCAATACATATTTGTCTGAATATGATTTGTCAGAGATGTTTCACAACACAAGATTGGGGACAATGTTGATAGGCTTTCTACCAACATTGGATCTGTTTAAAGGCTCGACTCGGCCTCTATCTAACTGTGCTGTCAATAAACACAGCTGTCAATATCCTTTTTATGTTGCTGCATTAAAATAGTTACAGCCCCCTTTCCCCGCTGTCTATGTCCTAAATGCCAAGTGATGCAAAATAAATTTCCTTTCACAGATAAAATATAGTCAAGCTCATATAACCTTGTACCAATCAGTGACTCTGACAAAGACTGATCCTGGAAATGAAGGCAAACGCATACACGGTGTACTTGCACTATTACACAGAGACGCACTAATGCACCCCATATTTCTGCGTTTTAAAGGTGATAAAAAAGTAATTTTAAGAGCATTTCTGTTGCCGTTCAATGGCTCTCAACGGGGGCGACGGCTAAGCTGGCAGCTTGCAGCTAACAGGGCTGACACTAGAAACTTTGGGCAGTGCTGAAAGAGGTAACATTGCTTACTTGAGGGGTAAATTCCACCAACATGAGTCTAAATGAATGCTCATTCATGAAGTTGCTCCAATAACAACTTTAGAAATTGGCAACATGTCCAACAACAAATCCGACAAAAACCCCAACAATCAAAAATATGTTAATACGGCCTTAAACATGAATAACCACATCAGTATCTTCAACTGCCAAGTTTTACATGATATAAGCAATCTTAATATCAACACAATGTTAAAAATTGATGGCTTCTCACACATTTAACCATAAATATTAAGACAGCATCACATGTTAAACATATCTGAACAAACTTCCTATCAGGAGTCCTAAAACTGGCAGCTGCTTTTTTTTTTTGACAGCACGGGCTTTCCTCCTCCCACACCAGCCTTATTACGCTGGTAATGAGACAGGGGCTGGTGCTCTGTTTCAATATTTAAACGCGCCGGCGGCCCTCAAGGCTCCATGTTGGGGCCGTTCTGCAAAGTCCTCCACGACCCCTCATTACCGTCTACTGCCGAGTGTCCCTCCTCCTTTATTTTTTTTCAAAGCGCAAGAACTTGCTTGCATCTCCCCCCGGCTGTAGCCTTAGCCAGACCCGAACGATCAGGGGGCTTGTTGAACACGAGACCCCTGGGTGCCACCTTTTCCCTGAGCACCCGGGTGGCAGAAACGCTGACAGCTAAGGTTGAGACGGGGATTCTCCCTAAGCAATGAGCACTCAAGACATGTTACATTTTGCAGTATCCAGTCATCCAAGACGCTGTTTCTTCCTTGAGCTGACGGAGTAGGTCAGCGTTGTAGGGAGGAGTTAAGAGAATGTAAAAGCATTTCTGAATGTCAGCTCTGTCTTTTATAACGCCGCTGTTGATCCCTTTTGTAAATGGTGCAATTTCAAGTCTGAGAAATGGTTCAAAACTGGCAGTTAAGACTATTATGTACAACATGTGACTGCGGCAGAAAGGATCAAACCCTACACCTGAACAAAGTGCTGGTTCTGACAGTTGAAAATAAAAATAGAAAAGCCAAATCTCAACGTACAATCAAATGTGCAAGCTCGGAAATTTGCCTAATACTCAATGCAAAAGTATTTGACACCTGTTTTTTCCATCTGCTACGCACCCTTTTGATTCACCAGCTAATACTTCTGCTGCCTGTGGAGTCATAATTAGATGGAAAAGAGGAGGCTGTCAGAGATAATAAATTGGACTGGAAAAAAACAGGGCTCTTGTAGAGACATACGCTGTTCTGCTTGCCAGAAATCATAAGATTATTATATAGTCAGCTCTAAATGAGCAGAAATTACAGGCTTTAAAGCTACCAGAACAAAACGATGCCAAAAGAAATCTGTGCATACAGAATGCAGCATGAAGATGATGGTCAATCCGCTGCTCTCACTGCTGTAATGATTTAACTGTGTTTGCTGTAAGGATCGATGTGCGCTGAAAAAGAGAATCCCAAAGCAGGGAGAAGTTTACAGAGCTTTAGCCTCAGGCTAAATGTTGTACAAAAACCAGCAACAACATCCCTTGAGATGAAGCATATCTGTTGCTCCAGCTGAGCTTGTACTTGTAGGAGGTTTATATGTGCTCTGAAGGATAGGTTTTATTGAAGAGGAGTGTATCCTTAAGGTAACGTTGTTGACTTTTTATTTGCTCCTTCAGCAATAGTGAAAGAAGACAGTTGAACGATTAGCGGTTTGGTTTTCCAGCAATCTCCTCCAATTTTGTGCGTACACCGGAAGGCTTTTGTTAATACAATACAAAAAATAAATAAATAAAAAAATAGTCTGGTCTCTTTATTTCTGACCATTGTTTCACCGGGAGCCTATTTCCATCCGCCCTTATTACTCTTTAAGCATTCAGCAGGCATAAATTCAATCTTCCTTATTATACCTTTATCAGTATGGAATTAAGGTTAATTGACTTTGTTGGGGAAACATCAAATGAAAGTTCCCTAATGGAACCAAAATGAAAATAACGTCATCTTCAATTGCTTTAAAATATTTCTCAATATATAGCCTACTTTCCTATTCCGCAGCCTCAGAAATAAGCTCCTCTTGTCCCAGGAGATAATAAATGAATTGAATCCCCCCCCCCCATTCCAACCCCCCCTCCTCCTTCCTTATCGGTCATCTATTTTTCCAGAGTAAGCTATTACTTGCGAGGGTTGCTAGGCAACAAGAAATATTAATAGCAGCTATTATTAGCCAGGCTCTGCTAGAGTAGTACTAAAATGTGGAAGTGGGAAACATGAATGTGTTACATAAATCTCTGGACCTTTCACAGTGTGTGCAAGTCTCTGTTTGTGCGGTGATTTATTGCAATGACGGTTCATTTATGAGAAAAGGGGGTGTGAAATAAGAAAATGGAACATTACCCTGAAGGGCTATTTGAAAATAAATAATTGCAAAGGTGAAACAAAAGCTGTTTAAGGAGCAGGCAGTCAGTTTCTGTTCCCTTCTAAAAATCCTGTTGGCCAAAAAGGGCAGCTTTGTCGCATTTTCTAGTGCATGGACTTCACATTATTTACACTTTACTGCATGCATGCATCAAGTGTTGTCATCCAAAATCAACTAATCCACATTATTGTTTAGGTTTCGTCAAACCAGCCAATTGGCACTAGAAAAGCAGATCATGTGAAAATGTTTCAGTCAACAACATATTTCTCCTGCATTAAGCACATTCAGCACAGTAGCCAATGGATTGTGACCTAATCCTGAAGACTGGCTTTAATGGAGGCCTTAGCTACCACCCACGGGAAAAAAAAATGGAGCTTGCAACTTACGCAGTTTGATTCTGAAAATCACATAAGACCTGATTAACGGAGGATAAATGCCACGGATGCTCACATTAAAACATAAATATTCATGATGGAGGGCAGAGAGAGAGAGAGAGAAAAGTAATATTTATGTCAGATGAAAGTATATAACATTGAATAATTCACCACTTGGGCCATCTATAATTCATCGGTTCGATCCAATGATTAAAGCATTTGAATGTGTTCGCCAGGGGTGTTTACATGTTTGGTCTAAAGCATGTTTAACACAAGAAAAAGTCCCTTTACTGGAGGGGGGAGCGGGGGTCCTCAGCATCCTTTTGAAAAGAAAAATCAGCTGACAAGGGATATCCCCCTCTCCTCGTCAAGATTTTCTATTCAAAACCTGCCTCCCCCTCCCCGTTCCTCTTTTGCTTTGCCGATCATAACGAATGAAAATGTGCAGCGCAGAGTTTCTTGCTCCCTTTCTTGGCTCACTTTGAGGCAATGAAATCTTTGAGTTGTGCAGCTGAATAGATATTAAAGGAGCTGCGCTGCTAACGTCTGGGTGTTAAGAAGGCAGCGGCTCTCTGTATTTAGAAATGCTGCATGTATTACGCACTCTGGCCTTGCTCTGACTGCACTGTCTCAGCTTCCTTGGCCTCTAACCAGGCTAATTATCACTCTAATAGAAAAACGCTTTGCTATTATGAAAAACTAATCGGAGATTATTGAGAGCAGCACACAGAAGAATTAGTCATTTTACCGCTTTTGCATTTCTGTCTATATGCATCTACAGCTTCAATGCAGCATCCTAACCATCCTAACTTTTGGAACATTTTGAAAAGACGGATTTTCTCCACACACAAACCTGCAAAAACATTCAAAGAAAATGTTCTCTGAGACGACATTCTGGCTGACTTCCAGCCCCTCTGACCACAGAGACTAATAGCCAACCATGGCGCTTGACTTGCAGAATCACAAAGGGCCGCAGCTAAAAGGGGACAGACAAAAAAAAGAAGGGAAAAATGGTGTGCTCACCGAGTGCATAGGCCCCGAGAGGAGGTGGGTGTCCTGACCCAGCATGTTGGACATCATGAGAGCGGGCAGCTCGGGGTAGGAGTAGGTGTTGAGGAGGCCGTTGTGCTGCAGGGAGTGGAAGGGATAACCTGACTCATGCTCCATGAGGTGCAGCAGAGAAGGGTCGGCATGGTTGGGGGGTGTGATGGGGGGGATCTCATAGTCTTCGTCCCCTGCTCCCCCTCCGCCGCTGCTGCCTCTGCCCTGACTGGAGTAGCTCTGGAAAGGCAGGGAAAAGATTTTTTTTTTTAGAAGAGGATGAAACTACAATCATAGCAACCTTTACCCACTTATTTTTTTTTCAGCAGCAGAATTTCCCAGGTGGCGAAAGGCTAATTTGTTCCCGACGTATATTAATGAAACAAAGGAAAATACCAGGACAGCGCACAGACAGACATTCATATGTATGGGCAAATTAGAGTCTATAACCCACTGACGGTCATTTGCATATGTTTGGAACGTGGGAGGAAGCACGCAGAGGAAAATCCACATGAACATGACAAAATAAGAGCGTTGTACCTGCGTCTCAAAACCACATTTAAGGTGTGAATAAAATAGGGAGCAGGTTTCCTCACTTGAATCTCTAAAAAAAACAACTAATAAACAACAACCGTAGTGCCACACAACATTTTAATGGCAAACTGTAGCTCTGTAACAATAGAGGAGAGCAACCACTAACAAAGGATCTTCCACAGTAATTAAAAAAGCTTTATAATTGGCTTTTAAATGCACCTGTTGCACTTTGCCATTCACATTTGTGTGTGTGCAGCAGACATTGAACTGCAGCAGTCAATTCATTCTGTTTTGCTGGAAATAAAAAAAAATAATAATAATAATTAGAAATGCAAATTGTTGCGCTTGCAAAAGTGTAAAGAATTAATTAAACACAAACATACACAGCAAATTAATTAGTTAGACAACAACAGCTGCTGTACAGAATAATTTGCCTCAGAAATATTGACAGCTTTAAAGCAACAAAGTGTCAGCCTTTAAAACACAGTTAATCAAATTCATTATGTGGGACACCATGACACTCAGTGGCTATTTTATAATCTTGTTATTATAATGCCAATCATATATATATATATTTTTTTTTTATAGAATCAGAGAAAATGGAATGAGACACCTCACATCCCTCATTATGAAATGTATCCAGTACGTCCAAATCACCCCCAGCAGGTGAAACAGCGCTGATTTTATGGCGCTAATAAGGTGATACATGAGCAGAGCCTGAACCTGTCTTTTCCAGGGCCGATCTTGACATAATATTACGCCGAGAAAATATGGTTTTGCGCTCTCAAAAAGCATACTGGGGGTATTCACAGGGGAATGAAAAGCAATTTTGTCAGAGGCAATCTGATGCCAACTCCCCTTTATAATGACTGAAGAAAATTAATCATCACAAATAATATTCCAGTGTCAGCCATTCAAGAGCTTTTTAATAGAATTTTTATTATTCATGTCTCGTGGTACACATCAACTAGTCCGTTCTGCAACATTTCAGAAATCAATTCAATATCATCTTCATGTAGGCTGTCATCTCGCCTGCCAGCGCAGCAATTCATCTTGCAGACAAATACTTTTAGCAAACAAACGGCGAGAAACGTCGAGGAACAGCGACAATGTCCCCACCAGCACAACTGGCGCTTGAAGATAGGATAAAAGTCTCATAATGTGCACTATCATTAGGGAGAAAATAATAATAATAAAAAGGGAGTAGTTTACTATCAGAGGGTGATGTGCTGTTTTTCTCGTCCCATAACACTCACTCGCGGTGCTTGCTCAGAAATATTGTCACTTACGATTCCTTTTCCCCGTGATAAAGGTTTTGCAAATGTGCCTTTGTTGTTGTTTATTATTATTGTTAACAAGCATATGCGCTAGGTTTAATTCAATAAACAAATAAAAACATATTTCATTGGTTTGTGCATCTGTAGCAAACTGGCTGCTTCCAGCTTCTCAAATGTGATATATTTCCTGCTTTTTCCTCACTCATCCGTGATAATAAACTGAATCTTTTTATGTTATTGAGCAAAATAAAATATTTGAAGAGGTCATCTTGGACCCTGAGAAACGGCGATAGTGACTTTTTTAATGCTGTTTTATATACTAAGAGGTAAATCAATTAATAGATTAAGATATCGATATCAACAATGAGGTTTTATTTAACGTGCTACCTTTCAAAAAACGATTTTTTTTGCAAGCAAAGGCGAGCATTAACACGTTGACGTATGTACCAAGATTTAAATCCTGTCAGAGGTTTATTTTACAACCTTTCATCGCGTTGGTGAATTTTTTTTTTCTTCCCAGCTTCTTATGATGCCCTTGGAGATAAGACATGGGACAAGGACATCACAAGTTTAATATTTTCAAAAATAGATAAATAATTCATAAATATACTGTCTTTCAGGACATGGAGGAGAGTGGATAAAAGAGAGAGGGGTCAGAAAGGAACGCCAAATGTTGATTCAGCCTTCTCGCTAACCTTCGCCTTCCCCCTCTCTCCTCTCCAGAGGTGAAATTTAAGCAAATCTGTCATTTTTCCTGGACAAGGACGTTACTTTGGACCTTTGAAGAATCTACAAATCAATTCTCTCCTTATTTTCTTTCTTTGGCTTCGACACGACAGCACCGAGCTTCTTTTGTACATCGGTTGGGATTGGACATCCAAACACCATATTGCTTTAACATATAGTTTATAGAGGTGAGGTGTTGCTCCGAGGAATACTGACTATCATACATAAAGCAGACCCTGGGTCGTTGGGAAGAAAAGGAGGGAGATGATTCAGCCCATGGGAACAGTGTTGAGTTTTACACCTATGGAAGATCCACACTGACGGATCGTTTATGGTTTCTGATGTCCTACAAACAAACATTAAATACAAGGTTTTTGAAGACACTTGCTGTTTGCTTTCAGCCTGATGATTAACATTTGCTATGTCGATTGGAAAAAACAAATATTTGAGGTGTTACAAGCTGTGGGAAACTGATGACATCCAGTCCTTCATAACGTCCTCCAGTGTTTAATTACTGCATGGGAGAAAGGGAGTGTTTTGTTCTTGCTATGAAAGGTAGCGAGTAAGAAGCAGCAGATCGTTATTAGAAACTATTATTTGAGGACATGAATGTGAAGTGTTTCATCAAATGGGGTATTCAAAGCAACAGCAACAGCTGAGTCCGATTCTTAGAATTATGTTCCTTTATTTAATCATCAAAATGATTTATTTTGAAAATCTACTGCATTTTCTTAAGAGGTGGACATATTCACTGATGCCACCCGTTGGTTTATGAACTACAGCTCAATTTTGGCATTTTGGCCATTGGCCATTTTCTGATTTCTATACAATCTGACAACTTTGTTTGCCCCCTGCTGGCTATTAGAAAGAATTCAAGACAACATTATAATTTCTATTTTTCTTAATTGAAATATGTTTTATATTCTTGTTCAAGTCCAGAAAGTGAACCCTGAACTTAACTAGACAGAGAATGCATGCGAGAATGCAAATCTCCAAATAATTTGAAGGATCAAACTTCTGAGGGTGAAATTCACAGGAAGAGGCCGACGAAAATGTCTACCTGGATAGACAAGATTAGGGAATTTCTGTTGGTAAGGACTGAAATTCAAGCTACGGCAAGAGACTCTGTTGTGTGATTAAATTAAAATCTGGCTACATGACCGCCATGTCCCGCCTCCTGCATGCCGCCTCCCCTCGCCTTAAAGAAAGGCACTCTAGTAGGTGCAAACATGTCAGACACGGACAATCTTCTGTCGTGTGTAACATGACCATGTTATACCATTAGGGTCATATTAACGTGTGTTGTATTGTATTTGTGTCATGTTGTATATGTTGTTTTTTATGGGTGCAGCATGGGCGAAGTGCCCCAAGACAAATTTCCACCTTGTAGAACAATACAATCTTAATCTTAAACAGCTGAAATTTCACCCGACACAAATGCTTGTAGGCTGGAAAGTCTCTTTAACCAAACAGCTCCACCCTGTAAGTAATTAAGTTATCTTAAGTGGAAACAAAAATTCATCAGCTTAGCTAAAAGTTTTCCTTGACACAAATGGCTGGGAAGACGAGGTGAAGTCATTAGCTCGCCGACTGAGTCATTCGTGGCCTATGAGGTGTTTAGTGGCAGACAGCTCATCTGGGACCAATGATGTGTTTGTCAAAAGGGAGCAGGATGAAAATGTTGCAGTACACCCGAGAGCCCGTCATGGCTGATGGGGGGCAAATTGTCCAAAGACAAGAGCTGTCTGTCTTTGATGAACTTTGTTATCACAGCTTCAGTGAACAACACACTTAAAGTGTTTCCTGCAACATGAAACAGTTGGAAAAGTAACTAATCAGAGAAAAAGAAAAAAAAAACTTGTCCTGTGTCATAAAACCATATAACTTTGAATGAATATACGGTGTCCTATGGAAAGTCATCCAGCCATATGCTACTTTGTGGGAAAAAATGACAGAGCAGCATGATTTTGGCGACAAACAACAGCTGGCCGTGCATACATAAAGGTCTTCACGTCCACTCGGCGTATTCCAGATAGACGGATAGCAACAGTAAATCTTTAAAACATCTGAGGGGGGACGATTTTCAAAATTCACCTTCAGAGATCGACCTTGCAGAGCCGAGAGAAAGGGTCGAAATCAAACTCATCATCGGCGGACGCTGAATGCCATGGAAGGTGTGCTGCACAAGTGACCATTAGAGTGGCGGTCTGCAGGGTCCACAAAGGCTATCTGACCTGGCTTTGAAACGACAAGGAACTCCATTTGGGTGATGTATCAAGGGAAGCAGACAGAGTAATACAATAGAAGGAGAATGGAATAGCAGACCCACTGGGCTGACTGACAGCAAGACAGAACTGGGATAAGTGAAGTGTGCAAGGAGGGGTGGTGATGGGGGGGCGTTTCACCAATGATAGTAGCTCAGGGTCATTCGCAGGGTCCGTTACCAAAAGGGCCGTGGCGTGCTTCAACCAACAGCGACGGAGTGAGCTCACCCGTGCTCCCCCTTGCACTGGTAATTCTCTCAAATGTCACAGCAAAATGGATCTCATTTTGGGTAAAAAAAGGACACGACTCTCTATCGCGGTTGTGGGTGGACCCGCGTCGGATTGTACCTGAACTCTGAAAACACGGCCGCAAAGGAAGTGTTTGGAGGGGCAAGTGCTGCACATTTATGTCATTTCAATTAAAAAAAAAAGAAAAATCTTCACAGTTATAGATCACAGATGGTGGGTGAAAAAAATATCTCTGATCTTTTTACTGGAACAGAGATAAATTGAAAATTCTTTAATGTTTGAACCAAAGGCTGCGGGTTTTTTTTTTTTTTTTTTGGAGGCAGGGGAAAAAGGGGGCAATATTGTGGTCTCAGACACATTTCCTATTCTTATTCATTAGAGAGAGAATCATATAAATAAATAAAATATGTTGTCTCGTAGTCACTCATCCCCCCAAGGGAACATGGAAGCCCCAGTAATCACATATGGCACAATAGCTCGCCCATAATCCCCTTTATTTTTATTTTCATGATGTCACTCTCTTTAAGCCCCTTGCTTTATGAGTCGCAAACAGAGTGGAGAGGGGAGGAGAGGGGGGGAGCGCAGAGGAGAGGAAAAAGCAAGGGAGGGGTGAAAACAAATGATGTGGATCCCTCATTGTTCTTTCTCTATGCCCTCATTCCAGTCAGGGTAATAAGAGAACATTGTGATTTACTGTCAGTGAAGCGCAAGAGTGCATCAGAGAGAATCCACTGCGGCAGGGGCCATTAAAATAGATTTAACTTCCCACAGTATTAGGCCAGATGTCTACACTTCTATTATATTTCAATCAGCCATGACCTTGGTCTCTATATGATGAGAAAGATCACTGGGAGAGAGGGAACGAGAGAGTGAAAATACACGCCGAAAACCAATAGAAATATCAAACTACTTAGTCCCACTAAATCCATCTGCTCCACTGTGCAGCAAATACAGAGAGATGCTGGGACAGAAATAGAGCCAAGGTTTCAAGTTCTCTTAAAAGAGTGTATGAATCATTGAGTGCACTCTAGCTTGTTGATAACTTGCTGTTTTTTTATTTCTTTTTGGGGGTGGGGGTTGGGGGGGGGGGGGGGGGGGTAGTGCTGCTTTTCCGCAGGGGTAGACATTTGAGGAGGGGCCAAGGGAGTACACCAATAAGAGTGGGACAGTGGGTTGTTGTGATGTTCTTTAAAACGTCGCGGGAGATCAATCCGTTCATATTCTTTGAACAAGAGAAATGTTGACGCGTCACATTATCACAGATCTTTCATAGTTGCCTCTAAATTTTTCGTATCCCTGCTGTTTACTCACCAATATCGCTCCGTTCTCTATAAATCTTTGATAGAATGTTTTTTGTGGAAACTCCTTAGTCTGCAGCAGGATTTTCATCCATTTCAGCTCAGTGAAAGCAGAGCAGAGGTCAGACCATGTTCTAGTTCAGAGGCTGATGGTAATTGGACTTATTGGCTGACATGGACTGACCTACATATTGAACCACCAATCCTTGGTTACAACTGTAACTTCCCATCCCCTCCTAGCATGGGCGTGTGTGTTGTGATGTTCTCTGATGTTCCTCCAGCATTGTTTTTTTTCAGATATGTATGCCCCAGTGTTGGTTTGGGAGGTTTTTTTTCAGCCTGAATTCATGCTACTGAAATTGTACGCTCTCTTGAAATTTAAATACACACCGTGCAAAATGTATCTCCACTTCATTTCTCGCGACCTTGCCAGCGGCTCCGTGCGGCCTCAAAGAGGGAGTGAAAATGTGTGTTGGCGTTCTCAGACCCTCAATTTTTATTTTTCATCCTTTGTCTCAAATGTCCCCCTAACTTTTTCCTCGCAGGGAGAGGATGCAAAGGGAAAGAGGATAGAAAGAGAAACGCTCTCACTGAAGTATATGGAGGGGGGGGGGGGGGGGGGTGGGGGTATTGTGAAGTGAGCAGAGTTTTGGTGAGTCACTGTTAAGTAACAGTGTCTTTTCACATCAGCATCGCCCACATTGAGTGTGCATTGCCAATGTGTACTGAGGTGTCTGAGAGAGAGAGAGAGAGAGAGAGAGAGAGAGAGAGAATATTGCTTGATTGAATAAACATCATCATGTCAACTGTTTGTTACAGACTAATCCTTCTTTCCTCTTTCTGAAAGTAAATATATATATATATATATATATATATATATATATATATATATATATATATATATATATATATATATATATATAAAACTCAAAATCTTCTGGACACCAAGTCACTTATATTTTAAAATTGACATCAAAATGTGATGATTGTCATTAGTTAGTGTATATTTGTGTACACATCTTTTGTGATCAAAACGTAACGCCAATAAAAGCTCAAGTGAATGAGAGTGGGAAGCGAAGTATGAATTGTGTGTACGAAGTTAAGTTGATGTGTTCGAGCCATACTTTCAGGTCAAGGAAGGAGGAGGAAGATGGAGGATAAGAAGAGAGAGAGAGAGAGAGAGAGAGAGAGAGAGAGAGAGAGAGCGAGAGAGAGAGAATCTAACAATTGGGGTTTCTATTCTAATCTTGACTATCAGCCACTGTTCTCTTGCAGCCGGCCAAATCGATAGAGACACACGGCTCAGCAAGACACCTAGAAGCAGAAAACTCAGAGAGGCACAGACAGGATGAAATCCGCCGGTTCTCTGAAGACCAGTTGCCCCCTAAATGTTCTCTACTGCACAGGAACACAATGCGAAAGGAGTTGAGGAGACGCACAAAATTGCTTCCTGCCACTGGTGTGTTTTCTCTGTCAAACTTCATCCCTAACCAGCTATTTCTCTGAATCTGCCCTCTTTTTCTGTCTCTAATTTTCCCTAATCTATCATATGCACGTACATACACATACTTATAGGACATTCTTCGACGTGGACTGATTATAGGGTGAGAAGAAGTCAGCCAAAACACACAGAAATATACATGGAGGTACCAGTCTGCACAATCGCTCAAACAGATCAGCCCCGATATGAATCTAAATGAAGAACGCTAATTGTCCTTTTTACAAAATTAGAATACTTGTGGGGGAGAGGTTGGAGGCAGACATTTTGGTTTCGGCTGTGATCATTCTTGTGCAGCGATTACAGTGCTGCACAAATCCAAGCTGCAGTCAGCATTATTTGGCATGCATGTGCGTGATAGCATTATAATCGGCCATTTTCGCCTCTTTATTCAGCTTGAAACTACGTTCAAGTTTTCTGTTTGGGAGAAAGGGTTATTTTGCCCTCAGTCTTGACTGACATTGTCTGCAATAAGAATCACTGGAACACTTTTATGCTGATTTAAGAGAAATATCACATCCCCATTCTTATCAGACAGCTCTGAGTGGCTGAGTTGTTTTCATAATACTCAGCAGTCAATGAGCACTCACCAGACCTGCATGTATTTGAACAAATGATAAATATTTTTATTGTTTTAGGCTTGAACAAGTCCATTGGAGCGATTCAACTCACATGAACATTCTCAGTCAATCAGGATAATGGAGACGTTTAATAATCTTTAATTCAACAAACTATCCCCTCTGTAGCTTTGTGTGTGGGCGGACATAAACAACGCTGGCTGATCAACCAAATTACACTCCCTTATTTTTGCATATAGGCTGAAACCTCAACAGATGAACCGAATGGACAACATCAATATGAACACGTCTGGGAGCTCCATATGTGCGGCGTATCTTGTGCAGAAAGCTGTAGCGTATTCAAAGCCTTGAAAACATCTTGTTTGAATGGACAGATTGTGTCCAAGCGTACAGTAAACGGCCCCTTTAAAGCTGTTTCTGATTAGCGTTTTTTCTCCTTTTAAAAGCCCAGAGATGTTATGTGTAACGCAATCTCCCGGCTGTGTCAGACTGCTACCTCAGTGCATACGCTGTGGAAGACCCCAGACCTGCAAACAAAGGAGTCTCTGTTCTGGCTACATGCACCTTTTTCACAGGCACACATCATGTAAAGGCTCGGGGTGGGCATCTCAACGCGGTGTTAGAACGTACATTAAGGAATACAGGCTCCTTCTTTCACAATATGTTCAACCGGTAAGGTACTGTATCTCCAACCGAAGAATAAAAGTCTTACTGCAGGGCCGTTTTACAAACATCCATCCATCCAGCCATTATATGTAACTGCTAATAACAGCTAAATAAAAATGAGAAATACATACAAAATAAAATGCATTCAGTACATTCACACAGTAATCACCAGTTCAAATGGATGCAGAACATGATTCCATATTTGAACACGTAATTTGTCTGATTTAACTTTGAAAGCGAGACAAACCGCTGCTAATGCATACAATTAAGCACCAATTAAAAAAATTATTGACTCACAAGCACAGTGAGCAGTCAAGAGTGATGGGTTTTGTATGATGCATAAAGAAAATGCACACATTCCTTGGATGTGGTGGCTTTGAAGATAGTTATATGTATGTTAACCTCTTCCGTCCCTGGTTAACCATTGCAAATGCATGGATTCTACCCAAGTATCTAGATATGACGAGGATCCTAAATTACAAGGAGATACACATACATGTATGCACAAGACAACTAGAATGTAAACTTATTTGCCATTTGAGCAACTATGCAAACCTTTAATTTAAGAGCGAAAGTCTTTTCTACCTCTTTCAAATTAATTCCAAATTGAATAAGAAAAATCGGTTGCCAAACAGTGAACTGTGTGTTCGGAGGGCTATCCGGAACTGGTGTGTAAGCTCCTACTCGACGGCGCTGACAGAGCATCAACTGCAACTGGCATGTTTTGAAAAGCCCAAATTGCCTTATCCACTAAGAAGGTATTTGTTGACTCAACACTGCAAACCTGGAATTGGTATCGATGATTGACACGTGACCGCTGCAGCAGAGGAACTACAAAGCTGGACATTTATCCCAATTAGTACACACCCATGTACGCATGCAGAATGACATAATTAGGGCAGACAAGGAAATGTGGCTAACAACGATGGACCTCATAGTCTGTGATGTGTGCTATAAGTAGACAATAAACTGCTAAAGCTCCCACTCGACCCCTCATTATAGTCAGTCAATCCTGACATCAAAGGGAAGACAACCTTATGGCTATAGGATGACGGTGTGTGTGTGTGTGTGCGTGTGTGCGTGACAGAGTTTATGAGAGTGTGTGTATGGGTTTATGAGCGTATATCAGTGTGTGTCTATGTGCACATACATATGTTCTTGTTCATCAATCTTTGCATGGAGCAATTTAAGTTTTTACACCCTAAGAGTAAGCACATTTTTGGAAAGTGAGGGCATTTTGGCTTCAAAGGGCTGCTTGAGGCTTTTCAGATGGTTTTGAGGTTAATGTTATAATTATTATTTTAAAGGGTCAGTTCATACAAATGAGGGGAAAAAAGCTCTTTGGGGTAGGTAGCTCCAGTTAACAGTTTAGAGCAAGGTTTCTAGCCTGCACTCAGGGTGCTCCAACCACGAATGCATGACATTGTTTCAAATATTTATTATTTAGATAGTTTGAAAAAAAAAAAGCAATTCTCCAGTCCGTGGAAAAAAAAGCCTTCAACGCATTATTCCGGTGAAAATGTGGTCTAAAAATCTGCAGTCCCGAAAACTGATGATATTGGTGAACGATGGGCTTTTTCCTGCTCCAAACTATCATTATTATATTGGCCTGTAAAAATCCACTATCGCTCGACCTCTACTCTCACATACACAAGTAACCAAAACATTCTGCATGGCCTCATACACCGCTCAGCGGAGTGAGAGAGTATTATTTCTGTACATTTTGTGAACTTACCCTTTAAGGTTGTTATCCCCATGTTTAGGGGATGTGGATCTATAACAGGCAGGTTGTACAGTATGTGAGTGAAACTAACTGAAATTGAGGATGTCTTCTTGCACGTGTGCTTGAGACTTATGAATAACTTTGTGTCAGAGAATGTGTCACTTCCTATTACGGTATGAGTGTTTCTGTGTGAGAGCATGTGTGTGTGTGTGTGTGTGTGTGGCCCCAACGTCCTCGGCATTCTGGCCTCGCCCCGTGACTCTCTGTCAGTATTTGGCGAGGCACTAATTGACGAGGAGCCTCCACCTCGTCATGTTTTGTCAGAACATGAAGGCCCTCGCTGCTGGATCAACAAACCACTGAGCTCGAAATTCTGCCATATGTCCGGCCATGTGTTCCCATCAAGCAGCTGGGAGCACTCAGCGCCGCGCTCGTCTAACTCTGGGACTGTTTGACTGGGACGGCGGCGGTCCGGACTGGGACAAGTACATCAATGAACCTGGAGCGGTGACATGTTAGTGCTGGTGAGTGTTAGTGACATAGCACTAACGCTGTCAGCGTTGATGGTTTAATCCCCCTTGATATGAAAGATATATGTTATGTTAAAGTGCTTTGGATAACATCATCTATCAAGCGGGACATTTTGTGGACGTTAAGGGATACTTTGGCTTATGAGGAATTACTGTAAGTGTTTTTTTCCTACTTAGCAAGAGAGGGTCAAAGCCGTGGACGCCTTTTTTTAGAGTGATACGCCGATTTCAGGGCTTAATACTGCTGTTATAAAGATCTTTCCAGAAAGCTTGAGAGATCAAATGTTCTGACAAACTGCACCTTTTTACATTTCAGATACCTGACAAAAACTGCCAACCAGGAGCCACCTTAATGCTGTCACTTAGTTCATCTGGCCATAAAACTGTAATGCAGTCGAGATCCACCTTGGTCACAAAATGAGATGCTGTGTGGCAAAAAGCAAACTAAAAACCTGCTTAAAGTGACTTTAAGACCCGGTGTGGATGCTTTAGGGTCGATTTACTGGCAGAAACAGAATAGAATAACTGTTTAATCACCTGAAACTAGGATTTATTGCATTTTCGTTAGCTTGGTCCGCCATGTTGCACCGCCATGTTTCTACAGTAGCCCAGAACGGACAAACCAAAGTCTCTAGACAGAGCCTTCTGCGTTTTTTTACATTTCTGAAGGTCACCGTAGGTCCCTGGCAAGCTGAGAGTGAGGGGTAAGCGGAGGGGTATTCAGTTGGTTGCAACCTTCAAGCTCACCACTAGAAGCCACTAAAACCTACGTGTTATCACGTTAAAAAAGGTCTATGCTAACATGCTGATGTTAAGCAGCTATGCTGTTGTTCCATGTTCATCATTGTGATTGCTAGCACGCTAAAACGTTGCTAAGTCGTACAACAGACAGAGTACAGCTGATGGTGGCAGTAAAAAACAAAGTCAAACTGCAGGTGGCGCTACAAGAAAAGATAGTGGAACACCAAAGTCAGTTGTCTTCATCTTCTGGGGACCATGAATGTCTGTAGGGCCTAATTCAACTCAATCACTTCTAGTTCTAGTACAGCTGTAGCTCCTCAGACTTCCCAGCACAGAGAAATGTGTGAAGTCGCCGATTTCCAATTCAACAATGAAATTCTATCACATCAAACATCTAATCCAGTTCACATACAGTCAGTGTGGCAGAAATGATTTGTTCCGAATGCATTTTCTTTGTAGCAGTCTTATCTTTCATCATCTTTTAAGAAACTTATCACTTGGCTAATGAGGCTTTTCAGATTCCCTCTGTTTTACCATGGAGGTCAATGGGAATATGTAATTGAACATGTCGTACCCACAGCCGTTAATAGTGGAAGGCATTCGCACGCTGTGATTTTTCCACTCACTTTGAAAATGGAGCTATTTTGTAGTTTCACCACTGTCTCAATTTTCAACCAACCTCTTCAGTTAATGGACTCCTTCACTGGCAAACATTTATTATTTTCCAACACTTACCAAAACATAGAATTCTCTATAAACTCTTCTTGTTAAATCCTGACAGCTGCAAAACTGAGGCTAATAACACAGCTGCTTCTGCAGATATTTATTTATACAAGTCTGTGTGGGTTTGTGGGAAAATATGTGGGCTGCCTTACCTGGTTTGGTGACCGAAACTCTTGGTTATTGTCATTCATGTACATGGTGTCACCATCAAACTGTGGAGAGAAACAAAAAGGAGAAATAAATATGGTATGCAAGAGGAGGTTTGAGAAGAAAAAGGAAGGGGAGGGGAGGAGGGGGCCGCAGAGGTGGCGGGAAGAGGAAAAGCTCTTTACGGGTGGCCTGAAGTGTGAGACTAATGACTTTGTCACTTTGGTTAAACCTCGTGGTGGCATGGCAGCGTGGGTAATTACTGCTCGTCAGCGGGTCGGTAATTAGGCTACATGAGCACAGTGACGGGAGATGGGCTTTTCCCTGTGGGCTCCGCTGTGTGTCTGAGAGAGAATGAGTGTGACTGAAACTGTGACTGCGTACAGTGGTAAAGGGTGTGTGTGTGTGTGTGTATATTTGAGACTGTGTGTGTGTGTGTGTGTGTGTGTGTGTGTGCACGCTCTGCACAGTGGGACACGCTGTGTCTTCAGGATTGAGCTAATAAGGCATTGAAAGATCACTCGCCGCGGATGCCAAAACACTGTTTGACACGACAAATGACTCTTGACCCCCCAAGGGTGCTGGGAAACAACACCAGGTCACCAGTTGAGCGCTGCATGCAACATGCCAGCTCTGATATCTAGTGTTGGGAAGCTTAAAGGTCTGAAGAGAAATCAGCTTTGAGTGGGCTATATATGAGGGGGGGGGGACAAATATTCTGTTTTTAGCTACAGAGAAAATTAGATTCTGCTCCACAAATGGCTCAGCAACTGAACCTGGCCGGTGTCAAGGTGACTGAGAAAAAGCTGCCATGTTAAGAAGAGCTGCATTGTGAAATGCTCTTGGCTTTCAAAGACAGCAAAGCCTTTTCATACCACGCGTGCAGCAAACGGAACAAACCTTGACTGGACTGGATTGTAGCGTCGGTGAACACAAACAGACAACCCCACGTGTCATAGAAAGCCTCCTTTTGGTTTGTTGACTAAGGTCATTATTTGTGAGTGATATCAACGCACAGGAGACGCTGGAAAGGAGAGCAACATGATCAAACTAGACAGCATTCCACCTCAAATTCCTAAGATGTGAAGATATGAAGGGGGCTTTTCATTTGGGGTGGTCCGCTTTGTGCCTATGGAAAAAGCGACCGAAGGCTTGAAAGATAAACAAACGCTAGATATGAGTGAATGCAAATGGATCATGAGGTATACCTGCTCGAAACAATAACTAGGTAGACTAATGGACGGAAATGGGCCGAATTCCTCGGGGGGTGAAATCTAATATCTACACTATAGACGGGAAGAAAAAAGTCGAAGTAGCTAAATGAGCATGAGAGTGGTGAGAAAGAGAAATTACTGTACATTATTGCAGGAGAACAGCCGGGGGAACGAGTGCCCGCCTCAGGGCAATGGTTGGTTAACGATGCATATCATGGAAGCCCTTGTGAGGATTCACTTGGTTATTCTAATGATTGCATTTACATTCCACCACAAACCCAAACACGAAACGGAGACAAGCATTTAAACACCGTTCGCACCTCGCACGATTCCTCCAAAAGCTCTACACAGCAAAACGACACGTTTATCCCAAGTGAAACTGAATGCCGACTAATTGGCGCTTCCTGCCGGAGTTAAATGTGCTAATTTGCTTAATTAATCATGGCGGTATGCATCAGCTGACTGAACCGCAGCACAAAATAAAAAAGTGACTCACCGAGAAGGCCGACGTGGTGTTGACCTTGGTGACATATCTGCAATAAACTCCCCATTCCTCACATGAAAGCCTCTTGTCCTCGCCTAACTGAGCAATTTCATTCCATTGAAATCCACTTTGATATCGCTGGTGCTGCGAAGCCGTTGAACAGCATCTTTGGGAGAAGATTCTCTCGGGTGAAAAGAGAGCACAGTCGATGAATAACCACAAAAATTGCTGCCAGATCTCGTATTTTGGCTTATTTTCACAAACTGAAATTCTTCCACGCAAAGCCTCGTCTCAGTTTCTTTCATCTCTGATGGAAGCGATGCAGTTGGACAATGCTCATTGCCACCAATTACATCTAATATAATATTCAACCAAAAAGGCCAAACACAGCCTGGAAAGGTCAGCCATTTTGTGCTTCAACATGGCTGCCCATATATTGCAATGTAAGGCTGTTTCCCCCCCTGCTCTTCTCTCAATAGCTCTCCTTTGCACTGCCTCGCTCTCCCACTTAAAATGCCAATTTATCCTCGGCTCAATGCTATCAGCTCTGCCATTACTCAACATTTACTGCAGAAATCATCTTCTCCTTCTTTGTTGTTCCCTTTCTCTCTCTCATTTCTCCCCCCTCTCACTCTTTTCTCTCCATCTCTTCTCCACCCCTCTCTCTCTCTCTGTATTACAACCTCCCTCTCCTTCTCCCTCCCTACCTCTCCTTTTCCCACATCTTTTCCACCGTTTCTTCAGCGGGCCCTCGCTTTCTCATCGGCAGTCTAATTGGGCATTCTGCCTGAGACAAGGGCCTCATTAAGCAGTAATTACACACATGTTGTTTTCGGCAAACATCTCTATTTGGATTGCTTTGCATGGTAATTGTTCAGCAGGGACCACTGCTCGCGATGTTTCCCTCCGTGACACACGTGGTGCTGGGAGAGAGGAATAAAAACATGGAGATGAAGGCTAGAGCTGTGGAGGGGAGGGGAGGGGGGGGGGGTGAGAATAGAGAAAAATAATAATAATAGGTTGTAAAAATGATACAAATTGAGAAATAAAGAATGCATACACGAGAGAGAAGGAGGATGAGTCGCAGGGAGGCAGGAGAGAGAGACGGGGGTAAAAAGGATGAAGGCACTGCTGAGGCAGTAAATGGAGAAAGACAATGAGTAAATGACAAAGAAATAGGTAGACAGATGCGGTGTGAGAAGAAAATGAGGTGGAGCGGCAGAGGGAGAATGAAAAAAGAAAAAAAGACATGGAGGAGGAGTAAATGAGGAAGAAAAGTGAGAAGACAGTGAAAGGAAGAGAGAGAGAGAGAGAGAGAGAGAGAGAGAGTCCCAGAACTAGGTCATGCCTTGCAATCATCGACAAAGCTGAGCGTTTCAAAAATAATGAAGCCACAAGGTGGAAGTAATGCTAACTAGCATATCCAGGGAAAACATGTAATATTTACACAGTGCTAATGGTGCGATGCGATGCCGGCATCGTTTCATCTCGGAGTGCACGGGTGAGATGGCTGATGGCAGGATCGGAGGCAAAATTACTGACTGCACTGTAGATTGTTGTTGATTGATGGACAATTCAAATAAGCTCCTCATAAAGCCTTCATAGCAACATCTGCTTGTGGGGAGGGGGGGGGGGGTGGACAGGCTCGTGTGTAAAGCCATGATTGTCCATCCAGTCATTAGAGAGAGAAATGACGTTCCAGTGATGGAAAATCATAATAATTTTGTTGATGGACAGGAAGCAAAATAAACTGGACCTAATGATATGAAGCATATAAACACCACAGTAACTTATTTTATGTATTGATTATATTATTAACTAAACTAGAATTCAGGTTTATTTATCTCAAGCTTCTCTCAAAAGAGCTTTGCGTGTGGTGGAACCAGTATTTCCATTTAATAATTACTTCTTCTTTTCTATAAAAAGTTAGTTACCATTTACTCTACTGCTGATTACGATTTTAAATACAAAACATATACGATCAGCTTGTGAAATATGATGCATTGTTATAGACTAAACTCGTTAAAAGTGTATAAATATGTTTAAAATCTACTTCGGCCAGTTGCAACATGAACATGCTGCTATATATAAATAATACACACCCTGAAGGAGGCAATCGTCTTACCGAAGACATCTTTACAGTATTATTACATCATGCCATTACTGCACTGCTGTTCGTACAGTAAAGTACAATATATGAGTAAAAAAAGGCAATTTCACTATTTTTTTTACAACAATCAACATTCAAGTACTGCAACATATGTAGAAGAGTAACAAAAAAAAAATAAAATAAAAACATACAGTATCATACAAAAAGAACCACCACAACAAACTTTTGGAACTTTTACATTTATAAAAGGGAATCTATAAGCAGAATGTGTAATACTTGTGACTTTAAAAGCCTTTGCCAGTGCACCAAGTCTCTAAAAATAATTCTCTCACCGAGCGGAATTAATAAGCCCAGAACAGTACACAGCCATTCTGTGAAGAAAGGGGTGTGGTGGTGGTGGAGGGGGTGCTCATGCAATATGTATGCCTGTTTGAGCACCCTTCTTCATCATCTTCCATTTCTCTTTTTTTTTTACATTTCTCTCCCTCTACCTCGTCCTCTGTTCAATTAAGCAGTGGGAGAGACCTAACAAACCCCAACCTGAGACAATGTGTGCCACTGAATTTTGATGTTCCCCAACTTGCCACTGCTGGTTCAAAGCCAGGAGAGAGGAGGAGACAGACAGACAGACAGACAGACAGACAGACAGGCAGGCAGGCAGGCAGTCAGGCAGGCAGGCAGTCAGACAGACAGACAGACAGACAGACAGACACTTAAAACAGAGGAAGAGTGAAAGACAAAGAGGCAGAGAGAGAGAGAGAGGAAAGAAAGAAAGCTGGGGTGGATATATATTTCAGTTGCACAGCGGATGGAGAAAGAAAGAGGGAGAGACGAGAGGCTATAGTAACAATTCTGGTGTTGCACCACGCCCCAAGCAAACAATGAACATGGGCAAACAATGAACATGGCAGACACACACACACATACACACAAACATACACACACAAAGCCCATAAAAAGCGCAGCCTGTGGCCATGGCGACACATGCTCTGTTGTCGTTAGATAAGGGAAACAGGGCCTCTTCCTGGGTGTGAGAGTTTGATCCTGCACACTCCACACACACACACAGACACACACAAACTACATGTGCACACTGCAGCTAGGCACTAGGGTCACATCCACCAACGCCCAGCATCTTTATGTACCCTCACCTTTATCTGCCGCATAGTTCATTTTCATATGCAAAAGAGCAGGTTTTGTTTATCTGGACACAGTGTGCTCCGGTCAGTGGCACGATCAGATATCGACAAGATACACAGAGCAGCCTCCTCGTATCTCTCGGAGGGATTTTGATGGAATTCTGTTTGGAATTTCCTGGCCTTGTGCCATCCAAGAAAGTATTCACTTAGAGGAATTGGAAAACATGAATCGGCGCAGCGTTGCATTTGTTTCCTCAAAGGCCCCATATCCAAAGTGTTAAAAGGCGATCTGCATTACCTCTCATACCCGATTCTGCTCAAGAATTTTTTTGTTTTATTGTCAGTAATGGAGCGATCCATCAGCTCACATCTAATGAGCATTAGCTCTTTGTTTGTTATGTTAAGGTCTTTAAAGCATTCCACACTGAAACAATACAGACACACACGCAAAACACAAAGTGCCAGAAACGGCTTGGAAAAATCCCCAAACTTTTCTTTTCACAAAAGACATAATGCAGGTTCCATGGTTTCCGGCTTCACCTATACCTTGTGATGTGTAAAAATAAAACGGCAGGCTGAAGCTCTCATTCATCCACTTTTTGTTGCACCCGAGCAACCACAAAACAGAAGTAACAGTCAACAGCAGAGATGGAAGGAGAGATAGAGAAAGGCTGTGTGTGTGTGTGTGTGTGTGTGTGTGTGTGTGTGGGGAGGCCAGGTGGGGAGGGCTTGTTTCCAGTATGAACTCGGGTTCACTGTGAGTTAGTGAGCTCGCAACAAGATAAAGATCTAAACGGCACGGGCGACATATGTGAACTCACACCATGTTAAGAGCAATCACAGGTCAATAGCTTGAATTTCTTTTTTTCTCATTTTGTTTTTCAATTATTTATAATTAAAATAATTTCATAAAGCAATCATTTCAAATAATGTCATGGTTTCTGTTAAAGGCAAAAGAAAAATAACAGACGTCATGAGTTTCTATCTCAGATGACGTCATTGACGACAATGTCCTGTAAGGTGTCGTAAAAACACCTAATTCAATCTCAGAAACAAGCGGCGATGTTTGCAGACAATAAGCTTGAAGTCATTGCATGAAACAATACATACAATCTTGCTAAAAAATAAAATGAATGTCACCAACCTGCCTGCGTATCAGCCTCTAAGTGTAACGTTGCTCAGCAATGTTTGTTCTGGTAGTTCTGTTAGCTGTTTCCAGACGTCGGAGGATCTGCTCATTTGTTTGGGCCAAGTCATGGAAATATATTTCACTTTTAACTTTTCTTTGTTAAAACAGCTATAATCAATATTTTATTTTATCACATTTAACACTTAGTTCTCAGAGGAGCCTTTGAGCCTTTCGGGCTCATTGGTTTTGGTTTTCTGTTACTGCACCTTAACTAGTTAAGTTAGTTTAGTCATCTGTGGTGTTTTCTGCCACAGCAGGCAGCTGTAAAAGGGGGGTGAATAGACTTAACACTCATCATGTTTCCAGAGACATGAATACTCATGTTGTTCTATATCTGCAAAACGTGTAAATATACAACCGTTTGCCAAATTAACTTAAAAGGTGGTGACGTCAATACTTTTAGAGAAAATCGATCTAGGAGCAGCTTTGGGGTCTTTTCTGCCTGTTGAACTGGATAAAACACAACCGCACTGTAAACGCATAGCTTGATTGTGTAGTAAAAATCAGTCCGTCTGTGCGGTAACTCCAGCGAAGAGCTAAAGAGAGCGAATTATGGAATTAAGCAGAGGGGACTTCTGCTAAAAATGTGCCTTTTTCATGGTGTAATATATCTGCAACCAGACGGAAGCGGAGCGAAAAGTGTGCCATGTGCGAGTGCATGTGCAAAACTGAAAAAATATGGCAGACCAAAGTGCTACCCACACAGTCTCCCCCATCCTGCCGCGGTGGCCTTCAATGGCCTGCCTGCTAACCGATGCTGAGAAACGCCACCGTAGCATCAAAAACAGTGGCATCACATGCAATTAGCAAGTAGCCCCAGCAGGTGCAGTTTAGTGTTGCACTTAGTACGTAAAAAATAGGGAGGGGAGAACGCGTGTGCGAGTCTTTCTGCATGTTAGGCTGTCTGTGTGCACAACATGCAGCGTTGGTACAGTAGGCGCACGTCTCTCGGCGAGTCGATGTCGGTGAGGTTTCTCTGGCAGGAGGAGAGGATGCAGAGCACAAGCCACTTTTAACTGACTGGGGTAAACAGCGATGAGAGAAGATAAAGGGCAGAGTGAATGTCACGTTACCCCACCCCTTTGTCTCTGCTCACCGCAGCATCAGATAACTGCAGCAGGGGGAAAAAAGGCTGGTTTCCTCTAACATATAATTGGTTATCTTATTGCAATCTACTACTCTCTTGCCTCTGCACAGAATAAAGTATGGAAGAGCAAAGGCAGAAGATGAAGAAGAAAAACAAGGCTGTTCTGGCAGTTCCTAAAATAATGCATTATGTTCATAGGAAACTCAACAGTCTATTGCTATTGGTTGTCTTGTGTGTGTTGGATTGAGTCTTTCACATGCACAACCAGGCATGGTTGTTAACATACAGCATTGGACATACAGTTATAGAAGGTGAGAAGGAGGTGTTGTTGTAATTGTTGCTGATAATCAGGTTGTGGTGTGTTCACTTTCAAACACAAAAAAATCATAGAACTTGTAACACACACACACGCACACACAGTTTACTAAACAGAGACATGCACATTATTATGACCCATCTAAAAGCTAATCAGTGTAGCTTTAACAAAAGATATGAAACTTACAGGAAGTAACATTGCAACATCTGATTCTGATCTGTTTTTTTTTCAGGAAGTCTGCTTCTATGTGTTATATATTGGGCACAATTTATAACGCCTCTGTAAAGAAAATAAATATATAGCAGTAATGTATTAATCATTAAATAAAATATCTTGTAAAGATTAACTCTAAAGATGTTAATGATGCTTTCGGTTTCAGACTTAATTTGTCACCCGACTCTAACAACTATAGGGGTGTATTTCTCACCTCGACTCTTTTCACACGTATGCTGTTGCAATTAAGAAACATAACTCTTGACATCGTCTGTGAATTCCCATAAGTGGGCCTATTTCTTAATGCAAATTTATGTAATATTTGCGTAGTGTGGTGGAAAACATAATTAGTTTTTTTCTAAGGTGTGAAGAACATGAACGGATTAGAGATGTTTCATGAGTCTCTCCACAAAGAGCAAGTTCATCACCACTCCATACATCCTCTGTTTGGAGCCTCCAAAATACCACTGGGCCCAGGTCAGTAGCTTGAGGTGCACCTTTCCAAATCAATTGGCTGACAGAAAAGAAGAGGGTTCAGAAAATGTGGGGATTGGCTACTGTATCTCACCACAGCAGTGGGCAGTCTTTTCCTAGCTGGACTGATGCCTGGAGGGTGGGCAGTGTGGAGCCTAACCCCTCGTTCACCCACACTGTACCGGGCCTGTGGTGAGGGAGAGAGACAGAGAGAGAGAGAGAGAGAGAGAGAGAGAGAGAGAGAGAGAGAGAGAGAGAGAGAGAGAGACAGAGAGAGAGACAGAGAGAGAGACAGAGAAGACAAAAGCGGGGAAGGAAATGAGATGGTGGGGCTTTAGATTGTGAGATACAAGCAGGGCATTTTGTAAAGGAATATGTCAAGCCCACCCGTCACCCACCACTCCCACCCCCAACACTCCCTTCTGAACCTTTCCCTCCTCCTCCATTTCTGTGGTTGCTCTGCTCTTCCCCTTATGCCCAGCACACGCGTACAGGGGGAGGAGTAATGACATGAGACCTACACAGTGACTCTGCGCAGCGCCCTGCTAGGGGAAGAATGGAGGTTAATGAGCTGACAACCCCTCCACCCCGGACACGCCTCCTCCCCATGCCCTCCTCCCACTCGCACACACTGACGAGCATATAACAAACCCCCCTACAAAACAGCGGGGCTGAAAGCTGGCGCTGAGCCAAGGATCTGGAGACTTTTGGAGTATCACGACTGGATTTAGACCACATGTACTTTAATAATTAGTAATCTAATATAACATACAATATATAAATATGACCTGATCAGCACAAATTATCAGAGTGCATTGCATAACTTCAGGAACACTAGTGGCTAAATGAAGCTGAATTGCTCACCAGAAACCAAAGTTTTGGAAGGTTGAAAAAAAAAGGGGAGGGTTCAAAAGTGAGTCGCACCATGTTGTTCAAATCAAAAGGATGTCATTTTCAAAGTATTATAACAAGTCTGACTGAATTTCCCTTGTTATGTTTCAACTGAAGTGGAACTTTTGACCTACTGGTGGCACTGATGATAAACAAGGGAATAACCAATAACCAAATCATTAGGCGTTATGCTCTGGGGACCTGAGTGTTTGTACCAAATGTCAATCTGTTCAACATTTTTCGAAAACAAAAATGGCCAGTCAGACGGATGCACCACTACATAACACTGTCACCCTAGAGTCACACTGCTAGGATGGCTCGAAAAAAGCAAAAAGCCCAACCACAAATGTCAGCATCTTAACATACACTCGGCAACTATACACAACAGTTGACCTGTTGAGGATAAACAGCTCTTGTTCCTAGACCACAGACCATGGTACTTAACATATAATGCTATTATGGTGTATACAGTGCTGTGAATAACCAAAAAGACTCACGTGGTGGCATGTGGGTGTGCAAGATGTGAACTAAAACCTCAGTGGCCTTTATGTTGCATCACCGGAAAACCAACAAGTAAAGGTGACAATGTGCATCTGTGCTGCAGAATGCACAGACACATAAAAGACAGAGAGAAGCTTTCAGCATGTAAAAACGTACTTAAGTGCAAGTTAATAGTAAAGAAATTACTAAAACGTTATGATTCTTTTTCATCACATACTGACACTTCATGACGTGATTACCTTTGTGAATTCGAACAAAAACACAGGCAATGCAGCCACTTAGTTAGGTTTAAGAAAAACATCATTGCTGGGTTTAAAATAACTATGTACACCAAGTAAAATCTAAACAAACACATGTACGTAATTTAACTTTGTACACTTTAGGACTCGGACACCAGGCTCCTGGTTGAAAGTCCTGCGCTTGTTTCTGTCTTTATGCTACGTCATCACACTCCCAGACCATTTTCTCTGAGCATCTAAAGCCGGTAGGTTTAAAAGTCCGATGTGTCTCGTGCAGACGCTAAAGGACGCCTTGTGCGTGGTTATCGGACGCAGAGGGGTGTGACAAAGCATGAGGCTGAAATTGCATTTGCATGAGCCATTCAGAGGTTAAATAAACAAACGCAGGTGCACACAACACTGACATGAGGCAGATTTGTTTTCATTTGCCAATGAGACATCCCAAGACTGCTGGTGGTTAATCTGGTTATTATAAGCCCTTATACAGCTCCATACTGGCCTGCTGCACGCCTAGTTGAAAGCTCCATCACACCCTCCGCACCCAGCCTTGGGAGCCTGCTCCTGTAGTCCAGTCGAAGGGAAATGCTTTCAAAAGTGGAGCAGAAGATATTCAATTTCTTTTAAATAAAATATCAATGGTATCCTGCTGCAATAGCCAATGTGCCTTAATTTCCTCAAATAGAGGAAGAAAATGTAAAAAACATGAGGGTAAAATAACATCTTTCATAACATAAAAGAATATTACCAAAAGCAGAAATAGGATTGATAATGGAGCAGAAAAACACTTATACAGGGCATGAAAACAATGGAAGATGGATGATTAGTCATTAGCGTCCATTGTGAATCTTTTCCAGTGAGTAATTTGTGGGTAGGCTTGTGCATTTTTAATATTCTTAAACTGAAGAGCCCTAAGAACACAAACTCCATAAAATAATAACAGGCATTTCACCTTAGCACTACCCGAGCCTCTCAATTATTTACCACTAATGAATTGCCTCGGGCAATATTCTTCCTAAGTACAATATCAACCATCCCAGAGAGGCTGAATCAGCTCGCTCAAATACTTAAATACATTTGCTCAATTATGCTCACTGTCCCCAATATGAAAGAGACAAGGATGTACAAGCGCTCTCCTGCTGTTTCATACCGTCTGTTTTGGCCTTGATAGTGCAAGAAAATCCCCGCATGTACAACTCTTACAATTCACAATGATTAATTGACTAAATGTTTTCATATAAAAATTAGCGATACGGTTCCTGACTTCTTTTTTTTTTTTACATCTGGGTTGTGGGAGGACACAATAAGAGGATGTGTGCTGGTGTTGTGGCGTCTGGACTCAGTAACACAACAGAACTGCAGGTCACGGTCCGGCATCCACTGGGCTTTGCTTTCAGGGGCCCTGAGAGCAGAGGGAGGGGTGTCATCACCACCTCCTCCCAACACAAGCAACCAACAAGTAGGAAAAAGGATGGACCTAGGCAGTAAGAGTATGTGATGATACGCGATGTCAGCGTGGTACAATTCTGCCAATTATGAAGCCATCAAAACAGAAACAGTGTTGAGTGCTGCAGTCGCCTATATATTTCAAAACAAAGTCCCTGCTAAGTGCAAGAATGACCTTCAGTATATAAACTCATCACCTAAGTGAATGTAAATAGATTCTGCCATCTGTTATCTTTATTTATAGGGGATATCTTCATACTGGGGAGAAAGTGTGAAATTATGCTCTACTATACCTTCCAAAAACAAAGTCCCTTGTATTTCATTATTTAACTTTCTCCCTTCCACCCCCCCCCCAAAAAAAACCCATGTGAATCTATCACATGATAAGTTATTCACATGCTAATTCACTTGCTTTTCAGACATTTCATACGAGAAATATAAAACACCACATGTGACAATGATTCCATCAATAGAAATGTGTGGTTTTCTTATGTTTTACATGTAAAATATCATATTTCACGCATGACAAAAAGCTAGTTGGCAAAGACGATTCTCACATACTTTATCATTTACTGCTATCTACAGTCCATTCACTGAAACCAACTAAACATGCAGCTCTATTTCTATGAATGACACCGTCACCACCGTTCAGTCAGAAAAATTCCACAACCACGATCCCTCTGCTATACAGAGCGATCCGACTAGCATTAGTCGATTCCATGCTATCCAGCTGTAATCATCACGCTTTGGCTGCAACTACACCAGAGAAATATTTAAGTGCAAAGGATCCCGTTCCTAGACAGCTGGTTGTAAATTCCTATCAGGGAATAAAAAAAAATTAAAAAAATCAGGGAGGGAGGGAGAGAGTTTGAAAGAAAACATATACTATTTTCATTTCAACTGCTTTAGGGATTAAGGCTCAAGGCTCTAGAAAAAAACTGCATTAAAATAATCCACCATTTGCATGTTTTATCTCACAAAGGAGGCTCACATAGACACACATACACACCAACCCCCACTCTCCCCCACTCGCTCTCTCCCTTCTTTCCCTTCGTCCCCTCCCCCATTGTGGGTGAGTACACACACACACACACAGACACGCTCATACGCACGTCACACATATACACACACTGTCATCATTAAACACACACACACAAACACACACACACACACACACACACACACACCGAGATCAACCTGCTGCCATCTGCTCTATGCGCTCTGTACAATCCTCGCAGAATACATTATTCACTACAATACATCACATCACATTCCCTCAATGTCACAGCCTTGTGCTGGAGAAGAGTGTGTGTGTGTGTGTGTGTGTGTGTGTGTGTGTGTGTGTGTGTGTGTGTGTGTGAGAGAGAGAGAGAGAGAGAGAGAGAGAGAGAGAGAGAGAGAGAGAGAGAGCGAGAGAGAGACATGATGGGGGAAGTGAGGAGAGTAGCTATTGTACTCTGAAGAGAGAGAGAGAGAGGAAGAGAGAGATAGAGGGGGGGAGAGAGAGGGGGTGGGGTGGGGGTTGTTACAATTAAAGACAGTGTGATTTTGCTTTTAAGTGAGGCAAGGTTTTCAGCAAAACTTGCTCCAGTTTAAAGCTACCAGACTAGATTAAAAAAATGAAAGTGAAGTATAAGTGTGGCTGAGAGGGAGGGAGGGGGGGGGGGGGGGGCAGAATTGAATATTGAACATACACTATAAGTTCTTTATTTATGCAAGTGTTTTTTTCAAGTGTTAGGGACGAGGCTGATGTCATTTGATGTGTTTCAATGAATAGACGAAACCCAACAGTGTGTTAATAGCTCAATACTTTCCAAATTCCCTACTCCGTCTGTGGCACCATTTGTTTCCCTCGGAAAAAAACGAATGGGTCACAAACATATAGTTTAATTTATTTATTTTTCCAAAAAGCTTCTCTAATCAATGTTTTATTTCAACGATGGATTAAAAGATTTGAGTCCTTTAAAAGGGTTCGCTCATAGACCCAAACCAACAGATAGCGTTTTCATTTCTTTTTGGTTTTACGACCCACAACTGGACTGTTTTGGTTCATTCTCACGGCTCTCATCAGCATCGTTTCCAGCTGCAGCGAGCAGAAACATACAGTGATAGACACTGAATAGAATTAACAAAGAATATATTTCTACTTTCTTTGTTAAGATGTTAAAATCTGTCTCGTGTGTGCAAGGCATGTTGCACATGTGTGTGCATGTGCGAGTGTGTGTGTGTGTGTGAGTGTGTCACCATTGTGAGCAGAGCGGAGAGTGAACAGCTGGCAGGCCCACACTTGACTACGTATTGACCTGCTTTGCATTCACCTGTTATTCAGCCGAACCTAATGTTTCCACTTGGCTCTGCTGCAGCTGAGCTGCAATTAACCTTGCTGTGAGAGCAACGCAAGCACGTCTCAAGTAATTTGTCAAAGAAGTTTGCCGAACTTTGCTAAATGCCATTCTACCTAATCCTTTAAAATGAACCGTTTTCTGTTTTTTTACTGTAATTGCCATACTTTCAAAATGAAATGAATGAAATGAAGAGGAGTTTCTTACACATACATTACCTGTAAATACAGTCTGCATCGGATACATTGCTAACACACTGTTTGAAGGTACTTAATGTTTTCGACAGGGTGCAGGTGATCTCCTGACTGCGGATAATTAGCCTTTGAAAATGTCATTTGCCTGTCTAAACACACCATTTGAATGGCAGAAAGCAAGGGTGTGTCAGACGCTTCCCCTTCTCTCCACTCCTCCTCTTCGCCTCCTCTCCTTTTTTCCCACCCTCCCTCCTCCTTTCCCAGATGCTCTCTCGGCTCTTGTCTGTGTTTGGGCTGCGACTGCGAGGGGTCACCGCCTGCCTTGTTCTCACACGTGGAGCTTGTGTGTGTGTGAGTGTGTGGGAAAGAGAGAGAGAAACAGCAGTGATTATATGAATGAATGTGTGTGTGTGTAAGAATCCCCCCCCCCCCAAAAGGTGTGTAAGTGTGTGAATTTATCCCAATGTCTGTACAGTTCAGCCTGAGTGCCTTTCCCACTGTATGTGTTTCAAAACGTTTGAGTGTGTATCTTTTGCTCTGTGTGTGTGTGTGTGTGTGTGTGTGTGTGCGCGCGCTCCTCACAAGCTCAGTGCCAGGTCTCTCTAATGAGTCTGTCAGGCGCTGTTAGCGACGGCGTGCTCCCCTGGCTCAGCGCACTCCTACAGACACACTGTGATTAGCTGGGCCAACGGCACGCCACCGGGCCAGATTAAACACTCACCACGCCGCCAGGGAACACACACACACACTCAGCACGGCACACATTAGAGCGAGCGCCGCGCTCGCCTGCAAAAAACCCAACACACACAGACGTACTTAGACACACACACACACAGCTTCATCATCATCGTGCCCATTAGACTGCTCTGATACAGTAACATGTACTTGCCCTCCGGAGCCAGGTGTTGACGCCGACAGAATTGAAAATGAATGTGAAATATAAACATAATACAAGCCACCTACAGGCACCGGGCAAGGAAAATGCTAATATTTCATTAATCTGTCCGTCTTTATTGAATTCTTGTCTGCCGCTAATCTTGAACATCACTCAGAATTAAGGCCAGCCCTTCTGGCTCCAACAGCTTTCAACATCTTCATTAAAGCGACATGATTCACTAATTACAGGTAATTACCCTTTAATGAGAGGCTCAGATGAATGAGCAGATATGCAGAGGAGAGGTGGGCGTTGAGGACACGCCGTTTTTCATTGCTCAAGGGCCGAGTGGACTCGCAGCTTGACCGTTAGCCGGGACGTGGCAGTTCGGAAAGGCTAGCTTGACTGCCGACACATCCGTCAGACATAACACTTAATGTGTGATACAGGATACTTAATATGAGTTATTTGACTAGTGGAACCAGTGCTGGGTCAAGCCGAGAAGTTCTGAACACAAAACGCTACAAAGAATTGCTGGAATATAGAAGCGCTTCTATGTCGGCTACATATTATATACTATAATATGTCAACAAGACATGAACAAGACCAGTATCAGTGCTTGTATGCCTGCATAGTCTAAAAAAATAGGAATCTGTCTTTTAATTCATGAGGAAAAATATTTGAGAAAGTCAGATCATGATTTCTCTCTTTCACTAAACAATTTTCTTTCCCCCCCCTTTCTATACCATCATTTTTGACCCATCACATACATCTTAAGACCTACTGGCATCCAGTGTTGAGCATCAACAGGACTGCTGTGTTTCCATGTCAACGTAATGGCCTTTTCCGTAATGTTATTTGTATCCGAAGCTGCATTAGGCGACCTTGTGAGAAACGTTCACAGTCACGTTAAAGCATCTTCGGGTTCAGGAAGTCACGTCCGGTATCCACTCCCGCAACCTGGTCTGCCACAAGGAGCCTATGATGGAGTTTGACACGAGAAGCAGAAGCGTGACCTTAACCACTATCGAGTGGCCGGTTCAGACATGCTGTGATCACCCTGGACACCAGCAACGACCGTGGGTTTTCCATGGGTCAGCATTGAGAGGGTATATTACTGGCACCATTAAGAAGGGAGGTGTAGCACATTTACAGTGGTAATGGGTTAATGTGGGCAGATTTGTGAAGGTGTAGGAGGTGACTGTAAAGACTGTTGTTCCTTTGTTGTTTAACAAGGGGAAAAACTCTTTTTTTCTTCTTCTGTCTCTCAGAAAACCAAAAAGCAAAAATGAGATTGATCTAAAACTTGGCAACATTATAGAGTGAAGTTTCTTATCTCAGGCCTGCAGAAGAAAAGTCCCTACAAGAAGACACCGTGCACCAAATTCGCAACCCACCGTTTCTGATTCTTCTCCTCCCATTCGCGTACTGACTCTCGTGCCAAAAGGCCTATTTTTACACCTACGCGTGGCATCTCAGGGTTTTCCTTGTCACCACCACGTTTCCTGTCATCAGTGTATAGTTACGGTTGAACAGTGCAGTTACTGAAAGGGCCCTGACAATACCCGTCTAACTGTCTCCCTTTCTCTCTCTGATGTGGTCAAAGATCTTTGTCTCCATATCGAAGGCCTATTTTTCTCACCCCCTTTTACACCTTATACTTCCTCTACATAGTACGTTAGATACATTAACACACTAAAGCAGAATATTGGGCTAAACTATTGGCCCTTTTCCGTTTGTTCGCCTTTAATCCGGGCCCCTGGGATTAGGATATTTACAGAAATAACCCATTGTTTACGATCCACTAATCCAATCACCGCGCTAAAGTTCATTCAATTTGTGCCCTGACAGTGAACCCCCTCCCCTCCCCCCCTTCTCTAAAGCATATTTATCATGATGCCATATGCCCCGACACAACACTGCGTCTTTTCTCTTGCTGAAATGTGCAGAATGTGATATACAGTACTGTGCGGCACAATAAAGTAATTGTTTTTTGTCCCTTGAGGGAAAGTTTGAGACGGAAGAGGAGGAATATCGGTGCAGGATGTATGCTTTGCAGCCTGATATTGTAAGTGGGGGGGGGGGGGGGGGGGCAGCTCACAGAGATAACAAAATGAGCAACTTGATTTCTAGGATGTTAGTATGTTGCCTGACCCCCGTTATAGCAGGCTTTCATGGCCTTCTTAGCTTTTTAATGTCAAGCCGTATCATATTTTTGCAGCTTTTCACTACAATACACTTTAATAACCTCTCTTTCCACGGAGCAAAAGAGCATATTAAGCCTATGTTTTTTCAAACCCTCCAAAATCAGCTCCAGATGCACACGAGAGTGAAATTCTTTTTCTGATGAAATACAAATATAAGTGGGGACTTAAAATGATAAACAACGAAATGCCAAAAGACTGCATGAAGTTAACCGTCCCTTTGTGCTGCACCTCTCCTCCAGCGTGACGCACAGTGCCTCTTTTGTTCCGCCACTCATTGCTTATGTTACTGTAGAGCACTAATGCACACAGATCGATAGCATACTTTCCATTTCAACACATTGAGCTGATGTACGGACACACAGTTGGCATTGATCCTCGCCTGTCAACACAAAGTTTTATGTCGGCATGTCTTGTTTTCCCCGCTGCAAAATAAATAGTCTTTAAATAATAAAACAAAACGCTTTTTTTTTTTCCCACGGCGTGTTCACAAAGTCAAACTCCTTTTGTAGCTTCAAGTTGACATTTCCATATTACACGCTGAATAACTGCATTGCTGATGATGATGTAAGGCTCGGTGGGTGGGAAACGGTGTAACAGAGGCACATCCAGATCAAAAAGGAACATCTGGCCAATTCACATGAATCAACTTTAAAAAAGGTTCTGTCACTCCCAAATGCCTTCTCTTGCACACTGTAGACCTTTTATGATTGGGAAATAAGGGCTCACATAAAACTATTTGGAAACAGCTGTAAAGTCATAACAGCCATAAAATATTTTTAATACGCCAATAAAATGATAAGTCTGAAATGTAAAGAAATAATCAAACAATGCGTGTCGCCTGTTGGTCTAGAACAAACAAACCCAACAGAGTCAATTTCCTCCCCCACAGGATGTCCACCACATGCTAGCAGGTTTTTTTTGTTGTTTTTTTACGACCACGGACTGAAAGGTGCAAAAAACACCAGGCATGTTTCAAGTAAGCAAAACTATCAATCTGCACTTTTAACAAGCTCACAGTACAAGGTGTACACGGTCTGAATATAGTCTGAGATCTTTACTGGCACGAACGCTGAAAACAGGAACTGGCTGGTCGCACTCAAACAGGTCATTGTGTGTGATGTGCCACGTGACTGATTGAAGGGACTATTTTAATCTGGAGCTCAGAGCGAGATGTACAATAACATCTATCGTGTTTTGGTTTTGCTAACAGAGAAACCTCAGGACAAATATTTACTCATCTTTTCATGTGATCTGATAACAGTTCTGTCAAGGGAGAAACATCTCCATGGAGATAAAAAAAAAAATGTGTGCATTGACAATTTGCTGCAGGCTGCACGGCAGTGTGTCATTATACTTGAATAATTAAATCGGTTGGTTAAGACCTCTGAACCTACATGGCTGTTTGAGTATCAAAAACCACACCAGGAAGAACCAGAATGTGTTTTTTTGCTTTCTTCCCAGCAATAAATCATATAGTGGTCTTTTAAAATGATACATTGTAGGAGGAAACTCTTTAGATTTTGTGAAGCTCTCAGCCCACACAATACAGTAGGTGCTTTTGAGACCAAGATAAAATGTTTTTCAGCGATAACAATAAAACAGCTCTTCTTGGTTCGATGAACCACACCATCAGGTTCTGAAAGGCAGAAATGGAGAGAGAAACAGAGAGAGGGAGAGCACTAATCTCATTACCTTCTCTTCCTGGCATGAGAGAATATTCATTTCTCTGTGGCAACTGGCAGGAGGGTGACGACAGGGGGAGTAAAAAAAAAAAAAATGTAATCGCACATCCCACCATTTCATTTTCCATGTAATTAAATCAGTTAAATGTTATAAAAACATGTAAACTCCGGCAATGACTTTGAGCCATTTGCATTTTTAATTAGGCCAGATTAATTCTAATAAGCGAGCTGGGCTAAGGCGATGACAGAGCGGGCCTATTGTGTGTCTGTCACACTCATTTAATTCTGTCATTATGTCCCATATCCTATTATGATAATTGGCTTTTTATTCTCAATCAACAACCAGACAAGGCTATTAAGTAATAATCTCTGACTAGTGCACTTTTAACCTTAAACATGAGAGAAGTTTGCTACCTTAACAAAATAAAAAAACTAAAAAACGGCTGATAAATGAAGGGGAAAAAAAGAAAGAATTCATCCCAGTTATTTTGCTCCAAATGAAAAATGACTGTCAAGAAGCTGCATGTTGACACTTGGCATAGGGTGTAAAGCAAACACATTAGACAGAGGAAATGGGTATCACCATCTCCCCCTGCAAGGTAACTAAGCAGAGAAGATGAATGTGTCTGATGTGTTCAGCCATTTCCTCTGGGGAGTCACTCGAAAACGAAATCTGCGAAGAAACTGGCCCTGCAGTTTAATTGAATGACGCCGCTGCAAACAAATAGGGGAAGTGCTAAGAGATTACAGACGGGGAGGCATGCAGCAAGTCAAAATGTCTCCGACAAAAAGATGACAACGTTGTGGGAGGAAAGGAGCAGACGTAAACTTAACCATGCACAAAGCTGCAAAAATAAACCACAGCAATGATCGATCGTCATAATGGTTCATTGATTAGAAATTGTTTGTTTGCTGATATTTCAATGAGGCAGAGCAGCTATTAAGGCAGTAACATGTTCATTAAGTCTCAATGTATTGGTGCAATGAAGCTGCTATTGTAACTGTATGTAACTCACAAAACTGGACAGAAAAATAGTCAAATCTGAATTTAAAAATACAATTAAATCTATCATAAAAGTAGTCGCCCACCACGTGTCATCTTTTTATCCTGTTAGACGTTTGTGTTAAATTGTAATAATCAGCATTTTTAGTCAAAAACATGTTTTGTAAGGTCACGGTGACTTCTAACCACCAAATTTGAGTAAATTAATCCTTACATCCAAGATGTGCATCCACAAGATCATGGTGATCATGGTGTCAGTGACCTCGACTTTTGACTTTTAATTTCTGGACCGTTTACCTCCTGTCGTGATCAAATCACTTCTATTATCATACAGGGTGCCAAACAGGGCACAAACCTCCCAATGCCTCCTTGCACAGCAGAAAACACCCAGATTGTTGCCTCGGCAGCATTACTAGAGGAGAAGTCCCATTTGTGGCATTACAGTAATGCAATGTGGGACGAAGAATGCCAGTCAGTCACATCCCTCGTCAGCATGCGCCTCGATCGTTAACATATGGTCAGGGGCATTTTGAACCCACAGTCACACTTCTGCAGCGGTAGTTATGTGGCATTCCTTCTAAGTAGTCAAACAGGAAATGTACATTCATAACACCACAATGAGTGTAATCTGACACCCGCAATCTAATTGCAATGGTAATGTTTTTCTCAGAAGATAATAAAAAAGAAAGTGCACAGTGAAAGCTGTCAAAATGTAGGTAAAAGGGATAAATCACATGGGCCTTTTTTCCCCCAGCATGAATAAGATGGGCAGAATCTTCTTCAAACATAATCTAAGACTTGCATTTGTTTTGTGGAATGATTCATTCCTAATTCACGATTCCCATTCTAACGTTGGTGCATTATCACAGTGAACAATCCTAAGTAGCAAAGACACACTGGAGCAATACAGCAAAAGCAAGCTTTGTGTGTATCCATACATTGTTCAATCACCTCATATTTTATTTTATGTTTTTTTTTCTTTTCTTCATTGCCTCTTTTAACGTAATATGTAAGTTCAGGTTAACTTGTCTGACTGGGAAAACAATCCACTGCATACACATCCATACAATAAGAACTATATCTGTGACACTGTCAGTGCTTTTGTTAGAACAAAGCCAGTATAATAATGGAAAAAAATGTCACCCATTCAATAGTTCAAAATGCAGAGTAAACAATGGCAGGAAAGCGGTGGGGGTTGGGAGGGCTTTGTTTCAACAGAAGCCAGCCTGATGCAATTGACGGTTGGACCTTTAAGGTTTGCAGTTTCTTAATGGCTGCTCTCCTCTCGACAAAATGTAGTCTTCTCACATGCGAGTTTAACTCTAAAAAAAAAATCGGCCGTGGAGTGAAGCAAGCTGTCGGTGCTGATTCAGTCGGACAGGCGCGGCTCTTATGTATTAATTTTCTCATATAGGAGAAAAGTGCTTTTCCAGGTTTCAGAGCCTCTCGATTTGCCATTAGAGTCCTTTTGAGAAGCCTGTTATCATTTACCAGAAGAGATTTTACAGAGAGTGAGTAAACAAGTGAGTAAACAGTCCATAATGTCACATTTGCAGATCTTGAATGCAAGACTTACAAAGTAATAAACCTTTCGGTTTCACAGACGGACTATATGAAAGTGCTGTATGGCCTCAGAATTTACATTTTACCCCGTATCTCTAAAGAGGACTTAATATGTTCCCTCTTGAGTACACACAAGGTGAGCGTTACTATGGGGACGCAGAGTGCTCCTCTGTGCTCCGTGGCACTGAGGCCTGCTCCATTGTGGCGAGAGACAACAGCTGTCTTTACCTTTGGCAGGCAAACAGGCTCATTAAGGGCGGCCATGTTTGTTTTTGCGCCTGATACCTAGCCCTAAGCAAACACTGCCATATCTCCACTCCACAGCCCTCACAGTCTCAACATTTCCTTCCCTATTGTGGAGGTAGGCCCTGGCACGTTGAGCCTTCTGTACGATTTTTTTTCCCTTCTTCCCCCCGCGAGCTCTGGCCGAGCTGCCAGTGGCTCTTAAAGAATGCGTGCTTAATTGAGAAATTTAGTCGAGGTTTCGGAGCTGATGAAATGCTGAAATGCAGCGAGCGCACAGCTGAGACTCTATGAATGTTGTGTACGTGTTACATACATAATGTATGTCATTATAACGTCCGATATCGCATCTTGTGGTATGTCACAACAAAGCCCTCTTTGTTTGTCACGTAGTGGACATGATAAAGGCGTCATTATTTGGTCTGCACACAGCTAACAGTAAAAGTCTGCAGTGAAAGGTTTCATTCGCATATTTCCTCCTCTCTCAGCGCTCGTCTGTGGCTTGAGTGACAAGGCAGGTTGAATTCATAACATGACAAAAATCATATTTAAAAAAGGGGGGAAATGGCATTGAATGTCATTCCATTACTGCGGACGGCAAACAAGGGAACGCTGGAACCCAGGAGGCATTCACATTAACTTATACAGAACAGCAGCAAGACTGTTTTTTGGGGTGGAGGGGGGCTCTTCTATAATATATGTAAAGCACTCGGGAGTATTTTCAGCCGGAGCATTTCAAGAGTAGCCTTTCCCAAAACGTAGTGCCTTATTTGATTTCATCCCTTTTCACCATTTGTCAAGCCCAAAGTCACAATGCATTGTGAAATGAGTTCTTAATGTGGAGTAATGAGGCTGTCATGGCGAAGCAGTCTCTGCTTGTTTGAATTTGACTCATGTCGTAGATTCAATTAAATCAGCTGAAGTCGAGCTGGCCCCGGGCCAGATCGGTAATGGGTGACCTCATTCAAACAATGCTCTGACATATTGAAACAATAAGAGGAAGGGCCTTGAGTCAGTTGCAAAAGCAAACTCCACTCAAAACCGATAAGGTAGAAAGAATTACAGTGAAGTCACCAAAGTGTTTGAAAGATTCATGTGGTCATGTGTCTTCAGGGGTGCTCATGTAGCTGTTTTTTGTTTTCGTTTTTCTTTTCTTTTTTTTTAAATCTTTTGGCTGACAAAGTTGTTGTTTGAGTAACAATTCATAGGACACGCTGACCGTATACAGTACAATAATACTCAATATGCACATGGCACAATGTGGCAAAAGCAATACTTTACCGTCAATAAAAGATAAACATGGCTATTGCCAATATACCAAAGCACATATGCTCTGTGAACTTTGACCCCCCCGCCCATGTCCTTTGTCTATAACAGCGGAAAACAAAATTACTTAGAGATAAAAACTACCTTGTGGATTTTAAACACAGCTGGCCCATCTTTTCTTCTGGAGGTTTACTTGTCCTCAGAAGTCTAAACTGATTTATTTGGATGTTGAAATGCCTGGAATCTAAATTATGACACAAACACTCCCAAGGCTATGTAAACAACCTTTCCAGTTCCAGTCTACAGCCATGCTGTCTGAGCAATAACGGGAGTGCCAAGGGCAAAAGCACTTCTCACTTTTGGAAGGGTCTCTCTACTGTCACACAGTTATTAAAAGAGGCAATCCCCGGTTTGTATAAAAGGGAGTGGGTATCGCTAAAAGGAGCAAACTACCTACTACTGTCAATGTATAATCAATTATGTTCCTTATTTCAAGGTACATTTACCATTTGTTATGTGTAGATTTACAGTTTGGAAAGACGGAGACATCCTGAGTGCTTTGTAGAATAAACAGAAACGAGGTAACGAAATCAAAACGGAACATCTTGCTTTACTCACTCTTGTTTCTCTATTCACCAGGGCCAACAGCGGTTACAGTAAACAGATAAATGAGCGTGCACACACACACACACACACATGCACACAGTAACTGCATCTCATTAAGCTGCATTCCCTCTGGCCCTTATTCCATTAGAAATTAAAACTCGGGACAATTAGTGGCAGATTGGTCTCAGCTCAGTGCACTATAGTCGCACTCTCAAGGCTCCGAGATGACTTAATTACAGGCTCATCTGAAAAGCGTGTGCGATGGTACTGTGCTGTGGCACACAGTGAGAGTACCTGCAGTGAGGGTTAGCCACATCTGCTGGAAACAGAACGGTATAATCTAAAACAAAAATCAAACTAAGTAAGAAGAAAGAGGAATAAATGTTAAATTTGGTGAGAAATTCTGGCTGCACACAAAACAGGGCTACAGAAATATTTGAATATTAGTCTCGACCGCTGTTTTGTGTTAGTACAATTAAATGAAGAGTGATGCTGCATATCAAATCAAGCTGCCACTTAAACAAAACAAACAGCCAGCCACCATGGGGCATTGGAAATTTCGTCTCTTTTGGGGAATTGCCATGCCGCTGAATGTTGCAGCAACAGGCAAAACGAAATTGCGACGATTTCAGGTGAAGAAGAACCTCGCTTTGTAAATTAGCAGGAATGTAGCTTAGCACAACATGGAAGGGAATGCTGGGCTCTGTGGAAATAATCAAGATAAATATTCTTGATCTCCATATTGATCAATTCATCGTGCAGCCCTAACACCAAATGTTGGTTTATCCCTGCTGGTCTGTGATTATTTCTACAAAAGGATGCCAAACAGGACGACGGAGGCTAAAGGTCATGTGTTGGCAGGTTCAGATTTCTTTCTGGAGTCCTGGTTTCCTTTTTTTTTTTGGAAACTCTCTGAGACTTCACTCTTTCAGTTTTGGCAAATATTTCAACCCTATTCGTCAGGATGGGATGCTCTTTTAAAGTGCAGCCCCATTAAGTCATTTCAACTGAATATGCATGTGTATTTTTCACATAAAACCTAAAGTAGCTACATGTGAATTTAGCATCACGCCTGTACGAAGTGTCTTAGCCTCATTACAGTTAGCTTAGGGACAGTGAGCATTCAAAGCAAGGTATTTTATCAAAATCCTGAAAGAACATGGACAACTAACTTGTTTTTTTATCTGCTTCATCACTCCGCTTATGACAAGGACACAAAGCACATTTTTCTGTAATTGAACAAACTCCAGTTTATGTAACGAGTGACCGTTCTGCCCTTCAAGCTAGAGAGAGCGAGCGATTTGATCGCTCCATGTATTTGCTCCTGTCACGTGGCACCATGTCCCATTATATTGAGATGTTGTCATAGGAGGAGAGGAAATGAAATGCCTTGAAGCTATATAGCAAGTGTGTGTGTGTGTGTGTGTGTGTGTGTGTGATTCTGAGGTGTAAAGTGAGTGAGTGCAATGACCCTGCATGTGTGCGCATGTAGAGTTGCAAACTTCTAATCAGCAACTTGGGATTGTTGTGCTATCACCTCCATCCAGTCACAGCAACTTCTGGCCCACAACCATGTTTGTGGTGACAGTTTGCACACAGTTTCATCAATGAGTGAAAGAATGACTTCTAGGGTGAAAATGATCACATATCCCGGCACCAAGACAATGATATGTGGAGTATCGCTTAATGGCAGGAATACAGGAGGGCGTCTAGATGCCAAACACTGAAAGTCCCTTCGACTTCCGGCTCTGTAACACACAGGGATTTACATCTCTGTTGACCTTGATGACAAAGTCAAAGTGAGCAGGTTGCGTCGCGTAATGAGGAGGTTTTTTCAGTGATTGACAACCAATCCAAACTGAGGTCTAAACTACATTTTATCTCCTCTTGCTTAGTGTTTGTCTCTGGTTCCTAACCCACACACACACACACACGCACACACACACACCATTAGCCACCTCAACTCTTAAAAGCCTTTTAGTTCGGCCGATAATCACCACGCTACTTGAACACTTTGAATATAGCTCGGTTTTGCATTTTGCTAACTTTTTATGCAAATGTATGGCCTGATGCTATTTGAAAGCTTGTTCTATCCCTATGACGTCGTTTGCCTTTATCTCCACTGTGTCTGAATGCATGATCATTCATATCAGACCCCAAGAGGTTGATGAGGTTAATGAGTTCAGCGACACACTTACAGGAACACTGTTTATTTGCGGATGGTATCTATGACAGTACTGTCATCACGTGCGCCCATAGTGATAAGATGCAAATAGTTTACTAATACACTTGCTTCAATGACTCATATAGTGCATACTGCAGGATGAGGTTTTATGAGCTCCTAAGATGCTAAGAGATAAATGCATGCTGTCTCTCTTTTATTGTTGCTTTCATGTCTTCTTTTATGTACGAGGGAATTTTAGCTCAAACCACCAGACGTGACAATAATTGTGGTGGGGGGGGACGACACTGAATTGAACTCAATGAGTTAGAATTTAAAACTGATTTTCATCCGGTCTTCCCTAATGTACTGTTTATTGAGTTTATGCTGAGAGGCAGCTGATGCCTTTTACTCTAAAACCTCACCAGATAGTTCCACCTGATATTTAGACACTTTCATGGATTTGCTGCCATAATCCGAGCAATCATATAACCGCGCATATGTAAACACGCCTACTGACGTACACTTGGCGATAGCCGAATCTAGATACTGAGAAAGGGAAACATTTCTCAGTTTATAACAAAGGAAAAATTCCGGACAATGAGCGATGACAGAAGCCATATTTTTAAGTCACTATGTCAGTTGGGTATTTCCTTTGTGTGTTTCTCTGTGTTTGGGGGATGTCGCATGAATGGGCAGTCAGCATTTAAGGTTCAAAAAGAAAACAGCAGCCTGAGCTCCTGTCTGTGTGAAAACCAAGGCTACGGTGCTCTGTATCAAGTGCCATTGTTTTGGTAATAGTAAACCTGGGGCACTTGCCAGGAGGCATTAGTCATTCATCCAACAAGTTCCACAAAACGAACCACAAAGTGCTCCACTGTTGACTTCCTCTTATTGAATTCGGAGCACATAGGCACATTTCTAAGTATCTTACAGCGGGGTATAAACTTTCTGATGACTGGCTACCTGGAGTATGGCTGCCATGTTTGTTTATTTGTTCGTTTCCCTGACAGGAAGCCAACTCATTTGGAAGCATGTTTTTTTTTCTGTGAGTGAGGGAGAGAATGAAGAGCCAAGAAGAAGAAGGGAGGTGGTGGGTGAAAGGCGGATAGGAGGGGATTAGGGCGGAGTGCAAATTTTCAGCAGGCCAGGCATACGACATGATCTCTAATTACCCACAAAGCACTGTGTAACCTGAGCCACAGATTAGGCTGTATTATCAGGCTTAATAAAACATGACCATCTCTCAGTTTTCACTCCCCTTTCCCTGCCCGGCTGCTGCAAACATTTGTTCCCCGTTATGACAGTCCTGACGCCTTTGCTAAGTAACTGGCCCTGTTTAACTGCAGCAACAAGTCCAGAGTTGCTGCTTCACTCTGATTAAACTATATGTTAGTTGAAAGACCCGGTTACTTCACATAACCTGAATCTGGAAAGACATCTTGCATGTGTAAGGCCCCGATTGTGTTTTACCAGCTTGCTTTTTGTCATCGTTTTCAATGAGTGACGTTTGGGGACTGCTTTTGCATCACTGAACGCATCATTTGCGTTTTTTACCCAGAGCAATGTGACTTCACCAGCCATCGTTACTTAAATCCGAACAGGAAACAGCAGGAGACAAATTAGTGTGGTACTCGAGATATTGTACAAATTGTTTTAATTAATTTAAACTGTATAACTATTATTATATGGTTTGTGTTGAGATACAATGTTAGCACTCACACTAAAGAAAAATAAGAACGATTTTTCTGGTCAGTGCCTTGTGTTGTCCACCTGTACTCTGCTTGATCATGGCCTCATAATGCTTTAAATGTCATTCCATACACATCCATAGTGTTGTTCTGGCTACAGGGAAGTCAGGGATGATTACTTGAAGAACTGGGAAAATAAAACCGTGCAACTAGAGGAAAAAAATGGGGGAAATTACCCTTTAAGTCAGTCCTCGGTACTACTTAATTACCCACACCTGTACTTCTACAGTATGGAACTGCTACTTTTACTGGAGTAAAAGATCTGAATACTTCTTCCACCACTGCTAAGGTGGCAGCAACACACATCAAAACATGCACATACATACACACAGACACACACATATGCACACACATAGGCATATACTTGCTTGGTTCACGTGGGTTGTGCCAGTAAGTGCTGCTTTAGGCTATGGTTTTTCACTACTGTCTACTATGTTATTAACAATTCTATAAAAAGATCTGCTCAAGTTTCCCTTTCCTGTGTGTTGACAACCCGACCGAGCTGCTGCAAGGTTGTCGAAGCCTCTTCGAGAGAGACGGCGATAGCATGACACCATTGACCGTATATGTCATAATTTCCAAAATCCTACTTTTCTTTCCTCTGTTTGTTTTTCTTCGCGACATCACTCATCAACATGGCTCGTGGCCAGCTTGCGACTAAATAGGTCGACAACACAAAGAGAGGGCCTCTTTCCCTCCCTTTTCTCAACCCACAAGTCTTCTCTGACCTCTCTACCTCCCTTTTTCTTGAACGGCATCTATCTTTATTTTTCCCCTCTTTCCTCAACTCTGCAGTTTGCACTACTCCACTTCTCTCCCTGGGCGATTCCCATGTCTTAAACCAAAGATAATAGCATTGCAAGAGCTAAAACCATGGTATTACCACCGTACTTTCCGTCACACTTTCTCTCCCGGCCCATTGTAGCCGATCACGGAGCTCATCATTAGCTCTCAAAGAGGAGGAATGAGCCCCAGTTTGATTACCTTGTTGGCTCTGTGGGCTCCCACAGTCTCTGCTGACTGGATTGGACGCCGGCGATTACAGCCTTGCACAGGCAATTATATCTGCCTGCTAAATATGTCACACATAATAAACACATGCTCCTGACAGACAAGGAACAAGGCGAGACAGCCACAGCTGGGGAAAGAGAGCAAACTCAGGATCGTATGGATTCATCAACCCTGTCGTCCTCGAGTGGGAAACCCTCGCATTCCGAATCAACACGTGTCAGTCGATTAATAACAGACGCCGGTCTGCTAGTGAATGGCAACCTGTACATTCTGATGTATAATCTATCGCCCAAATAATTAACCTGATCCATAGGCATAGTCAGAAAAAACAACAAATATCTTCTACATTCATGCCGATGCACTCTGGGAGCTTTCTGATCATCCTACTTGATATGCACTTTCTATGTGTTCGTCTGGGCCTGGACCATTAATTAAAACTTTCATATGGGCTCTGTCCCTTCAGGCCACAGTGCAAACATGGCACTGACACCAGGCCGGCAATATTTGTAGAGGATATTCAGTGAAAACAACGGAGGGAAAGAGCCTTAAATCCCTGGCAAGGAGCTTATACCATGGCCCATGGTGTTTGCACAGGACATACCTCAGGAAGCTGGGACAACTGGGAATGTTTGTCCAGCTTTTAGCCTCTTCCATGCATGCATGCATACATACAGTACATACAGCGCAGTGCATGCACACACACACACACACACACACACACACAATGTACATCATGCACTCATACATACAAACGTTACATAAAAGGCCCACAGCCGGAAAGGATTTATTCATACACTACGGTTGCATTTTGGATTCCTTTAATTATTGATGAATCTGTTGATTATTGGGTGGTCTATAAAATGTCAGAAAATAGTAAAAAGGCATCATCATTCATCAAGAGAGTTCAAGGTGATGACTTCAGATTACCTTTTTTTCAACAGTCAAGATTCAAAGATGTTTTCAAGTAATGATCATATAAAAGAGAGAAACACGTCTATGCCAACTGAATTTGAATATGTTAATACATGCATACATACATACATACATACTGTGTGTATATGCATGGCCTATAGGCACTCCTCCATTCCTTCCTGTGACAGCAGAGATGCACATTACCTGCTGTGTATTGGAGCTTCTCCTACTGTGCTCTGTATAACCAGCAACACATCTGCAATAATGCACGTTTTAATGCCAGACAGACAGACAGATAAATAGATGAGCTGCATTATTTGCACATCAATATCACCGCAACGCCATGCGTCATTCCTTCTGAGTGTTTGCAGCCATTAACAAACATAATCAACATTTAACTAAGCACCCAGGGGCCCACTCTGGAGCAGGTGCTGGTGTCGTTTCTTTTTTTTTTTCTTTCTTCTTCTTCTGCGGCGAGAATGGGAATGCCACCGCACTGCCCCATGGGAAGGCCCGGGCTGACTAATGTAAGCACACTATAGCGGGGCTGCTGGTCTTAATTATGGCAACACAGGCTGAGGGGGACGCACTGGTACCCACCAACGAGGAAGTTGCTTAGCACTGCCAGGGCCAATAATGAGTAGCCCCCCCACCACCACCACTACTACCACACACACAGGCATACTGTCACTCTCATAACCTGCATCAAACACCAACACTGCATTTGAAGGCCAAATAATGAGACACCGAGGCCTTTAAATAGTGGAAAAAGCTATCCGTGATCCTGTAAGTGGTAATTCAGCATCATGCGTCTCATTAACATTCATCTATGGGAACTAAAAAAACAAAATATCACCAAAACAAAGTAAAGAAAAACAGCTGTCCTGACCTTTTTGTTGGTTGGGGAAATTACTTTTTTTTCCACAGAGTCACCTCTGTGACTCAGCCAATGTCAGAGCCAATTCCAGTTTTATTGAAATGATTTCAAATGGTCAAAATCCCTATTAAAAATCCCCTCCGTGTGTCGGAGCAGGGAGAATATGATTTAGTGGCTGTTTTTGCTCTGCCCCCTGCTCGCTGTGTGTCACAGGCCCTTACTGTGGTATGCATGGCCTTCCTCTGCACTGGGCTATGAAAGCAATTGTGATTGTGATTCCGTAGTCAGCAAAACGCTTGAATGGCCCCGAGTTAGCATGCACAGGCACATGCACACGCACACACACACGCACACGCACACACAGTCCCCATACTGGGCCACTGATTACTTCAACCCATTTGACTCTCACTCATCCTTTGATTCTCCCTTTCTGCCTCTCTGTCACATACCACAGAGTTTGTCATTAGCTAATAGCGACAACGCCACTCAACGAGAACATACAGTACACCACGGACTGCGTTACAGGGACTTGTTAATTTGTCGGCCATGTTTAAGTACTGAGGCGACTAAAAATAACCCTTCCATGTACCCCAAAAACAATAAATATGTCTTTTTTTTTTATTTATTCGAGGGCTCGTCCTACTTGAGGTCCGATCAGCGGCTGGAAACCAACTCAATATGGCTCAATAAGAAATATAAACCTGAGATAAGGCATTCAAATGGAGCGCATCATACCCCCAGCTTATCTGAGAGAACGGAGACCACCAACTAACAAAGCCAGCTCTTCAGTCATGCCCTATCTAAGCAGATATCAGTTGTTGGGAGGATATGGGAGCTGGGTGGGGCCTGGGTGTATAAACACAGGGCCTTCGCTCCCCACACTCAATGCAATTGCTATACTGTATGCAGCACCTCACCTCAGTAGCAGCAGCAGCAGCAGCAGCAGCAGCAGCAGTCAGCACTGTTTGATTAAGGTATTCAAATAAAGGAGCAGACACTGTGTTCCCATTTCACAGAGCAAACTGAAAAGGGGCCGGACAAATGGCAATTACAGTCGCACAAGTTTCTGTCGCACAAAATGCATCTGTCGATGGTTCCTACAACATTTAAAGTATGAAGTATTTGCACCGTTTGCGTGAGTAACATATGTACCACGCATCCTGTAACAGCATTCAAAGATGGCAGTTTAATATTACCATGAGAGCAAAAAGAAAAAGCTGTTATAACGGTATTATTCTGCATCATTTCTCCTTGGCTGTGGGAGAGCACCACAGTGATAAAAGACACGGCACACTCACGGTGAAATAAAGCGAGTATTGAAAATATTGAAGTAGAAATCTTCAGGGTTATTTATGGATCTTTCTGAATCATCTCAATCTGCGCTTGAAGTACCTTCTCCACTCATTTTATGCATCTCTTTCAGCGCGTTCTTCACCTTCTTTTCTGTTTTACAGTGCACAAACTGATTTGGCAGGCAGAATGATTCACGTTGCTCAAGTGCCAGTCGATGATGAATGTAAAGCAGAGCAAAGGGTTCACATTTCCTCCTCGCAGAACGTTTTTTTGTTGATCGCGGACAACATCGCGGCGATTAGTGATCACAGTAATTCCTCGTTGAATAAGGTTAAAGGAAGAACACGTCCACGCACACAAACTGCTATGAATGAAAGGAGCTCAAAATGAGCAATGTGACAAATGCTGAATAGCATGAGGGCCGCACGTGTTCTCTGGAAATCACATAAACTTGGTAATTACTCAAGCTGGGCTTGTGTCCGCGCACAGCATCCAGAATTGAGTCAGTTGCACGGAAAACAGGTTTGCAAATAAACAGACTATAAAGCTGAAATACCAGCACATGCTCATTTTATCCAATTAAGCCTGTGTGTAAGTCAGATTAACACTGTTAATTTCACAGCGATAAAACCAGAGATGTTTTCTCAGGCTGTAAATTGCATCTTTTCCTCTTTTCTTTTCTTTTTTTTTTTTACTGAATACTGGAGCAGCCAGAAAGGAGTAATGGTGCTTAATCTCAACACAGGAGCCAAATTGCAACCATCTTAGCAAAGGCTTCCTATTATTCAAATTATTTTGACTCCTTTCCAATAATACATTTGCAAAAAAAGAATATTCTCTAAAATAAGCCAACAACGAATTCAGCTTCAAACCCAAATCTCCACATGAATATTTAAATTGAGCCCATTAAAAACAATTGACCTTAATGCTATGATTGCTTCAGAGAGACGAGCTGGGCAGAATGTGACCAACCAGAGCTGTCAGAGATGATGAGCAGCAGGCAGATCCGATCCATAGATACAGTACCTACATGACAAATCAGACGACAAGCGTTTGAGGAGAGGAACTTGACCCTGCACCGTGTTAACAGGACACCGAGTGATCCCTGCTGCTCCTGGGCCTCATTTGCATCGCTAGTGAAGGTAGTTAGTGTTACACATGTGATGACAGCAAATTATACCTTCCCCTTGTGGAAAGAGTCCCTATCCGTCAGGCAGAGGCAGCGGAGGGATGTCAATAATTCAAATGAACACTTGTAATTTCGAGGGGGGGGGGGGTAGTTTGGTGTCACTTTCTCCCGTTGTGAAAGCACTTTATATCATTTCTCATGGCGTTGTTTCTAGGATTCACACAGATATCAGTTTATTCTTGAGATCATCCACATGGAGGGTGATCTTAATTCGTTTGACCTATAAAATGTGGGTGTCACAGGTGTAAACCTGCCTCATCAGGAAATGTTTTCGATAGAGTTCATCTGTAACTGAACGTGTCAAGCAATAAAACTGTGTGCCGATTTCTTTTGTTTCTGTCTTTCGCACTTTGAACAAGATCTCTGCTACCAAACCTGAGCAGAGACGACTGTTTTTTTCTAAATTAAGAGACGATGTTCTTCGTTGATTACTGGAATATTCCGTTTGGTGACAGACACTTTCCGATGCCCACATAGTAAAAGGAAAAAAAACATCCTCCCAACTGCGTTTCATTCCCCCTCATTGCCATACCTGAAAGCCATCGTTATCCGAGAAAGCAAGTCAAACAACTCCATCTCCATCTACAGCAGCAGGTCAACATCCAGAGCCTGTTGATTGGTAATAATCCCACCACGGTAAGTGGCACCAACATCTAATTCAGTGATGCTGCTAGTGGAAGCTGTGAATCAGTTAATCAACTTGATTAGTTTAAAAATAGCTTTCCTAGTATTTCCACATGGTGCGTATTGTGTTTGTGGTACTTTTGCTGCGAGCTCATCTTACTTTCTCATTTTTAATGGCAACGCATCTCGACATTTCTAGTGCAGCCACATCCTTCATTTATTCATAACAGGATTACTGCGCACTGCTGGGTTTTTGGCTGATTTGTTTGTTTCTTAGAAAATGTCAAACTACAAAAACGTTCATAATGCTCTTTTTTTTTTTTTAAATGCCACTTGCACACTTGCAGTGTAGTCAGTGCAGGTCACAAGTCAAAAGCTGCTGGGTGTCAAACCTGAGAGTGAGAGAGGGAGAAAGAGTGATACTTGTACCAGCCGGACTCTATGGGTTCTCTTTACAAAGTAATTAACAGTACATTACTGGCATACATCCATTTAATCGTTGAACTCCCAGCGGGGAAAGCATGTAAGCTATAAGAAATCATTGAGAGGGAAGATCATGTTGGAGCATAGAGAGCAGAGCGGGGCAGTATGGATTCTATACAGCCCCTGGTATTCCACATCGGGTGGGACGCCTAATGCCAGCTTTGTGCGCAGCACAACTGCACTATCTCACCGGGGAAATAACATAATAACCACGTTGGTGAGATGGGAGAAGAAGGAAAGAAAAGTTTGCTTTCAAACAGCAAAATAATAATCGCAGGTTTCAGTCTAAAGTAACAGCGAATACAAATGGTGTGTCCCGTCCCAGACTCAATTAAAACCAGACCCTCCCAGGTGCTGAGATCACTTTTATTTGCTAACACTTGACGTGTTTTGGAAGAGATGTGTGTGTGTGTGTGTTTTTGGGGGCAAGTGGGATTTAATAAGAAGAAGAATAAAGAAAAAAAAAAAACGCGTTTACAATGCCTACATGTTCCATTGGAAGAGACAGGTGAGATGTGAAGCATTTTCAAATGCGCAAGTTTGTTATTTACCTTGTTCGAGTGGTAATAGTCCAACGAGCTGAGACAACTTGGGTCGGTCGGCAGGGAGCATGTACCCACGTTTGCTGGGGGCGCAGGATAAAATCTCACGTCCATCTCAGGTTGTGCGAGACTGAAGGCATGAAATCACTTTCGGCGCTCTTTGACTCACTATTGTCTCAGCAAACACAACGCCGAAGCAGGAGCGACGACAACAACACGCACTCACACGCGCAGGGGGGAGAGGGGAAAAAAAAGAAGTGGGGGAGTTTTAACTCGGTACACTCTTCCCCTCACATCCGTTCACGGCCGAACTTCGGGCACCAACTCTGGTGATGCGCAGTCCTCCTCGGAGCCCCGCAACCAGCACGCGAAACGCTCGCGCACTCAAAAACGGAGAGGGACAAATTGCATGGACGCACACACACGTGTTGGCAAAACTATCCCGTTGTTCCAGCGCAAATTACAGCAAAACCTCCAACTTAGATCCTCTCTTTCTTTTTTTTCTTCTTTTTTTTTTTAAAAGATCTCTTTTCTACGGCTGCCCATAAACGCGCAGCCTCTGTCTCCCCACCGCTTCTCAGGACTCCATGCAGGCTTTGTTATGGAGGTGCATATTCTTGCATTGGTTCCAGTACAGAAGTGGTCGGACTTCCCTCTGCCATGCGACCTCTGCCGATAATAAACGGGAAAAAGAGGAACGGAGGGAGAAGGGGGAGGGGAGATTGGTGGCTGCCTTGGCAACCGCTCTCCTTTCTGCAACTGCGCGCTCCTGATTAGCTGGAAATGTAGTAGAGTGTGTGTGCTGTGAGTGTGTGCGCGTGTGTGTGTGTGTGTGTGTGTGTGTGTGTGTGTGTGTGTGTGTGTGTGTGTGTGTGTGTGTGTGCGCGCGCGCGCGCGCGCGCGCGCACACGGCTGTGCATTATAAAAAGCGCACTCTGCTTCCATCAGTGCTTCATAAAGGCTTTCCATTTGGGTTATTGTGCCAAGGCGGATGGGAGGAGGGTTTGCAACACATTCTCTCCGTACAGTTCCACCGTGTTTTCATGTGTTTAGATTTTTTTCATTTGCATGACTACAACCTGAATATCAAAAATCACCGGATTATACAAAATCCGTCACATCCTATTAAATAAAGCAGTGAGCAAAAATCACTTGGATGGGCCTCTGGTTTTACTGTAATGCCTATGGATAGGTGAAAGACTTCATATTCGTATAAAGTCCAGTCTTTTATAGAGTTTAACCAGTGCTGGGTTTATTATAGGGTTTTTTTAAAAGTTCATTCCAATAATCCTGAAGTTGTTTCTGTGTCAAACTCTGCTCGCATTAAAGATTCACATGTATTTCTGATTAAAATTAAGAGCAAATGGATGACAAGAAAAACGTCACATTTAAGCTGCAATATTAAAACTGCACGACGATGCAGAGCAGCAAACAATGATCGGTTTTAAAAAAGTGTGTGAAATACAGCACGCTCTGGTTGGAATATGTACTGGGAGGTGTAATCTTGTAATGCCATACAGTTGCAAATGTGTGTGGAGGGAGAAGCCGGGGCTGTGAGAGCTGCCTCTGACAGCTCGCTGAATGTGATGGATAGCACACCCTTGCCCTGTGATGTGCATGCACATTTGATGTTGAAATGGCCTATCCATGGGACCATTGTCTTTCAATCATGTCAAGGCAAAGTACAGAACAGAGCACATTTTCTGCTGCCTGGCGTTATTACTATGCCACAGTTTACAGCACAATCCATACACCCTGCCTGCACAGAAATATTCTATATTCTCCCGATGTGGTTCAGTTTGAAAAGAAACCTAATTTCACATGTTTTTAGGGATGCATCGGCGTTAAGACGGTGATGATATCTCCTCTTTATCACAACAGTATTGCTTTCGTTAGGTGAACCTGGATGTGAATAGAGAAGAATGTAACACTGAGAAGGGTACAATTGTTTTCACACAAACTGTGACAGCAGCATCTGTCCACTGCTGCCGCTCCTCCCGAACATTCTCAAAAGATGGTCTTTTTTTTCAGCAGGTCTATTCTGTTACAGTGCAACGTCTTTATTTTACAGTAGGGTCCTTCACTGTTATAGGCATAGCCTGCCACTCTCCCAGGCCCAGCACACGGAGGGTTAACCACATGGCCCGGTGCCATGGCTTCATGGGAATGGAATGTGGAGTGCTGTGTGTGCAGGGCTCCTTTCCCAGCATCCCTCACTGCCCAGGCGCATGCTAATGATCAGTATTATTGAGGCACAATTGATGGGCTAGCAACCAAACAAGAGAAACTAATTACTACTAAGGCTTTATTGTCCTTTAATTACTGAAGCTCTATGGCAATTAGTGCTGCACAAAGACACAGCCCTACTTTAATCTCAAATATAAAAAAAAAAAATTTTGATGCAGATGAAAAATTTGGGAAGATGAAAGATAGATAAGATAATTTGGCTTTCGGTTCGTTCTGCAGAAACGACGGCTGATTTGAGGGAAAGCGTGGGAGAACAAAAGAACTGCTGAGGGTTGTGCTAATTTCAACCGAAAATCATCTCAAAATAGAATGTGCATGTGATATTTCTGTGACCTTGGATAGCTAAATAAAAAAAAGTGAATCCTTAACATATCTTCCCAAAAGTTACAGTAAAAAACAGTAAAGCAAGCATCCGTTTCATAATGCCATTAAATGATTACGATTACAATGAAGAACTTCTTAGAGTTGTGCATTGTTTTACGCCAACACCAGGTTCCTTTCATACGTTCATAGAGGAAACTGTGATGAGCTGGTGTGGCCAGCTACAACAATGGTTGACCTTTTATACATAAGCATTAATTATACAAGATAACTGGATTTACTTAGACATCACAGAGATAATTTAGGTCAAAAGCAAACAGAAGTATTAGCATCATTAATTCACTTTACGTTTAAACGTTGTGTCCATATTTTTCACGGAGCAGCTACATCAAGTTGATACTGTTAATTGAGCACAGTATCACATTATTAGAGTCCTGCTGCTTTGAACAGAGATACATCTTCTGCACTCCACTCTTTCCCACACAGCCTTTTTAAACATTATAAATCCCCGTTTATGAATCATAAAAATGATTTCAAAACATTAAGTAACTGCCGTACACCGTAGCTTGCATAGTGACACGTGTCCCTGTGCTATAAGCCTCCATGCATTTGTACTGTAAGGCATTCATAAAAAATTACATCAGATTTGCACCCACAATCAATCTACATTCAAGTCTCTATATGTACAGTACAAACTGCACATACAATCGTACATAATTGCAGATCAATTTTGCAAACACAATGCAAAATGGATTAGGAATGTAAAAGCCTGTTAAGGACAACAAGAAACACTTATTTAAGCTGACCCCATTAATATCGCTGAGATGTTTTCAAGGTCTAATTGCTAATATTATTGATTGGAAGAGCCATTGCTTTTCTTTTTTCCTTTTCTTTCTTTGTTTTAAGTCACATAGCATGTGTTCTTCTTTAATTGCTATGTGATTTCAGTCGTGTCTGCATGTATTGAATGTATCTCGACACCACTGAGAATGACGGTCCTCCTTCAATGTGTTTTACCGAGCAATAAAATAAAATACAACAAACATCTGATCTGCATTAGCTAACAAATAATGACTAATCAGCATAGAACTAGTGTAACTATGTCTAGACCGTTTATAATGTAATTGAATATTTTTTTATTTGTTTAATCAGGAATGTTAGTAAAAATAAATAAAAATCTGATGACAGACGAAGGTCTTCTTATAATGAAATGAGTTAATAACATCAAGACCACAAACTACTGGCAGCAGCTCACACAGGACAACAGGGACAAAACACAACAATGAAAACAAAGAAAGAAAGTAGTCCAAGTGGGCGTTTTGTATTTTCCTTCACCCTTGCTTATTGACTATTGGCCGACTTCACAACAAGTAATTTAACTTTTAGTTTATCTACATTTGCCAGCGATGGGGACTCAACAAAGTCCTGATTCAGACAGCGACTCAATAAAGCTTCAATACCTTTTCTTATATTGAGAGTTTTACTATCTTGTGTTGAGCGTAATTTGATCTCTTCAGGCAAACTACGCCTAAAGGCAGCTATGGTAAGATATGCAAATTATACCATAATTGTGTATACTCACTCTGACTGTGGTGCTCTCACTCAATATATTCTAAAAACACATACAAACCTAGAACCTACATTACAATATAATACGTTACAATGTGTACTATGAAGATTCGACCCTACATTTAATGTTACTGTTACCTTGAGTGTCCCGATGAGTTCGGTTCATGACTAACCTGTCTGTCGTACCTCTCTTGTTTTGCAATAATAAGCTATACAGAAAGCCTGCAGGGCATTTGGAGCTAAATTTGTCTCAGGGCCACGAGCCGATTGTCAAAGATTGTTATTAATTGAAACTCAACATTCATTTATTGAATATAATTTCACTGCTCCCCTCTGAATGTAGTTAACAAGTACGAATATGTAAAAAAAAAAAAAAAACATAACTTGCTTCTAGTACAATACGTTAATCAGTTTTGGTGGAGATGTGGGTAAAAGCGGACATTGAAGGAAATCAGAGGACATTTTTCAGGCCCAGCTTGTTGACCTTTGACCCCTGTGCCAGGTTGCCCTGACCCTGCTCGTCTCAGCAGGGCATGGGAACCAGCAGTGTGTCTCGAGATTGTCAACAATGTGGCCCAAGAGTACAAACAGCTGTAAGGATGATGATTCCGGGATCATTCATTGTTCCTCAAGGACAAACTTTCAACAATTTTCCACCTATAGCGAATGTCATCGTTACTGTGGACGTACAGTGTGAAACATAAGCCAGCCTCTTCTTCCTCCCAAATTCCTATTGGAATAGTAGTAGATGTAGTGATCCTATAATGTCTTCAATGCAGCGCTGCAGACAAGGAGGTCATGACCTAGATTCCCCAAAGGTCAGCTCACATACTCTGCTGCAGGACTTTAAGCCTCCAACATGTGAACCACCAAAAGATTAAGTCCATAGTTTTTCTTGCTTCATTACATAGAAAACGCTGACTCCCTAACAGACACAGTAGTACGGCTGTAAATCTCGGCTCGCGGTAAATAAAAAAAAATAAAAAAAGAAGCAGAGGTATTATTTGACTGACATGTTCTCATTGTGTCATCCACCTTGCAAATCACCCTGAAGCATAATTAAGGAAAAGCACCACAGGGCTTACATGCAGTGACTCCCGATTTGGTTAAAGAGACGTGTATGCCTTTCGCCTCTGCACGAAGGGCTGCAGGAAGACAGAGAAGCCCAGTGAAAGAGAGAGCCGACTTGTCAGTCTGACCACGTTTCATTTAGCACTTCATTTCAAGGAAATTCTAGAGACTCTTCTAATTGCCTATAGCATTTCAGCTCTCATTTGGGGAAGGATGTATTGCGGTTGGCAGGAGCTTAGCTCAGTGTTTTCTTATCATTAAAAAAGGCCAACATTTGCACACGCCAATAATGCAGGGTAAAAGTAAAAATGTTTGGACATTGTATAAAACCTGAGTGTGGGTTTCTGCTGGACCAAAACAAGGCTGTGACATTTGTGCAGGGTTTCTTTTCTCTTTTTTTTTTTTGCATTTTGGATACAATTTATCTCATGCATATGACTGAGTGCATGTTTTGCGACCATGTCTGAAAACAGGACCAATTTTTATTTCTATTCAACGAGACACATGGCATCATTTGCCAGTGAAAATTGTTTGTCATTCAAGCGGAGGAATTGTGAGTCATTCTTATATAAAGAAATTCAAGCATCTAATCATGGTCCCTTTCAGATGAGCAATTAGGATTCTTTTTGAGTAGCTCAAATTATAGATGTTTTTACCAAATGGGGAGAGAAGAGAAGAACAAAATTAGGCTAATTTGAATATAGTCATCTTTTTAATGTGATCCAACAACAATAACAAGCATTAAATACATTTTATTTTCCAGTGACTGCACATTTTTGGAATGTATTTGGTCAGAAGTCAACATATTATGTTTGTCTCATTCTTTTGCAGGAGTTGCCGACCTTCACGGCCTCACAGTAAACAGATGCTTAAATAACTGTAGATTCAAAGCATTATTTTCTTTTAAAAAGCCTTTTTCCATTTTCACTCTGCTGAAGTTGAGACATGCACATCCTGTGTCATCTCCATCATACATGGTGGTGAAACAATGCTTTTGCTTTTCATGTTCCATCCACTGATTAAATGAAGCATGCTTGATCTTTATCTGGGTTGAAGGATGATGCCCACACTGGCCTCTATCTAGGTCCTGTAGGCTGTGAAACAAGGAGACAAACACGATAAATGTATTAGAGACATTGAGATGGTTTGCATGACCTCAAATCTGCAGATGAACTCTGAAAGTTTTATTTAAACCCAAACATACTGGATGTTAAAAGGATATCTCACCATAAACATTACCGAGCGTTAAAAGAAATATACCACAAAAACGACCCATTAGCAAACATCGTCTGACAGATATACAAAATAAACTCAAAATAAAACCTTCTCAATTCGAGTTTTACTTTTACACCAACTACAACGAAGGCTTCATTTCCTTGTTCACTCATCTTAAATCACACTTCATTCAAACTGAAGAAACAGAACAGAAACAAAAGAAAACCCACCAAACGCGTCTTGGTTAGTCTTTCCACTCGTGCAACAACCAGCAACTCTGGTTTGGTCAAAAGAAATCCTTAATCCACAGAGTTAGACTCAGTTCTCACTTATCCTTCAGAAGCAGAGCATTATTTGCAATACAATGACAAAAATCACCCTGCTGGTCTCAGTTCTCTTTTCCAGTTGATCTTGGGGACCCTGAAGAAGGTCTCCAGCACACCTCAGTCCCGGTGAGATGGAAAACACTCATGAAGAGCACACGACTCGCTTTCTCTGGGTTGTCATTGGCGACAGAGTCCAACAAAAAAACGTCCGCGCTGACATTCATTACAGTAGAATGAGTCCGTTTCCGTTGGAATCGGAGGGCAATTTGAGCAAAGGCACCACCAGTCGGTGTTTGCTCTCGGCAGCTCGTTTTATGGAGAGTCCCCGTCGGACGTATCCTCCCCGGAGTCGGTCAAAACATTGTAACACCTGCACTGTAACATGCAAACTGTAAACATACTCATATTTTCTCTAGTAATGTTAGATAAAAATATCGACAGCGTAAACCTGACTTCTGTCCTTATGCCAAGCATCCAAACAGGGTGATTTTAGGATTAAATATGGATGAATATAGTAGGATCAGACAGTATGATAAAAGTTTGGATGATGATGATAAAGGAACATTTCAACCACATTTTATCAATTATCAAATATAGTGTAAGCTTGCTGAATATCTTAATTATGGGCGACAATATTCTTGCTCTACATACATGTTGCCATTTCAAGTGTTCAGTACCATATGAAGGTTAATTTTGTATTTATTTTCACTTTGTTTAGCTTCTAAATGTGGCGGCCATTTTCTAAAAAGCTTCTCAGAGAAAACTGTCTGAGAGGATTGATGGGAAAAGGGCCAACAAATTGGTTTATACTTTTTAAACTTATGCAGATTTTTAGATATTTAATAGACTTTGATTTTACCAGACGCACAGAACTATTTGTACTCGGACACCCTTGATGGAATTCCTCTAATGCTTTGGTTTAGTGTTCCTTTAATCTGAAAGTTTACAGAAAACTGGGGAAAACCTCATTCTGGAGGAAGTATTTTGTGTTTAATAAAAGTAAAAAACCCACTGTAGATATATTTACTGAAATTTGAGTAAAATAACCCCAAAATAATCTTCTTCCAACAAGCAATTGAGGACAAAACTAATTTAACTCATAATTCAAGGCTGCGTTGCTAATGCCTCCTCACCTTGGCTTTACAAAGGGATAACTCGTATTATAATCTCACTTTACAAGGGGATTCATGTGGTGAGAAATGTCAGTGATTACAAGATATTATATGTGGTGGAAAAAATGCTTTTCATGGTGAAATTCCTTTAAAAATGTCATGCTTGTAATATATCTGACAAATTATTGTAATTTCCCACTAAGTAAGCATCAGTGTCATCGGACTTAAATCAAACATGTTTCCATGCACGGCGCCCTCTTTGTGGAGCACACTGAGGTACTGTTTGTTCCATAGGGAGCCAAGCTCGACCCTTTAGTTTCCCTCAGTGTTGTCATCTTGTTCATCTCCACCGTCCCTCTTTTCCCGGCATTAAACATCTGGCACATTTGAAAGATACGGTTATGCAATTTCGACTTATTGAATGGAGTGAGGCGTGAGTGCCTCATACTGTACCGGCACACTTAGTGCTGACAGTTTGGACCTCCGTCAGCCTGGAAGGAGTGGCGTTGTTGCACAATGGAAAGCAGGATGGAGAAAATAGTTTCTCGTCGGATCCCTTGAGAGATTGGAGATTAGAGTTTTATCTGCGCTACCTTTGGAACAGGATGAGGATTTTTCTCCCGGCGCTGAGCCAAAGTCGAGGTACTGTACGGGGTCTCTCTCATACGAGAACACAATAAGGCCGTTGAACATGCAAGGATATTCTTTTAAGAGTAATTTCACTTAGGCTGTGTGTCGTCGCCTCAGCCTCACCCCTTCTCCCTCTGTTACAGGCACAAACAAACACACACACACTCACATTTTCAAGGGTGAGAGAATGCTACATTGCCATTACCAGTGAACACAGAGGCTAGGGGGAGAGTGAAGGGGGGAGGGGGGGAGTAAAATCCATCAGATTTGATGGCATGGTGATGTAGATAATGTTTTCTCTTTTCAGCTCAGCTCAGAGAAAAGAAGGCAGAACACAACCTCTCTCTCTCTCTCTCTCTCTCTCTCTCTCTCTCTCTCTCTCTCTCTCTCTCTCTCTCTCTCCCCCCCCCCCCCTCTCTCTCTCTCCCCCCCCCCCCTCTCTCTCTCTCCCCCCCCCTCTCTCTCTCTCCCCCCCCTCTCTCTCTCTCTCTCTCTCTCTCTCTCTCTCTCTCTCCCTTTCTCTCTCT